>JASEVX010000001.1:48157460-48881433 GCA_031761405.1 Serripes groenlandicus | reverse complement strand
GTCAATTTGTGCGGTAGCTTCAAAACAACTTCACCTTTGTAACCACTATGCCAATTGGAAGGAAACTTCACAGGTAGCAATTTCCTCAAAATGTCCTAAATTCCTTCAAAATGTTTAGACTCACGCAAAATTGTGGATTCTTAGCTACCAAAAGAAATAAACACTTCTTCTCCCTAATTTGTTGGCCAATTTGGAATAATTTTGTAGACTTGTGTTTCTTGGATGACCCTCTACCGGATTCCTTGAAGCCATTTTGATTGGAAGAATAACATGGCCACCAGTTTTAAGATACCTCCAAATGAAATTTTGTGATTAGAATTTATAAATAATCAAAGAAACAAAACAAACTCTTATATTAACGTTATCCCTGAGTGAACCCGAGATAATGGCAGTTCTCAATTTCCCCATGTTGACAACTCAAACAAGGCTGATTTCTTGATGTGACTGGGATATCTATAAACATTTTATCCAAACCAACTGATATAAAAATAGGTTGTCCAACATTGAATTGATAAATAACATCATGGGCTTCATGTAAAATTGTTGTACTACATATTGATGTCCCTTTCCCAAATACCATAAAAATGCAGCAGACAGTTTGACAAAAATATGGAAAATCTCTATAGATTAAATATTTATCATTGAATGATGTTGAAAACATTGTTGTGACTAAAGGAAAGATTGTTCATTATGAGCAATTTCTTCTTTTGCCACAGCTTTTTAGCTCTACTGGCCAAAGGCCAGAAGGGCTTATGTCGTGGCGATTCGTCCGTCGTGCGTCCGTCCGTCCGTAATTAATTTCTTGTTAACACGATACAGTCTTCACTTTTAATTGTATCTCAACCAAACTTATACAGTAGTTAGATATCCATGAGAGCTCGGTTGCTTTCGAAAACCAGCCAGATCCGCCCATGCATGACTGGATTATGGCCCTTGAAATGGTCAAAATTGCTATAAAAGAGCTTGTTAACACGATACAGTCTTCACTTTTGATTGTATCTTAACCAAACTTATACAGTAGTTAGATATCCATGAGAGCTCAGTTCCTTTCGAAAACCAGCCACAGATCCGCCCATGCATGACTGGATTATGGCCCTTGAAATGGTCAAAATTGCTATAAAAGAGCTTGTTAACACGATAGTCTTCACTTTTGATTGTATCTCAACAAAACTTATACAGTAGTTAGATATCCATGAGAGCTCGGTTCCTTTCGTAAACCAGCCAGATCCGCCCATGCAAGACTGGATTATGGCCCTTGAAATTGTTCAAATTGCTATAATTGAGCACGTGAACACAATAGAGGCTCTATTTACAATCTGATCTTCACCAAACTTAGATAGTAGTTAAATATTGATGAGAGCTCGGTTCCTTTTGAAAACCAGCCAGATCCGCCCATGCAAGACTGGATTATGGCCCATGAAATTGTAAAAATTGCTATAATACAGCTTATGAACACAAAAGAGCCTCCATTTACTATCCGATCTTCACCATACATACATGCTCTGGATTGAAAATGACCAAAGAACCATACCAGTAGAGCATAGGCCCTCGTCATGGGCCTCTTGTTTCAAAAGTCATCTGCTGCAAATGTGTTACTCTGCATGCAGGTGGGAAGAGTAAAACGATGTTTACGTTACCAATTTTATTTCTGAAGCCATCACTATGTTTTCGCCTGATTATTTGACACATCAGGGCTAAACTGGGTATGAATCTCTTGTGATGTTTGTAATTATGTTGAATGATTACTGAAAATGCATGAAAGACTACAAGTGATTTTTAGGATCAACTCTGTCAAACCGTTATATTCAGAGATCTGTTGAAAGCCTGCCTGCACTGAAGTGTCAAATAATCAGGACAATCCAAGAGGCTGATGAACTAGTTGACCAATTTATAGAGAGATTATAGGACAAAGTGATATTTTAATCAATGATAATGCTCAGGTTTATCCCTTCTCTATGTACAGACATAATTTGACGGATCTGCAATAGACATCGTTCGGCAACAACGGAAACATTGTGGCAAAAGAAGAAATTTCTTATAATTATCAATTTCTCCTTTTGTTACAATGTTTTAAACTCTTTCCTTTAAATTGACTTATTTATAGAAACTCTGCAAGTTTTGGCCCTGACGTTTTCAATATCGGCTGCTTCTGTTTTATTGTATGTGGAAAAGGTATAAAACATAAAGAGGGTCACAGTCCTGGATATCATGTTTGCAATAATCAGATTTTCCATCCAACAAAAAAGGGTCTGTTGTCATTTTTGGGAAACATGAAAAACTTGTCGCTGACTTGAAATGGCTTCTTACCAAAAAGTCTTATCACAGTGAATGCAACTTAAAGTTAACCCTTGGCCACCTGCAGATGCGTTTTGACGCAGTAGCGGCAGATGACTTTTGAAAAACATTGTGGCCAAAGGTGAAATTGCTCATGATGAGCAATTTCTCCTTTGGCCTCAATGTTCTCTGCTTTATTTTAACAATTTTAAAAGCTATCTTTTATCAATATTTTTCAGGGTTTTTGTCACAATGTTTTCAAAGTCGTTTGCTGCCGATTTGTCGTATGTGGGAGGGTTAATGTACCTTTTGGCAAAGAGATTGAAACTTTTTATTATTCTTGTAAATTCATAATTATAAAAATTATTAATTTTTATATGCTCATAAAAAAAAAATGCTTTTAGAGTAATTTCTCCATTTGCCACAATATTTTAACATCTATTCATTAATCATTTATTTCATTTATAAAGAGTTTCCTTGGTGGCATATCTGTGCATTCTTATTTTTTTTATAACTTCCTGGACCAATGGTGATGAAACTGAGCATCCTCTATTCTTTTGGGTCCATGCTGAAACTGAAAGAAACAATATTTCAAATCTTACACGCCGAAATATTTGGCGAATTTTCAAATAATTTCTTCTGACCAAATTTCATAGCCAACATGGGGGGCTTATTTTGACCTATGGCAGTGGATCAATACTGGCCTGGAACTTTTAGTCCTCTCCTTTAAAATTGCATTCTCCAGATTTGTTGTATGTGGGAAATATACATGTCATGGTCTGAGAATTAAAAAAAAAGTAACTTCTAGAAAATAAAAGTGCAATCATTTTATCATAAAGTTTGCAACAGTGGGAAAAAAATGAAAAGGCTTGTTTTGAGCATTTTCACCGTTATTTCTTTCCACACAACTTGTTTGCATCAGGTATTGTTTGGAATTATAATTAAGTGCTTTGAAAACCAATTGCATCTAAACTGATTGACATGCTTATCAGAAATAGAGTTAACGGATTGTTTTCCTTTGACATATCTGAATTATATCACTCTGTAAATATTATGGCATGCACTTGATAACTTGGGTGGTTTTATTACAGCAGACAATAGGATTATGGTGTTTTCCAAGTATGATTTATGGGCGTTTTTTCTCTCCGGGCAGCTGAGGTTATATATGGAAGTTGTACGCACTAATAAAACTCTTTTCCCTGGTACAGACCAAAAACTGAACAAAGGTCTTAAATATGCCACAATATCTCTCATATAACTCGATTAACCCTTTCCCAAATACAACAAATCTGGAAGAATCCGCTGTGCTCGAGCGGTTAGCATCGGGGATATTGAAACCGGGTGTCATGCGTTCGATCGCCTGTTGCGGCACTACAGTCATGGTGGAGTGCCCTTGGGCAAGGCACATATTCTAGCCTAGTACTGGTTTGTTTACCCTGGGATCATGAATAAGTGAACTGTCGCCATGATATAACTGAAATAATGTTGAAAGCGGCGTAAAACCCCAATAAAACAAACAACAAATCTGCAGCACCCGACTTAATTTTGAACATATTTTGTTTAATTGAATGGATATATAACCAATCACTAAAAGTAGAAAGCATTGTGGCAAATGGAGAAAGTGCTCATTGGTCAAGGTTTTGTAAGTAAATTGTGAAAAGTGACTAGGTCTTTATCAGACTGTGTGGATGTACAGGCTGATCTGGGTATATACTGTTCTCAAAAGCCAAATTGCGTCTTTCCCAAGCTCAAATAATGTGCTCACACCCTCTCCTAACCCTTCCCCTATATAATACAACAAATCTGCAGCAGATGACTTTGAAACCATTTTGTCAAAAATGCGAAAAACTTTCTACAAATAGAAGAACATTATAATTACATTAGTATTAGTGAATAAAGTTGAAAACATTTTTGTTAAAAGAGAAATTCCTGCAATTTCTTCTTTTGCTACAATATTTTCAAAAGCTGTCTGCTTCAGAGGTGTCAAAAAACGTCTGTATGAGGGAAAGGGTTAAACACTGGTGTTGTCGTACTTCAACCCTTTTTCCCACATACAATGGACATTTGAAAACATCATGGCAAAACTATAAGGAAATTCTCTGTAAATAATATGATTATTAAATAGAGTTGAAATCATTGTGGCAAAAGACGTCTGATGCAGATTCGTCAGAAAGTGTCTACATGAGGGAAAGGGATAAGGAATTGTCTTCACCTTTTCCCACATACAGCAAATTAGCTGCATAAAACTTTGAAATTTATACAGACAGAAATTTGGACAATCTCTGGAAATGAAAGCAATATATATACCTCTCTAGAATTGATCTCTATGATATTTCAACTTTGGCCACAATTGTTTCTAAGATCGTAAAAGTATTTATAATCAATTCCTTATCTGGATCTCTTTGCAGAAAATGAATTTAAATGATTGTGGAAAAAAATCAAGTAATCTCTTCATTTTCCACAATATTTTCATCTCTATTAAAACTATACTTACAGTCCTAGGTTTGATCACTGCCTATGGCAACCCTGGATTAAGTGAAAGCTAGTTTGGTTGGAAAAATCAGACCTAAGTATTTTTAATTCGAAATTGATTAACCCAGGCTTTAAGCTATATGCAGAGACCAAAAGAATGATTTCCAATATTGATGATACAATATTTTCAGTGGATATTTTCAAAGCAGATGACTCTAATTATCAGGTAACAGTTAAACAATATTTCCCACATACAACAAATCTGCAGCAGACGACTTTGAAAACATACCCGAAATGTTCGGAAACTCCCTTTACATGAAAGTACAATAATTGTATAGAGTTGAAAACATGGTGACAAAAGGAGAAATTGCTCATTTTTAGCATTTTCTTTTCATAGCATGTTTTCAAAAAGCTGTCTGGTGCAGAGGCGTCAGAAAGCATCTATATGAAGGAAAAGGTTAATGATATACATGTAGACCAAGATCAGTTTGCATATGGATGCAGTCTGCTGGCAGTTACAGCACTCACAGTTACCTATAATATATTAATCTATAGATATGGAACTAATGTCCCCATACTTTCCATCCTTTAGGGTATATGCACTTATATGAGCTGCTGTTTTAACTTCCAAGAAAATTTGGCGGAAATGTTTTAAGGTGCCCTTTTACAAAACATTGTTCATGTCATTTTGAATGGTCCAAAACATGACTATGAGGTAGCATCAGAAAGGGGATAAAATGACAACTTCAAAACTCTTATTTGCAGCTACCTATCTGATTTCATGATAATTCTCGAGATTGAATAGAGTTAAAAACATTGTGATAATGAAGAAATTGCTCATTTTGAGGAGGTAAGGGTTAAAATTGATCTGAAAATATATTATCACATTGTAACTCTTGGTAAGAGTTTGATCATTAATTAATCACTGAAAATGTTTAACCCTTTCCCTCATATAGACGCTTTCTGACGCCTCTGCAGCAGACGGGTTTTTGAAAACATAGTGACAAAAGAAGAAATTTCACAAAACGTGCAATTTCTCCTTTTGCCACAATGTTTTCCACTTTTTGTCATAGGTTATCCATTCAATTATGGAGATTTTCTATGTTTTGACAAAATACTTTTAAAGTCGTCTGCTGCAGAATTGTCGTATGAGGGAAAGGGTTAACATGCTTTAGAAAGAAAGAAAATGGATCAATCTTGTTTCTATTTCAAAATGTTATTATTGATCCATGTAAGAACAATTAATTGAATAATTATATTTGAAAACCTGAGCTTTGTTTGTTCTTTAAATTGCTATCAATTTTCTAAGTTGGCAGGTTACACAAGAAAGGGTCCCTTTAACACTTTCCAACATTACGACAATTTTGCAGCAGACGACTTTGAAAACAAACATTATAATTGGCAAATATGTGAAATATCTCCATAAATGTGAAATTAATCATTAAATAGAGATAAAAACATTGTTGCAAAAGGGGAAATTGCTCATAATTTTTGTCAAGATATTTTCAGTTACAAAGGTTTTAGTTTCTTTGGATTACTCAAATGCAAAAAATGTTTTTCTTGATGATATGTAGGCCAAGTATGAATATGGGTCATGCTGGGTCAAAAACTAGGTCACTAGATCAAATTGAGGGAAAATCTTGTGAACACTTTGGATGCTGCATTTTTTGCTTCAGCAGCTTGAAATTTGGTCAGAATGTTTGTCTGAATTATATCTAGGTCAAGTTCGAATATGGGTCATATTGGATCAGAAAATAGGTCAATAAAGGAAAATATTGTTCAAACTCCGGAGGCCGCATTTTTATTTTGAGCAAGTTGAAACTTTGTCAGAATGTTGTCTTGATGATATCTAGTCCATGTTGGAATATGGGTCATATCAGGTAAAAAAATATAGATCACTAGGCCAAATGAAGGAAAATATTGTTAACACTGTGGAGGTAGCATTCAGAATAATTGTCTTGATGTGTTTTGCCTTGCAGTACATTGTAGAATTAAGGTGAGCGATCCAGGGCCATCATGGCCCTCTTGTTTTAAGAGAACCACACCATTAGAACTTGATTTGGTAATAAAAGAATATACCCTTTCCCACACGCAACAAATTTATATTAGGCGTCTTTGAAAACATATAGACAAATAAGTGAAAAATCTCTATAATCGCAAATAAAATTATTGAATTGAGTTGAAAACATTGTGACAAAAGGATAAATTACTTATTATGACCAATTTCTTCTTTTGACTCAATGTTTTCCAAAGTTGTTTGCTGCAGATGCTTCGAAATGCGTCTGCAAGTAGAAAAGGGTTAAGAGGGAACTCCTGCTTTGACCCTTTCCCATTTGAGAACCAATATTGACGCATCTGTAGCAGACAACTTTTGACAACACTGTGACAAAAGAAGAAGTTGCTCATAAGGAGCAATTTACCTCTGTCATTATGTTTTCAACTCTTTTGATAATTACACATTCATCTTACAAATGATACACATTTGTGCTAAAATGCCTTCATTGTCATCTGCTGCAGGTTTGTTGAATGTGGGGAGGGTTAATAGACCTTTTTTCCAGTGAGCTGCCTCCATAATGGCTGACATGGCATAGTGTATTGTGTATACATGTTGTATTCATTGAAAACCTGTCAAGTTAGGGCTGTCAGTGGCCATAATGAACAAGACACAAATTGATTTGAGGGTGAATTTAATGAGGAGTTTATCCACAATTAGAACACAATATGAGATCTTTATTATTCCATTGGAATACTAACAGGAAATCTAAAAATTA
The DNA here is from genome assembly GCA_031761405.1 of Serripes groenlandicus. NCBI lineage: Eukaryota > Metazoa > Mollusca > Bivalvia > Cardiida > Cardiidae > Serripes > Serripes groenlandicus. The sequence goes on along the minus strand of JASEVX010000001.1, from coordinate 48,873,916 downwards.
CTCTCTTCCTGGGACATGAACTCCATAAAATTTGTGTTTACCTATTATAAACCCTTTCTGCAGCAGATGACCTTGAAGTGTTTAAATAAATTATTGAAAATCTTTATAAATGAAGATTAATAATTGAATAGAGTTTAAAGCATTGTGGCAAGTCGAGAAATTGTTCGTAAGTCATCTACTGCAGATGTGTCAAGATATGTAAAAGGTTGATTATCAAAAAAATGAAAAGCATTGGTTTGTATTGTATAGTTTGTTTTTACATGTCACACAATCATATAAAGACGACTTTAAATCAAAAACATGGAATATCTCTCATGATTGAAAAAAAGTTGAAAACACTGTGGCAAAACGAGTAATTATGCATTTTTTTCTTGCACTTAATCTTTTTTCTCTCACTTTTGGTTATAATAAGTACGTAAAGTTCAGCCTCTTGAAACAGATGATACTTTATTGCAACATCAGAATGGCACATGAAGCATTTACGGGCCAATGACCTCTTTTTTGGATAATAAATTGTAAATAGGATTAGAATTTTATGAGTCTCTCACAGTGGGGTGGAAAACTCTAAGTTTGCCCCAAGTCCGTCCATCCTTCCCAGATATCTACTATACCATTTCCTTTAGACCAAATTTGGTATACACATGCCTATTTGGAAGACTCGGTTTCATATATACCAAAATGTCACCTTGACCTCTGTCCCTATTTAAAGAAAAAAACTTGTACAGGCAATATCTCCTACATTATCACACATGGAGTCGCCAAATTTGGTCTGAGGATGAATCTTGATATCTGCAGTAGATGTGACAAAGTGCTTCTGCATTTTGGAAAGGGTTAAGAGAGATGTAAGTATTCAGACTATAATAAAAAACAAACATAAAATATTCTTTCATTGCAGGTTCCAAGACAAATTGTGAATTGAAGCGTTCTGAAGAGGTAAGTCATCCTCCTTTTTGGCTTCTCTGTGACTTTCTACAATTAGCTCCAGATTTTTTATGCGAAATAAAGTATGATATATCCATTGCCACAAGTCGCGTAAACATACAGTTGCAATGAAATCATAATTATATACAAAAAACCCTGGTTTTATATGGTTAAACCTTTCCCACATACAGCAAATTTGCAGCAGACTACTTTGAAAACCATTATACAAAAACATGAAAAATCTCCATAAATGAGAGTTTAATTAATAAAAAAGAGTTGAAAACATTGTGACAAAAGGAGAAATTGCTCTTTTTGAGCAATTTCTTTCTTTTGTCACAATTTTTCAAAAGACCTCTGCTTCAGAAAGCGTGTTTATGTGAGTAAGGGTTAAGACTATCAAATGCTGTGTCTGGAGAACGTTCAGCAGCACATCATTTTGACGTTGATGTGAAGAAGCTCTGTACAAGTATGTCTTCTTGTTTCAGCTGTATTGAAAAGGAGTGAACCTCTATTTTCCTAACAATGTCTTTCTTGTAAATTATACAACGAAACCCTATATTGTGGCTACTCAAAAGAGTCGTCACATTGAGACAATTCTTTTAGTACCCACAACATAGTGTTTGGAGATTTTAGAACATGAAATAGTCATCCTTTATCTAGAGCTTGACTGTTTTACGACTGTAATTACCATAGGTAAATCAACAGCAGTCAATTGCCCTCTTTCTTTCATACAACTTCTGGATCTTCTTGGCATTCTTGTGCATGTTCCAAATTGCCTGGTAGATAATTAGGGTGACACCTGCCAACCAAAGGCCAATTCTCACTAATGCGCTATAATTATGGGGAGTTAAATTTGTTAGCAAGAATTACCATTTTATTATGTCTCCCCCTGTATACAGGGGAGGTATATTGTTTTTGTCCTTGATGTCTGTCTGTCTGTCCGTCTGTCCAAAATCATGTCCGCTCCATATCTCTTAGGCGGCTTGAAGGATTTTCATGAAACTTGGGTCAGATGTTCACCTCATCAAGGCGATGTGCAGAACCCATGTCTCGACCATACTGGTTCAAGGTCAAGGTCACGCTTGAAGGTCAAAGGTTTGAGGCTTTATTTCCTGTCCGCTCCAGATCTCCAAGACGGCTTGAAGGATTTTCATGAATTTCAAATTTCAAATTTCATGGATTTACAGCTGCAGTAAAAAGATGTGTTATTGTTAACCATTTGCTATCATGTCCACTTTGTACAAGGTCAAGATAAAAATAGTAATTAAAAGTTAAATACTGTCCGACTTGGCCAAATTTTTGTCTGCTTTATAGGTTGGAATGTTTTGAGAGATTTTGACAGATATTTGAGGGGGGAAGCAATGAAATATTGTAATAGTAAAGAGGTGATGCTCTTTGAGTTGTTAAGAAATAAATCTTTCAACCCTTTCCTACTGCAGACCTATTTTGGTGTATCTGCAGCTGTCAACTTTTGACAACATTGCAAAAGAAGAAATGGGTTATTATTTATCATTTTGCCACAATGTTATCAACTTTTTAGCTCACCAGAGCACGAAGTGCTCACGGTGAGATATTGTGATCGCCTTTTGTTCGTTGTTCATCATCAACATTTGCTTGCTTGTTAACACTCTAGAGGCAACATTTTGCATCCAATCATCATGAAAGTTTATCAGAACATACATCTCCATCAAATCTAGGCCAAGTTCGAAACTGGGTCATTTGGGGTCACTAGCTAGGTCACTAGATCAAATTAAATGAAAATATTGTTAACACTCTGGAAGCCGCATTTTAAACTTGAGCATGTTGATACTTCGTCAGAATGTTTGTCTTAGTGATGTCTAAGCCAAGTTTGAATATAGGTCATGTTGGGTCAAAAACTAGGTCACTAGGCCAAATTGAAGGAAAATATTGTTAACACTAGAGGCTGCATTTTTCACTTCAGCAGCTTGAAATATTTTCAGAATGTTTGTCAGAATGATATCTAGGTCAAGTTTGAAACTGGGCCATTATGGGTCAGAAACTAGGTCACTAGGCCTAATTGAAGAGAAATCTTGTTAACAATCTGAATGGTGCATTTTTAACTTGAATTTATCAGAATGGTTGTCTTGATGATATGTAGGTCAAGTTTGAACATGGGTTATGTTGGGTCAAAAAGTAGGTCACAAGGTCAAATTGAAGGACAATCTTGTTAACACTAGAGGCGATGATTCTTGCTTCAGCAGCTTGAAATTTGTCAGAATGTTTGTCTTAACAATATCTAGGCCAAGTTGGAATATGGGCAATATTGGGTCAGAAACTAGCTCACTAGGTCAAATTGAAGGGAAATCTTGTTAACACTGTATTAGCCGCATTTTTAGCTCACCTATGCACGAAGTGCAAGGTGAGCTATTGTGATCACATTTTGTCCGGCGTCCGTCCGTCGTGCGTCGTCCGTCGTCCATCGTCAACATTTGAGCTTGTTAACACTCTACGGGCTACATTTTGCATCCAATCTTCATGAAAGTTTATCAGAACGTTCATCTCCATAAAATCTTGGACAAGTTCGAAACTGGGCGATATGAGGTCAAAAACTAGGTCACTAGGTCGAATTGAAGGAAAATCTTGTTAACACTCTGGAGGCCACATTTTCAACTTGAGCATATTGAAACTTTATCAGAATGATTGTCTTGATGATATGTAGGTCAAGTTCGAACATGGGTCACGTTGGGTCAAAAAGTAGGTCACTAGGTCAAATTGAAGGAAAATCTTGTTAACACTCCAAATGCCGCAATTTTTGCTTCAGCAGTTTGAAATTTTGTCAAAATGTTTGTCTTAAAAATATCTAGGTCAAGTTCGAATATGGGTTATGCCGGGTCAAAAACTAGGTCACTAGGTCAAATTGAAAGAAAATCTTGTTAACACTTTTGATGCCGCATTTTTTGCTGCAGCAGCTTGAAATTTGGTCAGAATTTTTGTCTTAAATATATCTAGGTCAAGTTCAAATATGGGTCATATTGGGTCAGAAACTAGGTCACCAGGCCAAATTGAGGGAAAATCTTGTTAACTCTGTAGAAGCCGCATGTTTTGCTTCAGTGGCTTGAAATTTGTTCAGAATATTGAGCTGAATGATATCTAGGCCAAGTTCGAATATGGGTCATGTCGGGTCAAAAACTAGGTCACTAGCCCAAATTGAAAGAAAATCTGTTTTACACTTTGGATGCCGCATTATTTGCTTCAGCAGCTTGAAATTTTGTCAGAATGTTTGTCTTAAAGATATCTAGTTCAAGTTCAAATATGGGTCATATTGGATCAGAAACTAGGTCACTAGGCCAAATTGAGGGAAAATCTTGTTAACTCTGTAAAAGCTGCATTTTTTGCTTCAGCAATTTGAAATTTGGTCAGAATGTTTGTATAAATGATATCTAGGCCAAGTTCGGATATGGGTCATGCCGGGTTAAAAACTAGGTCACTAGACCAAATTGAAGGGTAATCATGTTAACACTCTGGATACTGCATTTTTAATTTCAGCATGATAAAACTTTATCAGAATGTTTTTCTTGATGATATGTAGGCCAAGTTTGAATATGGGTCATGCTGGAACAAAAACTAGGTCACTAGATCAAATTGAAGGAAAATCTTGTGAACACTTTGGATGCCGCATTGTTTGCTTCAGCAGCTTGAAATTTGGTCAGAATGTTTGTCTGAATTATATCTAGGTCAAGTTCAAATATGGGTCATATTGGATCAGAAACTAGGTCAATAAAGGAAAATATTGTTCAAACTCCGGAGGCCGCATTTTTACTTTGAGCAAGTTGAAACTTAGTCAGAATGTTGTCTTGATGATATCTAGTCCATGTTGGAGTATGGGTCATATCAGGTAAAAAATATAGATCACTAGGCCAAATGAAGGAAAGTATTGTTAACACTGTGGAGGTTGCATTCAGAATAATTGTCTTGATGTGTTTTGCATTGCAGTACATTGTATAATTAAGGTGAGCGATCCAGGGCCATCATGGCCCTCTTGTTTGCTTCAGCAGCTTAAAATTTGGTCAGAATGTTTTTAGATCACCTAGAGCCGAAGGCTCAAGGTGAGCTATTCTGATCACTTTTTGTCCGTCGTCCGTCGTCCGTCGTCCGTCCGTCCGTCTGTCCGTCCGTCCGTCCGTCCGGCGTTAACTTTTAGCTTTAAACATCATCTTCTCCCAAACTCCAAGGACAATTTCCGTGAAACATCACAGGACTGTTCCTCTGGTTGGCCTCTTTCAAAGTTGTTCAAAGATTTAAATTCCATTGAGAACTTTGGTTGCTGCGGCATCAAAAAGGGGGCAAAATGTCCGAACTTTAAAAATCTTCTCCTCCGAATCTGCCTGTCAGATTCAAATATAATTTGGTAGAAATGTTCCTTGGGTGACCCTCTATAAAAATTGTTCAAGCCATACTGATTGGTCAAAAAACATGGCAGTCAGGCGGCATCAGAAAAGGGGCAAAATTTGAAAATTTGAAAATTCCATTTTTATGAAAGTGCTTGTCTGATTTTAAGAAAATATAATACGAATCTTACTTTAATGATCCTCTATTTAATTTGTTTAAGCCGTTTTGATGGGTAACACAATCATAGCAACCAGGCGTCATCACAAAAGGGGTAAATTGAACTTTTAGCTACAAATGACAACCAACTCCTACCATTCCAATAGACCAATTTCCACAAAACATCACAGGAATGTTCCTTCGGTGGTCCTCTTTCAAATTTGTTCAAAGAATAAAATTCCATTGAGAACTTTGGTTGCTGCGGCATCAGAAAGGGGACAAAATGTCCAAACTTTAAAAATCTTCTCCTCCGAATCTGCCTGTCAGATTCAAATATAATTTGGTAGAAATGTTCCTTGGGTGACCCTCTATGAAAATTGTTCAAGCCATACTGATTAATCGAAAAACATGGCAGTCAGGCGGCATCAGAAAAGGGGCAAAATGATGACAAAATTTGAAAATTCCATTTTTATGAAAGTGTTTGTCTGATTTAAGAAAATATAAAACGAATTTTACTTTAATGATCCTCTATTTAATTTGTTAAAGCCGTTTTGATTGGTTACACAATCATAGCAACCAGGCGTCATCACAAAAGGGGTAAATTGAACTTTAGCTACAAATGACAACCAACACCTGCCATTCAATAGACCAATTACTACAAAACATCACAGGAATGATCCTTTTGTGGTCCTCTTTCAAAATTGTTCAAGATTAAAATTCAAATGAGAACTTTTGGTTGCTGCGGCATCAGAAAGGTGACAAAATGTCCAAACTTTAAAAATCTTCTCCTCCGAATCTGCTGTCAGATTCAAATATAATTTGGTAGAAATGTTCCTTGGGTGACCCTCTATAAAAATTGTTCAAGCCATACTGATTGGTCGAAAAACATGGCAATTAGGCGGCATCAGAAAAGGGGCAAAATGACAAAATTTGAAAATTCCATTTTATGAAAGTGTTTGTCTTATTTTAAGAAAATATAATACGAATCTTACTGTAATGATCCTCTATTTAATTTGTTTAAGCCGTTTTGATTGGTTACGCAATCATATCAACCAGGTGTCATCACAAAAAGGGTAAATTGAACTTTTAGCTACAAGTGACATCCAACTCCTACCATTCCAATAGACCAATTTCCACAAAACATCACAAGAATGTTCCTGTCCTCTTTCAAAATTGTTCAAAGATTTAAATTCCATTGAGAACTTTGGATGCTGCGGCATCAGAGAGTGAGAAAAAATACCCAAATTTTAAAATCCTTTTCCTCCATAATCTACTTGTGCGATTGCAAGATAATTCGGTAGAAATGTTTCTTTAGTGACCCTCTAAATAAACTGTTGAAGCCATATTGATTTGGTTGAAAAACAGCGCAGCAAGGCGGCATCAGGAAAGGTGCAAAATGACAAAAACTTTATAATTCCATTCTTATTTAAAGTTCTTGTTAGATTTCAAGATATAAATGGCCTTTACTGATAAGCTGTTTCTTGAGAAGTGTCCACTCCTTTCAGTTTCATTTGCACTCCCTGATAAAATTTTCCAGATATTTGCAGTTAAATATTTGCTACTAATTTACTATCAATTAGGTGATCGATTTAGGGCCATCTTGGCCCTCTTGTTCTGAATTGTATCTATGTCAAGTTCGAATATGGGTCATTTTGGGTCAGAAACTAGCTCACTAGGCCAAATGAAAGGGAAATCTTGTTTACATTCTGGATGCTGCATTTTTAATTTGAGCATGTTGAAACGTTATCAGAATGTTTGTCTGGATGATATGTAGGCCAAGTTCGAATATTGTTCATGTTTGTTAAAAAGTAGGTCACTCGGCCAAATTGAAGAATTATCTTCTTAACACTCTGGAAGCCTCATTTTTGGCTTGAGCATGTTGAAACTTTGTCAGAATATTTGTCTTCATGATATCTATGGTAAGTTCGAATATGGGTCAGGTCAGATCAGAAACTAGGTCACAAGGCCAAAACTGTAGAACAATCTTGTTAACACTATAGAGATCGCATTTTTGACTTGAGCAGCTTGAAATTTTGTCAGAAAGTTTGTCTTGATGATATTGCCATTGGTGCTGAAAGCGATCCAGGGCCTCATGGCCCTCTTGTTTCACTGAATTGAGATTTTTAACTTGTCTGTTTTTCGAAGAAAAATAGTTGGGGTATTCCCCTACGAATGGGAGTGTTTGCGGAATATATTCCAAACCTTTGCAAATTGTTTGCGAAAGTGTTTGCAGAATATATTCTACAAATATTTGCAGAATATATTCTGCAGACGGGTAGATTTGGAACGATCTGTGCAAACAGTCTGCAAACAGATTGCAAAGGGTACATGAAGCATTCAAAAAACCCTTTGCAGAATGTTTGCAGCCAATTCAACAGCAAAATCTGCAAATAGGTTACAAATACTATGCAACTAGATTACAAATACTATGCAACTAGATTGCAAATACTTTGCAACTAGATTACAAATACTATGCAACTAGATTGCAAATACTATGCAACTAGATTGCAAATACTTTGCAACTAGATTGCAAATACTATGCAACTAGATTGCAACAGTCTGCAAATAGATTGCAAACCATCTGCAAATAGATTGCAAACGGTCTGCAACTAGATTGCAAACAGTCTGCAAATAGATTACATTCTAAAAACTTGGGAATTAAGGTATATATAAATCCAGATATATGTTTACCATTTTAAGCTTTATTTTAATTAAACATCATTTAAAATATAAATAAAATATGAAATAAATAACCTCTATATTTTATATGATTTAACCCTTTCCCTCATACAACAATTCTGCAGCAGACAACTTTGAACATATGTTGTCAAAAAATAGAAGTTCTCTATAATTGAATGGATAACCTATAAAAGTGAGTAACGTTTTGTGCAATTTCTTCTTTTGTCACTATAGGCATGATCTGCTCCAAATAAATCAATAACACACAGCATAAGATCATTAGAAAAAATTCCTCTGTCATCTTTCAAATTTGACCTTATGGCATCATCATTCAATGCTTCAATGTTTGAAATTATAACACCATCATCTTTCATCTTCATGTCATTCTTGATACATTCTTTTGGGATTGAACATCTTTACAGGATGGACAGCGGTGATTCAGGGATGATCAATTGTCTTGTGTTGGCTGGATACCATTATAAACCATTCATCATGTCATAAGTCTGAAATATGTACATGATTCATAAAATTATGAAAATAAATGAAAAAGTAAATGTGTGTCTTTTATTTTCATTCCAAGAAATTCAGTACAGGTTATACTTTATCTATAGCAATTATAGCCAATTAATAATAAATCCATTGCAACATGTGACAGATCTGCATCAGTGACTTTGAAAACATTTTGGTCAAATTAAGGAAAATCTCTTTATTGAGGAGTGTTATAATTGAATATGGTTTGCAGAAAAAAATCCCCCTTTGTCACAATGTTTTAAATAAAATCTGCTGCAGATGTTGCAATAAGTTATTATACCCCCCGGCAAACAAAGTTTGGGGGGGTATATAGGAATCACCCTGTCTGTATGTCCGTCTGTCCGTCTGTCTGTCTGTCTGTCCGTATGTCCACATTTCTTGTAAGCACTACTCCTCCTAAACGGCTCAATGGATTTGGTTCAAACTTTACATGAAGGTTACACATCATATGTAGATATGCATGAAGGAAGATCACACGCCTCGGACTCTTCCAAGGGGAGATAATTTAACTTAGAGGTTATCTGCGAGGGACTCCTGTGCACATACCTCCACATTTCTTGTAAGCACTACTCCTCCTAAACGGCTCAATGGATTTGGTTCAAACTTTACATGAAGGTTACACATCATATGTAGATATGCATGAAGGAAGATCATATGCCTCGGATTCTTCCAAGGGCAGATAATTCAACTTAGAGGTTACCTGCGAGGGACTCCTGTGCACATACCTCCACATTTCTTGTAAGCACTACTCCTCCTAAACGGCTCAATGGATTTGGGTCAAACTTTACATGAAGGTTACACATCATATGTAGATATGCATAAAGGAAGATCATATGCCTCGGATTCTTCCAAGGGCAGATAATTCAACTTAGAGGTTACCTGCGAGGGACTCCTGTGCACATACCTCCACATTTCTTGTAAGCACTACTCCTCCTAAACGGCTCAATGGATTTGGTTCAAACTTTACATGAAGGTTACACATCATATGTAGATATGCATGAAGGAAGATCATACGCCTCGGATTCTTCCAAGGGCAGATAATTTAACTTAGAGGTTACCTGCGAGGGACTCCTGTGCACATACCTCCACATTTCTTGTAAGCACTACTCCTCCTAAACGGCTCAATGGATTTGGTTCAAACTTTACATGAAGGTTACACATCATATGTAGATATGCATGAAGGAAGATCATACGCCTCGGATTCTTCCAAGGGCAGATAATTCAACTTAGAGGTTACCTGCGAGGGACTCCTGTGCACATACCTCCACATCTCTTGTAAGCACTACTCCTCCTAAATGGCTCAATGGATTTGGGTCAAACTTTACATGAAGGTTACACATCATATGTAGATATGCATGAAGGAAGATCATATGTATCGGATTCTTCCAAGGGCAGATAATTCAACTTAGAGGTTACCTGCGAGGGACTCCTGTGCACATACCTCCACATTTCTTGTAAGCACTACTCCTCCTAAACGGCTCAATGGATTTGGTTCAAACTTTACATGAAGGTTACACATCATATGTAGATATGCATGAAGGAAGATCATACGCCTCGGATTCTTCCAAGGGCAGATAATTCAACTTAGAGGTTGCCTGCGAGGGACTCCTGTGCACATACCTCTACATTTCTTGTAAGCACTACTGAGTCAAACTGTATATGAAGGCTACACATTATATGTAGATATGCATGAAGGAAGATTTTTCTCCTCAGATTCTTCCAAGGGAAGATAAGCAAAGTAGAAACTTTACCAATGTATCCGATGCTTTGGGAGGGGAGCGGGGGGTATTCTTTAGTGAGCTTTGCTCACAGTATTTCTAGTTAAGTTTGAAGAAAGATCCTCTTTTTCCACAATGTCTTAAAAATCGGTTGCAAATGTGTCTACGGGTGGGTAAGGTTATAATTTTATATCATGTCAAATGATTAAAAAATCTCTAATATAAGAGAAAATATAATTATTGAATAAGTTTTGAAAAAAGCCTCCTTTTCCACAATGTTTTCAAGAATCAGTTCTATGGTAGATATCTTTGCATGTGGGAAAGGGTTCATCTTATTAGTTAATACAATGTCAAATCATTGAAAATACACATAATATTTATAATGTGTCACGTCCATCACGAAAATGTATGATGACAACAACATTGCTACATTTGCCGTATCCGAAAATGTGACTGTCCGAAATCAATTCCTGTTAGCAATTTCAAAATAAAAAATTTGGCTTCGTTTTAAATAATAACTAGCATCTAAATAAGTGTGCAATGCAATGACAAGAGTATATGTGTTTCATTTCTAAAACTGTTTAGAAACTCGCACGTAAGCGAATATTTTCGCCAATGTTATTGTTTTCTTATTATGAAAATTTACGTAATCGTGACCCTTTGTTTAGGGTTTAACGGATTTAAGTATAATGGCTGAATAACAAATATTAACGGGTTTATTTCATAAAATCATATTAATTATCTGATTATTCATCAAAATATTAATCAAGACTGTGTGTTAGCGCTGATTTCGGGGTTTGTAGTGTATTTTCTCCAGCGATTTAATATTGACAAAATGGCGTCGTATATTGACCTCCAGGTCATGCTCGAAAAGCGTGACCTTTGAACTTTAAATTTGCATGCTATCGTTGTTTGTGGACGGATTTTGTTTATTCTTACATCAAATTAAAGTTATTGATTTAAAGTTTTCAAATGTATTGAATCGTAAAATAAATACTTACCAGATGCGGAACACCATGCTCTTAACTTTCCGTGCCGATATTTTCATAAATAATCGCGACTGGAAAATGATTGAAAAATCAACAGGAAGTTATATATTTGACCTGATTGGATCATGTGATCTCATTAATATGCAAATCAATCATGTGATCGCATTTATTTTTAAACTGACCCACATGTTGAAAGGAGGATCGAAAAATACCTGTAAATCAAACTTCGAACTACGATTGTCAATTTATTCCTGAAAAGATTGTTATGATTCATGCATCAATAAAACCAGAATTCAATTTTCTTTATAAATTATATTTAGGGCCTAAACACTTCAGGGACAATCCCTTTCCCTCATATAGACGCTTTCTGACGCCTCTGCAGCAGATAGCTTTTTGAAAACATAGTGACAAAGAAGAAAGTGCAATTTCTCCTTTTGCCACAATGTTTACCACTTTTTGTCACAGGTTATCCATTCAATTATGGAGATTTTCTATGTTTTGACAAAATGCGTTTGAAGTCGTCTGCTACAGAATATATGTTTTAGCCAAACATATCTTTGGCTTTTGCATTTTCAACTGAAAACATCATGTTTATGTAAAATTATACTGAATTTATATACACACTTTTATATAAGCTGCACACATGTTTTGGTTATATATAGTGGTTAAATCAGTCAATAATTTATAAAACTATTGTAATAATTTCATTTGAAGTCCAACAACTTTGTATTTGGAAAATATCATTCAGGGGATAAGTTAGTGTTTGCAAACTACTTGCACTGTTTGAAATTCTAAGTTACCCTTTGCATACCCTTTGCAAGAATATTTACAGACAAAGTTAGTATTTGCAATGTATTTGCAAGAATATTAATAGACTAAGTTAGTACTTGCAAAGTATTTGCAGCTAAACTTCAGTTATATAATTAATAAGTTACTATTTGCATACTATTTGCCATATATATAAACAGACAGAGTTGGTATTTGCACAGTATTTGCAGCTACTTTAGTTATCTAAGTTAACGTTTGCAATGCCTTTGCCAGATATATTGATATTTGCAAAGTATTTGCAGCTACTTTCCGCAAAGCATTTGCAAATAGAGTGCAAATAGTAGTTTGAAAGGAATATATTCTGCACATATTCTGCAAATATTTTGCAAAGGGTTTGATCTGTATGGGTTGTCACTATTGTGATACATTTGGCATTGTCATGTGCATCGTCACAAAACATTAACCTTACCTCATAACTCAAGAACTGTTTAACATTTTCAAATGAAACTTGATACACATGTTTATGGGAACAAATCACATGTCTATACCAAGTCAAATAACTCTAGCTTTAATAGTAATACAGAAATGCCCCTTTTTAGACTTACAAAAAAGCAGATAAGCGTTCACTTGTGGTCCTCTTGTTATACCCCCCGGCAAACAAAGTTTGGGGGGGTATATAGGAATCACCCTGTCTGTCCGTCCGTCTGTCCGTCTGTCCGTATGTCCACATTTCTTGTAAGCACTACTCCTCCTAAACGGCTCAATGGATTTGGTTAAAACTTTACATGAAGGTTACACATCATATGTAGATATGCATGAAGGAAGATCACACGCCTCGGACTCTTCCAAGGGGAGATAATTTAACTTAGAGGTTATCTGCGAGGGACTCCTGTGCACATACCTCCACATTTCTTGTAAGCACTACTCCTCCTAAACGGCTCAATGGATTTGGTTCAAATTTTACATGAAGGTTACACATCATATGTAGATATGCATGAAGGAAGATCATACGCCTCGGACTCTTCCAAGGGGAGATAATTCAACTTAGAGGTTATCTGCGAGGGACTCCTGTGCACATACCTCCACATTTCTTGTAAGCACTACTCCTCCTAAACGGCTCAATGGATTTGGTTCAAACTTTACATGAAGGTTACACATCATATGTAGATATGCATGAAGGAAGATCACACGCCTCGGACTCTTCCAAGGGGAGATAATTTAACTTAGAGGTTATCTGCGAGGGACTCCTGTGCACATACCTCCACATTTCTTGTAAGCACTACTCCTCCTAAACGGCTCAATGGATTTGGTTCAAACTTTACATGAAGGTTACACATCATATGTAGATATGCATGAAGGAAGATCACACGCCTCGGACTCTTCCAAGGGGAGATAATTTAACTTAGAGGTTATCTGCGAGGGACTCCTGTGCACATACCTCCACATTTCTTGTAAGCACTACTCCTCCTAAACGGCTCAATGGATTTGGTTCAAATTTTACATGAAGGTTACACATCATATGTAGATATGCATGAAGGAAGATCATACGCCTCAGACTCTTCCAAGGGGAGATAATTCAACTTAGAGGTTATCTGCGAGGGACTCCTGTGCACATACCTCCACATTTCTTGTAAGCACTACTCCTCCTAAACGGCTCAATGGATTTGGTTCAAACTTTACATGAAGGTTACACATCATATGTAGATATGCATGAAGGAAGATCACACGCCTCGGACTCTTCCAAGGGGAGCGGGGGGTATTCTTCAGTGAGCTTTGCTCACAGTATTTCTAGTTCATATTTCTACCTAGATTTGTTGTTTTTTGGAATTATAAATATATCTTTTAACCTTTTACCACATATGACAAATCTGCAGCAGACGACTTTGAAAAGGTTTAGATGAAATAATTGGATATCTCTTTAAATATGAAAGTATAATTGCTGAAAAGGGTTGAAAACATTGTGTTAATTAAAGGGCAATTATTGCTGGTTTTGAGCACTTTTTGCTTTTGTCACAATCTTTTCAGAAGTCGTCTGCTACAGTATTTGGGAAAGGGTTAAGAAATGAATCCATACAAGATATTGTAGTTTCCAAGTCGACTCCTTTGAAAAACTTAACCCTTTCCCTCATATAGATGCTTTCTGACGCCTCTGCAGCAGACGGCTTTTTGAAAACATAGTGACAAAAGAAGAAATTGCACAAAACGTGCAATTTCTCCTTTTGCCACAATGTTTTCCACTTTTTGTCATAGGTTATCCATTCAATTATGGAGATTTTCTATGTTTTGACAAAATACGTTCAAAGTCGTCTGCTGCAGAATTGTCATATGAGGGAAAGGGTTAATGAGAATACATTATGTTACAACTTCTGGAGAAAAGGAAATTACATTTCGACAAAGAATTTAAGTATAAATCCTGATTTCACTTAAGTCTTATGAAATAAATTGAGCCGTCCTGAAAACCAACTTTGTGGACGTGAAGTATCGACCTGGATCAGCCTAAGCATGCTGCGCAGGCTTACCTGGACAGACCCTTTCCGCCTCCTGTGGATTTTCTGTTTCAGGCATCATTACCCTATACCTCTATCCCCCTGAGACAGAATGTGTTTTCGGATTAGCCTGCACGGATACATTACGCAGAGGCCATAATGTTGGTTTTCTGGTGGAATGGCTCAATTCTTTATACTGTTATAATTCTGTCATTCTATGGTAGTCAGTTAGATTCTGTATACTAGAATTTTTTGTTGATTGATTGTCCCTTTTTAAGATGTAATAAATCTACAGCAGACGACTGAAAACGTCTAAGCAATAATTTGAACAATCTTATTGTATCTTCAATGAATAGAGTTGAAAACATTGTGGATAAAGAAGAAACTGCTCATTATAAGCAATTCAACCTTTTGCCATACTGTTTCCAAAAGTCTTCTGCTGCAGATGCCCCAAAATGTGTCCACATGTGGGGAGGGGAAATTAACAATGGATTCCATTAATTGCTATCCTGATAATTGTAAAATGCTGCTTGAATACAATCAGTATGATTGTTACACAGGGGATTTTATTTAATTGAAGAATACTGTTTTATTGTAAAATGTTTGTGACAAAAAGGCTTTGCATGTCAGAGGATTTTGCTGTAACAGATCAAAGCTCTATTCAGTGTAGAGATTCAGATAAAGATAATGTTTTCAAAAGTTGTCTGCTGCAGCAGCATGACCAGTTATCTGTATCTGATAAAAAACAGTTTTAAGTACAATTGCATCTGTTTAATCATTTGGTCTATCTGTGGCTATTCAACTTGGATATTAAAGTTAATTTTCCAAGTGCAAAGTCAGCAACAGGAATTAAGGAAATTGCCAGATCTGATAAAACCATGTAAATCTTAATTGCTCGTTAGCTATTTATTTGATATGATTTGTTACAGTAGTCTGCTTTAAAAGTAAGCCTAGAAAGTGATATTATCCCTTTCCCACAAATAGACGCTTTCTGACACCTCTGCAGCAGACAACTTTTGAAAACAAAGTGGCAAAAAGAGGAATTGCTCATAATGAGCAATTTCTCCTTTTGCCAGAATGTTTTCAACTGTATTCAATTATTATGCTTTCATTTATAGAGATTTCCAAAACAATTTCAAAATCGTCTGCAGCAGATTTATTGTATGTGGGAAAGGGTTAAAAGAATATGAAATAATGCAAATATGCAGTTTGGAGTTGAAAACATTTGGAAAATGAGAGACCACAACTTATGTGTTAATTTTAATCTTTTTCCGAATATTAACAAAAGTCGTCTGCTGCAAACTGGCTTCAGAAGTCGTCTGTGTCATCGGACCCTAATGCTCGGGATCCCCTCTGAATGTCTGCGATGAACTTTGATATTTTTTTTTATGCTGATTAATTTCAATAAAAAATAAAGGAAATTTGTTTACTTAATTTTCAAAAGCCAGTCAGTCCTATTCTAATCAATTTATGTCATTGATCTGATGGATAAATGCTCAATGTTAAAGCATCTGTTGAAATTTTTAGAATGAAAAAAGCTAACATTGCATAAAAGAAGAGATTGCTTGTAGGTTTTACTACAGAGAAGCTAACATTGCATAAAAGAAGAGATTGCTTGTAGGTTTTACTACAGAGAAGCTAACATTGTGTGAAAGGAGAGATTGCTTGTAGGTTTTACTACAGAGAAGCTAACATTTGTGTTAAAGGTGAGATTGCTTGTAGGTTTTACTACAGAGAGCTAACATTGCATGAAAGGAGAGATTGCTTAATAAATCTCAATAAATATGAGTTTTACAATAAAATACAGTTGAAAACATTGTTGCAAAAGGAGAAATTGCTTGTTTTGAGCAATTCCTTCTTTTGCTAAATTGTTTTCAAAAGTTGTCTGCTGCAGATGCGTCAAATTGCCTCTACAAGTGGCCTTTAAGTTATCCACAAAAAGATGGAACCTGATAGACAAGATAAGGTCCCCTTTTCTAATGGAGTCTACAATCATGCATGATGCAAGGTTTTTTCATACCGAGAATATTAACTGTTGTCGCTGTTTTAATCTTTAGCACAGTGGGTTTTTTGCACTGATAGACAGCAGATGAGCCTAGTTCAGAAAGTGTGTGGGAAACGAGATGTTCAGCAAATACAGTTCCAGATAACCGACATCCACTTTTATTCATTTCATATTTCTTAAGTATATGTCTGTTATTTTTTTATCAAACCCTTTGTTGTGGGTTCTTGTTAAAATAATATTTAGGAAATAATTACGATAGGTACCCTTGGGTATCAGTTTTGTGGTGAATATCAGAATTTTGTAGGAGAAAATTTTTCTATACCCATAGCTTATCCCTTATCTTATACACAAGAAATAAATAACGTCTTCGGCTCAAAAACGTGCTCAGGTTCAACAGAGGGAGATAATTTCAGTTTGGACAGGTGAAAAGGAGTGGGGGATTTTGCATCTCTGTTGCAACACCGTTTTACCCTTTCCTACATAGTGGATAACTTGGAAAACATTGAAATAAAAAAAAAAATGGAAACTGTTTATTAAATAAAGGAACAACTATTGAATAAAATTGAAAACATTCTGACAAAAAGGAGCCACTGCTTGTTTCTAGTATTTTTAGCTCCCCTGGCATGAAGTGCCTGTGAGCTTATATTATGGTGTGTATAAAAATATTCCGTCCGTCAACTTTTTTCTTTGAATGATACCTGGGATAGAGTGCTATAAAGTTTCCTCAAATAATTTACATTGAAAAGCTGTCAAGGTCACAAGGGTCAAATGTCCAAACTTTAAACATTTTCTCCTCAGAATCTGCTCGGCAGATTCCAATATCATTTGGTAGAAATGTTCCTTGGGTGACCCTCTAAATTGTTCAAGCCATACAGAGTTGTTCAAAAACATGGCAGTCAGGCGGCATCAGAAAACAGGCAAAATGGCAAAATTGAAAGTGCTTGTCTGAATTTAAGAAAATTGAATAGGAATCTTACTTCAGTGATCCTCTACTTAATTTGCTCAAGCCGTATTGAATGGTCATAGCAATCAGGTGTCATCACTAAAGGGATAAATTGAACTTTTAGCTACAAATGACAACTCCTATCATTCCACTGGTCCATTTTCAACTTAACTTCACAGGAATGTTCCTTTGTTGGTCCTCTTTCAAAATTGTTCAAAGACTTACATTTTTTGTAAAACTTTGGTTGCTGCGGCATCAGAAAGGGAGAATAATACCCAAACTTTAAAATCCTTCTCCTCCATAATCTGCTTGTCTGATTCCAAAATAATTTGGTAAAGATGTTCTTTGAGTGACACTCTACAAAAATTGCTCAAGCCATATTTATTTCATTGAAAAACGAGGCATTTAGGTGGCATCAGGAAAGGCGCAAAATGACAAAACTCTATTATTCCATTCTTATTAAAGTTCTTGTTAGATTTCAAGATACAAATGGCTTTTACTGTTAAGCAATTTTACTTTTTCTTTAACAGTGTCCACTCCTTGTAGTTTTATTTGCACTCCTGATCAAATTTTCCCTCCCAGATATTTGCAGTTAAATATTTGCTACTAATCTACTATCACTCAGGTGATCGATTTAGGGCCATATTGGCCCTCTTGTTTCATTAAGTCGCAATGTTTTCAAATGTTTTTTCATTTAGATATGACTTTCAATAGCTTTTCCTAAATGTTTTTCCCTGCTGCAGATTTGTAGTTTGTTGGAAAAAAAGAAGAGTTTTCTCATTTAGAACAAATTCTCCTTTTCCTTAAATGTTTTCAAAGTAGTCTGCTGCAGAGGTGTCAAATATATCATCTGTTTTCTGGATAGGATCAATGAAATTCAAAATATTATATTGTTAAATGCAAAGATTTCCTAACCCTTTTACTCATACAACAAATCTGCAGCAGATGACTTTAAAAATGTCTAATAAAAAAATTGGAAAATCTCTATAATTGTGGCTTCTGCCCGGCGACTAATAACTGAAAAAAGTTGAAAACTTTGTGGCAAAAGGAGAAATGGCTCGTTTTGAGCAATTTCTCCTTTTGCCACAATGTTTTCAAAATTCATCTGCTGAAGAGGTGTCAGAAAGCGTCTACAGCTTTGGAAAGATTTAAATAAGTGGCACCTTGTGAAGGACAAAGATTAACCCTTTCCCTCATACGACAATTCTGTGGCAGACGACTTTGAACATATTTTGTCAAGACATAGAAAATCTCCATAATTGAATGGATAACCTTTGACAAAAAGTGGAAAACATTGTGGCAAAAGGAGCAATTGCACGTTTTGTGCAATTTCTTCTTTTGTCACTATGTTTTCAAAAAGCCTTCTGCAGCAGAGGCGTCAGAAAGCGTCTATATGAGGGAAAGGGTTAAAGTGAGAAGAGTTATCAGTGTGTTGGTTTATAAGGCAATAACACCGATATTGTACTGTTATATACATTATGAATATCGATGAGTTCTAAGTATTATGTGACAAGGCAATGGGTTTGCTATTTCCCTAACCCTTTCCCAGGTACCTCCAGATGCACTTTGACACCTCTGCCGCAGTCCGCTTTTGAAAAAATTTAGGCAAAAGCAGAAATTCGCTCATAATAGGCAATTACTTATTTTTGTCAAAATGTTTTCAACCCTATTCAATAATTATAGTTAAATTTTTAGATATTCTCTATATGTTTGCCAATATATTTTAAAAGTCGTCTGCTGCAAATTTGTTGTATGTAGGAAAGGATTCTAGAACAACTGAAACAGATGAAGGATATTGAATTTGAGAACTAATAGCGATGTCAGATGCTAAATAATCATTCAGCAAATTGTACTAACCTGTACGAAAACTCTGAGCCAATTCTGTACAGAGTCTGTACCAATTCTGGGCAGAATACATACAGAATTTCTGTTTTCTGTACAGAATAAACACAGACACAGAATCTGATATAAATTCTGTACAGACTTTTTGTTTTTTTCTGTACAGAATCTTACTGAACCAGGTTTTTGTCTGTACAGATTATTGTATCAGACAGATTTTTCGCACTTAGAAAAAAAAGCGAACCAGAAAAATGGACTTAGACAAAAAGTGAACCAGAATAATTGAGCTTAGAAAATTTCTTAAATCATGCGTGTTTTTTTTAAATATTGAGAGACGTAGATAAGCAACTCCACCTGTACACCTGTTATCTGGTTAAAATATGACATGGAGAAATAAAATTTTCCAAATTTTCACATTTTGTAGCAATTAATTAAACTTTGAAGTCACATTTGGCACATGTATATAAAAAACCCATACATATTCTGAAAGCTTAACATTTCAACTAAAGTATATAAAAAACCCATACATATTCTGAAAGCTTAACATTTCAACTAAAGTTAGAAATACATTGAACATCTAGAATTTGTTTGTGTTTTGAATAATGCCTGGTTTAAAAGACACAGGGAATGAGGGATTGTGATTTCTGTATTTTATTAATTTTGTTCCAAATATTGATAGAATGACATTACAGTATTCATAAGGATAAAATATTATCAAAGAGTGTAGCGTATTAAAATATTGTTATCCATTGTAACAGAACAATGTTTAAACTTCCAGAAAATATCTTTGTTATTTTCATATCTCATTTTTCATTTTCATTTCAATAGTTTTTGAGTTTTACTTGCTACAAATGTTACGACGGATTTTAGTGGGTCACACTTACGAACGTGTGTTTATAACGGTGAACCGGAAATTTGAATGACTGCAATTTCAAGACGATGAACGTGCGGTGTTCGCCTCATATTCTACTACCAGGTATGTTTTTTCTGATCAATATCAAATTAAACCTTATAATCTGAGCTTTATTTTAATATAGAAATTCTGGAAATCGGCCTGAAATTGACAAATGCATAGCAATTCTAGTATGAATCGTGTTCGCTACGCGATTGGCCGCCATTTTATGTCTTTGTCAACACAGCGACAAATCGGTTTTAAAGTCCCGATTAATTCAATAAATACCTCAAAATAATGCGTGTTAAAACAGTAATACATTACTATTGCAATACATATTATCTTTCTAATGAAATTTATACTTTCTCAATCTTCAAAAGATATATTTTCATGATCTTCGACACATCTGTTTTTCTGGGTTAAATCCGTGAGAGAAATATTTAAATCTTCATCGTAGTTTTTGGTTTATAATTCTAATAGATATGATTATTTGTTGAAAAATACCTATCAAATATAATCTTACGTTATTCTGTTCTTAATATTTGATATTTCCACCTTTTTCACAGGTTTTTCGAAACCAGATGTTGAGAGCTTGCCACTGATAACTAGCGTCGAATTCGGACATACTCATTTTCGGATAGTGTAGGATAAAATCTAAATTTTTACAGTAGGACTTATTTGAGGTGTTTTTTCAGTTAACACTTTCCCACACAAAACAAATCTGCAGCATACGCCTTTGAAAATGTCTATGCAAAAATATTTTAAGTCGTCAAAAATGAAATTTTAAATGGGAAAGGAGTAAAATAATAGCAAAATTTAAAAACTTCTTTTTTTTAAATTCCAGATGCTGTTACTCACATTATTGTTGGCTAGCAGTTGAAAAATGGATCAAGCAAGAAATTCCTGGGCAAGCAAGGAAAGAGAAACAAGACGTTAAGAAACAAAAGAATTAAAGATACAGTTTATGATTTAAAACCATTTATGACATTGAATACCAAGAGGAGATGTGCATAATCCTAAAGGTTGTTTAAAAGAAAATATCTCGTTTGATATTGAAAATGTTTGTGTTTAAACTTAAATAAAATATTATGTTACTTACACCATTTATTTTGCGAATTTTTCATTGAGAAATTTATCCTTTTGTCACAATGTTTTCAATTATGTCCAATAGTTGAATATCTTTGAAAAACATTGTTGCAGAAGGAGAAATTGCTTGTTTCAAACAATCCCTCCTTTTTCAACAATGTTATCACAGGTTTTCTGGTGCAAATGTGTCTTCAAGTGGGAAAGGAAATATTACTACACATTTTTAGCATTTCTCCATACAGAATTAATTCTGTACAGATTTTTTTCTGGCCAGACTTTTTCTGCTCCCAGATTTTTTTCTGGCCAGAATTTTTCTGCACCCAGAATTTTTTCTACACCGATTTTTTTTCTGGCTAATTTAAATATTTCGTGAAATTCTGTACAGATTTTGCTCTTTGTCTCCATTTGAAAAATCTATTTATAGAATCTGGTTCAACTATGTCTCAATGAACCAGATTTTTTTCTGTACAGAGACTGCTGCACAGTTTCTGTATTTTATTCTGTACAGAATCTGGTTCTAGTCTGCCCAGACTATTTCGTACAGGAAATTCGTAAGGAAAACCATACATTTGAGTGTTATATGCTCTTGAGTTTAATATGTTGTTAGTAACAATGGTTTACTGATCAAAAACATTTTAAAGATCAGGGACACACATTTTCAGATATAAAACTTGCAATTTTATTTAGCTCTACTTGACTTCACTCATCACTAACATGGGATGTACATAACACTTGGTTTATTATTTTTGTGTATGGAGTTTTATGTCCCTTTCAACAAATTTTCAGTTTCTATGACAAAAATACATTACCCGTCATTTAATTCCTGATTATATAAATATCATACCCAATAATTACATCCAGAAATTCTGTGTAAACCTCCGATAGTATACTTTATCGCACACCTGAAATGTGAAGGTTGATCAGTCTTCCCTGATATTGTTACACATCCTTTTGTTTGTATATTGTATTATAAACTGTATGGGTGTACATTGTTTACTTTATATTTGATTTACCAAATGTCTAAAGCAAAGGAGGAGCAAGTGCATGGCTTGTGTGGTCTTCTAATGGGCCATATGGGGCTCACACTCGGCTTGTTTGTTGTGTGCTAAATTCATGCCGAGAAATACTTTTTATGCTCCCCAAACTATTTTGGGAGAGCATATAGTTGTCGCTTTGTCCGTCCATGTCAGTCCGTCCGTCCGAAAAAAATTGTCCCGTCACACTTTATTTGCATTGAGCATAAATCTAAAAGTACTGAATATATTTCAATGAAACTTGAAATACTATTATTATAAACATACATATCAATAAGAGAGAGTGCATAATACAAGAACCATAACTTATAGTGAATAATTTTCAAGTTATTTCCCTTGTTAGACTTTATATTTCAGGACCATATCTCCAAAAGTATGAAAGATATTTCGATGAATCTTGAAATGTAAACAGATATTAAAGAAAGGAAGTGCATTACACAAGAACCATACCTTATTGTGAATAATTTTCAAGTTATCTCCCTTGTTAGACTTTATATTTCAATTTTAGGACCATAACTCCAAAAGTACGAAATATATTTCGATGAAACTTGAAATGTAGATAGATATTAAAGAGAGGAAGTGCATTACACAATAACCATAACTCTATAATAAATAATAAAAATTAACCTTGTTTTTATTATTTTCTTTTAATGAAGTCTGTATTATGTAGATAGGTATGATCACTATTTAAAGGTAGTTCTATCAGACAATGCATATTATCACTTGACAAAGCCCTTATGTGGAGCATCATTTGGTTCCACCGATTCCTTGTATTTGTCTGTTGACGTTCTTTTCTGTCAGAGATATGTCTGGCGTCAGGGGGGGGGGTGCAAAAACTGAGAGCTCTCCACCCTTTACAGCTGTACTGTTTGGAGCTTTGGCTCCCCTCCTAAGGAAGGGGCAGTTCAGTTGGCTGGAAATAGTTCTACTATTTGTCTGTGGCACCTGTGGTGCCTCATTCTAATTTGTCCCCGGTCAGAGATAGGGTTTGTGGTTAGCTGTAGTACTGACCACCCAGTTAAAAAGTCACCTAGTACTGGACATTACCAACCTCGGGTCACCTAGTACTGTCTGCACTAAGCGGGTATATCTACACTAAGGCAAAGCCCAATTACACAGGAACTAAGCTAAAGCTTGCTTCAAAGTTCAGTGCACTTCTGAAGCCTGCTGCCCAGGGATGCGTCCATCTATGTCATACGCCCTATGTCGGAAATACCAGTCCAGGTCGAATGTATTCTCTTTATTGAGGAGTGGGAGGAAAATAAGGACCCATATTTGGATTCTGTTGGTCCTATATCAGGTATATCTTGTTCCGTTTACATAACCAACCTCCGGGTCACCTAGTACTGTCTGCACTAAGCGGGTCTATCTACACTAAGGCAAAGCCCAATTACACAGGAACTAAGCCAAAGCTTGCTTAAAAGTTCAGTGCACTTCTGAACCTGCTGCCTAGGGATGCATCCCTCTATTTGATATGCCCTATGTCGCAAATACCAGTCCAGGTCAAATGTATCTCTTTATAGAGGAGTGGGGGGGAAATAAGGACCCATATTTGGATTCTGTTGGTCATGTATCAGGTATATCTTATTCCATTTACCTCTGCTACTCAGTTGACAGCCGTACCCATCAATTTATTGAGACGGCATCCAGCATTGCCAGGAGTTATTCTTTCACTCCTGGTAAAGAATGTGATAGAGAGGGTAAAAATGCCCAATTTGTGGGGATTTTACGGCGGTCTTTATCTTGTGCAGAAGAAAGATGGTCGTTGGTGGCAGGTTACAGATCTATCTAAACCAATCTATTCCGACTGATATAGAAATGTCTCATTCCATCAAGAATTCCATTCAGAAAGGGGACTGGGCTCTCTTGTAAGATCTAACGGAAACTGTGGGCAGTTGTAGGCTTTTCTCCGAAATCTTCTCTGATGAAAGTATCTGGACAATTTATTTTGCAGAAATGTTCCTTGGGTGATCCTCTTTCAGATTCCTTCAAGCTATGTTCATTGGGTCCAAAAACATGGCCACCAGTAGGTATGGCTGTATTGCTTTATTGGCTTCAGTGAAAACTTACAACCTTCTCCCCCAAAACTATTGACCTTTTTAGCTCACCTGAGCTTTGCTCAAGGTGAGTTATTGTGATCGCCTATTGTCCGGCGTCAGTCGTCCGTCAACTTCTTCTCCTCAGTAACCAGTGGGTCAATTAATATGAAACTTCACAGAAAGCATCCTCTCAATGACCTCACCAGAATTCCTTCAAATTTTTGGGATCCATGCAGAATTCTGACAGATTTTCAAATAATTTTGTAGAAATGTTCCTCGGATGACCCTCTATCAGTTTTCTCCAAGCCATGTTGATTGGTCGAAAAACATGGCCGCCAGGGAGGAGCAGGGCTATTTTGCCTTATATGGCTATAGTGAAAACTTCTCCTCCGAAAGTGTCAGGCCGATTTTAAAATAATTTTGTAGAAATGTTCCTTAGGTGACCTACTATCAGATTACTTCAAGCCATGTTGATTTGTCGAAAAACATGGCCGCCAGTGGGCAGGGCTATTTTGCCTAATAAGGCTAAAGTGAAAACTTAAAAAATCTTCTCCTCCAAAAGTGTCAGGCTGATTTTCAAATAATTTTCTTGAAATGTTCCTTGGATGACTCTCTATCAGATTCCTTCAAGCCATGTTGATTGGTAAAAAAAAAAAAAAAAAAACCAGTGGGGCGGGGTTATTTTGCTGTATATGGCTAGTGAAAACTTAAAAAATCTTCTCCGAAAGTGTCAGGCCGATTTTCAAATAATTTTGTAGAAATGTTTCTTAGATGACTCTTATCAGATTCCTTCAAGCCATGTTGATTGGTGAAAAAACATGGCCACCAGAGGGCGGGGCTATTTTGACTTATATGGCTATAGTGAAAACTTAAAAAATCTTCTACTCCAAAAGTTTCAGGCCGATTTTCAAATAATTTTGTAGAAATGTTACTAGGGTGACCCTCTATCAGATTCCTTTAAGCCATGTTGATTGGTCGGAAACTATGGCCGCAAGGGGGCCCTCTTGTTTCAAATAATTTGGCAGAAATAATCATTTGGTGCGTGACCCTCTACGAAATTCCTTCAATCCATATTGGTAGGTTGAAAACATGGCTGCCAGGGGGTCTTGCCTTATATGGCTTAAGTGATATTGCAGTGGAGCGATACTGGCCCTCTTTGCCCTAAGTGATATTGCAGTGGAGCGATACTGGCCCTCTTTGCCCTCTTGTTCCTTTTGCCACAATGTTTGCAAAGTTATCTGCTGTGTATGGGTTAAATTTCATCAGCATATGGGAAAGGGTTAATTGATGAGAGTACTGATTAACAAAATAAACTTTTGGAAAACTAGGTTTACGTTGTCTGAGATTCAGTTAAGATAAGAAATATTGTGTTTACGATTTTGGCAACCTGCCTGACTGGTTCAGATAGTTGTGATAGGAAATCATCAGAGCCGTGTCACACTGATAACAAACCTCAATTTCATCATCATATTAACCCTTTCCCTCATATAGACGCTTTCGGACGCCTCTGCAGTAGACAGCTTTTTGAAAACATAGTGACAAAAGAAGAAATTGCTCAAAATGAGCAATTTCTTCTTTTGAGACAATGTTTTCCACTTTTAGTTATTTAGAATTGCTCAAACTGTTTGTTTTTGCATATTTAAGTTTTCAAATCCATCTCAAAGTATTAGATTTGAGTGTCCAAATTTTTATCAGAGCATCAAATTTTAAACCAAGTTTTCAACATAGTTTATACATGATTAATGACAAAGTCACTGTGAAAACTTTGTTTCGTGACATCGTTGTTTGCATTCAAGTTGTGTTTCAAGATTAGTTTAAACTTATTTATTTAACATTGATTGTGAGACAAATTGATGGTTTATATTAAATCACTCTGGATGACTGCTGCTTGGAGATTTAACCAGATCATAACAGGATTTGAACCCGGGACCTTTGGTACAACGGTGGGCTGACGCTCTGCCACTGCCTTCCAAAAGTGAATTATGATAATCCTATAAACCGTCATTTTACAAGAGTGTTAAAGTTGCTGTTCCAATGGATTTACTCCCCCACTCTTTTATGAAAAACATTAACCCTTACCCTCATACGACAATTCTGCAGCAGACGACTTTGAAAGTATTTTGTCAAAACATAGAAAATGTCCATAATTGAATGGATAACCTATGACAAAAAGTGCAAAACATTGTGGCAAAAGGAGAAATTGCACATTTTGTGCAATTTCTTCTTTTGTCACTATGTTTTCAAAAAGCCGTCTGCTGCAGAGGCGTCAGAAAGCGTCTATTTGAGGAAAAGGGTTAAAAGATGATGCGAGACTCCTTTTTGCCTGATGAAGCTAATATTTATAAATATGTAATAAATACATAAATTAAGTGCATAAAGGTCTATACAGCTGATTGTATCTGGAAAATACACTGAAACATGTTAACCCTTTCTCATATACAACAAATTTACAGCAGCCAATTTTGAAATCATCAATGCAAACCTAGGGAAAAGCGTTATATAAATGACAGTATTATTATTGAATGGAGTTGAAAACATTGCAGCCAAAGGAGAAATTGCTTGTTTTGAGCAATTTCTTCTTTTGTCACAATGTTTTCAAAAGGTCTTCTGCTGCAGAGGCGTCTGAAAGCATCTATATGTGGGAAAGGGTTAACTCTTTCTAACGTATGTGCTAGTCTGCTGAATGGTGATATGCTCAAAGGTATTGTATCTCTTAAAAGTGTTTTAACATGGGAAAACCTTCAGACATTTGCCATTTGCGACCTGCGTTTATACAGAATTGCAGGGGTTGTGAGTTTGAATCCCGGCTCGGCCAACTTTCTTTCCGACGTTTGACAAAAGTCATTGCGACATGCGTCATTCGTCTTCCACCAATGGACTAAGTCTATGTGGAAAAGCAGCCAGTTGCTTGGGAAGATTGTTGTGTGGAGTACTGGTGTGCGAAAACCAGGAAACATATGAGTAGGTGAACTGGCCGCCGTGATATGACTGAGAAATTGTTAAAAACGGCGTTAAACCCCAATCAATCAATCAATCAATCAATATACAGAATTGTTTGTGCATACAGACTGATCAGGATCTACACTGTTCACTTTTTGAGCCCGTTTTTGGGGAAAAGATACTTTCATGACTTTCATGGACAGTGAAGAACCAGATCCATATGTGCATCCAATTAAGATCTACACCATTCACATATTACTCAACTCTTTCAGCGCCGAATTGTTTAAAATAGACTCTTCCATGTTCAAAATCGGGCGTCTCCATTTCTCATGTAATAACAGTTTGGACTATTTTGATAACTAAAAGGCAAACAATGCTGATTTCAGGTGAGACAGCTCGTTACGAATCAGTATTGTTTGCAAAAACCTCAATATTGCCTTTGGCGCTGAAAGAGTTAAAACCATTGTTCAAGGCTTCTTTCACCTATATAGATCCTGACAAGACTGAGCAGATGTACAGGTTTATCTGAACCTACACTATACAGAATTGTTCACTTTCAACTTTTCTCATGCACTGGCTCATTTAGTTAAGGGTCCTGGACTGTCCAATCTCCCAGACCTCCTAAGTGGTGTATTGGTAAGAGAGTCTGCCTGAGGTGTTGGAGGTCTCGGGTTTAATCCCTAGCAAATACCAAATACTTTAGAAATGGTTGTAATGGCTTTTCCTCATTGATGCTCAGGATAGTAGGGTTAATATTATTATAATTTTGCTGCTGTCAGGATAAGACTTGGAACAGTAATACTGGTAACTGACCCAGGAAACACAGTGATATAACTGAAACATTGTTGAAAGTAGGGTAAAACACCATGCAACCAAACCAAATCTTCCAAAAAGCGGGATGGGTGGAGCACTGGTCAGACTGTTGGAAAGATGCTCAAATGGTATACAATGGTGCGTCAAAGACTTGAGCCAATAAACAAACAAGATGCCCCTTTGAAAACATTGTTAGGAAAGAAAAGAACTCTTGAAATTTGTCCCATTTTCTGATGCTCTGACCCTGATGCCTTTTGTTGAACATGATAATTAATGATGTTGACATACTGATGCATGCAGGAAAGTGTTAGCAAAGACATCATACAACAATATGTTATGTCCATGAACTCGACTCACTCATTATGTCACCCCCATTACATGGGGGTGACATATTGTTTTTGCCCGTTCCGTCGCCTTCCGTCCTTCCGTCTGTCACACTTGTTTCCGCTCAATAACTGAAGAACGCTTGGGCGTAGGATATTCATACTTGGTATGCAGGTTGGTCATGACCAGTAGCTGACCCCTATTGATTTTGATAACAGAAGGTCAAAGGTCAAGGTCATGATGACCTTGTGAGGTAAAAAATGGTTTCCGCTCAATAACTGAAGAACGCTTTGGCTGAGGAACTCCATACTTGGTATGCAGGTTGGCCATGCCTAGTAGAAGACCCCTATTGATTTTGAGGTCAGTACGTCTAAAGTCAAGGTCACAGTGACCATGAGCTTGAAAGGTCACAGTGACAATGAGCTGATAAATAGTTTTTGCTTGGGACCAGGAACTTCATACTTGATGTGCAGGTTGGTCACCACCAGCAAATGACCCCTATTAATTTTAAGGTCACTAGGTCAAAGGTCAAGGTCACAGTGGTCAAGGTCACATCCGTCACACTTGTTTCCGCTCAATAACTGAAGAACGCTTGGGCATAGGATCTTCATACTTGGTATGCAGGTTGGTCATGACCAGTAGATGACTCCTATTGATTTTGATGTCAGAAGGTCAAAGGTCAAGGTCATGGTGACCTTGTGAGGTAAAAAATGGTTTCCGCTCAATAACTGAAGAACGCTTGGGCCGAGGAACTCCATACTTGGTATGCAGGTTGGCCATGCCCAGTAGAAGACCCTATTATTTGAGGTCAAAGTCAAGGTCACAGTGACCTTGAGCTGAAAGGTCACAGTGACAATGCGCTGAAACATTGTTTTTGCTTAATAACTGTAGAATGCTTTGGCCATGGAAGTTAATACTTGTAGTGCAGGTCACCACCAGTAGATGACCCCTATTCATTTTGAGGTCACTAGCTTAAAGGTCAAGGTCATGGTAACCTTCAGCTGAAAAATGGTTTCCTCTCAATAACTAAAGAATGCTTATGTTGAGGAACTTCATACCTGGTGTGCAGGTTGGTCCTAACCAGTAAATGACCTTTATTATGTCTCCCCCATTACATGGGGGTGACATATTGTTTTTGCCCGTTCCGTCCGTCCTTCCGTCCTTCCGTCCTTCCGTCTGTCACACTTGTTTCCGCTCAATAACTGAAGAACGCTTGGGCGTAGGAACTTCATACTTGGTATGCAGGTTGGTCATGACCAGTAGCTGACCCCTATTGTTTTTGATAACAGAAGGTCAAAGGTCAAGGTCATGGTGACCTTGTGAGGTAAAAAAAGGTTTCCGCTCAATAACTGAAGAACTCTTTGGCTGAGGAACTCCATACTTGGTATGCAGGTTGGCCATGCCTAGTAGAAGACCCCTATTGATTTTGAGGTCAGTACATCTAAAGTCAAGGTCACAGTGACCATGAGCTTGAAAGGTCACAGTGACAATGAGCTGATAAATAGTTTTTGCTTGGGCCCAGGAACTTCATACTTGATGTGCAGATTGGTCACCACCAGCAAATGACCCCTATTAATTTTAAGGTCACTAGGTCAAAGGTCAAGGTCACAGTGGTCAAGGTCACATCCGTCACACTTGTTTCCGCTCAATAACTGAAGAACTCTTGGGCTTAGGATCTTCGTACTTGGTATGCAGGTTGGTCATGACCAGTAGATGACTCCTATTGATTTTGATGTCAGTAGGTCAAAGGTCAAGGTCATGGTGACCTTGTGAGGTAAAAAATGGTTTCCGCTCAATAACTGAAGAACTCTTGGGCTTAGGATCTTCGTACTTGGTATGCAGGTTGGTCATGACCAGTAGATGACTCCTATTGATTTTGATGTCAGTAGGTCAAAGGTCAAGGTCATGGTGACCTTGTGAGGTAAAAAATGGTTTCCGCTCAATAACTGAAGAACGCTTGGGCCGAGGAACTCCATACTTTGTATGCAGGTTGGCCATGCCCAGTAGAAGACCCTATTAATTTTGAGGTCAAGGTCAAGGTTACAGTGACCTTGAGCTGAAAGGTCACAGTGACAATGAGCTGAAACATTGTTTTTGCTTAATAACTGTAGAATGCTTAGGCCATGGAAGTTAATACTTGGTGTGCAGGTTGGTCACCACCAGTAGATGACCCCTATTGATTTTGAGGTCACTAGCTTAAAGGTCAAGGTCATGGTAACCTTCAGCTGAAAAATGGTTTCCTCTCAATAACTAAAGAATGCTTATGTTGAGGAACTTTGTTTGATTTTGTGGTCACAAGGTCAAATGTCGAAGGTCACGGTAACCTTCAGCTGAAAAATGTGTGTAACTCAAGAACGCTTATACCCAGGAACTTTATACTTGGTGTGCAGCTTGGTCCTAACCTGTAGATGACCCCTATTGATTTTGATGTCAGTAGGTCAAAGGTCAAGGTCGCTGTGACCTTTTGCTGAAAAATGGTTTCCGCTCAATAACTGAAGACTGCTCGGGCCCAGGACCTTCATACTTGGTGTGCAGGTTGGTCACCAGCAGCAAATGGCCCCTATTGATTTTGAGGTCACTAGGTCAAAGACCAAGGTCATGGTAACCCTCAGCTGAAAAATGGTTTCTGCTCAATAACTGAGGATTGTCACTGTTGCTTCATCTCCAGTCCAAAACTAAAAAATTCATCTCCATCATTTCTTTTCCTCCCCTACGACCACACAAATGGGGAGACAAGCGCTTTTTCAAAAAAGCAATCTCTAGTTGAATTTGTTCGATTTTGAGGTCACAAGGTCAAATGTCGAAGGTCACGGTAACCTTCAGCTGAAAAATGTTTTTACTTAATAACTCAATAACGCTTATACCCAGGAACTTCATACTTGGTGTGCAGCTTGGTCCTAACCTGTTGGCCCCTATTGATTTTGATGTCAGTAGGCCAAAGGTCAAGGTTGTGGTG
The DNA here is from genome assembly GCA_031761405.1 of Serripes groenlandicus. NCBI lineage: Eukaryota > Metazoa > Mollusca > Bivalvia > Cardiida > Cardiidae > Serripes > Serripes groenlandicus. Next base: position 48,842,447 of record JASEVX010000001.1, on the reverse strand, counting down.
ACCTTTGGCTGAAAAATGCTCAATAACTGAAGATTGCTTAGGCCCAGGAACTTCATACTTGGTGTGCAGGTTGGTCACCAGCAGCAGCAAATGACCCCTATTGATTTTGAGGTCACTAGGTCAAAGACCAAGGTCATGGTAACCCTCGGCTGAAAAATGGTTTCCGCTCAATAACTGAGGATTGTCACTGTTGCTTCATCTCCAGTCCAAAACTAAAAAAATCATCTCCATCATTTCTTTTCCTCCCCTACGACCACACAAATGGGGAGACAAGCGCTTTTTCAAAAAAGCAATCTCTAGTTTGTTTGGATGTTGTTTAGATATAACTCTTCTCCTGCTTAAGGTCACTTGACAGTATTTCAGTCAATCACGGCATTTCCTTGGATACAACTTAATCCTTTCCGACATACAGACAGTTAATGATGCTTGTAGCAGGCAACTGTTGAAAATATTGTGGCAAAAGGAGATTTGCTCTTAAAGAGGCATAATGTTTTCCACTCTATTCAAAAACTAGTCGAAAACTAATTAATTGAGATGTTCCATTTTTTTGCAGGATGTTTTGAATGTCGACTGCTGTATATTTTGTTGAATGAGGAAATAGATTAAGAAAATAGTGTGTTTACCAAAACTGCAAACTTAATTAACATTGTGGCAAGTTTGCAGCAAGATTACCGTGGCAATCATAATAAGCTTGTGATTTACTCATTTTAGCATGTGATTGGAACATTTTAACATGTGCAAGGTTGTGCTATTCTGAAACTCTCAAGGTTGCGCAACCTTATTAAAATTGCACAAGCTTTCAAGATTGTAATTGGGGGAAAAAAGCAATCTTAATTACAAGATTGTGCAGGTCGCAAGCTTACTGTGATTTTAAGGATGCCCAAGCTTGCAAGGTTGTGGAAGCTTGCAATTATTACAATATAAATCTTAAGATAATCATGAGATTCATTTAACTGCAAGGGCGTACCGCCCATTACGCACAATACACACATGCGTATAGAAAATTCCACAACCAAACGACCATTTTAGAATATCAACACTGTAAATTGTAAAAAAAACAGGATAGTGCGTATAAAACATTCTTCTCTGGTTACGCCCTTGAACTGTGTTATGATTGCCCAGGCTTGCAAGCCCTGACCTTAACCCTTACTCACACACAACAAATCTGCAGCAGACGACTAAAATAATCTGGAGGAAAAAAGGGAAAATATCATTATACAGAAGTTTAGTTTTAAAATAAATATAGAGTTAATTTAGTTCAAAAGGGGTCTGCTGCATAGGTGTAAGAAAGCATCTATATGTGGGAAAATGTTAATAGAATCAGTGCTCAAGTTGAGTTATTGTGATCTTCTTTTGTCCGTCATGTGTCATGCTTCGGCATTTTCTCCTCTGTAACCAGTAGGTTTTTGTAGAAATGTTTCCTTGGGTGACCCTCTATCAAATTCCTTCAAACCATGTTGATTGGTCAAAAAACATGGGGCGGGCGGGGCGGGCTTTTGCTTTATATTGCTTTAGTGAAAACTTTAAAAATATTATTCTCCAAAAGTGTGTGGCCCATTTCCAAATATTTTCACAGAAATGTTCCTGAAGTGACCTTTATCAGATTCCTTCAAGCCATGTTGATTGGTAAAAAAAAGTAGCCGTAAGCCGGGGAAGGGCTGTTTTTCCTTATATGGCTATAGTGAAAACTTTAACAATCTTCTTCTCACAAAGTATCTTGCTGATTGCCGATATTATTTTGTAGGAAGTGTGACCCTCTTTCAGATTCCTTCAAGCCTTATTGATTAGCGGGGCGGTTACATCTTAAAGGAAAAACTTGAAAAATCTTCTTTTCTGGCCAATTTACAAATAATGTTGTAGAAATTTTCCTTGGCTGACCTTCTAACTGATTCCTTCAAGGGGTGACTTGCTGGTGTCAGGATAAATGGACCAGAATTACTGGTTACTTATCCTATTAATACCGTGATATGATTGAATAATTGAAAAAAGGGGCTTAAAACACCAGACAAACCAACATCAACATGCGGCATTTTTACTGTGCACCATCCGTCCTTAAAGTATGCAACATTCATCCAATAACCATTTCCCACTTAAAGCTTATCCTACAGCATCCAAGTTTGAAGACATCAGTGCCATAAATGTGTAAAATCTCTTAAGTTGAAAGTATAAATAATTATTGAATAGGGTTGAGAACCTTGTGGCAGGACTAGCAGTAATTCTCCTTCTGTCAGCATGTGAACAGAAGTGGTCTGTTGCAATTGTATACAATCGTGTCTGCATGTGGGAAAGCCTAAAGGTTGGGTGTGGGGGCCATGTATAACATTTAGTGACCGACCCAATTTGTTTTGGTGTCTTTCTACAAGAGAACCATGTACATCTGACAACTTTCCGGGATACTTTGGGGGAATTCCATGGACAACCCGGAATGATTCCATGGACACCCCGTAACTGTTCCGTGAACAACCTGGAATAGTTCAGTGGACCCTGGAGTATTTGGATTATTTCCAGCGTTTCCGCATCTTAACATAAAATTCCATGGTTTTTCCATGGTTCCCCTGTATTTTTGTATTTTCTGTTAAGAGTCCCCGGAAAAGCTACAGTGTTACTGAACACTTTCCCTCCTGCAGACGCTTTCTGACGCCTCTGCAGCAGACAGCTTTTTTAAAACATGGGGACCAAAGCAGAAATTGCTCAAAACAAGCAATTTCTCCTTTTGTCACCATGTTTTCAAATCTTTTCAATTATTGTACTTTTATTATAACCCATTCGAAGAAGAGGGGGTATATAGGAGTCACTGTGTCGGGCAGTCTGTCTGTCGGTCGGTCGGAAGCCATATTTTGTCTGGCCTATTTCTTACAAACCACGGGGTGGTGGAATTCAATAAAAGTTTACATGAAGCTTCTATACCAAGAGGAGATGTGGATATCCTAAAGGGGTTACAATTGCATGATATTTTACAGAGTTATGGCCCTTTTATTAATTAAGTTATGGTGTGGGTCAAGGTGCTGTTTAGGGGGTATTTATCATCTTCAGTAATATTCTAGTTTCTAATTGTTTTCGGGTATGTTTTCAAAGTCATCTACTGCAGATTTGTTGTATGTGGGAAAGGGTTAAGTCTATTTATGAGGGAATGTAAAACATTTGTGACAAGAAAACATCTCATAATGATTGGCAATTTTCCTCTGTCTTCCTCGGTATATTTACTGCATAAATCAACAACTGAAAGTTCAATATTTCTCTGCATGTTCAATATCTTATTACTTTGAATTTTAGAAAGCTGATTTACCCTTTCCCACATACAACAAAGCTGCTGTAGATGACTTTGAAAATATTTATTTTTTTATGCAAAAATATGGACAAATCTCTGTAAATTGAATTTTAATCTTTAAATAGAAAATGTCTCCTTTTTGTCAAAATGTTTTCAAATGTTTTGAATTGTGAATGTGTCAAAGTGCCTCTTCAAGTGGGACAGGGTTAAAGTGTAGCACATTTGATGTCAAGCTCTCATAAAGACCACTTTTTTGCCGGAAATAAATCAATTTATTATGTGATCTATTATGTCTGAGACTTAAAAATGAAAGTAATGGCTTTCTCTCCTTGGCGTTCAGGATTGTCCAGTAAGCATAATTTATAAACTGACCAGTAGTACTGGTACCTTATCCAGAAAATGTTGTGATATAACTAAACAATTTATGAAAGAGAGAACAAACGCCATACAAACAAACAAACAGAAACCATTTTGTCTGAACTATGACAGATAGTGAGGGAACGGGCCTATCAGTGGTGTAGGTGTTATAACAACTTGCAAGGAGAGCAAAACCACTCTTTATCTAAATTGACAGAATCAGATCGTGTTTCTATTTAATGCAGACACATTTTGCCAATTAAGCAGGCTATGTAAATATACCAGGCCAAGGTCATATAACCGATTGTAGGATAAAAAAAGAAACAGGATAGAAAGTAATAGACAACAAGAAACAGGATAAAAAGCAACAGTTTTTTAACCCTTTCCATCATACGAAAAATAAGCAGCAGACAACTTTGAAAAACATGGTGGCTATTGTGTGAAAAAATTGCTATTATTTTTTAATAATGTTAAAAAAGATTGTGGCAAAATGAGAAATTTTTTATTAGCAAGTTTCTCCTTTTGCGACAATGTTTTCAAGATTCATCTGCTGCAGAGTGGGTAAGGGTTAACATAAAACAATGAAAAAGATACTTAAACTGAACATATTTTGTCAAAAAATGGAAAATCTTTATAATTGAATGGATTTATATAACCTATGACTGAAAGTGGAAAACATTGTGGCAAAAGGAGAAATTGCTCGTTTTGAGCAATTTCTTCTTTTGTCACTATGTTTTAAAAAAGCTGACTGCTGCAGAGGCATCAGAAAGCGTCTATATAAAGGAAAGGGTTAATATTGTGATGAACATTTTTTATGTTGATACATTTATTTATGATTTGATACCTTATTGTACCTTAATGCATCATTTAAAAAAAATTGAGTGAGATGCTATTTCCTACAATAATGGAAGGAATTCAATGTCTAATATTTCTTTCACTTTGCAAGTGTTATTAGTCGCCGGGCAGGAGCCCGCGACTTCTATTTTTAATAGGTTTTCTGAAATCACATGGGAGGGGGAATTATTATTAGAAAGAAACACATTTAGATGTCTTGAACATATTACAATTGTGTTTGTTTAAAAACACTAAGTAATGACACATCTAAAATGAAATAAATATTCCGATGTTTTAGGTATTTTCAGTTTCTTTATTTTGACTCGCATTTATGTTTTTTTGTTTTATTTACGAAGACAAAACAGTCCCTATTAGCTAGACTGCTATACTTTATTTTACACTATATACTACATGTAATCAAAAGTCGATAACTACAAACCTTTACGTCGCAGTCTAATTTATTTACTTACGCGCACCTGCGTGACTCGCGAATACCAACTGCGTAGATCAATCTCCTTTGCAGAGAGCCGCTCTTTACACTCACTTACAAATAGTAAATTATAGGTGATTTAAAATGTTTATTAGGTTCGAAACAAATGAAGAAAAGAACAAACCGAGATAAAACTGGTTTTAATGGAAAAATGACTTTGAACGAACACTCTCTGCCTATAAAGAGAGTTTCAAGAACGACACCTCTGTGAATAAGAAAGAATCGGGTCTTTCGTACAAAATTATTTCGTCCTTGACAATTTTAAATGTGTCATTTAATTCCCTAAAGGCATATTGCTTTCGATCTGCATATTGTTATGCATCATTGACACAAGGGCGCTCATCATAATATAATTTTAAAACATGAGTAGTTTGTTGTTTTCATTATAAAAAAGGAAGGAAAGAATTAAAATAAATTAACATGTTGTAGGGCTAAGTTTATGTTCGAAATTAAGTTTAAATTATACAACAATTTAAATGAGATTTAACTGTTTAGTTGATATTATATTTCGAAGGTGGTCTAATTTATAAATATTGAACTACATTTCAACATTTGTTAAAGTATGATATAATTAGGATGCTAAGCTAATATCGTTTTGAGAAAAAGAGAAAACTCATGTCTTCAGCGATTTAACCCTTATCTCATTGTTTTAAAAGTAGATTGCTGCAAAGGTGTCCACTGTTGACTTAAAAAGAGGAAAGGTAAAATGACGTGCTATTGCATGCAAATCCTAAATGTCTGTTTTGTGGTTTTATTGAAAAATAAGAAAATTCAAATATTCTGACAAACATCTTGAAAAGTGTATGTGGAATTCACAAATCTTATAATTATTCCTTAATGAAAGCACTGTATACATACTAAGACTAATGATTGGCAAGATTACTCATTTCCATTACTGTTTATGATCAATAATTAGTTGGTTGTGTGTATGGTCAACCTACTTTGGAATCGAGATTGATCATAAATAATGAAAGGCTTCAATTATCATTCAATTCGTTGACAAAACAATGCAAGTTATGATACATTTTCACTTGACCGAAGTTCCAATATGATCCAATATGACCCTGATGTTCCAATATGCCCCTCAGTTGATAACTGTTTATTCAACTACTATAATGTTAGTGTTTTGCATAACTGCACTATGGATATCCGGCGACATTGATGCGTTGCATCAATTTTCTCTTGTGTTATATATTATGCGTGTTTTGTGTCTTATTACTTTTCAACTTGAGTAGTGGTAATCTATTTGAATACTAAACTGATGATGCTGTTTAAATGATTTACATTTCTGAAAGCATTCAAAAACCAAGTCCATACCCTGGATCAATGTGATTAAAAACGTTACAGTCCATACATATTCCTCCCTTTTACAATAGGGAAGTTTTTTGCATCTTGGAAAAACCAAAATTGGATCATTGTGACCTTGTCCTTGACTTCTGATCCCATTTTAAGAAAAGATTTGTCAGAGCAATAGTTCTTTGCCATCAAGTATGAAGAAGTCTCTTGAATGGATTTTGTTTGTTTTGTTTGTTTGTTTGGAGTTTAACGCCGCTTTCAACAGCTTTGGTCATATCACGGCGGTCAGTGCACCTACCCATGTTTTCCTGGCTTTCCCACACCAGTACTTACACAACATTCTTTCGAAGCCACTGACTACTTTCTCACATAGATCAGAGGTGAGAGGCAATGGAAAACATCGCCCAAAAGAATGTCGCTGCAACCGGGTATCGAACCCGTAACCTCCAGATCACGAGTCAGATACGCTACCAATTGAGCTACCCGGCCGGGCTCTCTTGAATGGAAGGTGTGTCACATATCAATTATCAAATTTGGGTCACCTTGACCTGCTCCATTTAAGGAAATAGCTTTTCATGCAGGGCCAATATTATTTCCTATGCTATCACACCTAAAGTTACCATACGGTGTATCACAGAATGTGGAACTTGTTCACCTATACAGTTAACGTTTGTTGTTTCGCCTTATATGTGCAGTGCTTTAATTGGATCTTAAATTACATAGGCATGCATTTGGGTGTAATTATATCCAAAATGAGCCTGGGTCAGTGTTTTTAGCTCACCTAAGCACAAAGTGCAAGTGGAGCTTTTGTGATCACTCACCGTCCGGCATCGGCGTCGTCGTTGGTGTCTGTTAACAATTTCCTACAAATGACTTCTCCTACTTAACCAAGGGACAGATTTCAAAATAACTTCACAGGAATGGTCCTTTGATGGTCCTCTTTCAAAGTTGTTCAAAGAATTTAATTCCAAGTAGAACTTTGGTTGCTGCGGCATCAGAAAAGGGGAAAGTTGCCAAATCTTAAAAAAAAAGTATTAGCCGGATTTGAAAATTATTTTGCAAAATTGTTCCTTGGGGGGCAGCTTTTACCAATATTGTTCAAATATTTCCGATTCGTTGAAAAACATGGCCGCCAGGGGGCGGGGCTTGTTTTCCTTATATGTGCATTGTAAAAAAATTGACTAAATCAGGTGAGCGATATAGGACCATCATGGTCCTCTTGTTTTAAAGTGTTATCAACCCTTGCTCACATGCAGATGCAGTATTTTGACACGTCTGCTGCAGATTCTATTCAATAATTGAACTACAATTTTATAGGAATTTTCAATATAGATTGTTACCCTGTCCCTGATTTTCCATTTTAGAGCTGACTTCTTTTTAAACATCAGAGGAAAAATATGTCAATCTAGTTTTCATTAACCCTTATCCACATACAACAAATCAGCAGCAGACGACTTTGAAAACATATTGACAAAAACCTGAAAAATCTTCAAAGAAGATAGCTTAATTGTTAAATAAAGTTGAAAACATTATGGCCAAAGGAAAAATTGGTCATCATGAGCCATTTCACCTTTGGCCACATTGTTTTCAAAAGTCGTCTGCTGCTATTGCGTCGAAATGCGTCTGCAGGTGGTAAAGGATTATCCCTTAGCCAAATGTAGCTGATGACTTTCAAGACATCTATTCAAAACATGAAAAATCTCTAGAAATGAAGGGTTAATTACTGTAAAATAAGTTGAAAACATTGTGGCGAAAGGAGAAATTGCTCATTTTGAGCAATTTCTGCTCTTGTCACAATGTTTTCAAAAGTTGTCTGCTGCAGATGCATCTATAGGTGGGATTGTGTTAACCCTTTCCCTCATACAAAAATTCTGCAGCAGACGACTTTGAATATATTTTTTCAAAAAATAGAAAATCTCCATAATTGAATGGCAAAAGGATAAATTGCTCGTTTTGAGCAATTTCTTCTTTTGTCACTATGTTTTCAAAACGCCGTCTGCTGCAGAGGCGTCAGAAAGCATCTATATGAGAGAAGGGTTAAGCAAATATGTGGGAACATGACAAAAGTTGTTCGTTTTTTACAACATTTTCTGGGTGTATTCTGCTTCATAGGTGTCAAATTGTGCATGTATGAGGAAAAGCGTTAACCCTTTCCCTCATACGACAATTCTGCAGCAGACGACTTTGAACATATTTTGTCAAATAATGGAAAATCTCTTTAATTGAATGGATAACCTATGACTAGAAGTGGAAAACATTGTGACAAAAGGAGAAATTGCACGTTTTATGCAATTACTTCTTTTGTTACTATGTTTTCAAAAAGCCTTCTGCTGCAGAGGCGTCAGAAAGCGTCTATATGAGGGAAAGCGTTAAGAGAATCTTAAGATCTAATAATTTTAGCTCAATAAAGAACATTTATTTTCATTTCTTAAGATTAATCGCCAATGGGTGAAATAATGTAATTTTTAACAATAATTCAAAGAGGGAAGTTGCGGGAATGTTTTTTCCATATTGGGCAATTAAGTAGTTTTTATGTCAAAAATACATTACCAGTCATTTAATACCTGATATATAATCTCTACACCCTTAATTCATCCAGAAAAAGAACTCGCCTTGCGTATTCCTCACGTATATGTGATATACAGGTTTGCCCGTAAGAGAGGGCAAGCACGTGATATCTTGCCACTTTTAATTTCTGGATCCACCAGCTAGACAGCTAAGAATTTACACATTATTTTCTAATTATTCTTTTCTTGGCTTTTTAAGGCTTATTGCCTTATTTAGTTGTTCATTCAGTTAGGAAACTGCATTAACAGATATTCAACGGCATTTAAAAAGTTAAATTATTGTTGTAATTGCTTGTTTTTGTAGGCGACAGCTAGCTGAAAAGCTCGAGGTGGTTACCCCACCCATTATTTTCAGTTAATGTCTTCGGGTGCCGAACGTAATTGAGTTCAAGACTTAAAGTTAAACGATGAGTTTCCAATCCCGTTATAGATTATACTTATGATGTTTGTTGTACTTACATGTAATTATAACATAGACAAAAATTTTGTTTATAGATTATATACGTTCCGGGTTGTCACTCGGGTAGAAAAATAAAAAGTAGAAAAAAAATTTAAAATTTTTTTTTGGTTTTATTGTTGTGTTCTTTTCGTATATATTTGTATCATAAATATGTCACTTAGAGGTGAACGGAGGCGTGGCTTGTGTGGTCATGCTGTGGACGCATGGGACACGCATCCGAACTGTGTGGTTTGCTCAAAGGGCACACAGCTTTCACCGTGCGAGTACTGCTCTTCTTGGACTGTTTCTATTTGGACTAGCAAAAGCAGGAAGGGTAAGAGTGCCCCTAAAAAAGGCGTCTCTGATATCTTCGAGTGAAGCGGAGTTCGAGGGGTTCTCCCAATCGGACTCCGCGACCGTGTTGAGTGGTTCAAAGGTTAAGGCTGTACCTTCTCCACTTAACACAAACGCACCTCCTAGTCTAGCTAGAGACGAAGAGGAGCGTGTTAAGGTAGCTTTGGATGCGCGTTGTTCTGTCGGGAAACTAAAGCCTTCGGGCCTGATACCGTATAGAAACAAGGTAGAGAGTGCTCAAAGAGATAGGAAGGCCGGTAGGGTCGCTAGAGTCATCTACACTTGAACCGCATTATCTGTCGCCTGGTGTTGCTTAACCAACACCACACTCTGAGCTACAGCAGTCTTCGGACGGCTGCAGAGTGCCGGATTACAATGTCTGCGGACAAAGTTTTCCGGAGACTTATGGTAGAACAGCCTCACAACTGCCTATCCCTAGTCAACCGGGTTTTGCTGGTGCTGGAAAGCAAAACCCATATGCCGTGGCGCGACAGGTCCCCGGGCAACCGGGGCGTCATCTAGCGATGACGTGACCTGTCACCGGTCAGTCATTTAGCCATGACACGACCGGGCCAGTCAGTCAATTTGCCATGACTAGACAAGGTAGTCATTCACTTAGCGGTGAAATGACAGGGCTGCAGTCGAATAGCTACGACGCGGCCAGGCAAACGGTCACTCATTTAAATATGACGCTACCAGGCAGTCACTCATTTCACGATGACGTGGCTAGCCAATCAGTCACGCATGTAGCCATGTCGAGACAAGGTTTGGATCAATCATTTAACTATGATACGACCAACCAACCAGTCACGCAGGTGAACATGACGCGGCAGGGAGATAATCAGTCATTTGGTAATGACGGGGCTAGGCTACCTGTAGGTTATGAAAACATCTCACGACCAGCCAGTCGGTCAATTGTTAATGACGCAACTAGCCAGCCAATTGCTTAGGCAAACATGGCGCGTCCAGGCACGAGCTCTGTACTGAGTGACCGGATTGATACAAATTATCATTCCATAACAGGTCAACAACAGAGTGGGTGCACGAATAATCAGAGTATAGGTTACGGACCGACCTCTATTACTCACCCGTCTGGCTCCGGGTATGGGAATTCTCTTGCAGAGAGATCCTTTCAATCCCCAAGGGAACTGTGTACATCTCTAAGATAACACTTTTCCCCAATTACCTTCCACCGATCCATTCAATGGAACCGGTCGGAAATAGACGGGATTTCCAAACCTACCGAGAGCATCAAAAACCCAACGTTTTTTGGGATATCGAGGCATTCGGAGGGACATCTATTTAATAGACAGTCCTTGGAAAGGCAATCCCTGGAACAGAATACGTTAGCGCATTCTGATAAAGGGAGGGCTAAGCCGTCCCACAAAGGGGGAGAACCTCTCTTTGGTCATCCCATTACCAAGGGGCTAAGAATCGGCAGCCTTCTAAATAAAGCACAACCCCTAGGCCTCAACCCTGGGGATGCGCACCTTTCTATGATCGTCCCAAGGCCGGAGATTACAGTCGGGTCCGCCTGTTGTTTTCATAGAGGAATGGGAAAGTGTCACAGAGGATCATTGGATCTTATCTGTGATACAGGAAGGGTATCCAATTCCCTTCATTTCTTCTCCTCTGACAAGCGTGCCTATCGACATGTCGTCACGTCATTCGGCCGTGTCAAAAGTGATTTCATCACGTCTTCTGTAAAAGAAGGCCATAGAGAGGGTTTTCAACCCCAAATATCGGGGTTTGATACAACCGTCTTTTCCTCGTCCCGAAGGAAGACGATCGGTGGAGACCGGTTATAGATTTATCAGCCCTAAATCTATTGATTCCGGTCGAGAAGTTAAAATGGAGTCGACCCACTCCATCCAAATAACTATTTGGGAAGGCGACTGGGCGGTCTCTCTAGACCTCACAGACACCTATTACCACATTCCAATCGCTCCCTCGTCGAGGAAGTACTTTCGTTTTGTGGTAAATGACAAGGAACAGAGGATATTCACTAGGTGAACTCTGAGACAGGGAGGTCAAGACCATCTCATACGTGAGCTCGGCCCCGACGGTTGATTCCATGCGATCTCATTCTTCTTCGATCTCATTCTTCTTCGGAAAAGGGATCTATGTCAAGGGATCAATTCCTCGGTCATGACTCTAATTCAGAGCACTTCGGAAAAGGGATAATTCCTCGGTCATGACTCCTTCATAAGTTCTAATGTGGAATCGAACACTGACCTTCCGGTTCAGAACCGGCTATAGGCAATCCTCTTGTCGTCGGGGAAACCCAAGACCCAGTCTGGTCTGACGAATAAGAGACATATCGGGATCAGTGCCCCATATGATGATGAAACAATTTAGATCTAGACTCTAAATAATTATCATTGGCGGAAGGTTACTGCTTTCATTGCGTCCATAAGGCATTTCGGCGTATGCGGCGACATCGTTTACACAGGGACAGAAACGTACAGCGACTTCTGCAAGGGCGTTCTTGGAACCCCAACCTGTGAAGACGCAAATAGACAGGCTAAGTTCGAGCCTAGCGTTACGGGAACTAGCTAAGTTGGCATACAACCAAGTAGAGCACTGTCCCTAATCCGCAGCTATAGGGAAGCACTCCTCTCTATTAAATCTTCTAACAAAGAATGATATAGAGTGGGTATCAACCTTCAATTCGGGCTTGATACAACTGTTTTTCTTCCTGTTTCTAAGAAAGACAGACAGTGAAAACCGGTAGTAGACGTATCGACTCGGTTCGCGTCTAGTACGGCCGTGTAGTAGAATGGAACGTCCGTTTCACCAAGATCACAATCCGGAACGGCGGTCTGGGCGAATTGTTAGACCTAACAGACGCCTAATACACGTACCGTTTGCTTGTCATCGAGGAGTTACAGTTCGATTACCTGCGTTCGGAATTATTTCCCAAAACAGGCAAATCGGATCTAATTCCCTCGAGAATCCGATTCGTTTTCTGGTTCGGGATCAGTAAGTACGGGAAACAGCCCGATACATGCTTCACACCACACCCGAATTGTTTACAGATATCGGGGCGGTGCGTTACAGCCTACGGCATGTTATTACATAGAGTAGACAACTTCATATGAATTCAGTTCTGCTAGCTTTCAATACTACTCATTCGGCAGCAATCGGAATACGTCGGGGATGAATGCTTACGGAATTACCCGAGAAGTTCCGATTGATTCTGCAGTGGAATAATAATAAACAACTTCCGGTCTCAGTTTCACTGGCTGAAGGTGTAAAATGATAATAAGAAACACATCACTGGCTAAATGACCGTGGTTATACGTCATGCTGGCCTGTCTCTCGACATAACCGTTACATCTTCCTTAGAAATAGACAGTTCTTACCGATTGATGTTATTAAGGTAGGTCAATCTCTCTGAACGTTCGTCGGAAACTACCGCTTCTTAAATTAGTAACTGAGACTTATAAATTCGTCTTATTTGACGAACACAAGCAGGGAAGTGAGTTCTTTACTGTCATTAGAAACTAATTTCATTAGGTTTCACAGCCTGATGGTTAGAATTAGAAAAACCCATTGTAGGAGTTTAACTCCAAAATAGGATTTGTCTTGCGTCCTCTGGTCGCTTACAAGAGCTCCATACGAACCTCTTGAATCGACGTCTTTACTTATAAAACCGTCTTTTTATTAGCTTTCGCTACAGCTCTTCGAAGGAGCAATTAAAACGCTCTGTCTGTAGAAACCGGGAATGTCAGATTCAATGAATATGATGGCATCTTTACACTACTGGGTCAACCAGGGTTTCTGGCTAAGAACCAGTTACCGTCGGTCCTTCCTGATCCGATTCAGTTCCTAGTCATTCTGCGAGCTGTGGTCCTTCGGATTCCGACAGATACATTGTCCTGTCAGAGCTCTTAAATATTAACTTAAGAGAGTTAAGGGGAATAGGGGTTGGAGAAGGAGGTTATTTCTCCCCCTTATAGGTCGTAATATATATCAGCAGCTTCTTTTCTCGCTGGATATCCATTACAATTAAATTAGCGTACAAAGATTTACCTAGTCGAGATCTTTCTTTTCTGCGGATACGCCCGCATGAAGTTAGGGCTCTTTCGGCAAGTTGGGCTTTTTCGAACAATAATTCCCTTGAAGAATTCTTCGCGCGGCAGTTCGGAAAACTCAGTCAAGTTATTCATCTTTCTACTTGCGTTCTATGTCTAGTCAGACAGAACTTGTACTCCCTGGGCCCTTTGGTTGCGTCTCAGCGAGTTGTCCGCTAAATTACTCCCAACATATCAATGAAGTGAACACTGATTGAAATTATCAATCCCTGCTCTTACCATATATACTGTTGGGTTCATAGTACTTCGTAAATAAATTAGAAAATAATACACTACAAGGTGCTGCTACCTGGAAAGACAGTAAGTATTGGCCGAACCTCCCGTCCGATGCTACAAAGTCATCAGGTATTAAATGACTGGTAATGTATTTTTGACATAAAAATGAAGTTTTTTAAAGTAAAACATATTTTTATTAGAAAATACTTACCAGTCATTTATAGAGTCCCGCCTCCCATCCCCGCGTCGTCACCCAACACTTATTGTTGAAATAAAAGTGGCAAGATATCACGTGCTTGCCCTCTCTTACGGGCAAACGTGTATATCACATATACGTGAGGAATACGCAAGGCGAGTTCTTTTTCTGGATGAATTAAGGGTGTAGAGATTATATATCAGGTATTAAATGACTGGTAAGTATTTTCTAATAAAAATATGTTTTACTTTAAAAAACTTCATTTTTCTCTCACAAAAAATGTCAAAACTATTTTTTCACAAAATAATTGGTGCTGGAGTTTTTCTGGAAATTTTATAATTATATATATATATCGGTCACCAAAGTACAAAAATTGTCTTGTGAAAATACCTTAACGCTTTCCCGCATACAGACGCTTCCTGATGCTGAGTGCAGCAGACAGTGTTTGATAAAACATTATGAGCAATTTCTCCTTTCACCACAATGTTTTCACCTCCATTAATTAAATGATTAAACTCTCATTAAAGGTAATTTTTCATGTTTTTTAAGTTGTTTGCTGCAGATATGTTGGAAAAGGGTTGAAATTTGCAGCAGAGGGCTTTGAAAACAATTTAGGCAAGAATACTGGGGTATGGAAAACAGTTGAAATATTGAACAGAGTTAAAATTAGTTTCATATTTGTCCAAAATGTTTTCAGAGGCTGTCAGCTTTAGATGACTCGAAATGCAACTTTATGTTGGAAAGAGATGTAAATTTATGCACCAGAACACATACAAAAATAGAGCAAACAAATCGGACTGAATTACGAATGCAAACATATGCAAAAGTAAAATAAGTAAAATAAATTTCACTTATTCTAGGTATCCAAATAAAATCATTTTTTGCATGAATGAATGAATGAATGTATATTGTTTTATGGCGCATCGACAGCTAAGGTCATTTAGCGCGCAATTAAGTTTAATTATTCATGATCCCTGGGTAAACAAACCAGTACTAGGCTAGAAAATGTGCCTTGCCTAAGGGCACTCCACCATGAACATAGTGCCGCGACTGGGGATCGAACCCGGTACACCCGGTCTCGAAATCCCAGACGCTAACCACTCGACCACAGCAGATTCCTTTTGCATGAGGGAAAGGGTTAAACAATGATCTAAGACAAATCTATATAAGAAAATATTATTTTTCTACGATACAGGGATAATGATCTTAAAACATTCTGAACCGAATGATGTTTTAGGGGTATAGAATGAATGAATGAATGTATATTGTTTTATGGCGCATCGACAGCTAAGGTCATTTAGCGCGCAATTAAATTTAATTATTCATGATCCCTGGGTAAACAAACCAGTACTAGGCTAGAAAATGTGCCTTGCCCAAGGGCACTCCACCATGATTTAGGGGTATATTAGGGGTCAATTAACTTTCACTAGACCTACAAGAAATGTCTTCTTAAACAATCGCAATTCTACCTTCAGCACTATCAGTACTTTGATAATCATTATTTTTTTCAGAGATTATTTAACAGTCAAACCTGTGATAAAGACCACCTTTGTTCAGCAATTCTCTGCCTAAAGCAACCACACTTTGAATTTCCCAATTACTCATTTTCTGCACAAATGACACTAATTAAAGACCACCTGTGAACATAGACCAGATGATTCTCTTCCCATGGGTGGTCTTTAAACACAGGTTGGACTGTACTTTGAACCCAGGATTAGGGATTTTTATCAGCTGAGGATAGAACCTTTTTGTCCTTGATTGAAAAGGGTTGGAAATGTAATCTTTGAAGCCCAGCTAGGTTTGTGAAAATTGATCATCTCAGAAAGCCCTGGAAGTGCCATGTAAATCACTAATATGTAGACAGGACATGATACTGGGATAGAGTTTATGTGTTTATAAATATACCTCCGTTTCTCTTTTAACTGTTTTTACCTGATATGGGAGACATTTGACTTTTGTGCAAGAGATGACTTTTTTAAAACAAGCAATTAACCCCTTTCCCATATTGTTTTCAATATTCAATGTTCTTCTTCCAAAATAAAAGATTTTACATGAATTTTCTCAGATGATTTCAGAGCGAATTACTCTAAATCCATAAGACTGTTGACACATTTAAATCATTTGAAATCATTGTGGTAAAAAGTTGAATTGCTCAAAATGAGCAATTTCACCTTTTGCTACAATGTTTTCAACTCTTTCCAAAATTTGCGTAGATGTTTTCTACTGCTCAATATGAACATTTCTCCTTTTGCCACAATGTTTTTAGAATGAGTCTGTATGTCCGAAAAGGTTAGAATGATCATATTGCACGAACAAATTTTAACATGTCTCTTTTAAACGGCTGATTAGGTTCATGTTTCTTGAGAAACCTCCGTCAAGATGACAAAAAATTCAAAGGTATCAACAAACTGTGAATTTGTCTGTGGTATGAAAATAGATTCCTATTCCTGATATGGTTTCCTGAACTTTCAGTCTGTTTCTTTGGCAGTGCAAATTTGTACTTTGGGATAATTAGACTGTCAAGTGCAATATCTCTCTCCTTGAGGGGTGCACTTTTTGGTTTGGGGTTTTGACCTGACAGAACACTAAACGTAATGTATGTTATGTTCGTTAACCCTCCCTTTCCCACATGCAGCAAATCTGCAGCAGACGACTTTGAAAACAGTAAAACAATATGGAAACTCTCCATTTATGAAATTTGCCGAGCCGCGGTAGCTCAGTCGGTATAGACGCGGGCTGTCAATCCAGGGGTTGTGAGTTTGAATCCCGGCTCAGCCAACTTTCTTTCCGACGATTAACAAAAGTCAATGCGACATGCGTCATTCGTCTTCCACCAATGGGCAAAGTCTATGTGGAAAAGCAGCCAGTTGCTTAGAAAGTTTGTTGTGTGTAGTACTGGTGTGAGAAAACCAGGAAATGCATGAATAGGTGAACTGGCCGCCGTGATATAACTGAGAAATTGTTAAAAACGGCGTTAAACCCCAATCAATCAATCAATCCATTTATGAAATCAATTATTGAATGAAATAGAAAACATTTTTGCAAAAGGAGCAGTTTCTCCTTTTGCCGCAATGATTTCAAAGGTCGTTTTCTGCAGAGGCATCTGAATGAACTGGAAAGGCTTCATTCTTATTTGACCTTCAAATGTTATGTTGTAGGTTTCTGACTCCTCTGCAGCAAATGGCTTTTTGAAAACATGGTGACAAAACAAACAATTGCTCAAAACCAGCAATTTCTCCTTTTTCCACAATGTTTTCCACTTTTGGTCATAGGTTATCCATTCAATTACAGAGATTTTCTATTTTTTGACAAAATATGTTCAAAGTCGTCTGCTCCAGATTTGTTGTATGTGGGAAAGGGTTAACTGTGAGGATTTTTTTCAGTACCACAATATTACTGATGGTTACAAACATTACTTTCGTCAGATGATGATGTGAGTTAAGAAATTGTTAGTTTATGATCAGACCGTTCACATATTTGCAAAAATTACTTCTTCCTCCGTCATTCTGCCTTTGGTCAGAAAGGAATCAATTGTCTGGAAAAGACTTATTATGACTTTATTTTTGGTTTAATGGTGCAAATACTGGACAGTATGAATATACTAGTTGGTTTACTGTAAACACAGCAGCCTTGGTGTTGTAGGTAAACTGGCCGCCGTGATATAACTGAGAAATTGTTAAAAACGGCGTTAAACCCCAATCAATCAATCAATCTATACCAAGAGGAGATGTGCATATTACAATTGCATGTTATTTTACAGAGTTATGGCCCTTTTACTAATTAAGTTGACATAATGAAAATATCAGCCTAACTACGATTATCCTGTCCAACTATTATGTTCCTTGTTTTCAAAATGGACACTACAGAGGTCATCCTAAAAAAGGACTATGGCCAAAATATCATATGAGCCGTTCCAAGAAAAAACCAACATTGTGGACTCAGCGTAAAGTATCGATATGGATCAGCCTAAGTAGGCTAACCTGAACAGACACTCCTCACCACCTGTGGATTTATCATTACTCTATCCCCCTGAGATGGAATGTGTCGGCCCGGACTGTGCAGGCTGATCTGGGTCAAAACATTCCATAATGTTGGTTTTCTTGCAACAGCTCATATCATCATACATATATAATTCCCTACGGAATGGAACCTTCGATTAGATCTTACTTGGTCAATATGTTTAACCCTTTCCCTCATATAGACGCTTTCTGATGCCTCTGTAACAGACGGCTTTTTGAAAACATAGTGACAAAACGTGCAATTTCTCCTTTTGCCACAATGTTTTCCACTGTTTGTCATAGATTATCCATTCAATTATGGAGATTTTCTATGTTTTGACAAACTATGTTCAAAGTCGTCTGCTGCAGAAATGTCGTATGAGGGAAAGGGTTAACAATTATTACCAATTCAGGAAAGATGATACCAGTTACAGGAATTCAGCAGGATAAGAGTTCAATTCAATTCAATTCAATTTGTTTTTGTATTTTAGGCCACTGGCTCATATACATACAACAGACATACATACATTTACATTCATGTACATTCATGGGTTGTCACAATTATATATAGATTATTTAAAGCCGTATTTCTTTTCCTAAAGTAAAGGCAAAGAAAATGAACATAGACAAATTTCGTATAGTTATTCTGTACTTGCCATCATTATATGGAATTTGCTCAAATTCGGATTGAGATAAAACCTTTTCGTTATAAACTTTAAACGCAGAGTTGTATATAGTGGACACACCAAGATAAAGTGATATTCACATTCAATAATTTCACCCCAATATACACATTTTCTCAAATCTCTTTCCAGTCCAATATGGCGCCCTTTTCCTACCATTAGGTTATGTATTGATAAACTAAATGAAGAAAGAATCTTTCTATATTTAGCGATATCTATTACGGACAAGTACAATTCAAGACAAAAAATAGGTTTCAAATACATCTAAAGGCAAAGTTTACTTGAACTTGATAAATGTTGATGCCAATTGCATGAATTCAGAACGATAAGGCTTAAATCTCCCAAGACAAATTTTCAATCTTTCTTATCTCCGC
This sequence comes from Serripes groenlandicus, assembly GCA_031761405.1. NCBI lineage: Eukaryota > Metazoa > Mollusca > Bivalvia > Cardiida > Cardiidae > Serripes > Serripes groenlandicus. Next base: position 48,823,278 of record JASEVX010000001.1, on the reverse strand, counting down.
ACACATTTTTCCTAAGCTTTAAAAATGATGTTAACCCTTTCCCACTTGCAAACGCAGATTGATGTGCCTGCAGCTGTCCAAATGAATACATTGTGGCAAAAGCCAAAATGTCTCATAATAGGCAGCTTTTTGCCACAATGTTTTCAACTCTAAACTTAAGTCCACTTTCATTTTTAGAGATTTTCCACACTTTAGCAAAGGTGTTTTCAAAGTTGCCTGCTGCAGATTTGTTGTATGTGGTAAAGGTTAAAATGCTTATTAAGTATAAAATTAGAATTCCAGGAGCTGCAAATCTTTCCCATTTTTTAAAACCGAAGAAGAAAAAAGCATTAAAAATACATTCATCTGACAGCTTTTATAATCATGGAAGAATAAAAGTCAGAGGTAATTCTGATGAATTGTGGAGTTTTCGCAAAGTTGTGCCCTATAATTCTTTGCACCTTTCACAGCTCTCATGGTAATAGGAACCAAGAGAAAAAAATAATAAAGAGGTGATCTCAGAAATGAAAAACTTTGTTGGGCTGCCTTTTTAAGTTGTAACTATAACCCTTCCCAACATAAAACAAATCTACAGATGGCTTTGAAAACATCTGGGCAAAAAAATTGGAACATCTGTTGTACACTAAATAAGTGTATAATTATTAAAAGTTGAAAAAATAGTGGCAAAAGGAGAAATTGCTGTAGAGGCGTCCGAGAGAGTCTATGTGTGGGAAAGTGTTAATTTTATGTCAAAAATACATTACCAGTCATTTAATACCTGATATATAATCTCTACACCCTTAATTCATCCAGAAAAAGAACTCGCCTTGCGTATTCCTCACGTATATGTGATATACACGGTTGCCCGTAAGAGCGGGCAAGCACGTGATATCTTGCCACTTTTAATTTCTGGATCCACCAGCTAGACAGCTAAGAATTTACACATTATTTTCTAATTATTCTTTTCTTGGCTTTTTAAGGCTTATTGCCTTATTTAGTTGTTCATTCAGTTAGGAAACTGCATTAACAGATATTCAACTGCATTTAAAGTTAAATTATTGTTGTAATTGCTTGTTTTTGTAGGCGACAGCTAGCTGAAAAGCTCGAGGTGGTTACCCCACCCATTATTTTCAGTTAATGTCTTCGGGTGCGGAACGTAATTGAGTTCAAGACTTAAAGTTAAACGATGAGTTTCCAATCCCGTTATAGATTATACTTATGATGTTTGTTGTACTTACATGTAATTATAACATAGACAAAAATTTTGTTTATAGATTATATACGTTCCGGGTTGTCACTCGGGTAGAAAAATAAAAAGTAGAAAAAAAATTTAAATTTTTTTTTTGGTTTTATTGTTGTGTTCTTTTCGTATATATTTGTATCATAAATATGTCACTTAGAGGTGAACGGAGGTGTGGCTCGTGTGGTCATGCTGTGGACGCATGGGACACGCATCCGAACTGTGTGGTTTGCTCAAAGGGCACACAGCTTTCACCGTGCGAGTACTGCTCTTCTTGGACTGTTTCTATTTGGAAACGGGCTGGGAAGGGTAAGACTAGCAAAAGCAGGAAGGGTAAGAGTGCCCCTAAAAAAGGCGTCTCTGATATCTTCGAGTGAAGCGGAGTTCGAGGGGTTCTCCCAATCGGACTCCGCGACCGTGTTGAGTGGTTCAAAGGTTAAGGCTGTACCTTCTCCACTTAACACAAACGCACCTCCTAGTCTAGCTAGAGACGAAGAGGAGCGTGTTAAGGTAGCTTTGGATGCGCGTTGTTCTGTCGGGAAACTAAAGCCTTCGGGCCTGATACCGTATAGAAACAAGGTAGAGAGTGCTCAAAGAGATAGGAAGGCCGGTAGGGTCGCTGGAGTCATCTACACTTGAACCGCATTATCTGTCGCCTGGTGTTGCTTAACCAACACCACATTCTGAGCTACAGCAGTCTTCGGACGGCTGCAGAGTGCCGGATTACAATGTCTGCGGACAAAGTTTTCCGGAGACTTATGGTAGAACAGCCTCACAACTGCCTATCCCTATCAACCGGGTTTTGCTGGTGCTGGAAAGCAAAACCCATATGCCGTGGCGCGACAGGTCCCCGGGCAACCGGGGCGTCATCTAGCGATGACGCGACCTGTCACCGGTCAGTCATTTAGCCATGACACGACCGGGCCAGTCAGTCAAATTGCCATGACTAGACAAGGTAGTCATTCACTTAGCGGTGAAATGACAGGGCTGCAGTCGAATAGCTACGACGCGGCCAGGCAGACGGTCACTCATTTAAATATGACGCGACCAGGCAGTCACTCATTTCACGATGACGTGGCTAGCCAATCAGTCTCGCATGTAGCCATGTCTAGACAAGGTGTGGATCAATCATTTAACTATGATACGACCAACCTACCGGTCACGCAGGTGAACATGACGCGGCAAGGAGATAGTCAATCATTTGGTAATGACGCGGCTAGTCTACCTGTCGGTTATGAAAACATCGCACGACCAGGCAGTCCGTCATTTGGCAATGACGTGGCTAGCCAGCCAGTCGCTTATGTAAACATGGCACGACCAGCCAATCGGTCACGCATGTGAACATGACACGATCAGGCAGTAGTCAGTCATTTGGTAATGATATGGCTAGCTTGCCTGTCGGTTATGTAAACATCGCACGACCAGGCAGTCTATCATTTGGCAATGACACGACTAGCCAGCCAGTCGCTTATGTTAACATGGCGCGACCGGGCACGGGCTCTGTACTGGCTGACCGAATTGATACTATTATCATTCTATCTCAGGTCAACAACAGAGTGGTGTTATGAATATTCAGAGTAGGTTAGCACCGAACTCTAATATTCAGCCGTATAGCTCCGAGTACGGGAATTACCGGTCGGAGAAATCCTTCCGTTCCCCAAAGGGAACTGTGCACTTCATTAAAGAGTGCCGGATTACGATGTCTGCGGACAAAGTTTTCCGGAGACTTTCGGTAGAGCAGCCTCACAACTGCCTATCCCTAGTCAACCGGGTTTTGCAGGTGCTGGAAAGCAAGACCCATAGGCCATATGCCGTGGCGCGACAGGTCCCCGGGCAACCGGGGCGTCTTCTAGCGATGACGCGACCTGTCACCGGGCAGTCATTTAGCCATGACACGACCGGGCCAGTCAGTCAATTTGCCATGACTAGACAAGGTAGTCATTCACTTAGCGGTGATATGACAGGGCTGCAGTCGAATAGCTACGACGCGGCCAGGCAAACGGTCACTCATTTAAATATGACGCTACCAGGCAGTCACTCATTTCACAATGACGTGGCTAGCCAATCAGTCACGCATGTAGCCATGTCGAGACAAGGTTTGGATCAATCATTTAACTATGATACGACCAACCAACCAGTCACGCAGGTGAACATGACGCGGCAGGGAGATAGTCAGTCATTTGGTAATGACGGGGCTAGGCTACCTGTCGGTTATGAAAACATCTCACGACCAGCCAGTCGGTCATTTGTTAATGACGCAACTAGCCAGCCAATTGCTTAGGCAAACATGGCGCGTCCAGGCACGAGCTCTGTACTGAGTGACCGGATTGATACAAATTATCATTCCATAACAGGTCAACAACAGAGTTGGTGCACGAATAATCAGAGTATAGGTTACGGACCGACCTCTATTATTCACCCGTCTGGCTCCGGGTATGGGAATTCTCGTGCAGAGAGATCCTTTCAATCCCCAAGGGAACTGTGTACATCTCTAAGATAACACTTTTCCCCAATTACCTTCCACCGGTCCATTCAATGGAACCGGTCGGAAATAGACGGGATTTCCAAGCCTACCGAGAGCATCAAAAACCCAACGTTTTTTGGGATATCGAGGCATTCGGAGGGACATCTATTTAATAGACAGTCCTTGGAAAGGCAATCCCTGGAACAGAATACGTTAGCGCATTCTGATAAAGGGAGGGCTAAGCCGTCCCACAAAGGGGGAGAGCCTCTCTATGGTCATCCCATTACCAAGGGGCTAAGAATCGGCAGCCTTCTAAGTAAAGCACAACCCCTAGGCCTCAACCCTGGGGATGCGCACCTTTCTATGATCGTCCCAAGGCCGGAGATTACAGTCGGGTCGGCCTGTTGTTTTTCATAGAGGAATGGGAAAGTGTCACAGAGGATCATTGGATCTTATCTGTGATACAGAGGAAGGGTATCCAATTCCCTTCATTTCTTCTCCTCTGACAAGCGTGCCTATCGACATGTCGTCACGTCATTCGGCCGTGTCAAAAGTGATTTCATCACGTCTTCTGTAAAAGAAGGCCATAGAGAGGGTTTTCAACCCCAATTATCGGGGTTTGATACAACCGTCTTTTCCTCGTCCCGAAGGAAGACGATCGGTGGAGACCGGTTATAGATTTATCAGCTCTAAATCTATTGATTCCGGTCGAGAAGTTAAAATGGAGTCGACCCACTCCATCCAAATAACTATTTGGGAAGGCGACTGGGCGGTCTCTCTAGACCTCACAGACACCTATTACCACATTCCAATCGCTCCCTCGTCGAGGAAGTACTTTCGTTTTGTGGTAAATGACAAGGAACAGAGGATATTCACTATGTGAACTCTGAGACAGGGAGGTCAAGACCATCTCATACGTGAGCTCGGCCCCGACGGTTGATTCCATGCGATCTCATTCTTCTTCGGAAAAGGGATCTATGTCAAGGGATCAATTCTTCGGTCATGACTCTAATTCAGAGCACTTCGGAAAAGGGATAATTCCTCGGTCATGACTCCTTCATAAGTTCTAATGTGGAATCGAACACTGACCTTCCGGTTCAGAACCGGCTATAGGCAATCCTCTTGTCGTCGGGGAAACCCAAGACCAAGTCTTGTCTGACGAATAAGAGACATATCGGGATCAGTGCCCCATATGATGATGAAACAATTTAGATCTAGACTCTAAATAATTATCATTGGCGGAAGGTTACTGCTTTCATTGCGTCCATAAGGCATTTCGGCGTATGCGGCGACATCGTTTACACAGGGACAGAAACGTACAGCGACTTCTGCAAGGGCGTCCTTGGAACCCCAACCTGTGAAGACGCAAATAGACAGGCTAAGTTCGAGCCTAGCGTTACGGGAACTAGCTAAGTTGGCATACAACCAAGTAGAGCACTGTCCCTAATCCGCAGCTATAGGGAAGCACTCCTCTCTATTAAATCTTCTAACAAAGAATGATATAGAGTGGGTATCAACCTTTCATTCGGGCTTGATACAACTGTTTTTCTTCCTGTTTCTAAGAAAGACAGACAGTGAAAACCGGTAGTAGACGTATCGACTCAGTTCGCGTCTAGTACGGCCGAGTAGTAGAAAGGAACGTCCGTTTCACCAAGATCACGATCCGGAACGGCGGTCTGGGCGAGTTGTTAGACCTAACAGACGCCTAATACACGTACCGTTTGCTTGGTCATCGAGGAGTTACAGTTCGATTACCTGCGTTCGGAATTATTTCCCAAAACAGGCAAATCGGATCTAATTCCCTCGAGAATCCGATTCGTTTTCTGGTTCGGGAGCAGTAAGTACGGGAAACAGCCCGATACATGCTTCACACCACACCCGAATTGTTTACAGATATCGGGGCAGTGCGTTACAGCCTACGGCATGTTATTAAATAGAGTAGACAACTTCATATGAATTCAGTTCTGCTAGCTTTCAATACTACTCATTCGGCAGCAATCGGAATACGTCGGGGATGAATGCTTACGGAATTACCCGAGAAGTTCCGATTGATTCCGCAGTGGAATAATAATAAACAACTTCCGGTCTCAGTTTCACTGGCTGAAGGTGTAAAATGATAATAGAAACACATCACTGGCTAAATGACCGTGGTTATACGTCATGCTGGCCTGTCTATCGACATAACCGTTACATCTTCCTTAGAAATAGACAGTTCTTACCGATTGATGTTATTAAGGTAGGTCAATCTCTCTGAACGTTCGTCGGAAACTACCGCTTCTTAAATTAGTAACTGAGACTTATAAATTCGTCTTATTTGACGAACACAAGCAGGGAAGTGAGTTCTTTACTGTCATTAGAAACTAATTTCATTAGGTTTCACAGCCTGATGGTTAGACTTAGAAAAAAACCCATTGTAGGAGTTTAACTCCAAAATAGGATTTGTCTTGCGTCCTCTGGTCGCTTACAAGAGCTCCATACGAACCTCTTGAATCGACGTCTTTACTTATAAAACCGTCTTTTTATTAGCTTTCGCTACAGCTCTTCGAAGGAGCAATTTAAACGCTCTGTCTGTAGAAACCGGGAATGTCAGATTCAATGAATATGATGGCCTCTTTACACTACTGTGTCAACCAGGGTTTCTGGCTAAGAACCAGTTACCGTCAGTCCTTCCTGATCCGATTCAGTTCCTAGTCATTCTGCGAGCTGTGGTCCTTCGGATTCCGACAGATACATTGTCCTGTCAGAGCTCTTAAATATTATCTTAAGAGAGTTAAGGGGAATACGGGTTGGAGAAGGAGGTTATTTCTCCCCCTTATAGGTCGTAAGATATATCAGCAGCTTCTTTTCTCGCTGGATATCCATTACAATTAAATTAGCGTACAAAGATTAACCTAGTCGAGATCTTTCTTTTCTGCGGATACGCCCGCATGAAGTTAGGGCTCTTTCTGCAAGTTGGGCTTTTTCGAACAATAATTCCCTTGAAGAATTCTTCGCGCGGCAGTTCGGAAAACTCAGTCAAGTTATTCATCTTTCTACTTGCGTTCTATGTCTGGTCAGACAGAACTTGTATACTCCCTGGGCCCTTTGGTTGCGTCTCAGCGAGTTGTCCGCTAAATTACTCCCAACATATCAATGAAGTGAACACTGATTGAAATTATCAATCCCTGCTCTTACCTTATACTGTTGGGTTCATAGTACTTTGTAAATAAATTAGAAAATAATACACTACAAGGTGCTGCTACCTGGAACGACAGTAAGTATTGGCCGAACCTCCCGTCCGATGCTACAAAGTCATCAGGTATTAAATGACTGGTAATGTATTTTTGACATAAAAATGAAGTTTTTCAAAGTAAAACATATTTTTATTAGAAAATACTTACCAGTCATTTATAGAGTCCCGCCTCCCATCCCCGCGTCGTCACCCAACACTTAATGTTGAAATAAAAGTGGCAAGATATCACGTGCTTGCCCGCTCTTACGGGCAACCGTGTATATCACATATACGTGAGGAATACGCAAGGCGAGTTCTTTTTCTGGATGAATTAAGGGTGTAGAGATTATATATCAGGTATTAAATGACTGGTAAGTATTTTCTAATAAAAATATGTTTTACTTTGAAAAACTTCATATTCATACAATATGGGTTTTTTCCCCTGTGTTTTAACCCTTTCCCTCATATAGACGCTTTCTGATGCCTCTGCAGCAGATGGCTTTTTGAAAACATAGTGACAAAAGAAGAAATTGCACAAAACATGCAATTTCTCCTTTTGCCACAATGTTTTCCACTTTTTGTCATAGGTTATCCATTCAATTATAGAGATTTTCTATTTTTTGACAAAATATGTTCAAAGTCGTCTGCTGCAGAATTGTCGTATGAGGGAAAGGGTTGACAGTACACCTTGTTTTTTCAATGTTTTTAGCTCACCTGAGCCAGAGGCTCAGAGTGAGTTGTTATGACCAGTCTTTGTTCGTCCTATGTCCTCCATCAACATTTTGCTTCAAACGACATCCTAAACTGCTTGGCCAATTCTGATAAAAGCTTTACAGGGATGTTCCCTGGGTGGACCCCTTTCAAAGAATTAAATTCCATGCGGTACTCTGGTTGCCATGGCAAAGGAAAGGTAAAACTTTAACGATCTTCATGTGGAAAAGTACTGGCCAGATTTCAAAATATTTTGACAATTGTTCATTAGATGACCCTCTACCAACATGTTCAAATTATTTTGCTCTTTTGAAAAATATGGACACCAGGGAGCATAGTGAAAACTTAAAAATATAGTATAAATGGTGAAAACTTTAAAAATCCTCTTATCCAAAAGTGACCCTCTTTCAGGATTGTTCAAATTATTCTGATCCAAAAACATGGCCATAAGGGGTGGAGCTTGTTTTCCTTATATGTGTATAGTATTGTTACAATTTAAAAAATCTTCTTGTCCAAAAGTCCTGGACCGATTTGAAATCAATTTGACAGTTACTTCGGTTAACCTCTACCAAGATTGTTCAAATTATTCAGATCCATTAAAAAACATGGCAGCCAGGGAGTGAGGCTTGAAATCCTTGACAATGTATGAATAATTATATTAAAGTGAAAACTTTAAAAACTTCATGTCAAAAGTTATATTAAATCAGGTGAGCGATCCAGGGCCATTACGGCCCTCTTGTTATATTTGTCCCGAATTTTGATTAATGTTAAAATAATCACCCTATAATGGAATTTGTTTTCGTTATTATTATGAAGTATAGTTTTAAGAAGCTAAGAATATAGAAAAAAGAAAAAACATTTGCCCATTAACCCTTTAAAGCATTCAAGAAATCTGCAGCAGATGACTATAAAAACCTCTAGTGAAAAATAAAGAATATCTTAAAAAGAATTTGAATGAAAGTATGATAACTGAATAGAGTTGAAAACAGTGTAGCAAAAGAAGAAATGGCTAATTATGAGCAATTTCTGCTTTTGCTACACTGTTTTCCAATGTTGTCTGCAGCAGAATTGCATCATGTTGATGCATCTATATTTTGAAAAGGGTTAATTTGCTCATTATATTCTTTTTCAGCTTGCCTTGAGAAAGCGGAGACTGTGACTGTTACCCAAAATAATGGTATTTGTTCCATAAAGAAGTTTGGTTTACATATATGTAGGTCAGTTAATATTCAAAGAATAAGTCCTATATTTGCCAATTATGTATGCCATAAGTCTCTTTAGCAATGCGGGCTGTTTATCCAGGGGGTTTTGAGTTTGAACCCCAGATTTGGAAACATTCTTTCAGATGTTTAAAAACAAATGTAATTCATCTTACACTTATGGGCTGACTATATGCGGAAAAGCAGCCAGTTGCTTTGGAAGACTGTTGTATGGAGTACTAGAGTGAGAAACCAAAAAAACACATAATTAGGAGAGCTCGCCTTTGTGATGTGACTGAAAAATTGTTGAAAACCGTGTTAAATCCCAATCAATCAATCAATCAATTACACAATATTATGCTTTCTTGGATGCTTTGGCATTTTGATATTCACTTCATATGTTGTTGTCTTAATCAAGGAAAGGGGTAACAAATATGTTAAAATAGTTCTTTTTAACCCTTTCCCTCATATAGACACTTTCTGACGCCTCTGCAGCAGATGGCTTTTTGAAAACATAGTGACAAAAGAAGAAATTGCTCAAAACGAGCTTTTAGTCATAGGTTATCCATTCAATTATAGAGTTTTTCTATTTTTTGACAAAATATGTTCAAAGTCGTCTACTCCAGAATTGTCGTATGATGGAAAGGGTTAATAGTTCTTTCCAAAGTGTATGGTTACAGTGATATTGACTTTCAATGGCTGTTCAATAGCTGTCACAATAAGCCTAGAAATATTCATCAGAAATAAAATAGGCAATGATTACACATAATTGTGTTAGCATGCGCCTTTTGTCCGAGGTTTCATTTGATAATTTTGTGGAATAATTTGGGTTGAATGATCAAACAATATTGAACTGTATTTGTGTTAAATGGCCCTTACAGTGGTGAATGGCAAACAATAACCGTAGATCAAATGACAGAACAAAACATTAACCAAATGTTTCCCTCTTTAGATGTAATCAAGTTCCAGGGTTTTCTCTGACAATTTGATAGGAATGATTTAGAGTCTGTTTTAAGCTAACTCCCTGCTATAAATGGCAAACTGAAGAACAAAAGGCCTATATCTTATATATTTAGTATGTTTCATTGTCTACTGGTCCTCTTCTAAGTTTGTTCAAATTATGCACTCCTTTTTAGCTAATTACCGAGTTATTGCCTTTTGTTACTGTTTTCTTGTCAGGAGCTTAAAAATAGTTATTATTCTTGAACACTGCACTTCCTCTCATTGTGCTTTACCATTTAATAAAGTTTTATCAAATTCCATCCAAAACAAAGGGCAAATAACTTGTTAATGTGCTTAAATAGAGTTATGGTTCTTGTACACTGCACTTTTTCTCATTGTGCTCTACCATTGTATGAAGTTTTATTTAATTCCATCCTGTAGTTTAAAGTAATTCTCGGAAAGTTGGAAGAACCAAGTCTTTAAATTTGTACATAATGATATAGATATTTAAGGATAATCTCTATAAAGGAAAATTTATTAATTTTATTGAAAAAAGTTGATAACATAGAGGCAAAATGCATCTACAAGTTGGAAAGAGTTAATAATTCCCATTGGTTTTTTGATCCTTTATAGCTTGATGCATCTTCAGCAGACATATTTTGAAAATATTTTCTCAAACACTGAAATTGAGGCAAGGTTGCAGCCGGATTTCATACATAATCATAATAAGCTTTCAACCTATGTATTATACCCCCCACAAACAAGTTTTGGGGGGATATATAGGAATCACCCTGTCAGTCTGTCTGTCTGTCTGTCTGTCTGTCTGTCTGTCCATGTCTTGTAAGCCCAACTCCTCAACGGCTGGACCGATTCTGATGAAACTGTACACAGTTGCAGTACACAACCTGAGGATGTGCATGAAGTAAGATAATCCCTGTCCGTGTCCGTCCATCTGTTCGTGTCCGTCTGTCTGTCCATATGTCTTATAAGCGCAACTCCTCCTTAACGGCTAACAGATTCTGATGAAACTTTACACAGTTGCAGTACACAACCTGAGGATGTGCATGAAGTAAGATTATCCCGGTCGAAAATATATCTGTCCGTCCGTCTGTCCATATGTCTTGTAAGCGCGGGACGGGGGGTATCCTTTTGTGTGTTCACTCACAGTTCTAGTTTAAGCTTGCAGTAGGATTGCAATTGGAACATTTGCAATCTTAACTTAAAGCATGTGCAAGCTTTTAGGGATGCACAAGGTTGTGTAAGCTTGCAATTGGAGCAATCTTAAGATAATCATAATTAAGCTTCATTTTACTGTGTTATGATCATCCGCAACCTTAACCCTTTCTCATACACGGCAAGTCTGCAGCAGTTGACAGAAATAATCTGGAGAAATGTAAGGAAAATATACTGATACAAAAGTTAAGTTTTATATATATTATATTTTCATTTAAAAAAACCATTAATATAAGTTAACCAATCCAAACCAATTTGAAGATATCGTAATATATGAGTCAAATCTGTGCTTATATATATCTTCATTTAATGTTTATTTTATCCGCATTGATCATAAGGATGTGTATAAAAGTTATTTACAAGTCAATATGAACATAATATTTGATGAAATTCCATGATAACCAAGTATTTTGTGAAAAACATTGCTTAAAATTAACTATGACATGGAAAGCATCCATTTTGATTTTTTAAAACTTTCCGTTTCCTGTTGTTGTTGTTGTTGTTGTTTTCTGAAAGGCTCCTAAACACAACACAGTATCTTCAAAAGTTCATTACGTGTGCATCATTTTGTATTCATATATATATATTCTGTCTGTCTGTCGGTCTGTCCATCTGTCCATCCATCCGTCCGTCCGTCTGTCTGTCCCAAATCATGTCCACTCCATATCTCCAAGACGGCTTGAAGGATTTTCATAAAACTTGGGTCACATGTTCACCTCATCAAGGTGATGTGCATAACCCATTTCTCAACCATACCGGTTAAAGGTCATGGTCACGCTTGAGGGTCAAAGGCTTGAGGCTTTATTTCGTGTCCGTTCCATAATCTCCAAGACGGCTTGAAGGATTTTCATGAAACTTGGGTCAAATGTTCACCTCATCAAGGCGATGTGCAGAACCCATGTCTCGACTATACTGGTTCAAGGTTAAGGTCATGCTTGAAGGTCAAAGGTTTGAGGCTTTATTTTGTGTCTGCTCCATATCTCCAAGACGGCTTGAAGGATTTCTAAGAAACTTGAGTCACATGTTCACCTCATCAAGGCGATGTGCAGAACCCATGTCTCGACCATACCGGTTCACGGTCAAGGTCACACTTGAAGGTCAACGGTTTGAGGCTTTATTTCGTGTCCGCTCCATATCTCCAAGACAGCTTGAAGGATTTCTAAGAAACTTGGGTAACATGTTCACCTCATCAAGGCGATGTGCAGAACTCATGTATCGACCAAACCGGTTGAAGTTCAAGGTCATGCTTGAAGGTCAAAGGTTTGAAGCTTTATTTTGTGTCCGCTCCATATCTCCAAGACGGCTTCAAGGATTTTCATGAAACTTGGGTCACATGTTCACCTTATCAAGGCAATGTGCAGAACCCATGTCTCGACCATAAAGGTTCAAGGTCAAGGTCATGCTTGAAGGTCAAAGGTTTGAGGCTTTATTTTGTGTCCGCTCCATATCTCCAAGACAGCTTGAAGGATTTCTAAGAAACTTGAGCCACATGTTCACCTCATCAAGGCGATGTGCAGAACCCATGTCTCAACCATACTGGTTAACGGTCAAGGTCACATTTGAAGGTCAAAGGTTTGAGGCTTTATTTTGTGTGTGCTCCATATCTCCAAGACGCCTTGTAGGATTTTCATGAAACTTGGGTCATGTGTTCACCTCATCAAGATGATGTGCAGAACCCATGTCTCGACCATACCGGTTAAAGGTCAAGGTCACACTTGAAGGTCAAAGGTTTGAGGCTTTATTTTGTGTCCGCTCCATATCTCCAAGACGGCTTAAAGGATTTCTAAGAAACTTGAGTCACATGTTCACCTCATCAAGGCGATGTGCAGAACTCATATATCGACCAAACCGGTTGAAGGTCAAAGGTTTGAAGCTTTATTTTGTGTCCGCTCCATATCTCCAAGACGGCTTCAAAGATTTTCATGAAACTTGGGTCACATGTTCACCTCATCAAGGCGATGTGCAGAACCCATGGCTCGACCATAAAGGTTCAAGGTCAAGGTCATGCTTGAAGGTCAAAGGTTTGAGGCTTTATTTCGTGTCCGCTCCATATCTACAAGACAGCTTGAAGGATTTCTAAGAAACTTGAGTCAGATGTTCACCTCATCAAGGCGATTTGCAGAACCCATGTCTCAACCATACCGGTTCAAGGTCAAGGTCACACTTGAAGGTCAAAGGTTTGAGACTTTATTTTGTGTCCGCTCCATGTCTCCAAGACGGCTTGAATGATTTTCATGAAACATGGGTCACATGTTCACCTCATCAAGGAGATGTGCGGAACCCATGTCTCGACCATCCCTGGTCAAGGTCACACTTGAAGGTCAAATGTTTGAGGCTTTATTTTGTGTACAAGATGCAGCTCATTAACATGATGTGCAGAACTCGCACATTTAGTTTTTATTTGCCATTGCTTATAATGTTTAGCAACAGTTATTAGCTGTTTTGAGGAATACTCCAGTCTTGAATGTTACAGCTGCAGTAAAAAGATGTGTTATTGTAAACCATTTGCTATCATGTCCACTTTGTACAAGGTCAAGATAAAATTAGTAATTAAAAGTTGAATACTGTCCGACTTGGCCAAACTTTTGTCTGCTTTATAGGTTGGAATGTTTTGAGAGATTTTGACAGATATTTGAGGGGGAGACATCTGTTTTTGTGTCAAAAACAATTCTAGTTATTTTTAATCTTGTACAGAGAATACCTTTAAATACAGCCAGGAGAATTAAGGTCTTTATTTTTAGCTCACCTGTGCACAAAGTGCTCAGGGTGAGTTATTGTGATCGCCCTATGTCCGTCGTCCGTCGTCCGTCAACATTTTCTCCTCTGTAACCGGTGGGTCAACTGGGATGAAACTTCACAGAAAGCATCCTCGCAATGTCCTCACCAGAATTCCTTAACATTTTAGGGATCCATGCAGAATTCTGGTTTCCATGGCAACGAAATGAAAAAAACTTCATTTTTTTTAAAAATCTTCTCCTCCCAAAGTGTCAGGCCGATTTTCAAATTATTTTGTAGAAATGATCCTTGGGTGACCCTCTATCAGATTCCTTCAAGCCATGTTGATTGGTCGAAAAACATGGCCCCAAGGGTGGGGGGGGGGCTATTTTGCCAATATGGCTATAGTGCAAACTTAAAAAATCTTCTCCTCCAAAAGTGTCAGACCGATTTTCAAATAATTTTGTAGAAATGTTCCTTGGGTGACCCTCTATCAGATTCCTTCAAGCCATGTTGATTGGTCGAAAAACATGGCCGCCAGGGGGGCGGGGCTATTTTGCCTTTTATGGTTATAGTGAAAACTTAAAAAATCTTCAACATCTTCTCCTCAGTAACCAGTGGGTTAATTGGGATGAAACTTCACAGAAAGCATCCTCTCAATGACCTCACCAGAATTCCTTCAAATTATTGGGATCCATGCAGAATTCTGGTTTCCATGGCAACGAAACGAAAAAACTTCAAAATTCTTCTCCTCCCAAATTGGTTGGCAGATTTTGAACTTATTTTGTAGAAATGTTCCTTGGGTGACTCTCTATCAGATTCCTTCAAGCCATGTTGATTGGTCGAAAAATGTGGCCGCCAGGGGGGGGCTGGGCTTTTTTGCGTTATATTGCCATAGTGAAAACTTAAAAAATCTTCTCCTCCAAAAGTGTCAGGCCGATTTTCAAATAATTTTGTAGAAATGTTCCTTGGATGACCCTCTATCAGATTCCTTTAAGCCATGTTGATTGGTCGGGGCTTATATAGCTAAAGTGAAAAAAAAAATCAGGTGAGCGATTCCAGGGCCATCATGGCCCTCTTGTTATTATTTCATGTTGTTGTATTCTTTGTTATAATCAGAGTATTTGGAAACTGCAAGCTTAACATAATATTTTTTGGGACTGCAATCTTAAGCAGATTGCAGTGAGTTTGTGTAAGCTTGTGGCACACGTGGCGAACACTTGCTGTAAGCTAGTATTTTAATTCGGGTTTGATCAAGCTTATCTCTGCACAGTTAAATTTCAAGTCAGATTGCCCAAAATACTTTGGAGTTATGGACCCTTAGTGTGATATGTTGTGACAGTTTGGCATTTTTGTTCTATAATGTTTTTGATCATCTGGCTGATGCAAAAATCTTTAATTGGTTGGATCATGGAAGGGGTTAAATCATTTTGTATAAAACAATTGTCCAAGCTAAAGCAAATAACTAAACTGTCCTAGCACCAATGAGTTACAAACAAAAGCCATTCTTAACACCTACATAACTCACAATATGGAATTAACCCTTTCTCACATACAGACGCCTTTGAAACAGACGACTTTTGCAATCATTGTTGCAAACAAAAGAAATTGCTCATGATGAGCAATCTTTTTAGTCGCAATGATATACACTCGATCTGTTCAATAGTTAATTATGCTTTCATTTCTAGAGATTTTTCATATTTTTTGTCTAGATGTTTACAATGTCGTCTGCTGCAGATTTGTTGTATGAGAGAAAAGGGTAAATACTCCTAAGTAAGGCTATGATTTGGCTCTAGTTTGGTTTCCTTTTTACTATAAACCTTGACTAGGAACCCACTAAACTGCCTCACCTGCTGACTTATGTTGCCCCTAGGGCGATCCAATCACCATGGTTTCTCCAACATTGATCCTTATTTAGATGGTACCATGGCAAGAATGGTCCACTTAGTCTCTGTAATTATCCCTGGCCGGTTCCCATGCAAGACCTCTGGATAATGGGCATATTTTATCTTCTTAACCCTTTCCCACTTAAATCAAATCTGCAGCAGTCGACTTTAAAAACATCTAGGCCAATATATACAAAAATCTCTGTATTAAATGCATTTAATTATTATTGAATAGATTAATTTTGAAATCATCGTTACATAAGGAGAAATGGCTCATAATTTCTTCTTCAAGAGCTGTATGCTGCAAACATGCCAAAATCCATCTGTGCAAGTGGGAAATAGTGGAATGTCTGTTTAAGTTTCAGTGATATATGGCAATAAGAAGAGAGAAAGTTTGACCAATTTTTCCCTTCCAATAGTAGGTTTCAAAAATTGTTGATGGCAGATTCATCACAAAATTGTTTTTTCCGGAATAGGTTTTGTTTGTATGACTTGGTTTGCAAGCTTAAGAGCTGCTTCGAGGAATGTTGTATTCAAGACTACCTAGCTGTCTTTAAATATCATATTTACTATCAAATTAAGTAAATTGTTAATTTTGAATACTGGCCTTATTGATTTTGTTGTTTTGCATGAAACAGTCTGCCTTTGTATATATATACAAGTAAAAATCCCTCAAATCATATTGGCAATGAATTTATTATTATTCAGATTTTTCATTTTTGTTCCTAAGTTTTTATTTAAATTCAGTTATTTATTATGGAAAATTACTTTTGTGGTATCATGATAAGTCTACTCGACCGAGAAACAATCAATATTTAAACTTTTAACCCTTTCCTACTTGTAGACGCTTTCTGACACATTCTGCAGTAGATAACTTTTGAAAACATTGTGACAAAAAGAAGCAAATGCTCATAATGAGCAATTTCTCATTTTGCAACAATGTTTTCAACTGTATTTGATTATCAAACTCTCATTTATGGAGATTTTTCACGTTTTTGCTTTTATGGTTTCAAAATCTTCTGCTGCAGATATGTTGTATGAGGAAAAGGGTTAACACATATACAGGCCTAATTTGACACATCTGCAGCGGACAATTAACTTACTATTTGCCACAACGTTTTCAACTATATTAAAAGATAGTAATTAAAAAGGTTTTCCATATGTTTACCTCGATGATTGCAAATTTATTTACTATGTTTTCAAAAAGCTGTCTGCTGCAGAGGCGTCAGAAAGCGTTTATATGAGGGAATGGGTTAATACCTGTGTGGCAGGCAAATGTTGAAAATGCGCAACTTTTTCTCTTTACTCGCAATGTTTTGAACTCTATCGTTTTTCGTTAAATTGTCCAGATGTTTTACTATTTTACTAGGATATTTTTATAGCCGACAACAGTTTAGTTATTCAGACTGTAGAGTTAGAATATCAAGAAAAAGGGGAGGATGATGTATATCCCCAAAAAAAGGATGATAACTTATTTTCTCCTCATGACAGGAAACATTGAAGGAAAAGCTCATCACCATAAAAAGTACAGATAGCTTTTATAATAGACAAATACAGGAGAAACAAGAAACTGTTGTCAAAGATAACGATAGATAATGAAGATTAATGGTGTCAACTGGAAGAAATAGATGCTGTCAGAACCTAGCTCAAGTTATCCATTTGGAGTTCTTTTTCCATCCTCTAATTTCGAATAAATTGGCAGGGAAAAAAGAATGCCTATTACATGTTACGTGTTACCAAGATGACATTTATTAAATTTTCCACTTGCAGACAATTTTTGAAAACAGTTTGTGGCAAAAGGAGAAAGAGATCGTGATGAGCATCATTTCTCCTTTTGCCACACTCCTTTCAACTCTTAATAATATTCCATATATTTTCAATAATTTGGCCAAATGTTTTCAAATTTGTCTGCTTGATTAACCCTTTCAACCCTCATAATTATAGACGCTTTCTGATGCCTCTGCAGCAGACAGCTTTTAGAAAAAATGGTGACAAAAGAAGAAATTGCTCAAAACAAGCAATTTCTCCTTTTGTCACCATGTGTTCAGCTCTATTCAATTATTGTACTTTCATTTTAAGGGTGTTTTCAATTTTTTTCGGGTATTATTTAAAATGTTGACTGCTGCAGATTTGTTGTATGCGGGAAACTGAAAGGGTTTAGTTTTTAGCTTATGCCGTGGCGTGGTGTCCATCATCCATGCGTCCTTAAACAATTGCTTGTGAACGCCATACAGTCTTCAGTTTTGATTGTATCTCAATCAAACCTATACAGTAGTTAAATATCCATGAGAGCTCGGTTCGTTTCGCAAACCAGCCAGATCCGCCCATGCAAGTCTGGTTTATGGTCCTTGAAATTGTCAAAATTGCTATAATAGAGCTTGTGAATTTACTATCTGATCTTCACCAAACTGACACAGTAGTTAGGTATCCATGAGAGCTTGGTTCCTTTTGCAAACCAGCCAGATCCGGCCATGCAAGACTGGATTATGGCCCTTGAAATTGTCAGAATTGCTATAATACAGCTTGTGGACGAGATAAAGTCTTCAGTTTTGATTGTGTCTCCATCAAACTTATACAGTAGTTAGATATTTATGAGAGCTCGGTTCCTTTCGCAAACCAGCCAGATGTGCCCTTGCATGACTGGATTATGGCCCTTGAAATTGTCAAAATTGCTATAATACAGCTTGTGAACACAATAGAGCCTCCATTTACTATCCGATCTTCACCAAACTTAGGTAGTAGTTAAATATTGATGAGAGCTCGGTTCCTTTTGCAAACCAGCCAGATCCAACCATGCAAGACTGGATTATGGCCTTGGAATTGTCAAAATTGCTATAATAGAGCTTGTGAACACAATAGAGGCTCCATTTACTCTCTGATCTTCACCAAACTTAGAAAGTAGTTAAATATTGATGAGAGCTCGGTTCCTTTCGAAAACCAGCCAGATGTGCTCTTACATGACTGGATTATGGCCCTTGAAATTGTCAAAATTACTATAATACAGTTTGTGAACACAATAGAGCCTCCATTTACTATCCGATCTTCACCAAACTTAGGTAGTAGTTAAATATTGATGAGAGCTTGGTTCCTTTTGCAAACCAGCCAGATCCAAGCATGCAAGACTGGATTATGGCCTTGGAATTGTCAAAATTGCTATAATAGAGCTTGTGAACACAATAGAGGCTCCATTTACTCTCTGATCTTCACCAAACTTAGATAGTAGTTAAATATTGATGAGAGCTCGGTTCCTTTCGAAAACCAGCCAGATGTGCTCTTGCATGACTGGATTATGGCCCTTGAATTTGTCAAAATTGCTATAATACTGCTTGTGAACACAATAGAGCCTCCATTTACTATCCGATCTTCACCATACATACATGCTCTGGATTGAAAATGACCAAATTGCCCCATTATTTTACTCTGCTTCTTTCCCCAAAGAGCATTAATTTTGATATCCCAAAACAGTTTTTAAAAAACGTCTGATAAACAATTTCTACCTTTTCAACAATAGTTTCTTTTGACATAAAAGCAGTGTTATCCAAGTGCATAATCTCTTTAAGATTGATTGTTTGGTGTTTGTTCTGCCTTCAACCATTTTTCAGTCATATCACAGCATTTCTGGGTAAGTTACCAGTACTACTGGTCTATTTATCCTGACACCAGCCAGTCAGTCCTTAGATGCTTACCCAGCAACTCTGAGTGCCAAGGACATTACATGTAATACCATTTTTAGCTTGAGTGTTTTTCAAAAAAAATAAGTTGGGGTATTTTGATACCCTTGGTGTCGTCGTTTTCGTCATCACAAACTTTAACCTTACCTGACATAACTCAAAAACTGTTCATTATTTTCAAATGAAACTTGGTACACATGTTCCTACCCTGCAAATTGTCTGGAACAGTTCTAGTAAATTCTAGAACAGTTCTAGTACAAATGTACCAGAACTGTTCATCAATCATTCCATTACTACCATTTTTAGCTTGCCTGTTTTTCAAAGAAAATATGTCGGGGTATTTTGATACCCTTGGCTTCGTCGTCTTTGTTGTCACAAAAACTGTTCAAATATTTTCAAATGATACTTGGTACACATGTTCCTTAGTAGGTACTATACCCAGGTCTTTACCAAGACACATACAGGCTCTTAATTACTTTGCTATCACACCTACTTTTAACAAATTTGATTCAACGATGCATTTTCTGTTGCCTTGACTTTGACCTTTGACCCAACCCTGCGTGTTTGGGCTATAATAATTTCCTACATAATTACACTGTGTGTATTAAATGTGTTGCATACATACATCATGGGCACCTACTAAGTGTAAAGCATATCAAAATTAGATCACTGTGACCTTGTCACATATTTTGTCAAAAAATAGAAAATCTCTATAATTGAACTGATATCTTATGACTAAAAGTGGAAACATTGTGGCAAAAGGAGAAATTGCTCGTTTTGAGCAATTTTTAACCAGGTTTTCCAAAGGAAAAATCTGGTTATTAGTTTGGCGAAGTCGGCAGGCAGGCGGGCGGGCGTCAACTTTCCTTGTCCGGACCATAACTTTGTCATGCATAGAGATATTTTCAAATAACTTGGCACAAACATGCACCATATCAAGACGATGTGCCAAATGCAAAAAATGCAAGGTCAAGGTCACAGTGATAAGAAATAGACTTTAATTGAACTTTTCTTGTCCGGACCATAACTGTGTCATGCATAGAGATATTTTCAAATAACTTGGCACAAATATGAACTATATCAATATGATGTGTCACATGCACAATTTATGTGTTTAGCTTCCAGGTCAAGGTCACAGTGACAGAAAATATACTTTACTTGAGATTTTTTTGTTCAGACCATAACTTTACCATGCATATAGATATTTTCAAATAACTTCGCGCAAATATGCTCCATATTAAATAACTTGGCAATTTAAAAGAATATAGCATAGATATGCATTATATCAATACAATGTGTTGCATATAAATATTTTATCTATAGCTTCTAAGACAATGTGTTTGCAAAGGCATAAACGCGTTACTATCAAGTAAAGGGTTAAGGCAGATCACTGATTATCAACCTGGCATTTGGGATCCTAAAATGTGGCTGCTTACAACAAAAGGTTGCTTAATATCTGTTATCTATTATATGTTCTTAATAAATGAGGCCATCAACACACGATTGACTGTATTGAACTGATATTTGTTAGATAAAATTGTGATATATTTAATTGACAAAGTAATTATGATTATTCATCAATAGAAATATTCCCTGTTACTTGAATTACTAGCTTTGATTAACTATTAACAGAAAGATTTGACAGATCTGTTAATTCTTAATCAAACCCCTTCCATTATAGAAAACCTGGTTTCATGGAATTTCCATGTCTTGTTTCTTTTGTCACCATGTTTTCAAAAAGCTGTCTGCAGCAGAGGCGTCAGAAAGTGTCTATATGAGGGAAAGGGTTAAGATAAAATCCTGTTTTTTCCTCACACATAAAAGGCAATTTGAGACATTATATAAATATATATAGGTAATCTCAAGTGTGTGTTACCTCAGGGAAGTTAAAGGACAAATGTTCTGTGTTTTATCCTTTGACACCCCCAATGGTTCATTGTACACACCACTGCAGCATATTGATTGATTGGGGTTTAACGTCGTTTTTAACAATTTCTCAGTTATATCACGGCGGCCAGTTCACCGGTCCTACTCATGCATTTGCTGGTTTTCTCACACCAGTACTCCACACAACAATCTTCCCAAGCAACTGGCTGCTTTTCTACATAGACTTAGCCTTTTGGTGGAAGACTTTTGTCAATCGCTTTAAATAGAGAAAATTTAAATGAGGGTATATTTACTGATAAAAATTGAAAACATTGTGGCAAAAGGAGAAATTCCTCGTTTTGAGCAATTTCTTCTTTTGTCAAATGTTTTCAAAAGTCGGCTGCTGCAGAGGCATCAGAAAGCGTCCGCATGAGGAAAGGGTTAAGCCAAAACAATCTGAATTGAAGTGAAAGTGCTATTGCTATTTTATCACACTTTTGAGAGCCAAGAAAGCAAGCAATGTAGTGTTTTATGTGACTATTAAGCATTCTATTGTCAAGGTTGCAGCTTAATTTAAAACAAGCACCATGAGGCGGCCACTTTGATGTCTTACATAACATAACAGCATGTTGCTTTCTTCAGCAAATTCTCTCATTTGAAAACATTAATTATAAGTTATAATAAGAAAATGCTCAACCCTTTTCCACATCTGCCACAGACGAGGACTTTAGAAACAAGTAGCAACAATTATCGAAAATCTTAACAAATGAAAGAATTGGTATTGAATAGAGATAAAAAAAAAACATAATGGCAAAATTGTGGCTCATTATGAGCAAGTTCTTCTTTTGCCACAATATTTTCCAACAGTCATTCGCTGTATAGGCATAAAAAAATGTCTATAAGTGGAACAGGGTTGAAGATAACAATGCCTTTAACCCTTTCCCAAAAACTGGAGCAGATGACTTTGAAAATGTCTACTCACAAATATGGAAAATCTCGTTAATTGTAGGTATAATTACTGAAAAAAGTTGAAAACATTGCTGCAAAAGGAGAAATTGCTTGTTTTGAGCAATTTCTTCTTTTGTCACTATGTTTTCAAAAAGCTGTTTGCTGCAGAGGCGTCAGAAAGCGTCTATATGAGGGAAAGGGTTAACTCTTGTCTCAAGAATAGATTATATTTGTCCATACCAATCCTCTCTTTATTTCAAACAATTTCAGTTTGTGAGAGTGTCTTCCATGTCAAGTGGTAAGAAAAGGTTTATTCCTTCCTTTCCAATTTACTATAAATTTGGAAATTATCAAGTCCAAAATATTAGAACATTTGTATAAATGAAAGAATGATTATTGAATTGAGTTAATAACATTGTTACCATGGTAGAAATTGCTTATTATGAGCAATTTCTCCTTTTGCCACTATGATTTCAAAATTTGTCTGCTGCAAAGGCGTCAGAAAGCTTCTATATGTGGGAAAGGTTAACCATTTCCCACTTGCACACACATTTTGATACATCTGCAGCAGATGATTTTTTAAAACATTTGCACAAAAGGAGAACAATTTCTCCTTTTGCAGGTTGCAGGTTTTGCAATGTATTCAATTCCTCTCAATAATTGCACTTTCATTTATGTATAGAATGAGTGTAGTGGAGCAGAATCATTCTATTCTGTTCTACGGAAGGAATGTCTACACGGCTATTGTGTCACAATGTGTCTGAAAATTCAACGATTTGAGGACAAAGTAAACGGCTCAAAGAATATCGCTGAAATTACCCACACTTATAGAAATCTATGTGATCTAGGTCTTGGCGTGTTCGTTATATCTGGGAAAAATCTAGTTTCAGAAAATTTGTTTAGGTTAAAACCCGAAAAATTTCCTGTAGATCTCGCACCAGCAAATAACAGATTCAGCTAGAAACCTTAAATTCAACCTAAAACTTGTCCTACATCCATTGCAAACAACGGTGTTTTTAGATTTTTCATACATTTAGTTGACTTGAAAAATTTCTGTGAGCAAGAACATGACCGAATACTAGGAAAGTGACGTCACATCAGCGGTTTGACGTCATAACGTTAGTCACTTTGGCGCCAAACCCGATAATTATGTTCTATTTATCTTTTAGACTTATGGAGATAATTTTGGTGTTGCAAAATACTTGATTGTCATCAATTGTTACGTTTTGGACCATGTTGGAATTGAAATAATACATTCCGCATTGTGTGTGGTCGGTTGGTAGTTTGGATGCAATTCTGCTTCTCTCCACTCATTCTATCCCCCGCGAAACCCTTAAAGGTGTCGCCTTTCTAGTATATACAGTTTCTTAGTATAAAGTCATCTGCAGCAAATTTATTGTATGTCAGGTATATTTATCTTAAGAGTTTTCATATTTTTATATTGCTTGGATAATGTCATTGGCAAAATGTTCAAGTTTAGTGAATCCGTTGACAACCCTTGCTCGTCAGAATTTGAACCCTTTTCAACCTGAAGACGACTTTTGAAAACATTTTGGTGAAAGGAGAAAATGGTCTACCTGCCTCACAATGTTTTTAGAAAGTCATCTGCAAAGGTGTTCAATTTTGTCTCTATAATGGAAAGGGTAAATAAGCCCAGAACGAAACATATCCGAAACATATCCGTGTGGTAATATGTTATGAATGGAGCAGACAATGTAAAGCAATCTGTCTGAGTGTTCATAATTAAAAGGCTTTCCAGAGTTCAAGTATCTCTAAATGAAATCTATTAAGATTTTTAAGGCAACATAAAACTTTACTTAAACCTAATCATTCTCGTCCATATAAATTTACCAAAGGCTTCAGGATGGCTATATAAATATAATATGAAAGAGATCTGTTTAGATACCTTGAGGTCATGTTTGAAGTATCCAGGAAAATTGATGCTTAGGATGGTCCTAAACCATTTACCTAATATGAGAGACTTTTAGAGTAAAATTGATTTGAAAAAAGTGTGAGGAAAAAACATGTTTCACTTTGGACATTGGAAAGCAAGGTTTGGTATAAATTGAAAATAAAGTAGGGAAATTGAATATTACTCACAATGAGCAATTTTAAATAATGATATCAATGAATGGACAAGCTTATCCGGGCCGACACATTCCGTCTAAGGGGGATAGCAGTATAGAGTAATGATTCCTGAAACAGAAAATCCACAGGAGGCGAAAAAAAGTCTGATCAGGTTAGCCTGCTTGCGCAGCATGCTTAGGCTTGACCAGGATCTATACTTTACGCAATGTTGGTTTTCTCGTGGAAGATTTTTAATTGGTACTTTAAAGAACATTCCCTGAAAATTGATGATATTCATAGATAGAAGATGCACCATAACTTTGAATGATATCCATTCAGGCTTGAACGTTTCCCTTTTGCAGATGCATTTTGATGCAATTACTCTGTTGGACACAATTTGTTCAAATTTAATCGATCTTGCCTGTCATCTATTCTGGGAACAATATTTAAGGGAACCTCTTATTTAAGCAGATAGCAAGTATACTGAATTGGCAAAGTGGCAATCAATCAACAGAGGACATTTAGTATCTAGTTCCTGCCCTATGAGTATGGATGTATGCTTGAGACATTCTGGTCATACCGGAGATCATACAGTGGATTATCTCCCTTGCAATGCCTGCCCAAGCTGTTGCAAGATTGGGGTCCATTGTTAAATCTGTGCCGTGGTGGTAAGTGATGAATGCCAACACCATGATACGGTCACAACCATACTGCTGGCATTTTTTTTTTCCATCATTCTGCAGGCATATTTTACGCTTTTCCTCATACATCAAATCTGCAGCAGACGACCTTGAAAACATCCAGACAAAAATATGAAACATTTCTGTAAATGAAATTATGATTTTTAAATAGACCTAATTTCTCCTTTTGTCACTATGTTTACAATAGTCTTTTGCTGCAGAAAGTGTCTGTATGTTGGAAAGGGTGGTTAAGTAACTCTTTTGAGTTATCTTCATAGACAAGATGTAAATTTGTGACAACTTGGCAGCTTTCTTTAGTTTATACATATTAAAATAAGATATTTTAAGATTAAGATATTTCATGAAAGTTGAGAACATTTCAGGATATTTTCATGTTAATTTTTGATTATTTTGATAATCTAGGTATTATAAGAGATGCCTTCTGGAAAGGAGAGAAAGATTAAAAACCAGTATTTTCTTAATCTGGATTCCAGAAATGCGCTTAATTCTTTGAACTGCTTAACCCTTTCCCTCATACGACAATTCTGCAGCAGACGACTTTGAACGTATTTTGTCAAAACATAGAAAATCTCCATAATTGAATGGATAACCTATGACAAAAAGTGGAAAACATTGTGGCAAAAGGAGAAATTGCATGTTTTGTGCAATTTCTTCTTTTTTCACTATGTTTTCAAAAAACCGTCTGCTGCAGAGGCATCAGAAAGCATCTATATGAGGGAAAGGGTTAATGCGAATGTAAAAAAATTGCAAATTCTTTGAGAATTATTTTTCATCCCATTCAATTTGTTTTCAAATTCCATACAAGTAATCATTTAAGTTGGCAATTGAATGAAGATGCTTAAAACTTTCCGCATACAGACGCTTTCTGACACCTTGATCTGCAGCAGACAACTTTTAAAAAACCCATTGTGACGAAAGGAGAAATTGATCAAAACAAGCAATTTCTCTTTTTGTCACAATCTTTTCAACTTTTTCCATTAATTGTATCCTTCATTTACAGATTTTGTTCATGTTTTTTGCCTAGATGATTTCAAAGTTGTCTGCTGCAGATTTGTTGTATGTTGATAAGTGTTAAGTAGCTCATTTTTTCAAGATCAAACAAGTGTCAGAATTCCATCACCTTCTACCTGTAAACTAAGATGTTTTTTTTTAATTCACATGCAATCTTCTGATTGGTTTGTTTGATTTACTAACATAATCAGTTACCCTTTCCAACATATGACACATCTGTTGCAAGATGACTTCAAGGCAAAACTATGTAACAAAGTTTTAGGGGGGTATATAGGAATCACCCTGTCCGTCTGTCTGTCTGTCTGTCCGAGCACACGAATAGACACACAGCCGTTATAAGACACTTTGATATGGATTTTTTTTTTTATATAATTTTCTAATGGGTATCTAATTAGCATATTAATGCTATTTATTCCGTAAAAGGGTGATAATTACGGAATAAACCGTATTCTTGTTGGGTATACCCAAGAAGAAAACATCAAAGGAAAATACCCAACAAATGCCCACTCGTCAACATGTCCGTCCGTCCGTCTGTCCATATGTCTTGTAAGCGCAACTCCTCCTTAACGGCTGAACTGATTCTGATGAAACCTTACACAGTTGTAGTACACAACCTGAGGATGTGCATGAAGTAAGATTAACCCGGTCGGAAATACATCCGTCCGTCTGTCTGTCCATATCGCAACAGGGGGTATCCTTTTGTGAGTTCACTCACAGTTCTAGTTAATATTTAATTTTCATTTATAGATTAAATCGATAATTAAATTGACTATACCTGCAAATGCCAGATTTTACTAGTCAACCTTCCTTTATTGATGTTTTCCACAATTTTGCCAAGCTGTTTGTAAATAGGAACACTATGAGGGGGAAAGGGATAAAGCAGGTGGCTATGTTAGAATATACTGACAAATTAATACCCTCTTCTGAATGTCAAACAAAACTTTGATAGGTGATCCGAAATGTAATGCTGCAAACTTTTGATGAATGATCCACACCTGGCAAAACGCCAGATTCGTGTGACCTCTCTGTGTTACCCTTTCCCACATGCACTAAATCTGCAGCAGACGACTTTTAACATTTTTCTTCAAAAAATAGGAAATCTCTATAATTGAATGGATAACCTATGACGAAAAGTGAAAAACATTGTTGCAAAAGGAGAAATTGCTCGTTTTGAGCAATTTCTTCTTTTGTGACTATGTTTTCAAAAAGACGTCTGCTGCAGAGGCGTCAGAAAGCGTCTATATGAGGGAAAGGGTTAAAGCATCTATAAAAATATATGGAAAATATCTATAAAACAAAATAGTAGTATTGAACAGAGTTGAAAACATTGTGCCGAAAGGAGAAATTGCTGATTATGGCAAATTCCGTCTGTTGTAGATGTGACAATATGCATCTGCAGGTAACAGATAAAGGGTTTATTTTATAGCATATTAATGTTTCGCGCATAATCTTGCATCAATTTGAAAATGCAAAAGTGTGCAGCCTTCTTCGTAGTTTGACCTGTTTTCTGGCTATGTTTTTCTTTGATTTGGACCAGATGGGCTGTTTACATGGATTTGTATTTCCTGAGGGAATCAATTGAACAAAACACTTACAACAAATCACAGGAGATAACTTCTTAACTGAGGTCTGGTTATTTTGTTTGCAGACATGGAATTTAGTTGTTTATTTGCAAAGTTGTTAACCCAGTTTCCCTGCTAGATAACTGGATTATATGCTTCCTCCTCCATCTTCACTCCTGAATATTCTTCAAGAATATGTTTAACCTGTTAACCGTTTCCCACATACAGACACTTTCAGACACCTCTGCAGCAGGCGACTTATAAAAGCATTGTGGCAAATGAAGAAATTGCTCATAATGTTTTCCAACTCTTATTTCAATAATTTTACTTCGATTAATTCATAGAGTTTTTTATGTTTTTGCCAGTATGTTTTCCAAGTCGTCTGCTGCAGATTTGTTGTATGTGTGAAAGGGTAATGAGCTTTAAAGATTCAAGCTAGCTGAACTGATTGAGGCAACATTGTTTAACCCTTTCTCAAATAAAGTAAATCTGCAGCAGAAGACTTCTAAAAATGATAATAATCTAGACAAAAACATTGAAAATCTTTTGAATGAAAAGAACATTGTGGCAAATGCAGAAATTGCACATTTTAAGCAATTTATTCTTTGGCCACATTGTTTCAAAAGTTGTCTTTTGCAGATACATGATTTATAATAAGCTGAATCTGCAAGTGGGAAAAGGTTACTTGTTGGTTGTCCCGCGAGAAAACCATCATTATGGCCTCAGTGTAATGTATCGAGCCAGATCAGCCTGTGCAGTCCACACAGACTGATCCGGGCGGACACATTCTGTCTCAGCGGGTATAGAGTAATGATTCCTGAAACAAACAAAAATCCACTGGAGGCGAAAAGTGTCTATCCGGGTAAGCCTGTGATATGCTTAGGCTGATCCGGAGCGATACTTTACAGGGTTTTCCATAAGATTTGGAAATTGGGGGTCATTGTGACCCCCTTGTCATCAAAGTTGGGGGTCATTTTATAAATTTTGGGGGTCCAGCTTAGAACTTTATAATCAAGTGATTGATATAACAAGTGTGTTGTTCTTTATTTTTATTTTCCCTTACAGTATCAATATTGTCAATTTGTGGAAAAATATTTGTAATTGACACTGTTTAAGGGATTCAATGTAATTCTTGGACTTTTCATGGCGCTGAAAGGTTGATTATAAGGCAAAAGTTTGTACAACCTTTGATGAAGGGGTTGCATTTTGTTGTTGACATGCATGGATTGCAATACATCTCACCATCGTCATTTTGAAAAATCGGGACGATTCGCAAGAATAAATCAAGTATACATCGCTTGGAAAATCTCGATCATTATCAAACTGGTAAGAATGAAACAAAGAAATCTATCCTACGTACAAATTCAGCATAACTGATACGTGGGATCATTTAAATTCCTCTTTCGAGGCGAATTTCCAAACATGCCTGCAAAAATATTTTCGTCGTCCGCCATTTTGAAAATAAGGAATCTCATGTACGATTAATTTTTAGTTATTTTTAGTAGTATCCATATTTATTCACCAATCAAAAATGAAAGTTTTCGGGAAACCTATTCTGATTGGATGATGTGCCCTGCTTGTGGGAATTCCCCATGAATTAAGGTTGTGCGCAGTCACCTTTGAAAACGAGTTAACTCGGCTGCCGTCTACACAGACCTAGAATGGACTTTGATTTACCGACATTGCGTCCATATTATTTTTGGGGGTCATTTGAGTTGAAAATGCGTCAATGATTTGTGCGTCATGGAAAACCCTGCTTTATGCAGAGTCCACAATGTTTGTTTTCTTGCGTGATGGCTTATTTAAATTTTATTATGCCAGTTTACCCTTTTCAACATGCAGATGGTTTTTGAAAACATTTTGGCAAAAGTAGAAAAGAGAAAATGTTTCAATTAAATTATGTGGCACAGGGTTATAAATAGTTTTTAACCATTAGATATCCTAAAATAATGTTGACAGATGCACTTATTATCAATAATGTTTTAAGGGGAATCTGTGCGGTCATTTCACAGCTCAGTTGATTCCAATCACTGACACTGATATGCAGTTTTCAAACTAAAAACCCAATCAGGAATATTTTCTGCACTAGGATACAAAATGCATTGATGTGTGAAATGCAGATTAGTAATACGAGTTGCCTTGAGCCAACAGTTACAGTAAAACAATTCTGAATAGCATGTGAAACCATTGAAAAGCCAGTGTTGTTTATGTCTCCTTAATTAAAGGAAAACATAAAAGATAATGTTCCATAATGATAGAAATATAATCTCGCTGAAATCCTTTGTTCTTTTGACAAAATAATAATAGATCATTTACCCTTTCTTTTATAGAATTGAGTAATCATCTGGCATAGAGAGTGGTTCCATCTCAATTTTTGTCGAGCCTGCATGCAGTGAGCTCGATATAGCTGTCACAATGGCGGTTCGGTGTATGTATGTGCTTGCATGAGCATGAGTCTGTCTGTCCGAACCTTGTCCAGGCCGCTAAATTCTTAACCATGCATTATGGGATTTCCAAGAATTTTGGCACAACAGTTTTACTGTTAACCACAATGAGGCAGCGAGTCACTTACATGACCCAGGCCTGTACCTCAAATGTCACACTTGGAGGTCAAAGATGAATATGAGTACTGTTTGATAGGACTGTACCTTGTCTGGGTCGCATCTTAACCATGCATCATAGGATTCCCAAGTTACTGGGCACACATGTTCACTATAATGAGTTGAAGTGTCGGGCACAAGACCCAGGACTGTGTACCTTAAAGGTCAAGGTAACACTTAGAGGTCAAAGGTAAAAAAGAGAACAATGCATGATAGGATTCCCAAGTTACTGGACATACATTTTCACCATGATAAGGTGATGATGGCAGAAGTGAAAACAAATTTTAAAAAAAAGGAGACTGTTCTCTTTTAACCTTTTCCCACTTGTAGACGAGTTTTGATGCAAAACTAACTAGGCCCTTAATTAACTGCTATCATGTCAACTCTTTGTTAGTCTGTGTCACAATTGCATGGAAGAGCACTGTCTGTGACAAAACCTTTGAAGCGGGCTCAATATGTTGCCTGTGGGAATCTAGTTCGACTCCTTTCCACATGCAGAAACATTTGCATCAGACTACTTTTAAAAATATTTTGGCAAAAGGAGACATAGCTCATTATTAGTTAACTATCTTTTGGATTCCACTCAGTAATTAAATTTGCTACAGATATAAAAACATTTTGGGAAGATGAGAAACAACTCATTTTAAGCATCTGTCTTTTTCCCCATTGTTTTCAAAAGTCAATATTACAGGGATATCAATAGTATTAATATATAGGAAGTGGAGAGCTGAGATACTGTTAGTTCTTTCCCACATATGACATAATCTGCAGTAGCCGACTTTGAAAGCATCTGTTGACAAGTGTAGTAATTCTCTATAACTGAAAATATAATCTAATAATACAGTTGAAACCATTCTGGCAAAATGAGAACTTGCTTGAAATGAAAATTTGGCTAGGATAAAACTCTAGTAGATTTTGATTGTATCAGCTGGTTTTAACCCTTTCCCACATACTACCTTTATCATACAATCTTCAGCAGCGAATATGAAATATATCCAGGGTCAAAAATGGAGAATCTATATATAACGATAGGCTTCTGCCCGGCGACTAATTAATTATTGAAAGAGATAAACACATTATGGAACAAAAAAAGTGATGCTAGTAAATGGAGTTGAAAACATTGTGGCAAATGCAGAAATTTCTCATCATGGGCAAGTTCTCCTATTGCCACAATGTTATCAAAAGTCGTTGGCTGCAGAGGCATCAGAAAGTGTGTGTTTGTGCAAATGTGTTAAAGGATGATTTATTATCTGTACCATAAAAAGTTGTACACCAATTGCAAATTCCAAGTGAAAAGTGATAATTGTTCTCACGAACAAAAAATAGTAAGGGTTTTAAACCTTTCCCACATACAGCAAATCTGCAGCAGACGACTTTGAAAATGTCTACTCA
Organism: Serripes groenlandicus; assembly: GCA_031761405.1. Taxonomy (NCBI): domain Eukaryota; kingdom Metazoa; phylum Mollusca; class Bivalvia; order Cardiida; family Cardiidae; genus Serripes; species Serripes groenlandicus. Next base: position 48,791,880 of record JASEVX010000001.1, on the reverse strand, counting down.
AAAATATGGAAAATCTATATAATTGTAGGTACAAGAGAAAGTTGATGCAAGGCATCAATGTCGCCGGAAAAGACTGCATTGATTTATTTATGTATTCTTGACTTTCCTTAGTCTATTCAAACATTAGGAACGTTGACTAACTAACTATTTGGTTTTATTTACCCTCGCCATGCAGAATTAACTATTTGGCGAGCATAACTGGGAGGAACGTTGAAATGAAAACATTTGCTTATAAATTTTATATTCATACCTATACATTAGGGTATCTATAAAAAATTAACGAAATGTGTACACATTTATCTTGGCTTAAATTTAATTTTGCTGTTGTTACTTATTTAAATAATAGTATTCATTCATATAATTTCAATGTTTGTCAATCTTATTCGAATCACAAGGTAAATATCCTGGTATTGCTTTAAAGGGAGGTAATTTGAAGAAAACAAAAGTCTTCAAAAGGAGAAATATATCGGCATTACCGTCTACAGTTTAAATTGTTCTATTGTTTGTGGATTTAAAAATGTTCTTTTTTTCTTATTTCTACATGTACAACGAAATATTGCGGCTTCTCTTTGACGCTTTGCGTCAAACATTCGTCTTGTACTTGTCTAAAATAAAATAATATCACTCGCTTTTTCATATCGAAATGCGCATGCGCGAAAATCGATGTTAAAGGTCACGAAACTACACAACAGAATAGGGTCTATATTTAGCTTAGAAACAGTTCCTACTTTAGATATTCATGGATTAACATTATTAAATGAATTCTACACAAATCAAGACATCTCTTTGAACATGAAAACAACATTTAGTAAGTTAAAATTGCTATTAAAAGGAGAATCCGAAATTGACCTCAATGATGACACATAAGAGTCTGCATTAGGGGGTGTTGGTTCACGTCTTGAAGGGACCACTTTTGTCTTCGTAAATAAGACAAAAAACTTAAATGCGAGTGAAATAAAAAAAACTGCAAACATTAAAAAATCGGAATATTTATTTCATTTTAGATGTGTCATTTATTAGTGTTCGTAAACAACCACAATTGTAATATGTTCAAATCATCTAGATTTGTTTCTTTCTAATAATAAGCCGCCCTCCCATGTGATTTCCGAAAACCTATTAAAAATAGAAGTCGCGGGCTTCTGCCGGCGACTAATAATTACAGAAAAAAGTTGAAAACATTGAGGCAAAAGGAGAAATTGCTTGTTTTGAGCAATCTCTCCGTTTGTCACGATTTTTTCAAAACTCGTCTACTGCAGATGCATCAAAATGTGCCTATAAGTGGGAAAGGATTAAATAGACATAACGTCTCTATATGGATAAGTATTGAACCACTTGTCATAATTGGCATTTAACGATAATATTTAGTGTTAGTTACAGCTAATGTAACATCTTGTATCGGCAGATAACTTTGAAATGTATATGCTAAAATCACTATGGAAAAGATAAAAGTATGTGCAAAAAATTATCTTGGTCTTCACTGTTTGCAAAAGACTGCACAAATTTGCAGACTGATCTTGGTCTCCAAAGTTTGCAAATGGAAGTAACATTCATGCAATATTGCATCAAGAAAAAGTAGACAATCTAAGTAAATGACCAACTATTGTCGGATGTTAATTTAACTCACTACAAGCAGGTAACCTAGCCTTATATTCTGGTTTGTTTACCAAGGGATCATGAAATAATGAACTGTCGTCGTGAATTAATCGAAATAAAGTTGAAAACCTCGTTAAACGCCAATAAAACAAACAAAGCAGGTATACCACTAGTAAACGCTAATATACCTTTAACATTGGGAGACAGGCATGTATGTTACAGTTGGGTCTGTAGAATCCAAGATGACAACATCTACGCTACCTGAAGCAATCTTGTGTGAGTTGATCTGATGGGTACCATCGCTGATTTGGGCTGATTCTGTTGTGGAAAAGTCATATGCTTAATGGGCATTGCAACTAACACAGTCTTTCCAAAAATAATACAGGCTTACAACACATTTGGGCTGGTAAGCGAATTTGTTACCATTTCAAATTTTGTTCAACGATTTTAATGGAACGGATGAACAGTTTAATTTAGGTTATTTAATGGTCATCCCTTGAAATAAACATGACATTTCAAAGAAAATTCCTGTGTGTCAATATATTTATTCTGACTGATCCATTATCTGATGCAATACCATAGATCTTTTAACGTATCAGTTAATTTGAAACATGTTAGTTCAATGTTATATGTCAAATGGACTGGTAGCCTGCTTCAACAGATATGGCCCGTTATCTTTCATCCCAATTAATGTGCCTGGAGGTAGTCAAACTCTGGCTATATTATCTAGCTGGAGTTAGGTTGCGTTTCACTGAGTTGGGACAGCTGGAGTTTGGATTTACCGTCAAAGTCCTGATTTTGCACCGGTCCTGTTAAAGAGAGTTAAGCCAGCAACTTGACATAATTATGTCGGATGGAATTGCCTAACACTAGCTTCATGTTGCACTTGTTTGCATTCAGCGGGATTTTGGAAGCAGGCTGCCATGTCCCACGGAAGTTTGGATATTTGGGCAAGCAAACCGTCTAACTACGGCTGTATATTGCTCAAGTTACTGACCTAAGCTTGCAACCAGGCACATTTCAAAGGCAGGTGCAAAACACTGGCTTCAAGTCACCATTCTGCCACATATTGGCAGACGGCTGCAGAAACCAGCCAGAGTTGGGCTAATAGAGTGGCTCCCACCCTCAACTGCCTATTGTAAGAGATAGATGGATTGGGCAAGCACCTGAAACTGACATTGTGTTGCATTAGGTTCCGTTTCGCCGAGTTGCGGCAACCGGCCGCTATACCCTGCCGGAGCTGAGATTTCCCGACAAAGTCCTGACTTTGAAACCGTCGTGTTCAAGTTACAGTTTAGCCGACAACCTTACATGTTGCTGAACACAAGCTTCGAGTCGCAATAGGTGGTGTTCAGCCAGATTTTGGCACCGGCTGCCATGTCGGGGCGAAGTTGGAATAATTAGGCATATCAACGGCCCAATAACAACTGTATTATTATAATTACTCGAGTTACCTGGCAACCTAACACATGCTAGGGGAAGATGCAACACTGGTCTGAAGTCGTGCTAGTCGCCATTCTGCCCCATACCCGCATCCGGCTGCATAACCCAGCCAGAGTTTACCTGACAGAGTGTCTCCCATCCTCGATTTGGTGAGCCTTTTGTTCGAGATAGATGGATTGGGTGGCGCAAGCGCCCCAAACTGACTTTGTGTTGCATTAGGTATCATTTCACTGAGTTGCAGCAGCCAGCTGCTATACCTAACCGTAGTTAGAATTACTCAAAAAATGTCAGACTTTGCACCAGTCCTGTTTAATGCCAATCTGGAAACAATTTGCATAAGCTGCAAAACCAGCCAAGATTTAAATTTCCAGACAAGGTGTTTGTGCTTAATTCACATGGTTCAAGCTTGTCTGTAAAGACAGTTCAGGCTAGCCAGAATTGCCAGAATGACATATTTTCTGAATGATTAATTAAGCCGGAGATGACGGAACTCTGACTGTTCCGGCTGTTTGATACAGGTTGGATTTACCAGATTTGCATAACACCCTGACATAATATGCGCGGACAGACTTTGCACCTGTTCGAGTTAAAGAGTTTAGCAGGCCCAACTCTGGCTGGGTTTTCAACTCATGTCTAGATCTGGCTTTGAGTTGCACTAAGTGAAGAGTCCAGCCAAGATTAAAATTTCCAGACAATGTGTTCACACTTAATTCATATGGTTCAAGTGTGTCTGTATAGAGAGTTCATGCTCGCCAGAATTGCCTGAACGATTACTTTTCTGGCTGCTAATACAGCTGAAATTGTTGGTACTCTGGCTGGTTGATTCTGGTTAGTTTCCCGAATATGCACCCATCCTGTTTGAGTTGAAAAGTTTAGCCGATAACCTGACATGTGTTGCGCCAACAGAGTTGCTCCTGTCCGGTTCAATTTTGCATTCGTACAAGGCCTATGAGATGCATGAATGTATTTGCCATAGTACATGTGGTTCAAGCTAGTCCGAATCGACTGTTCAGTCTGGCCAGGAATGATGTCTTTTTTACTGCTGGTTAGTACAGGCGTAGTCATTGGAAATCCGGCTACTCCGGCTACCATCGCGCACATTGTGATTGGAGAAAGAGCCTTTCATATTAATTAGAGTCTCAGAAGACCTTATATGCACAAGCAGTTACCAAGTTACACTTTTTATAATCATTATAGAAAAATGGAATCACATGCTAAAAAAATATTCTTTCAACATCCATCATAGTTCTATTTTTTATGTAGATTCTTTTTGTGAATTTTAAAAATAATAATGTTGATCTTTTCTCTGCAGTCAATGCTAAAGACTGTCAGACATAATTCGCTTGACAAAACACATCTACATGCTTACCAACCTTTTCTCATTCTCAAGGGGGAGTTTCATGATCTCAAAATGGGAGATTGGGGTTTGAAGGGGGTGAATTTCAGTGCGATGAATTTAACAGTAAAAATGTTAACGATAGAATGGAATTTACATAACTATGCAGAAGACAATATTTTCAATATTTATAGGAAAAGAATAAAATACATGTAGACTTATTTTGAGAATGTTTTCTATTTAACAGAATATTTTCAACTGTATGTTAGCATTTAAAAATTATTTTGGCATGTTTTCAAATCCATGCATTGATATTAAAAAAACCTTTTAATTGTGGTTATCTAAGAAAATCAAGCAAGTTGTCTGTAATGTGTCAATGACTTTTCATATTGCATCCAAGAAAGAAAAATCTTAACCACTGGCACATTTAAATTATACCTACTTTTGAATGAAATACTGAGTACCAATGGAATCTTTGTTAATCTAATGACACAGGGAGTTACAAAATGGTTGTAGTAATTTTCAGTACATTCAAATCTTCATGATTTAAAAAAAAATAATTCTTCTTTAAATTTCAAAAATCGTGAGTTTTTACCTCACGATCGTAGGGTTACCCTATTCATGAGAATCGTGAGACTCACGATTGAATCTGGAGGGTTGGTAAGTATGCATCTATGTACAACGGTAATTTTCAGAATTGATGGCTGTGCGCAAATATCTTTTGTAGGAAAATTAACTGTTTTCGAGCACCACGACTAACACATCAATTTACATTGATATATAATAAGAATTAAGGTTTGTATAAAGAAGTTTTATGAAGATGATTTTACAGAAATATGAATTTATGCACTTACAGGAAAAATACAGGTGTGACAATAGCAGGTAGTTATAAACCTTTTCCCATATGCCGCAATAGTTTGATGCTCTTGCAGCAAAATGATTATTTTACCTTTTTCAACAATGCTTTTTACTCAATTGAATTTTCCTCTACATGATTTTTAAAGTCTGCTTCATATATTTAATGTTACAAAATAAAACAAGGTGAAGAAACCAAGCTGGAACTGCTTGGCAAATTTAGTGCTTTGAATTGCTGTTAAAAGCTTCCCCCTTTTAACAAACTTATGTCAGAATTGTAGACATTAATCCCATTTTGAAAATACTTTGAATGAGACACTGTAAACAAATTGACAGCATATTTTTCTGAGAAGAATGACAGTAAAGTAATTGGATAAAAGCAATCTGAAAGCTATTACAAGTAAACCAAATGTAATTGTATATTGGTTTTCACAAGCTATATACTTAAACCTTTTTCCACATACAACAATTTTTCAACAGATAACTAAAAAAACCATTAAGACAAAACTATGGAACATCTCTATAGGTATGTGTAATCATTGACTAGACTTGAATGGAAAACATGTTGGCAAAAAGGAGAAATTGTTCATCATGGGCATTTTCTCCATTTGCCAAATTTTGTTTTCAAAAATTGCAAGCTTCAGATCTTCAGCAGACAACTTATAAAAGCTATTAAGACAAAACTATGTAACATAACTATCATTTATCATGGAATAGTTGACCACAGTTGACTCTTGTTGCCACAAAAATGTTTCAGATACCTAAGAAAGGGTTTATATCATATACACTTGCTTTCTGGTATGATATTTCTACAATTGTTTGCTTTATCAACATCTGAGGAAAATCTTATAACACATGGTTAACCCTTTCCCACATACAGCAAATAAGCAGCAGACTACTTTGAAGACATAGTGACAAAAACCTGAAAAATCTCCATAAAAGATATCTTAATTTATGTAAAATAAAGTTGAAAACATTGTGGCCAAAGGTGAAATTGCTCATCATGAGCAATGTCACCTTTGGCCACAATGTTTTCAAAATTCTTCTGCTGTTATTGCGTTAAAATGCATCTGCAGGTGAGAAAGGGTTAAAAAGTTGAATCCAGAGTTGAAAATATTAAGGAAAAAGGAAATATTGAGATATTTCTCCATTTCACACCGTTTTAATTCAAACTTTGTCAGCTGGAAATTATGACATAAAAGAAATGGTTAAAACCTGAAAGTCTTATTGAGCAAGTAACTGATCATACCCATATGCAAGTTCCCTATTGGTGTGCATGGGGGCAGAATCCCATATTATTTCGCCAAATACATCCACTGTCATGCTGATCTACACCCAAATAGTCCCTAAAGAAACCTTTGTTTGCATAGAAATTAGTGTATACCATCACCAGAATGCATTGAATATAATTATGACCGAAATGTGGATAGAATGCACTGGAAATGATTGATTTGATTACTTTTAGTGTTTTGACCTTGTTTGAAAGTGAAAGTAGAGAATGCTAAACATCGGTTTTGTCCTGGCCTGATTTGGCCCAAAATGACGATTTTTGCCTTGTGAATTCTTTCTTGCATAATTTGCATGACCCTTCATTTTCTTTGGATTGTTTTAAAGCTTAGAGGTAACTCTTTTCAATGATATATATGGTGTTCTACATTAGAAACACTTAGAAAGTGTGACAATTGAGGACTGAAACTGGTCAATTTACATGGGAACAATAAAGGAATTTATTTGGTGTATTGTGATCTTAATAGTGAACTTTAAGAGGATCAATGGATTTTCTAATCAACTATTTCAACATCTCCCTGTAAATCACTAGGTAAATTTTAACCAAACTTCACAGCAATTTTCTTTATGAGATGGCCACCTGGGAATGAATGAATAAATGTATATTGTTTTACGGCGCATCAACAGCTAAGGTCATTTAGCGCGCATTTAAATTTAATTATTCATGATCCCTGGGTAAACAAACCAGTACTAGGCTAGAAAATGTGCCTTGCCCAAGGGCACTCCACCATGACCGTAGTGCCGCGACTGGGGATCGAACCCGGGACACCCGGTTTCGAAATCCCCGACGCTAACCACTCGACCACAGCTGATTCCTGGCCACCTGGGAGGACAAGGCAGGGTTTCTAATTGTCGAGTGTCGAGTAAGAAAGGTTGAGTGTCGAGTAAGAATGGTCGAGTGTCGAGTAAGAATGGTGGAGTGCCAAGTAAGAATGGTCGAGTAAGAATGGTCGAGTGTCGAGGAAGAATGGTCGAGTGTCAAGTAAGAAAGGTCGAGTAAGAATGGTCGAGTAAGAAGTGTCGAGTAAGAAAAGAACCATATTTTTGGTTGTTAATCTGCCAAGAATTTTGGTGTTTTTTTTTCATTTCGTTGCCATGGAAACCAGAATTCTGCATAGATCCCAAAACTTATCTAATGAGGTCATTGAGAGGAAAAAAATCTAATGAGGTCATTGAGAGGATGCTTTCTGTGAAGTTTCATCCCAATTGACCCACTGCTTACTGAGGAGAAGAAGTTGACGCACGCCGGACGCCGGACAAAAGGCTATCACAATAACTCGCCTTGAGCAAAGCTCAGGTGAGCTAAAAAATAAAATGAACTCAAAACTGTTTTATTTTTTATTTCATTTTTGGAAAAAATTGGGCAGGCATTCTCGTAAAACATTAAAAAAAAATGTTGGCCAAATGTGTAAATTCTTAGATTAACTAAAAACAGTGTACATATAGTGACATTTATTTTGATAATTAATGTCACAACTGAGAGAAATTTAGGGATTTGTCAATATAAAAAATAACTTCAATCAACAGTGCTAATCCCAGAGTACAAGTTGGGGGTACATAATAGCAGCTGAAAATAACTTTTGTAAACATGCAAAGCCTAGTTCTCACTGTCCCAGTTCAGGTCCCGGTATCCCCCTGTGAAGACTAGCCGGTATGAGAATGCAATTGATTTTTCTGGCACGCAAGAAAAATCAATTGCATTCTCATATTCCTGTCGCTGTCCCGGAGTGCCCACGGTTTAGAAGCCGGATGCCCCCATTTGTTTCCGGATTACCCCGTTGGATTTTTTTTTGGGTGTCACGCCGGTGTGTTTCATGATCCATCCCGCAGTGACCCAGGTCGTATCCTGGTCCCAGCTGTTGAGACCACGATCGTGTTACGGCTCTGCCGGTCTCACCCGGTAGAAGCCCGGTCGTGCGTCAGTGGTGCCACGGTGACACCCGGTGCCCCCTGGTGGTAACCGGATAGTACCGGTATATAAACTGAGACAAGTGCAGATCAGCATCAGTTTTGCTCATATCCTCTTGCTCTCAAATTACATTGATGGGGAACCTAATTGTACACGATACTTTATATACACCGGGAATTTATCCGGGGCTACACCTAACTTCTTATCTGTTACCGTCGCGGAAACGGGATAATCCGGCATTAACCGGGTCATTTCATAATGAAATGGGGGTCTACCGGCTTCAACCGGCGAAATGCCGGCATACGCTGTTGTTAATCATCTGCTAATCCGGCTCAGACCGCGTCAGTCCCTAACTCCACTGGTGCAAAACAGGGCTTTACCGGCATACGCCGTAGCTATGCCGGGTTAACTCGGGGGTTCACCGTATGTCTACCTGTGGAGTATTCCTGACCGCCCCGGATTACTACAGACTATCACAGAAGAGCCACAATAGAGACCCGGTCCGGCGTTGTGCCGGACCTGCCTGGATAATGCCGTTTCTTGATATTGATATTTCTCCCGGTGACTCCTGATTGTGTTAAACATTTTAAACATTCGGGACGATCTGCGGGATTTCTCCGGATCAATCAAGTTCATCAAGGATCATCCAAATTTTCTACGGTGCTACCATGGTTGTGTTCCCGGTTTGACACGGTTTCTCCTGGGCCACCATCCAGGACATACCGGGGAGCCAATCCAGGACAGAACTAGAACTATCACTGAAGATGATAAATACCCCCTATACAGCACCTTGACCTACACCATAACTTAATAAGTAAAAGGGCCATAACTCTGTAAAATAACATGTAAAATAACATGCAATTGTAACCCCTTACATCTCCTCTTGGTATAGAAGCTTCATGTAAGATTTTATTGAATTCCACCCAGTGGTTTGTAAGAAATAGGCCGGACAAAATATGGCTTCAGACAGACAAACAGACAGACAGCCCAACACAGTGACTCCTATATACCCCCTCTTCTTTGAAGGGGGTATAACTAGGCTTAACCGTATTAATGAATGCCTGCTACCATTATACCACATAAATTAGATACTGTCATCACTTGCTCTTAAAAATAATAGTCTCATGAGTGTACTTATTGCTTGTCTGTGCCAGGGTCATAATTATAGTTTTGGTACATAGTGTTTGATCATGTACAATTTATTTGGATTTTTGAAGACATTAATTCAATCCACTATGTGGGACAACATAAGAATATGCCATACATAACTGTATGAGTTTATAGTTACATATTTTGTTTTACTTTCCAGACTTTTCTAACTCGACACTCGACCTTTCTTACTCGACACTCAACCATTCTTACTCGACACTCAACCATTCTTACTCATCGTATTACAGAATTTTAGGAAGAAAAAAACCTCAAATAACTCATTTTATATTTAGCCATAGACTGTTCCACATACAGAAAATCTGCAGCAGCCGACTTTGAAAACAGCTTGGCCAAAAATTTAAAAGTTCTCAATATGTAAATTTATAATTTACAGTTTAATAATTAAATAGAGTTTGAAAACATTGTGGCATAAGGAGAAATTGCTCATTGTCTTTAATCATAGTCTGCAGTAAATGCGTCAGAAAGCATCTGTAAGTTTTAAAGGGGTAAGGAAAGAGAAAACAAGAATAATGACACAAAAATACCATAGCAAGATAAGGTAGGAGATAGTGGTAGTAAAGAACTGAAAGGAGTAAATGATAAGGTAGACCATCCCATTATATTGATTGCCCCAATGATGGACATAGCCCAATAGAACCATTTTCCCACTTGTAGACCCATTTTGAGGCATCTGCAGCTGGTGGCTTTTGATGGCAATTTCTCCTTTTGCCACAATGTTTTCATCACTATCAAATCATTTTTTGAGATTTTCATTTATTTCTGCTTAGATGCTTTCAAAGTCATCTGCTGCCAATTTGTTGTATGTTGAAAAGGGTTATCATAGTTGGTAATGGCTGGCATACTGCATGGGCATCTGGTAGGGGGGAAGATGACTTTGCAGTGTTTCATTAAATTTTGTTGCTCACCCAAATTGTGTAATATGGCATTAAAAAGATTTTCTGAATAAGAAGTTTCTACACTGTTCATGTATTTTATAAACAGTTTGGATCCAGATCACACCTCATAAAAAGTGGGGCCTGATCTGTAGATCCAAACTAATTGACACTTTCATTCTGTCCCAGATCCTATTACAATAAAAATTTGGAAGCAGAATTTTTTTTTTTTTACAGACAACACATTGTAGCAGAGACGAAAACAACTTAGCATGCAAATGTGATTTAAACCTTTCCCTCATATAGACACTTTCTGACGCCTCTGCAGCAGACGGCTTTTTGAAAACAAAGTGACAAAAGAAGAAATTGCTCAAAACCAGCAATTTCTCCTTTTGCCACAATGTTTTCCACTTTTAGTCATAGGTTATTCATTCAATTATAGAGGTTTTCTTGTTTTTGACAAAATATTTTCTTGATTTTGTTTCGTAACCCTTTCACACACAGAAGAAATCTTCAGCAAACGACTTGTGGCAAAGAGAGAAAATACTCATTATGTACCAATCTTTCTTTTGCCACTATGTTTTCAAAAGGATTAACCCTTTCCCTCATACGACAATTCTGCAGCAGATGACTTTGAACATATTTTGTCAAAAAATGGAAAATCTCCATAATTGAACGGATAACCTATGACTAAAAGTGGAAAACATTGTGGCAAAAGGAGAAATTGCACGTTTTGTGCAATTTCTTCTTTTGTCACTATGTTTTCAAAAAGCCGTCTGCTGCAGAGGCATCCGAAAGCGTTTATATGAGGGAAAGGGTTAACTAAGTACTTGTTTAACATGTTAGTCCAAGATCCAACTGCTCCAAGCTTATAAAGCTATTATAGAATAGAAAGATGACAAAATAACAAGATGGAGATCACCTCAACCATTAACCCTTTCCCTCATATAGCCGCTTTTTGACGAGCAACTTCTCCTTTTGACACAATGTTGTCCACTTTGAGTCATAGGTTATCCATTCAATTATAGAGATTTTCTGTTTTTTGACAAAGTCATCTGCTGCAGAATTGTTGTATGAGGGAAAGGGTTAATGATGGTCATGACTCCATAACACAAAGTCATTGATTGATGAAACCCAGAACAACTTGTTGGATTCCTCTCTTATCTGATAACCATTTTCCCACATACTACAAATCTGTGTGGAAAAATCCCAAAGGCAGGACCAAGGATTAGAAGAATTATAAAATAGAGTTGATGAAATGAGCAATTTCTCCTTTTGCTTTATTGTTTTCAAGCTTCGTCTGCTGCAGAGGTGCCAAAAAGTGTATTTTATTGTGGGAAAGGGATAAACAACTAACAAGCCGGCCATGGATAAATGTTTGTTTGTTTTATTGGGGTTTTACACCGTTTTCAAGATAATTCTAGTTTTACCATGTCAGCAGTTTGCATATTCATATCCCCTTGTAAACAAACCAGTACTTAGCAATAGGAAATGTGCCTAGACCAAGGGCACTCAACCATGACTTTCCAGAGTGTGGAGCAAACCCAGGATGCCCCTTTCCAAAAGTATGATGGTAACCACTCGGCCATGATGAGTACCCCATGGATAAATGTGCTGTAGATATCTGAAAGACTGTTGAAAATGACATGAAACACCAAGAATTAATCAACATGTTGTTGATTTATGACACACATTGAACAACCTGTTGAATTTCTCTCTTTCTTATCTGATGATCAACTAATGAGGTGGCGCCCAGGGATCGTTGATTAATGTGCTGTGGTTGTTACAAAACAAAACGGAAATGTTGTTGAAAATGGAAATAAGCACTAAGAATCAATCAATTAGTTGTTGATTGATGATGGCACACAGAACAACTTGCTGGATTCCTCTCAGATCTGTTCTGTTCTGACAAATCTTTTGAAAATTGCTATATTTAACCCAGACTTCAAGGATTGATTATTTGGTTAGGTTTTATGCCATTTTCAAAATGTCACATGATGGCCAGTTCACCCCGGATGCTTTCCTGGCTTTCTTACACCAATACTCCACATGAGTGCCTTTTCAACATAGAATGTTATCCAATCTGTGGTAAATGTTACTTGTTGCATTGACTTTTGTCAAATGTCAAAATGAATGTAACAACAGAGCTGGGGTTCAAACTTACAACCAACTGCATTGACAGTCTGTGTCATTACCAATCCAGCTACCGGAACTTTTCTCGAGAGTTTAGGCGGGAAGCTGCTACTACCATTATATATTTTTTTGTATGCCCTTATCAGAGATTGAGCTACCGGGGCTCATTTTGACCATCAAGGAGCTAAGCTGCTACTACAAAATATTTGTTATGCCCTGATCAGAAATTTAGCTACCGGGGCTCATCTTGACAACTATGGAGGGAAGTTGCTACTACCATTTTAAAATCATTTGTTTGCCCTGATGAGTGTTTGAACTACCAGGGCTCGTCTGGACCATCAAAGAGGGAAGCTGCTTCTCCAATTATAAAATATGTTGTATGCTCTGATTAGTGATTGAACTACCAGGACTCATCGTGGCCATCAAAGAGGGAAGCTGCTTCTCCCATTATAAACTATGTTGTATGCCCTAATTTGTGATTGAATTAACAGGACTCCATCTTGACCATCAAAGAGGGAAGCTACTTCTCCCATTATAAAATATGTTGTAAAACTATGCCCTAATTTGTGGTTGAATTACCATGACTCATCTGGACGATCAAAGAGGGAAGCTACTTCTTCCATTATAAAGTATGTTGTATGCCCTAATTATGTCTCTCCCATTACATGGGGGTGACATATTGTTTTTGCCCGTTCCGTCCGTCCTTCCGTCTGTCACACTTGTTTCCGCTCAATAACTGAAGAACGCTTGTGCGTAGGAACTTCATACTTGGTATGCAGGTTGGTCATGACCAGTAGCTGACCCCTATTGATTTTGAGATCAGTACGTCTAAAGTCAAGGTCACAGTGACCATGAGCTTGAAAGGTCATAGTGACAATGAGCTGATAAATAGTTTTTGCTTGGGCCCAGGAACTTCATACTTGATGTGCAGGTTGGTCAACACCAGCAAATGACCCCTATTAAGGTCACTAGGTCAAAGGTCAAGGTCACAGTGGTCAAGGTCACATCCGTCACACTTGTTTCCGCTCAATAACTGAAGAACGCTTGGGCAAAGGATCATCATACTTGGTATGCAGGTTGGTCATGACCAGTAGATGACTCCTATTGATTTTGATGTCAGAAGGTCAAGGTCAAGGTCATGGTGACCTTGTGAGGTAACAAATGGTTTCCACTCAATAACTGAAGAACGCTTGGGTCGAGGAACTCCATACTTGGTATGCAGGTTGGCCATGCCCAGTAGAAGACCCTATTAATTTTAAGGTCAAAGTCAAGGTCACAGTGACCTTGAGCTGAAAGGTCACAGTGACAATGAGCTGAAACATTGTTTTTGCTTAATAACTGTAGAATGCTTTGGCCATGGAAGTTAATACTTGGTGTGCAGGTTGGTCACCACCAGTAGATGACCCCTATTGATTTTGAGGTCACTAGCTTAAAGGTCAAGGTCATGGTAACCTTCAGCTGAAAAATGGTTTCCTCTCAATAACTAAAGAATGCTTATGTTGAGGAACTTCATACCTGGTGTGCAGGTTGGTCCTAACCAGTAAATGATTTTTATTGAATTTGTTTGATTTTGAGGTCACAAGGTCAAATGTCGAAGGTCACGGTAACCTTCAGCTGAAAAATGTGTTTTACTCAATAACTCAAGAACGCTTATACCCAGGAACTTCATACTTGGTGTGCAGCTTGGTCCTAACCTGTAGATGACCCCTATTGATTTTGATGTCAGTAGGTCAAAGGTCAAGGTCACAGTGACCTTTGGCTGAAAAATGGTTTCCGCTCAATAACTGAAGATTGCTTGGGCCCAGGAACTTCATACTTGGTGTGCAGGTTGGTCACCAGCAGCAAATGACCCCTATTGATTTTGAGGTCACTAGGTCAAAGACCAAGGTCATGGTAACCCTCAGCTGAAAAATGGTTTCTGCTCAATAACTGAGGATTGTCACTGTTGCTTCATCTCCAGTCCAAAACTAAAAAATTCATCTCCATCATTTCTTTTCCTCCCTACGACCACACAAATGGGGAGACAAGCGCTTTTTCAAAAAAGCAATCTCTAGTTTAATATTGAATTACCAGGACTCATTGTGACCATCAAAGAGGGAAGCTACTTCTCCCATTATAAAATATGTTGTATGCCCTAATTTGTGATTGAATTACCAGGACTCATTGTGACCATTAAAGAAGGAAGCTGCTTCTCCCATTATAAAATATGTTGTATGCCCTAATTTGTGATTGAATTAACAGGACTCATCGTGACCATCAAAGAGGGAAGCTGCTTCTCCCATTATAAAATATGTTGTATGCCCTAATTAGTGATTGAATTACCAGGACTCCTGCTCTAGAGATTGAATAACATTTCCAACTTTATTCAATACTTAAAACTATTAATAAATTTATAGAGAGTATCCATATTTTTGAGAAAAAGTTTTCCAAGTCGTCTGCTCTAGTTTTGTTGTATGTGGGAAAAGTTTAAGAAAAACTGGTAAAAACCAGTTTAAGACAGATTTTAAATAATTAAAGGTGAGATAAAATTGTTCAATTGAGTAAATTCATTCTTTTCTGCTATGTTTTAAAAATATTGCCTGCTGTTGAAAACTTTGCACAAATATTGATTTAAATGAGATTCAGGGTAAAATTGAAGGAAATGAAATTCATCAGTTGACAGGCAATAAAGTGCCATTTTACATTTAATATGCCTTACAGTTGACAACTTATTATCATGGGAAAAAACGTGTGAGCATCAAAAAAGCACAATTTTAAAGACTATTCCTTTTGCCACAATGTTTTCCACTTTTAGTCATTGGTTATCCATTCAATTATAGAGATTTTCTATTTTTTGACAAAATATGTTCAAATTGTCTGCTGCAGATTTGTTGTATGTGGGAAAGGGTTAATAAGAGAATTTACTCCTCTCCTTAAGCAACACGACAATCTGTAGCTAGCAAATCTTGATACAAATATGGAAAACCTTAAAAATTGAAAGGGTAATTTATGATAGGAGTTGAAAACTTTGTGACCAAAGGCGAAATTGCTCATTATAATCAATTTCTTCTTTTGCCACAATGTTTTCAAAAGTCGTCTGCTGCTGAGATGTCAGAAAGCGTCTGTATGTGGGAAAGGGTTAACTAGAGCTCTGCCATTGGTTTTATTACGAAGTGAGGACACGATTTTATTACATTATGAGAACATGATAAAACTTCACAATTACTGGAGATAACATTTTATTACCTTTGGTGCCAATACACATTCATGGAACATAAAAACTTCTCTTCATCAGTAATAAATTTGATTGTAGAAGATTTCCACAATTGTATAGAAAGAAATTTAAATAGATTGAGCTTTTGTTTGAAAGCTGCTACCCTGAATGCCAAAAAAAACTCTACTACGAATATCAAAGTCTTAAAAATGGTTCGTCATGATTCAGGATTTAACTATGTTTTTCAAATTGTTAGGTGAACCAGATTGATAAAACAGCTTATTTCCCCGTTTTCACCACCGATCTGAGTACCTCGATTTTCCCTGAACAGGCCAAGTTCCTCAACCACATGTTTGGTTGTGGGTCTACACAAATGAAGGGGACGTGTCAGTGGACCTGACTACACCAACTCAAGACCCTGCCAGACCACTCCAAGACAGAATGCCGACACACAACCTGACTTCCACCCAGCCTTTCTGATGTCTACCCCATCAACATGACCAGCCCAACCTTTTCTCGACCTCTATTAACCTCTACCCTACTTATACCCATCCATGTATATCAGCAGACTAGGTATAAGTTGATGCAATTGATTTGGTTTGTGTGACTAGATGTCTTCCTGATGAACAAGACCCTGTATCCAAGTTTTGCAGACCGTCTGACTTCTCAAGCGCTACACAGATTTGTTTGACATGTGTTTAAACCCAACTGCTACATACCAATGTAGACAGCTGCAGAATTGGGTGACCCCTTGTAGACTAAGGGAGAACATTTCACGACTGCATGATCACGTTTAATTGTGGTGAGAACTGACCAAATGGGGCCATCAATGCAATCATGCAATCAATTGTTAATTGTCCGCCTTTTCATATGTCAAACATAAATTTATCCTATGACAAATAAATAGAAGTCGAGCTCAACTAGTTTTAGGCCAATATGTCTTTTAATGATGCCACACTAGCATTATGGACACATATTACTTACAAATTCTTGTTAGAAGACCTTTACCACATACAACAAATCTGCAACATGTAGATGTCTTTGAAATGATCTAGGCAAAACTTCCTCTGCTTCTACTTTTATTTGTTATGCCCCAGTTACACAGACGGTCGGTCCCCAATATTTTATTTTAAATTTACTCGCTGTTTTGATCGGTTGTCATGCGTGATTAGTTCTGGTTTTCTGTGTAAACGGCCATCGGTGATGGACAAGTGTTCAATCGGTTTAACAAACATTTCATGGGTTGCTGGTAGGTGACCAAAAGCAACTCAAACGGGGTTGGATCGGTGATAAGGATGTTTTCATCGATAAAAATGCTGAAATACTATCGTTTTTTATCGTTTGTAAATCGGAGCTAAATCGGGTGTAACGCTGATTAATCGGCGTTTGATAGCTAGTCATCAGTGATTAAACACTTTCCGTCAGATATGGCCGGTGATTAATAGCTTGCATATCTCGTGATATAGGTTGCTGTTGGTTCTTTTATTAAAACAACATGTTTAAGTGATGAGAACCGACGATTTTTTGCAGTTGAGTTGACCGATTGGCCACTTACAAATTTAAACCCACCGATGACACGATGGCGACAATCGATTGATCACAGATTGAATCCCTATTAACCACCGATCAAAACTGACGAAATCCCACATTTTAATTTTCATCTTTTTTCTATCGGTATTAGTTGATCGGTTGCTTATCGGTGGCTCATCGGTTCACTCCAAAAAAACTACCGATCAATCACCGATGGCTCTGTGTAACTGGGCTGTTACTGCCTTGGACTAAGCGTATCGCAGGCTAGTGAAGCAATCAATGTGGTAAAAGCCACCAATTAGGCATATTTATAAATAATAAAAATGAAATAAAAACATCTGTGTTGTTTTAGGCTGTGGATGACTGCATACAGTAGTTGTATCCATCCACAGATGTGATCCCCAGGTCTGGAGGAAGGTAGTTCCAGTCTCTGATAGTCCTAGGCAGAAAGCTGTGATTATAAAGCGGGTAGTTTACATGAAGTGGCTGTGTCTTCTAGTGTCATGGCAGTATTAGAGAGTTACAAAGTCTTGAATTTCTATTTGGGAGTACTTGTTTACTGCCTTGTGGAACCGTCATATTCTCTTGTTTTTCGTCTTTGCTGGAATGGTTGCCAATTCAGATTGTCCAGCATTGATGTGACACTGTCATGATAGGAGTAGTTCCCTGGGTAACATATTGGGCTCCCTTGCACTTTCTCAACGGGTTGATTATCCTGTTTGTGGTGTTGTTACCAGACTGAAGATGAGTGATCGAGAGGTGTTATATTGATGAAATACTGTGTATTGATATTATTTTGAGTAAGTTGCACTTTAGGATGTTAAACTTCCTTAGCCAAGTATTTGACAAGTGAGTCTAAGTTTTGTTGTTTATAGTTGTATCTGGTCTTTGATGTTGTTTATAGATCAGTATAAGAGACAGTCATAAGCTAATAACTTGATAGCAGTTGATGGAGATACCTTGTTGGCAACGACGTTGATAAACAAGAAGAACATCAGGGTGCCTAGCACGTTACCTTGGAGGACACCAATTTTGGCTCTAAACCCATGCTGGAAATAACTTATATTTTCTTGTGGTCTAGGTGATTCATAACCTGACTTAAGATAATGTGTTCCATGGTTTTACATAATATACAAGTCAGTGAAAAAGGTTGGTAATTAGCTGGGCAGGTCTTATCAACTTTCTTATATACAGCTGTTATGTCAGCATGTTAGTGTGCTGGAAGGCACTTCGCTAGTGTTGTATGATTGTTGAAAGATGACACTCAATATGGGTGCCACTTCTGGTGCAGTCCATTTCAGTTTGATTGTTGGAATGAGGTCTGAGCTGCTGCTATGGACGGGTCAAGGTTTAGGAGGAGTTTCTATATCCGAGTAGTGGTGAAGTTAAATGTCTTCGATAGGGGGATGGGAGAGGGGTCTGTCCTTATGCAGGAGCTTCCATGGTAAACACTGATGTGTATTGTTTGTTTAGAATGTCTGACCTTGATGCTGGTTCAATAAATATGTTGTCATCAACCTTAAATATATAAATGGGTTGAATATTACCCTGCGGTCCCTGTCTGTCTCTTTTCTGTTAGATGAATGAGTAGGGTTATCTTTAACACTATTGGTCAGAACGTTATCAAAATATTCACGATGAAATGCCTGTAATGAGTCTTTCACACTTTACTGATCTTTTCCAAGAGTGGCTATTTCTATTGTGTTATCCAGCATCCCATGCTTGTTTTTTCTGACGACAGTCTTTTTAAATCTTTTGGCATCCAGGGCAGGTTCCAGCGGGATGTTATTTTGTTCTGTGGAAAGTTTTCATTCAAAAATATGGACTATGTCTGTTAAGCAAAACATAATTATTGAATAGAGTTGAAAACCTTGTGACCAAAGGAGAAATGACTCATCATAAGCAGATTTTCCTTTTGACATTATGTTTTAAAAGGTCATGTGCTGCAGTAGTCTAAATAATTTAGACTTTCGGTTGCTCGTTTTTATCATCTGTTATTCATTTGGCAACCGGTCACATATGCAGAATAATAACAAAATGAAAAATGAGCATATGTGATGTCTTTGTATGAAGGACTGCTACTGCAGATGCTGCAATATGCGTCCATAGGTGAGAGAGGGGTTAAAATGTTCACAATTTCTTTATTGCATGACCCCATACGTTTAGTGTCCGTCGTATATATTTCATTAATAACCAGCTGCAAAAGAAATCTTCATTTCTTACTGTTATATTTGACCAAATAGAAAATCTTTTTACTGTAAAAAATGAAACAGATGGACTGTTAACCCTTTCCCTCATATAAACGCTTTCTGACGCCTCTGCAGCAGACAGCTATTTGAAAACATAGTGACAAAAGAAGAAATTGCACAACACATGCAATTTCTCCTTTTGCCACAATGTTTTCCACATTTAGTCATAGGTTATCCATTCAATTATGGAGATTTTCTATGTTTTGACAAAATACGTTCAAAGTCGTCTGCTGCAGAATTGCCGTATGGGGGAAAGGGTTAACAGTCTGGTATGACCTATTTGAAAAACCCTTTCTCACACATCCAATCTGCAGCAGAAGAAAGAGTTGAAAACATGTGGATGAATTAATAGCTCATTTCTCCATTTCTCCTCTTGCCACAATGTTAACAAAAGTCGTCTGTTGCAGATGGGAAAGGGTTAACAAGGACAATCCAAGTATGGTTCTTTGAGGAGTTTTATCATGTGATGGTTAACAAGAGAAAGTTGATGCCAAGGCATCAATGTCGCCGGAAAAGACTGCATTGATTTATTTATGTATTCTTGACTTTCCTTAGTCTATTCAAACATTAGGAACGTTGAAATGAAAACATTTACTTATAAATTTTATATTCATACTTACATTAGGGTATCTATAAAAAATTAACGAAATGTGTACACATTTATCTTGGCTTAAATTTAATTTTGCTGTTGTTACTTATTTAAATAATAGTATTCATTCATATAATTTCAATGTTTGTCAATCTTATTCGAATCACAAGGTAAATATCCTGATATTGCTTTAAAGGGAGGTAATTTGAAGAAAACAAAAGTCTTCAAAAGGAGAAATATATCAGCATTACCGTCTACAGTTTAAATTGTTCTATTGTTTGTGGATTTAAAAATGTTCTTTTTTTCTTATTTCTACATGTACAACGAAATATTGCGGCTTCTCTTTGACGCTTTGCGTCAAACATTCGTCTTGTACTTGTCTAAAATAAAATAATATCACTCGCTTTTTCATATCGAAATGCGCATGCGCGAAAATCGATGTTAAAGGTCACGAACCTACACAACAGAATAGGGTCTATATTTAGCTTAGAAACAGTTCCTACTTTAGATATTCATGGATTAACATTATTAAATGAATTCTACACAAATCAAGACATCTCTTTGAACATGAAAACAACATTTAGTAAGTTAAAATTGCTATTAAAAGGAGAATCCGAAATTGACCTCAATGATGACACATAAGAGTCTGCATTAGGGGGTGTTGGTTCACGTCTTGAAGGGACCACTTTTGTCTTCGTAAATAAGACAAAAAACTTAAATGCGAGTGAAATAAAAAAAAACTGCAAACATTAAAAAATCGGAATATTTATTTCATTTTAGATGTGTCATTTATTAGTGTTCGTAAACAACCACAATTGTAATATGTTCAAATCATCTAGATTTGTTTCTTTCTAATAATAAGCCGCCCTCCCATGTGATTTCCGAAAAGCTATTAAAAATAGAAGTCGCGGGCTTCTGCCCGGCGACTAATAAAGGAAGATTATGCGCTTTAATCCTTTCCCTCATACGACAATTCTGCAGCAGACGACTTTGAACATAGTTTGTTAAAATAAAAAAACTTCTATAATTGAATGGATAACCTATGACTAAAAGTTGAAAACATTGTGTCAAAAGGAGAAATTGCTCGTTTTGAGCAATTTTTTTCTTTTGTCACTATGTTTTCAAAAAGCTGTCTGCTGCAGAGGCGTCAGAAAGCGTCTATATGAGGGAAAGGGTTAAACTCGGCTGCAGAATTTATTGACGGAAATTACAGCTTGAGAATCGGAGATCCAGGATTGGATTCCCATTATTTTTCCCCTTATATATATATTGAGTGCAGAAAGGTGATAAAGCCTTAACCCTTTCCAACAAACAACAAATCTGCAGCAGACAACTTTGAAAAAATAAAGTAAAAAATATTCAAAATCTCTTTAAATAAAAGTATGATTTTTGAATAGAGTTGAAAACATTGTGACAAAAGGAGAAATTGCTTGTTTTGAGCAATTTCTTCTTTTGTCACATTATTTTCAAAAGTGCAGCAGACGACTTTATGTGGGAAAATGTTAATGTTTTACCTCGGCATGATCAAATATTGACTGCATTGTAATTGATTGTAACCTCTCCATATAAGGATGAATTATTTTGTTACAGATTGGAAAACATTATGAGAGTTTTTAGCAATTTCTCCTTTTCTCCCAATGTTTTCCAATGTTGTCTGCTTCTAACGTCAACCGTATCAGTTAAAGGGTTAATCCAGGTTTAACCCATTTATAGTATGCACTTTTATTACATTGATCAATTTATAATGTTGAGCACTCTGCCAGGGAAAACAGTGTACTGTGAAAGGACTCAGATGGAGTGGAGCCTGTGTGTGAATGCAAAGTCTGGACGGTACAGTAATAGCTAATTGATCCAGGAAATGCCCTGATGTAGTGAACCATTGTTGAAGGCTGCCTTAAACACAATTATAACAAAAAATCAGCAGAAGACTTTGAAGGTATCAAGCCAAATTATGGAAAATCTTAAAAAATGAAGGAATAGTTAGTCGCTGGGCAGAAGCCCGCGACTTCTATTTTTAATAGGTTTTCGGAAATCACATGGGAAGAGGAGTTATTATTAGAAATAAACAAATTTAAATGTCTTGAACATATTACTATTGCGTTTGTTTAAAAACACTAAGTTATGACACATCTATAATGAAATAAATATTCTGATGTTTTAAGTATTTGCAGTTTCTTTATTTTGACTCGCATTTATGTTTTTTTGTTTTATTTACGAAGACAAAACAGTCCCTATTAGCTAGACAGAAATACTTTATTTTACACTATATACTACACGTAATCAAAAGACGATAACTACAAACCTTTACATCGCACAGTCTAATTTGTTTACATATGCGCACCTGCTTGCAGCAGACTGTTAAGTGTAAATATCGAGATGAAAATGACGTCGAATATTCTCCCTTCTAATGGCAATTTTAACTTACTGAATGTTATTTTCATATTCAAAGAGGTGTCTTGATTTGTGAAGAAGGAATTTTATAATGTTTATCCATGTACACTGGCACTCCTCTATAACACTCTCCGTTTTAAAGCTGATCTCATTATAACACTGATCTTGCTTGGCTCCCAAATTTTATTGCATGAAATATGTGGGAATAAAATAATAAATTTTCATTTTTTTTTTTCAAAAACCTAACATTTGAAACACCAAATACAACTATATAACGTTAATCCATCCTGCAATATTTCCAAAAATAGATGATTATACAAATACATCTATCAAATGTCAAAGAAACAGGTAAATATTACTTACAAGCTTGTTTTAGCCAAAAACACTCTCTTTGCAATTGAATTAGTGTATGCATTATAGGTGGGTGGGTGGGGTAATGATTTTTGGAACAGTGTTATAAATTTAACCCCGCTTATAGCACTGTGCGAGACCATGGCTCCCAAGTACAGTGTTATAGAGGAGTGCTAGTGTATATCTAAAATATGAACTGTTTCTAAGCTAAAACTGTTGATCGCATGACTCGCGAATACCAACTGCGTAGATCAATCTCCTTTGCAGAGAGCCGCTCTTTACTATGATTTACTCTTTACTTAGGTGATTTAAAATGTTTATTTGGTTCGAAACAAATGAAGAAAAGAACAAACCGAGATAAAACTGGTTTTATTAGAAAAATTACTTTGAACGAACACTCTCTGCCTATAAAGAGGGTTTCGAGAACGACACCTGCTATTAAGAAAGAATTTTGTCTTTCGTACAAAACTATTTCGTCCTTGACAATTTTAAATGTGTTATTTAATTCCCTAAAGGCATATTGCTTCCGATCTGCATATTGTTATGCATCTTTGACACAAGGGCGCTCATCATAATATAATTTTAAAACATGAGTAGTTTGTTATTTTCATTATAAAAAAGGAAGGAAAGAATTACAATAAATTAACATGTTGTAGGGCTCAGTTTATGTTCGAAACTAAGTTTAAATTATACAACAATTTCAATGAGATTTAACTGTTTAGTTGATATTATATTTCGAAGGTGGTCTATAAATATTGGACTACATTTCAATGTTTGTTAAAGTATGATATAATTAGGATGCCAAGCTAATATCATTTTGAGAAAAAGAGAAAACTCATGTCTTCAGCGATTTAAGCCTTATCTCATTGTTTTAAAAGTAGATTGATACAAAGGTGTCCACTGTTGACTTTAATAGGGGAAAGGTAAAATGACGTGCTATTGCATGCAAATCCTAAATTGTCTGTTTTGTGGTTTTATTGAAAAATAATAAAGTTCAAATATTCTGACAAACATCTTGAAAAGTGTATGTGGAATTCACAAATCTTATAATTATTCCTTAATGAAAGCACTGTATACATACTAAGACTAATGATTGGCAAGATTACTCATTTCCATTACTGCTTATGATCAATATAATTAGTTGGCTGTGTATATATGGTCAACCTACTTTGGAATGGAGATTGATCATAAACAATGAAAGGCTTCAATTATCATTCACTTCATTGACAAAACAATGCAAGTTATGATACATTTTCACTTGACCCCACCCTTGATGTTCCAATATGCCCCTCAGTTGATAACTGTTTATTCAAGTTGAAAATATTGTGGCAAAAGGAGAAATTGCTCGTTTTTAACCAGGGCGAAGTCGGCGGGCGGGCGTCAACTTTCCTTGTCTGGACCATAATTTTGCCATGCATAGAGATATTTTCAAATAACTTGGCACAAACATGCACCATATCAAGACGATGTGCCATTTGCAAAAAAAATTCTGTAGATTCAAGGTCATGGTCACAGTGATAAGAAATAGACTTTAATTGAACTTTTCTTGTCCGGACCATAACTTTGTCATGCATAGAGATATTTTCAAATAACTTGGCACAAACATGCACCATATCAAGACCATGTGCCAAATGCAAAAAAAAATTATGTAGATTCAAGGTCAAGGTCTCAGTGATAAGAAATAGACTTTAATTGAACTTTTCTTGTCCGGACCATAACTTTTGTCATGCATAGAGATATTTTCAAATAACTTGGCACAAATATGAACTATATCAATATGATGTGTCACATGCAAAACTTTTCTCTGTAGCTTCAAGGTCAAGGTCACAGTGACAACAAATAGACATCAGTTGAACTTTTCTTGTCCGGACAATAACTTTTTCATCCATAGAGATATTTTCAAATAGCTTGGAACAGATATACACCATATCAAGACGCTGTGTCATATGCACAATTTATGTGTTTAGCTTCCAGGTCAAGGTCACAGTGACAGAAAATATACTTTACTTGAACTTTTTTTGTTTAGACCATAACTTTACCATGCATATAGATATCTCAAATGATTTTTTTTGTGAATAATCAAATCTATAACATTCTATAAGCAAACAGAGAAGACCCTGATCAGACAGCTCCTACAGAAGCTGTCTGATCTGGGTCCGAGGTCATGAAACTTACTCAATTTGAGCATGTTAACATAATTATTACTATTGTAGTTACACACTTAGATTACAAGGCTAGGAAATTGGCTCGTTGCAAAGTAGATTTCAGTTCTAAAAGTAGATTTTTTTTTTTTCCAAACTTTGTCCTCAAGCTAACAGAGCTTTTTTAGTTTGAGCATCATGCTCAACTTTAGCATCATGCTCAAACTAAAAATGCTTCTCATTGTTGGTTTGTAATTTCACCCTATTTTGCAATGAGCATATTTCATAAACTTGTAACTCAAGCATCTAACTTCAACAACAATATTTCTATTACATGATCAAATTGAGTAAGTTTCATAACCTCGGGCCCTGGATCTAGTCTGTTTGCAAAGGCATAAACGCATTACTATCAAGTAAAGGGTTAAGGCAGATCACTGATTATCAACCTGGCATTAGGGATCCTAAAATGTGGCTGCTTACAACAAAAGGTTGCTTAATATCTGTTATCTATTATATGTTCTTAATAAATGAGGCCATCGACACACGATTGACTGTATTGAACTGATATTTGTTAGATAAAATTGTGATATATTTAATTGACAAAGTAATTATGATTATTCATCAATAGAAATATTCCCTGTTACTTGAATTACTAGCTTTGATTAACTATTAACAGAAAGATTTGGCAGATCTGTTAATTCTTAATCAAACACCTTCCATTATAGAAAACCTGGTTTCATGGAATTTCCATGTCTTGTTGTGAATTGCACCAAACGTTGCATGCTATTTAAAAAATGATGTTGTTGTGCACTTTGATCCTTATTGTAACAGGTTATTAGTCCCATACCGGTAGAAGACCGGTTTGAGGACTATAGGTTTGGTCGAGTCTGTCAGTCCCACCTAACCTTGTCCGGCCCACATCTCAACCATGCATCATAGGATTTCCAACAAACTTGGCACAAACGTTCACCATGATGAGGTGGCGTGTCATGCTCAAGACCCAGGCCTGTACCTCAAATTTCAAGATCACACTTAGATGTCAAAGGTTAAAATGAGTACTATTTGATAGGACTGTACCTTGTCCAGCCCACACTTCAAATATGCATCATAGGATTTCAAAGAAACTTTGCACAAACTTTCACCCTGATGAGACGGCATGTCACGCGCAAGACGCAGGACTGTACCTCAAATGTCAAGGTCACACTTATAGGTCAAAAGTGAAAATGAGGACTGTAACTTGTCTGGCCCGCATCGCAACCATGCATCATAGGATTCCCAGTAACTCAGTACACATGTACATGATGAGGCAGGACTACCTTGTCCGGCCCACATCTCAATCATGCTTCTTAGGATTCTCAAGTTACTGGACACACATGTTCACCATGATGAAGTGGCTTGAACCTTCAGGGTCAAGGTCACTCTCAGAGGTCAAAGGTCAAAATGAGTACTGTTTGATAGGACTAACTTCTCAGGCCCGCATCTCAACCATGCATCATAGGATTCCCAAGTTACTGGGCACACATGTTCACCATGGTGAGGTGGCGTGTCGCGCACAGGACCCAGGCATGTACCTCAAATGTCAAGGTCACACATGCTTGAATGAATTTGATATTACTTCACACAATTATTCTCCATAACAAGATGATGTGTCATGCATATAACCCAGCCACCTACTCCAAAGGTCAAGGTCACAGTTTGAGCTCAAACATTGTCCGTCTGCAATTTCGTGTCCAGGTTGTATCTTCCACATGCTTGAATGGATTTTGATATAACTTCACACAATTATTATTCATATCAAGGTGCTTTGTCATATACAATAACCAACCACTTACTCCTAAGGTCAATGTCAGACTTTCATGTCTACAACTCTAGAACTTCACACATTTAATCAGGACCATTAGAAGACCATGCATCTCATGGGGATAACTATTTAAGTGAGGTTTGATAGAATAATGTGCCTTTTTCAACTTATATTTTGTATCCGGTATGGGACTCTTGTAGTGCTTGCAATACTACATTAACTTGTTTAATTGGGCATATAACGGAGGTAACTTGCTGGTACTCAACGGTAACCTTTGTCCTCATGGAGGGAAGCTACGAAACCGGCTTGTATACGCACAAGATGTATGTGGGATAGCTATTTATAGCTTGGGCATTTCGAAAACTCACTTCTAGGGAGACAATCGACAGAGGCAGTCGCATCTTTAAAATTTAAATGTATTTCTTTTACATTGCTATCATGCTTTTATTACAAAGATATGCCTGTTGTATATATGTATATATGTGTGTCGACTGCCAATACACACGTTTCCCTGTACGCACAACATAGAGTAGTGTTGTTGTTATGTTTTGATCAAACTAAGTAAGGACATGCCCATGTCCAATCTGTCAAATTTAACTGTTTTTGTCATGATTTAACCCTTTCCCACCTGCAGACGCATTTTGACGCAATAGCAGCAAACCACTTTTGAAAACATTGTGGCCAAAGGTGAAATTGCTCATGATGAGCAATTTCTCCTTTGGCCACAATGTTTTCAACTTTATTAACAATTAAGATATTTTTTAAGGAGATTTTTCAGGTTTTTGTCACTATGTATTCAAAGTCATCTGCTGCAGATTTGTTGTATGTGGGAAAGGGTTAAAGCCTGGTGTTTGTAAAGTGATTGTTTGTGGATTAAATCCTTGTGTGCAGTGATTAGGGTAGATATTTGGCTACATGCTAGCGCATAGAGCTTTATTCGGTCGCCGTTTTATATTTTGTATCATACAAAAATGCAAACATGTTTCAAATCTGGCTGATGAGGAAGTGAGAGCACTTGTCTATATGTATATAATAGAAAAAACATATTTTTATTTTAACCCTTTCCCTCATATAGACGCTTTCTGATGCCTCTGCAGCAGACGGCTTTTTGAAAACATAGTGACAAAAGAAGAAATTGCACAAAACATGCAATTTCTCCTTTTGCCACAATGTTTTCCACTTTTTGTCATAGGTTATCCATTCAATTATGGAGAATTTCTATATTTTGACAAAATACGTTCAAAGTCGTCTGCTGCAGAATTGTCGTATGAGGGAAAGGGTTAAGAAGCGTGTCAGTCCCCTATTCATTTGACTATGTTTGCTTAAATCTCACAATTACATGTCCTAATTAATATCAATATTCTCTCTTTTTACAACACTTTTCCAGGTACAACAAATCTTCAGCGTACTACTTTAATTAAAAAAACTTGAGATCAAAATATTGAATATCTCTTTAAATGAAAGTAACATAATTGGAAAAAATTGGAAACATTGTGGCAAAAGGAGAAATTGCTCCTATAAGACACAGTTACAAATGGCAAATTATTTGGGAAAGGAGTTAACTAGATGGACTGTTGCCAGTCTTAACCCTTTCCCTCATACGGCAATACTGCAGCAGACGACTTTGAACATATTTTGTCAAAAAACGGAAAATCTCTACAATTGAATGGATGACCTATGACTAAAAGTGGAAAACATTGTGGCTAAAGGAGAAATTGCTCGTTTTGAGCAATTTCTTCTTTTGTCACTATGTTTTCAAAAAGCTGTATGCTGCAGAGGCATCAGAAAGCGTCTATATGAGGGAAAGGGTTAAGTCAATACATCTTCACGGTACAAATTGGTCACTTGTGAATTTCCTCACTCTCTATGACAGATAACAGGGAAATGATAACTATGCTGAATCAGCACTCTTTTGAAAATTGCTGATACGTTGGGCACGTCATGGGAAGCCACTGGACAGGCAAATCAATATAGTATTGAGAATAAACTGATTTTTATATGGGGGCTCCAGATATGGAAAATAGTGTAGTTCTATCTTTAAAGAAGTCTTTAGTGCCTTCTGGGACTTCTTTTCAAACAATGCAGTCATATTAGACTGTGCCAATTTGCTCAACTCAAAAAGTCTTAAGGTTTGTTTTGGCAAGGCAGCGAGCATTTACAGCATCTATTTGGATCCATGATGGTGTAGTGGTAGAACGTCTGTCTTGGTAGCGGGTTCGATCCCTGGCCAGGTCATACCAAAGACTTTAAATATGGTAGTCCTCCTTGGCAATCAGTGTTGCGGGGTTAGCATTATGACTGACTGACTATTGTCAGGACAAATAAACTAGTGGAACTGGTAACTTATGCAGGAAATGCCTTTAACCCTTTCCCTCATATAGACGCTTTTTCAGACGCCTCTGCAACAGACGGCAGACAAGTAATTTCTCCTTTTGCCACAATGTTTTCCACTTTTAGTCCTAGGTTATCAATTCAATTTTCTATTTGTTGACAAAATATGTTCAAAGACGTCTGCTGCTGAATTGTCGTATGAGGGAAGGGGTTAACTATATATCACATATATAACAGGCAGGTTTTTTCTTTCACATGTGTTTTTATGAGGCTAAGATAAGTTTTTCCTGGAATGGGCTCAATATTATTATGTTTAACCTTGTATCACTACTGAACATCTGTAAGTGCCATCAATACCTCTAATGGATATATATCAACTACTGTTAAGTTAGTATTGATTGAGTAGTGAACAAGGAAGATCAAGATAAGACTGCAGAAATGTTCAGGCTGAACTTGGTCTACATTGTATGCAATTCTAGTTCACAGTGGTGAAGAACAGGATACACAAATGGTGTTTGGCCATTTCCCACCATCAGATGTCTGTTGACGCAGCTTCAACATATGACTTTTGAAAACATAATGTGGCTATAGGAGAAATTGCTCATTATTATCAATGTCTCTGTTTGCTACAATGTTTTCAACTCTAATCAATATTTTACATTCTTTTATAGAGATCTCATATTTTTGTGCAGACGTTTTCAAATTCGTCTGCTGCAGATTTATTGTATGTGGGAAATGGTTATTAACTTATTATACTAAGTTGCATACAGCAGAATTATTATGGTTAATCTTTTTCCTCTTTGAAACACCTGTTGACGACATCTTTTTCAAACATATGGTGGCAAATGAAGAGATCTTTTTGTGTCGTCTGCCTGATGGCAACCAAAACGTGCAGGATCATTTTGTCCTTTACTGTGTGTCCATGTCTGTCACATGTTGACTTACTTGGTTTAATAACTTTGTTAATGGCAGGGTACACCTCTGTTCCTTTTAACGCTTACTCAAATATAGGTGGCAAATTAGGAAAATTATTTCTAAAAACAATCTATGCAGGTTTTTCAATCCCGTGCCTTTGGCAAAAAGACCACATAGGAGTCAATTTTCCTTCTTATGTCCGTACTTCTGTCCGTCCATCCGTCTGTCTGTCTGTCAATCATGCACCCTCTTACTGACATATTGACAGGTGTCTAAAGTGGTTCATCAAAGTGTGTTTGTTCCATAAAAAATTCCAGTGTGTTACAAAACTATTACTTGTTTAGGTATTCCTTTTCCTTCATCACTTACAGTTTGGGTTTCAAACCGTATCATATACATTGTATTTCTTGTTGCAGTTAGATAGTTGTATCCAGATTATAAAGCCTGCCAACCCTTTCCAAATTTTTAGACACATTCTGTGGCATCTAAAGCAGAAGAATTTAGAAAACATTGTGGCAAAAGAAAAAATTGCAAAATGATGAGCTAATCATGAGCATTTTTACACGCCCGTTTTGAAAAAACGGATCATATTATAGTTTTACCTGCGGCGTATGGGCGGGTGGGCGGGCGGCCTTCAGTATGTTGTCAGCTCAATAACTTAAGAAGCCTTTGTCCAATCATCACCAAATTTGGTCAGAATGTGTATTGGGATAATATCTCGGACAAGTTCGATAACTAGCCATATCGCTTTAGTCAATCGAGAGTTATCGCCCTTTAATTATAGAAATTACCCAAAATTGGTCTTGTCAGCTCAATAACTTAAGAAGCCTTTGTCCAATCATCACTAAATTATGTCAGAATGTGTATTGGCATAATATCTCGGACAAGTTCGATAACTAGCCATAGCACTTTAGTCAATTGATAGTTATCGCTCTTTAATTATAGAAATTACCTAAAATTGTTCTTGTCAGCTCAATAACTTTAGAAGCCTTTGTCCAATCATCACCAAATTTGGTCAGAATGTATATTGGCATAATATCTTGGACAAGTTTGATAACTTACCACGTTATCTTAGTCACTACACACTTATGTCCCTCGAAATGGCCAAAACTGTACTTACAGTGTCTGCTCTCTAAATTTGCCTAATGTACAACCAATTATCACTATACTTTATTGGTCTCAAAAAAACAGGACAGGCGTATTTTGTGACATTTGACGCTCTTGTTTTTTTTTTGCTCTATTAGGGGCTTGTACATAGATAGGCTACCAGTCAAATTGGCTTTTATGTAGAATCAATAGGCTACCAGTCTAAAGAAGTAGTTGCCACTAATTTCCATGAAGTCATTGAGGTTGTTCATGATCTTTACAAGGCAAAGCTTTTTCTGATGGACCATGCAGCAGCCTTGCCTTGCCATTTAAATATTGTCTTTTGTACTTTCTTAAGTACATCCAATCTGTATAAACTTAATTGCCTCAAAGGAATATTCTTCCACCTTCCACCAGTAAGTCATAGTAACAGCTATCAAGATGACTTTTCCTTTCTAAGGTCATAGTAGAAACATACCGACACATGCCATGAATGGTACATACACATGTTGTACTCACACTGGAAAATTTACTCAGTGCATGAACATTTTAAGCCAATCAGTGGGTCAGGAAACTGCTGTGCCTCCCAAGGTCTGTATAGTTTTCTAACATCCCCAATTCATTCTCTACATTCTTGGTAGATTTAGAAACGATGTCCTCCTGTTTAGCCATTTGTCTTAGGTTGCACAAAGATGTATTGTCTGTGAGAATTCTACTGTTCCATGATGAATATATAACTAGATCAGCTTACTCTATATTTCTGTGTACTATGGACCATGATTAGTATTCATCATGTGATGGTTGAATATACATGGACAATAGCTGGAAGATTGTGACAGTCTCACAGGGTTTAAAATGTTAAGTGAGGGATGCATGAATTCACGTATGATAAAACCAATTGTATATTTCAGAAAATGCAGGTCTGTTTGTTTTCTCTCAAACGTTTACGTATCTGCAGCCAATTACATTTGAAAACGTTGTTACTAGAGGAAAAATTGCTCAATGTTTTCCCATTTCTATTTATGAAGTACACTTTCAATTTTAGAAATGTGTTGTATATGTGAAAGGGCATAAAGCTCTTTCATCTTGAGCTAAATGTAAGATGATGGATATTTGGCTTCAATAGAAAAGGGCCCAAATTTATTATCTTCCTCTGTCAATCTATCTTAAGGAGTGGTTTATCTAACCAGTCAGTTTTGTTTATTGGCAATATGATTAATCTTCCAAATGCTGACCATGAAAAAATGTGTACTGTGAATACAGTGGTTTTGTCAAGATAACATTATTGCAAATAGTCTTATCAGTTAACCCTTTCCCACCTGCAGACGCATTTAGACGCAATAGCAGCAGACGACTTTTGAAAACATTGCGGCCAAAGGTGAAATTGCTCATGATGAGCAATTTCACCTTTGGCCACAATGTTTTCAACTTTATTTAACAGTGAACTTTTCAAGCCATATTGATTTCGTTGAAAAACAGGGCAGGAAAGTGGAAAAATGACAAAACTTTATAATTCCATTTTTATTAAAGTTCTTGTTAGATTTCGAGATACAAATGACCGTTAAAATGGCTATTTCTACAACAGTGTCCACTCCTTGCAGTTTCATTTGCACTCCTGATCAAATTTTTCCAGATATTTACTACTAATTTACTATCACTCAGGTGATCAATTTAGGGACATCTTGGTCCTCTTGTTTATATATTGTACTTGATAATTTCAAAGTTGTCTTCTTCAGATTTGTTTTATGTGGGAAGTGGTTTTACCCTTATCCACTATCATGATTACCGATACAAAACAAAAACAGATTTCTGTGTGTCTGCATTATTTGACAAAAAAAATATCATAACAGGGCTTGTGTTCAATACAAATAGTTGATTATCTTTGGTACAAATTGAAATTTATCATAACCTCCCTTGCCCTCTGCACATGTATAGATGAAATATATGAATGAATAAATAAATAAATAAAAATAAAACATTGTGAAAGATAAATCATCCAATGAGTTCAGCAGTTCATGGTTAACCCTTTCCCTCATACAACAATTCTGCAGCAGACGACTTCGAACATATTTTGTCAAAAAATAAAAAATCTCTATAATTGAATGGATATATAACCTATGATTAAAAGAGGAAAACATTGTGGCAAAAGGAGAAATTGCTCGTTTTGAGCAATTTCTTCTTTTGTCACTATGTTTTCAAAAAGCTGTCTGCTGCAGAGGCGTCAGAAAGTGTCTATATGAGGGAAAGGGTTAAAATTATGTTCTGTTAATTTGCCATGAGGCTGTCAAAATGTGCTTGTTATTAAATTTATGACCCAAACAGGTATTTGGATGTTTACTACAACGGCTACAAGGCTAATTTCGACCATTTGAAATGCTCATAATCAGCAGTTTTTTCTTGTTCCACAATACAGTTTCTAAAGCTTTAAATTTTGCTGCATATAAGACATCAACTCATTAATATCAGGTAAACAGATTTAAACCCTACCCATACACATTATTTACGCATCTGTAGGAGACACCTTTGGATAACAGCATGGCAAAGGGAGAAATTGCTAATGATGAGCAATTTCTCCTTTAGACACAATGTTTTAAACTCTTTTTCATCAACTTTTTTTGCCAAGATGTTCTTAAAGTCATCCATTGCAAATTTGGTATATGTGGGATAGGATTTTGTCTTTTAAGAATGTAGGACTCGTGGTGTAAGCTAAACAATTATGAAGGAGAATGTTGCCAACCAGATTGATTGATTGGGGTTTAACGCCGTTTTTAACAATTTCTCAGTTATATCACGGCAGCCAATTCACCTACTCATGCATTTCCTGGTTTTCTCACACCAGTACTCCACACAACAATCTTCCCAAGCAACTGGCTGCTTTTCCACATAGACTGAGCCCATTGGTGGAAGACGAATGACGCCAACCAGAAATCAACATCATCTGTAATATATACTGTTAGAGTTAAACTTTTCAAATATTGTGGAGGAAAAAGCAATGAATGATCTTTTAAGCATTTGTTCTTGTTTCCAGACTGTTTTATAGGATGAGTACCAAAAAGGCGTCAAAGGACTCCTGAATGGAGCTTGGAAGAATTTAAACATTTCCCTCATACAGACACCCAAAGCAGACACATTTTGAAAGCATTGTGGCAAAAGGAGAATTGCTCATCATGAACAATTTCTTTATTTGCCACATTGTTTTCAAAAGCAATCTCCTGTTGATGCATCAGAATGTGTCTATATGTAGGGAAAGGGTTAAAACAGACAACATTAAAAGTGTTGTAATGATCTAGTCAACAAACAGTATAAAGAGTAAAGCACATGATAATACTGTTACCGGTTTTATTGCTATTTTATGCTAATTGGATGATTAGAAATTGAGGGTGGGGACAGTTGTTTGTTAGAATAACATCTGTTTGACGTTAGACTGGAACCAGTCCCTCATGACAAAGTATTTTATCAGCACTTAACACTTTCCCTCATATAGACGCTTTCTGACGCCTCTGCAGCAGACGGCTTTTTGAAAACATAGTGACAAAAGAAGAAATTGCACAAAACGTGCAATTTCTCCTTTTGCCACAATGTTTTCCACTTTTTGTCATAGGTTATCCATTCAATTATGGAGATTTTCTATGTTTTGACAAAATATGTTTAAAGTCGTCTGCTGCAGAATTGTCGTATGAGGGAAAGGGTTAATACTTTCCAACATTCAACAAATCTGTAGCTGAGGACTTTAAAAACATCTAAGCAGATAGACAGAAAATCTCTTTTTAATAAGATTGAATTACTGAAAAAAGTTGAAAATATTGTTGCAAAAGGAGAAAATTCTCCTTTTGTCACAATGTTTTCAAAAGTCGTCTGCTGCAGATGCGTCTGAAAGCATGTATGTGGGAAACAGATATGTGCAGAAGCTTTATGACTCAACTGAGGTAAACAACTTTTTGGCTAATGGAATAATTTTTCAGCAATTATACTTACATTTGATATAGACTTTTTTCGGATGTTGGAAGGGTTGAATAAGCCAGTGCATGAGAAAATGTACATGTGGTATTTCTGATCAGTGTCCATCTGCCCAGTCTGATCAGAATATACACAAGTTGCGTCTTTCCCAAGCTCAAATAATGTGGTCACACCCTCTCCTAACCCTTCTCCTATATAATACAACAAAACTTTCTACAAATAGAAGAACATTATTATTACATTAGTATTAGTGAATAAAGTTGAAAACATTTTTGTTAAAAGAGAAATTCCTGCAACTTCTCCATTTACCACAATGTTTTCAAAAGTTGTCTGCAGCAGATGCGTCAGAAAGCGTCTGTATGTGGGACAGGTTTAAATCAGTCAATCAATCTCTCATTCATAAGATCTATTTCAATCCCTCAGACACCAAGTCTTCATTTTGCCCATCTAGAATATCATTCTTAACCCTTTCTCTCATACAGCCACATTCCGACGCCTCTATAGCAGATGACTTTTGAAAACATTGTGGCATAAGTAGAAATTGCTCATAATGAGCAATTCTCCTTTTGCCACATTATTTTAAACTCTTTATAATAATTATTCTTTCATACTTTTACCATATTATTAAAGTCATCTTCTGCAGTTTTGTTGTATGTGGGAAAGGGTTTGGGATGGACTGTATCCAGTCTAGTGTGACATTGTGTGTGCACTGTAACTTTGTTATGGTCAAAGGGGCATAACTAGGATATCAGTTGGTTTATCTGGGATACAACGTTGCTATTAAGTGGGCGTCTGATTTAGTGAAACTTCTACTTCATAATGAGCAATTTCTCCTTTTGCCGCAATATTTGTAACTTTATTCAATACTTATTCTCTCAAATATAGAGATTTTCTAGTACATATTATGCATGAGCTTCAACCATTTGAACATAGGACATTTTGTGAACAGTGTTAACCCAGCACTAACAACTTTTGAAAACAATGTGACTTGAGATGGAATTACTCATAATGAGCCATTTATCCTTTGCAATAATGTTTTATAACTCTATTTAATAATACTTTTATTTATAAAAACAGGAATCCGCTGTGGTCGATTGGTTAGCGTCAGGGATTTCGAAACCGGGTGTCCCGGGTTCGATCCCCAGTCGCAGCACTACGGTCATGGTGGAGTGCCCTTGGGCAAGGCACATTTTCTAGCCTAGTACTGGTTTGTTTACCCAGGGATCATGAATAATTAAATTTAATTGCGCGCTAAATGACCTTAGCTGTCGATGCGCCATAAAACAATATACATTCATTCATTTATAAAAACAAAATCCGCATTTTTTGCTTGATATTGTAAAAGTCGTCTGCTGAAGATTGTTGTTATGTGGGAAGATGGTTAACCCTTTTCCTCATACTACAATTCTGCAGCAGACGACTTTGAATGTATTTTTTTCAAAAAAATAGAAAATCTCCATAATTGAATGGATAACCTATGACAAAAGGTGGGAAACATTGTGGCAAAAGGAGAAATTGCACGTTTTGTGCAATTTCTTCTTTTGTCACTATGTTTTCCAAAAGCCGTCTGCTGCAGAGGCATCAGAAAGCGTCTATATGAGGGAAAGGGTTAACCATTAACGCTTTCTGACGCCCCCGTAGCAGACCAATTTCTCCTTTTGCCACAATGTTTTCAACTCTATTCAATAAGAATGTCTTCATTTCGGAACATTTCCCATGAGTAGACATTTTTAAAGTCATCTGCTGCAGTTTTGTTGTATGTGGGTAAGGGTTAAACTAGCTGTCCATGTTGAATTTTTAAAATGCACTTGTTTGACTTTGCATTTAGTTGCAGACCCCGGTTCTTAAACAGTTTATCACACAATCAGTTCCAGCAGTCAAAGGGTTAACAAGCTTGCTCATGCAGAAGACTTTATATGCCTGTATTTATCCATTTCCCACATACAACAAATCTTCATCAGACAACTTTAAAAAGATCTGGGCAAAATTATGGAAAACATTGTGGGAAAGTGTTAAAAAGGGAGTTTCTCCTGTCTCAAAAATAAATTAAACTCTGTATCAACAGTATTTCAGTCATATCATGGTGTTTCCTTGGCTTATTATCCGTACCGCTGGAGAGCTTAGTCTGACACCAGCTCATCCCTTTGTAATGTTTATAATCCCCACAATGCTGAGCACCAAGGAGGTAATTTTAAGCCACTACTACCATTTTTATGTCAAAAATACGTTACCAGTCATTTAATACCTGATATATAAGCCCCTAGCACTTAACTCATCCAGAAAATTGATCGCGCCCAGCGTATCCCTCACGTCCGTGTGATATACACGGTTGCCGGCAAGCACCGGCCTACGTGACCCACGTGCCACTTTTAATTTCCTGGACACACCATCTTGACGGCTAAGTTATTTATTTATTTATAAATTAATTTCTTTGTCTCTTTAAGGCGTTTTCGTCTTAAGCAAGTTTGCTCATTCAGTCCCGAATCTGTATAAAACATTAAGCTAAATTAATTGTGAAAATTATTGTTTGTTTTATATGTTTATTTTGTACACAACAAATTGAAAGTCACGGTGGGTTACCCCACCCACTATTTCAATAACACATCGTCGAGTGCGGATTCCGAGTATTGTTTGTTTTCAACATCCTTATTTCCCCTCCTCGTTAGAGGTATCAATTATTGCTATCATCTTCTTGTGTATGATATGTTCGTTGTATATTTATTGAATTAAAATTATGGAAATATTTTGTGAAAAAATATTTTCATTAGGTACGTCCATAGTAGACTAGAAAATAAAAAGTAGAAAATTTTGAAAATTTTTTGTTTGTTTTTTGGTGTTTATTTTCGTATATTATTCTGTAAATAACTATGCCGAAAGGTGATCAGAGGCGTGGAACATGCGGCCATATAGTAGCTACATGGGACACTCACCTCGCCTGTTTAAATTGCACTAAGTGCACACAGGAATCACCCTGTGAAATCTGCAGTTCCTGGACCGCTTCCGTTTGGAATTTGGCTGGGAAAAGGAGATTGTACAGAGACCGGAAGAAGAAGGTAAGTAAACAAAAAGTGCTGAGTTCTTCTAGCGGTGAGGAGTTTGAAGGGTTTTCAGACTCCGAGATTGTGGCGAGTGTGCAGAAGGTTACGGCTGTTCCTTCTACACTCGTCACAGACGCTCTTTCTTCGGCTGGCTCTGCAAAGGGCAGGAAAGAGCGACTGGCAAAAGGGTTTGGAGTTAGTACTGCGGAGAAACGGGGGTCTGTGGACCATTTCTCTTACGGAAAACAACATTCTCTGATGCCAGGTGTTGGGGCTAATCCTTCGGGTGAAGCAATAGGCCTTTCTCAGGGAAACCTGGCAGATTGGCCGATTCCAACACAACCCTCTGTGGTTTATGAGTCTTCGGATTCATTCAGAGGTCCAAAGAATGATGCCTACGGGCGGAAATTTTTGGAGACAAATGTTGGGATAACGTCTAACGTTCTTAGCATAGGTCAACCGGGTAATGCTTTCGAGCAGAACCCTTATGACTCCGGGAAACCGGTCACCGGACACCGAAACACCGGGACACCGGGCACCCGTACACCGGGCACCGGACAACCGGGTAGTCATATTGCCACCGGGTCACCGGGTTTTTGGCAACCGGGTACCGGGCAACCAGGTACAGGAGGACAAATGTCTGGACAGCATGTTCGAGGGGATAATAATTATCCTTCCGTCAATAGACAACCAGACATGCTGTCAGATAGCCACGGTATGCGAGACGCCGGTCATCCGGGTTTTGTTTTATCTGGCACCGGGCACCAGTCAACCAGGCACCGGGCAACCGGGTAACGGTGGACCAGGTCTCGGGCAACATCTACGTATTGATACGGGGTATCATTCGTTTGCCGGACATCCGGGTATGTTGTTTAATAGTTACGGTAAACCGGTCTCCGGTCAACCGTACCCCGGACAGCTGAGTAATAGTTATCAAACCTATGGTCATTACGTACCTGGTTCTAATTCTCAGCCGTCGAACACCGGGTATAGGGAGAAATCAATCCATTCTCCAGGGGGGTCGGTGTATATCTCTCGAGATTACACCCCTTCTCCATACCAACCCCCGGTTCAACCGGAACAAAGGGGTGGTGATCTACGGGTTACTCAGGCCTACCGGGAGCAGCAATATCCAAATAATGGGAATTTGCAACCCCCGGGAGGACACCTCTCTATGAGGCAGTCCTTAGATAGGCATCCCCCCGAGCAAGTACACTCGATGTGTCCTGTGAAGGGGAGGCCGGGACCGTCACATACGGTTAGCTCGGTCCCGACTGTCGACCCATTTCAACTTCATCCTGCTGCGGAAGGGAAGTCGTTATCAAAGGGTCTACATCAGTACATAGATTCATCTCATGATTCCTTGTCTGAGTCGGTCGTTCAATTCCAGGTCGAGAGACCAAGTAGAGCTGAACATGGTCACAGGATTCAAAGCTCTCCCACACCTTCGTCTGACGAAGAAATGGGAGATCAGTCCTTTTCAGGTGACGAGCCAACGGTAGAGCGTATGTCTCTACAACAGGCTATTGATGAAGTGTTCAGGGTAGTTCCTGACCATTTTTGCCCAAAGGTTGACGCTCCCCCTCGTCGGAAAAACCTATCAAGTCTCGAGGAATTAAACGCAGAGGCTTTTACACCATTACGTTTACTTCCTCAGGCAAACAATCTGGGCAGATTGATTGAACAATTGCAGGCCACCAGGTCTCTTGACTCTTGTCAACCCTGGTCAGTCCCAGCAGCCATTTCTAAAGAATGGGTAACTCCTAAGAAGTATACCACTTCGAAAGAGTTCTTCCCAGTCAAGGTGCCAGCCTTGGACGGGGACGCTGCTATGCTGGGACTGTCTGCACCCACTTCTGTAACGGTTAATTCCAAGTTACTCGAGAAGTCGGAGGCCAGAGCTAGGTTGGGTGTTATGGTTTCTTCTCATGATGATCATTTCGCTATAGCTCTGTCCCAATTGTTAAAAGAGGAGAATGTCTCTAGCAGAGGTGCTAACAGAATTCTGGAAGCTTTTGATACGGGCAATAGGCATCTCATGGCTCTGAATCTTCAGAACGCCACAGAGATGCTGTCCGCAAGGAGAGATGCGGCGTTAGCCAAATCCTCCTTGCTGCTTCAAGAAAGCAAGGACAAACTGAGAGCTGCTCCTCTAGCTTCCGATCTCCTCTTCGGTGGAAGAATAGCTGCGGTGACTGTTTCTGATTCAGCAGAACAGTCCAGACGCCTCTCGGCGAATGCTTTTGCACAGAGCCAGAAGCGCTCGGCGCCATCTGGAAAAGGGGGTAAGGCTAGGAAACCTCCCCTTGCCAAGAAGCAAAAGCAGGATGTTAAGGCCTTTGCGCCAAAACAACCGTCTTCCACGGGCCAAAAGTCTGCAAAACCAAAGCCCCACTTTCAAGCGGGAGCTAAGAGGCATACTTCTAAGCGCAGCTCTCTCCCTAGGCCGCAGCCCTAGGGATGCGCACCTCTCTATGATCTTCCCAAGGCCGGAGATAGCAGTCGGGGGCCGCTTGTCGCATTTCATAGAGGAGTGGGAATGTATAACAGAGGATCGTTGGATCTTGTCTGTGATACGGGAAGGGTACTTAATTCCCTTCGTTTCCCCACCTCCTCTGACAAGCGTGCCGATCGATATGTCATCACGCCATCCGGCCATGTCGGAAGTGATTTTATCACTTCTGAAAAAGAAGGCTATAGAGAGGGTTCTCAACCCCAATTCTCGGGGTTTCTACAGCCGTCTATTTCTTGTTCCGAAGAAAGACGGTCGGTGGAGACCGGTAATAGACTTATCAGCTCTAAATCTATTGATACCGGTCGAGAAGTTCAAGATGGAGTCGGCCCGCTCCATCAGAACAGCTATCCGGAAAGACGACTGGGCGGTCTCTCTAGACCTCACAGACGCATATTACCACATTCCGATCGCTTCCTCGTCGAGGAAATACCTTCGGTTTGTGGTAGAGGGAGAAGTTTTCCAATTTGTGGCACTTCCCTTCGGCCTCAAG
The DNA here is from genome assembly GCA_031761405.1 of Serripes groenlandicus. Taxonomy (NCBI): domain Eukaryota; kingdom Metazoa; phylum Mollusca; class Bivalvia; order Cardiida; family Cardiidae; genus Serripes; species Serripes groenlandicus. Next base: position 48,750,705 of record JASEVX010000001.1, on the reverse strand, counting down.
TCCGCACCGCGAGTATTTACCAAGGTAATCAATGCTGTGGGAGCCTTTCTGCGTATGCAGGGCCCACAGCTCCTACAATACTTCGACGACTGGCTTCTTCACAGAGCAAATCGTTTGAATTTAATTCACGATCTGTCTCTAGCCTGGCGGACCATTCTGCGATTGGGTCTTCTACCCAACACGCAGAAATCGGACTTGATTCCGTCAAAGAGGTTTACGTTCGTGGGAATGACTTTTCTCACCGACCTAGCGGTGATTCGAGTTCCCTCGGACAGAGTCGATTCTCTTTGCAAGAAAATCAGACTCACCCTGGATCAGGTGTCGGTAACAGCCCGATCCATGCTGTCACTTCTGGGTTCCCTAAGTGCAGCAGCCGACCTAGTCAGTCTAGGCAGGCTCCACATGCGACCCCTTCAGTATCTTTTTCTGTCCCTGTGGCGTCCATCTGTGGATTCACTGGAACAGGAGATAGCTCTGACGGTTTTCTTCAAGTCACACCTTCGGTGGTGGCTGGATCCGTTAATCTATCTACAAGGGGTGCCCTTGCTCACTCCACCTCCGGATCTGTACCTTTTTACAGATGCCAGTGCTGTGGGTTGGGGAGCTCATTTAGAGCCACAGGGCTTAACAGCCCAGGGCATGTGGACAGCGGAGGAAAGGTGTTTGCACATAAACAACTTAGAGCTGAGGGCGGTCCTGCTAGCCCTCAATCAATTCTCTGCCTCCGTTGCGAACAAAACTGTTTTGTTGTCGACGGACAACACTACTGTTGTTTCCTACATTCGCAGGCAAGGAGGAACGCACTCCCACCTTCTCTTTCTGGAGACGTGGAAGTTGCTCCTTTGGTGCCGGGCGGCGTCGTTGGTAATATTAGTAAAACACGTTCCCGGTCACCTAAATGTTTTAGCAGACAGTTTATCCCGCCAGAACATGATTCTACCGGCGGAATGGACTCTGAACCAGAGTGTGGTAAACTCTGTGTTCATGCAGATCGGAACACCTCTGGTGGATCTTTTCGCCACCAGAGCCAATCATCGGCTTCCACTCTATGTGTCGCCAATGTACGATCCTGCAGCTTGGGCAGTGGACGCACTGACCCTCGATTGGAACCGTCTATTCGGGTATGCGTTCCCCCCGTTCATTCTAGTCCCAATCGTACTTCAGAAAGTACTACGCTCTCAACAGTGCAGAATACTGTTGATAGCACCATTCTGGCCCCAGAGATCGTGGTTCAACGATCTCCTGGCCTGCCTCTCGGCACAACCGGTACGTCTTCCTCTTCAAGACGACCTTCTGTTTCAGCAACCGGGTCGGCGTCTTCATCCCAACCCGGCAATGCTACACCTTCACGTTTGGAGTTTATCAAGCGTTCAATCCGAGAGAGAAGCTTTTCTGTCAAAGTTGCCTCTCGCATCGCAGAATCAAGGAGACAGTCCACTAGAATTGTCTATGATTCGAAGTGGGCGATCTTCTCAGATTGGTGTGGTGCAAGATCGGTCAATCATGAGTGTCCCTCTATAACTCAGATTGCCGATTTTCTTCTTTTCCTCTTTGAGGAAAAGCATCTGGCGGTTAGTACGGTTAAAGGATACCGCTCTATGCTATCGAATACTCTTAAGTTCAAAGGGGGAGAGAGCATTGGTTCAAATCCATTTCTCTCTGAACTTATACGTTCTTTCGAGCTAGATAAACCTGTTTCCAGGAGTTTAACTCCGAAATGGGATTTATCTTGTGTTCTTAGGTCACTTACGAAAGCTCCCTATGAGCCTCTTGCGTCTGCGTCTATTAAGTTCTTGACTTACAAGACAGTGTTTCTACTCGCTTTTGCGACCGCTAGGCGTAGGAGTGAGTTACACGCACTATCTGTAGAGTCGGGGTACGCCAGGTTCAATGAATCCGACGGCTCCTTCTCGCTTCTTTGTCAGCCTGGTTTTCTGGCAAAGAATCAGTTACCGTCGGTTCTTCCGGAAGCCATTACAGTTCCCAGTCTCTCTGCAAACTGTGGGCCTTCTGATCCCGACAGATTCCTTTGTCCCGTCAGATCTCTTAAGTATTATCTTAAGAGGGTTGACGGGGCAAGGGGTCTTAGGAAGAGATTATTTCTTCCTCTTATAGGAGGTAATGATATTTCAGCAGCTACTATTTCTCGCTGGATATCATCTACTATTAAGTTAGCGTACAAAGATCTGTCACTCGCCGATCTCTCATTGCTTCAGGTTCGTCCGCATGAGGTTCGCGCTCTTTCTGCTAGTTGGGCCTTTACCAACAATGTTCCTTTAGAGGACATTATGCATGCTGCAGTATGGAAATCGCAGTCCACGTTTTCATCGTTCTATCTGCGTTCCATGTCTTCTCAGTCAGATAATTTGTATTCTCTGGGCCCACTTGTGGCGTCTCAGCGAGTTGTTCGCTAAATATTCATTTAACACAACAATAAAGTTCACATCAGATTAAATATTCCTTTAATCCAATTTCCGACTTTATAAGCTGTTGTGTTCAGTACTACGTTAAAATGACAAATAAATTACATGGTGCTACATCTCTGATGACGAAGTGTTGGACGATCCTCCCGGCCGATGCTGCAAAGTCATCAGGTATTAAATGACTGGTAACGTATTTTTGACATAAAAATGAAGTTTTTAGAGTAAAACATATTTTTATTAGAAAATACTTACCAGTCATTTCACAGTCCCGCCTCCCAACCCCGCGTCGTCACCCAACACTTACGGTAAATTAAAAGTGGCACGTGGGTCACGTAGGCCGGTGCTTGCCGGCAACCGTGTATATCACACGGACGTGAGGGATACGCTGGGCGCGATCAATTTTCTGGATGAGTTAAGTGCTAGGGGCTTATATATCAGGTATTAAATGACTGGTAAGTATTTTCTAATAAAAATATGTTTTACTCTAAAAACTTCATTTTTAAAAAGCTCTTCTGTATGGCCAGACCAGGGTCGCTCGTTCCTGCCCATGAAGCTGACATTCTAACCGCCGACAGTAATGGTTACACAAATTTTAGCGGGATAAGGTTGTAGTTGTTTCAGAGATCGGGGTAAAGGGAGAAGAATGTCAAAACGAGCAATTTCTCCTTTTGCCACAATGTTTTAAGTCATAGGTATTCCATTTAATTATAGAGATTTTCAATTTTTTGACAAAATATGTTCAATTTATAAGTCGTCTGCTGCAGAATTGTCGTATGAGGATAAGGGTTAATTTAGATTGATCTATTGATTGTGTGACGATTTTTACCTTCGTTTCAAAATATTCCTTTCTAGTAATTTTGATTCCTTTGTGTATGTATTCATTTGTATGACACTTCCTGTTTATTAAAATTGTCAAGCGAATTATCCTCAAACTCATTGAAATTAAGAACATTTAGAAGATATAATCACAGGAATCATGTGAGTAGATGGAATATTGGTATAGTTTCAATCGTTCCATAACAACTTATAGAGCTGCCATTTCGGATTTACCGAGAAAACACTATAAAACAGTTTGAATCTAGAGCAGACGCTTGCAGTTTTAAATGTTTATCTTGGTCATGTGAGCGCTTAGTATTGCAAAACGTATGCGGAAAGTTTTGCACTTTAAGGGTAAAATCAGAGTATGCCGTACGGTCATGATTGGTCACGTGACAAATTTGTAGTATAAAAAGCGGTGTATTCCTTATTCTTGGTCAGTTGCTCGTTTTCTGGCTGTGAGGTAACTCAAAATAAACGCGCAATAATAACGTTTCATTGTCATTTAGGAATAATATATGGTAATTAGTGTTGACAGTGGTTCAAACAGGACGAAGGTTGTTAGTACTCTCTGACAGTTGTCCCTCAGACTTGCAGCGTAGGCTCAAACGTGCAGGGCATCTTCTGTTACAGAGTGTATACTTCTCTAGTTCTGTCGACTTCTGTTTCACACCATCGTTTCATACATTGTTTCACACGAAACTGTATCAAACTGGTTTCGACCTTTGAGCGTTTGGTTTGTACAGTGTTTCGACCGAAGCTGTACCAAACAGGTTTCGACCATTGCTCCAAACAAAGCCGTTTGAAACTAGTTCCAACCATACATTGCCGTTTGGAACTGACCCTGTTTCAAGCCATTTGGTTTTCGGCCCGTTTCGGCCTATTTTTAGTGTTTCATTGTATCAACCGCTCGATACACGTTACAATTGTTTAGTGTTTTAACTGCCATTTATAACAATTTTTCAGATATACCATAGCATTTCCTTGGTAAGTTACCAGTACTTCTCACTGGTCAATTTATCCTAGGAGACAGTAGCCAGTCAGTTGTAATGCTAACCCCGCAACCCTGAGCGCCAAGGAGTGCAGCTATTACTATAATTTTTAAAGTCTTTGGTATGATCCGGCCAAGGATCTAATCCTCGAACTCCATTACCTTAGGCGGATGCTCAATGATGGCACTACACCACCGAGGCAAAATATTTAAAATGAAGTTATTCTTCAAATCGATCAAAATCCGTTCAACGATTTGATTGGCTTAAATTAATTTTGTTTTGTTTATATATTTTTTTACTTAACCCTAAATATCAACAAACGATCTAGAGTTTTTTCAGCACAATCATTAGTAGCAAATTGTATTACGAAAATGATCATATTAATAATATTTGTTACATTCTAATTCAATTGGATACTTGAGTGTCCTATAAAACAAAAGTTTAGTATACAAATATGACTTTTAATGAAATAGTTTCGTAAAATAATTATCGGATAGTTGTTGCAACCGTTCAATGAGCTAATGATTGGATATTTGCAATCATTATGATTGTTTCGTTCAGAGCGCAAAATTCTGTTCCGCTCATAAAGCGTTCCAACTTCGTTCCAATCACGCTCACGATCCAATCACGTTCCCCTCAGATTGTCAATTTCATGATGTTCTTAACTGTAATATAAAGGCATATTCCCAGACTTTTAACTTCTACATTTAGTACATCTTATTTAATTACTATAAGAGCATAAAGTAAATCTTATTATGTGACATATTATGTATTTATTATAACTTCTGCTTACTTGCAATAAGCTTCTAAAAAAAATTTCTCAAATAGAAAACAATTTGTTTGACAATTATATCAGTATAGCACAGCCTAATTAATTAATCATTGTTAGCCATATGCATCAACTCTTTCCCACATACAATAAAACTGCAGCAGACAACTTTGAAAATATATTGGCAAAAATGTGTTCAATCTCTATAAATGAGAATGTAAGTATTGATTGATTGATTGGGGTTTAACGCCGTTTTTAACAATTTCTCAGTTATATCACGGCGGCCAGTTCACCTATTCATGCATTTCCTGGTTTTCTCACACCAGTACTCCACACAACAATCTTCCCAAGCAACTGGCTGCTTTTCCACATAGACTTATAGCCCATTGGTGGAAGACAAATGACGCATGTCGCATTGACTTTTGTCAATCTTCGGAAAGAAAGTTGGCCGAGCCGGGATTCGAACTCACAACCCCTGGATTGACAGCCCGCGTCGCTACCGACTGAGCTACCAGGGCTCAGCTAGAATGTAAGTAAAAAGATCGAGTTGAAAACAGTGGTAAACAGTTGTTCATGATGAGCAATTTCTCCTTTTGCCACTATGTTTTTAAAAGTCGTCTGATGCAGAAGCATCAGGAAGGATCTGTATGTGGGAAAGGGTTAAACCATTTCCTTCATACAGAGAAATTGTAATATCTACAGCAGACAAATTTTAAAAATATTGTTGAAAAAGTTGTCCCTTTGCAATGTGTTTTCAATACTGCTTAGAAAAATATCCTCTTGTTTTCCTGATGTAGCATGCCCTTTTCTACATAGATTTTGTTTGATGTCTCTGCAGCAGAACACTTTTAAAAGCATTGTGGCAAAAGGAGAAATTGTCAATGTTTTCAACTTCATACAATAATTGTTCTGTCATTTATAGAAAGTTTTCATATTTTTTACTTAATGTTTCCAAAGTTGTCTGCTGCAGATTTGTATAAAGTATGTGTGAAAGGGTTAATTTTTGTCTCGCCCACGATAGTGGAGTGAGACATAGCAGTCACTTTTCCGGCGATGGCGACGGTGATGGCGGCCGCTTTTACAAATAGCTATATCTCGGCAACCCCTGCTTGAATTTTTCTGAAACTTTGTTAGCTGTATTGTTTGGTCATGGGACATCTGTCAACGTCAGGGTCAAGGTCATAATTGTGCAGAACTTGACCTTTGTTAGGTAACTTAACCTCAAAACTTAACCTTTCTTATATCTCAGTAACCTCTGCTTGAATTTTTCTGAAACATTGTCAGATGTATTGTTTGGTCATGATACATCTGTCAACGTCATAATTTTCAGGGTCAAGGTCATAATTGTGCAGAACTTGACCTTTGTTAGGTAACTTAACCTCAAAACTTAACGTTTCTTATATCTCAGCAACCTCTGCTTGAATTTTTCTGAAACTTTGTCAGATGTATTGTTTGGTCATGGGACATCTGTCAACGTCAAAATTTCCAGGGTCAAGGTCATAATTGTGCAGAACTTGACCTTTGTTAGGTAACTTAACCTTTCTTATATCTCAGCAACCTTTGCTTGAATTTTTCTGAAACTTCGTCAGATGTATTGTTTGGTCATGGGACATCTGTCAACGTCAAAATTTTCAGGGTCAAGGTCATAATTGTGCAGAACTTGACCCTTTCTTATATCTCAGCAACCCCTGCTGGAATTTTTCTGAAACTTTCGTCAGATGTATTGTTTGGTCAAGGGACATCTGTCAACGTCAAAATTTTCAGGGTCAAGGTCATAATTGTGCAGAACTTGACCTTTGTTAGGTAACTTAACCTCAAAACTTAACCTTTCTTATATCTCAGCAACCCGTGCTTGAATTTTTCTGAAACTTTGTCAGATGCATTGTTTTGTCATGGGAAATCTGTTGATGTCATAATTTTCAGGGTCAAGGTCATAATTGTGCAGAACTTGACCCTTTCTTATATCTCAGCAAACCCTACTGGAATTTTTCTAAAACTTTGTCAGATGTATTGTTTGGTCATGGGACATCCATCAACGTCAACATTTTCAGGGTCAAGGTCATAATTGTGCAGAACTTGACCTTTGTTAGGTAACTTAACCTCAAAACTTAAAACTTTCTTATATCTCGGCAACCCCTGCTGGAATTCTTCTGAAACTTTGTCAGATGTATTGTTTGGTCATGGGACATCCATCAACGTCAAAATTTTCAGGGTCAAGGTCATAATTGTGCAGAACTTGACCTTTGTTAGATAACTTAACCTCAAAACTTAACCTTTCTTATATCTCAGCAACCTTTGCTGGAATATTTCTGAAACTTTGTCAGATGTATTGTTAGGTCATGGGACATCCGTCAACATCAAACATATGAGGTTAACACTTTGCATGTTACATTTAGCTTTTGAAAATATGTGTTGATAATTCAATTCAATATTTTCCAACAAGTATCAATTCGACAATTAAAAGCAATGTGCAATACATCAAACTTGAAACAATGTCATTTTATCATTATTCATAACACTTTGATGAGTAAATAAGAATACACAATTGCGTTTTTGCTCTGAAATATGTGTAAAAGTGTTGCTTTATCACCTAGTGTAATTATGTCAATTTTCAGCAAATTATTTATATATGACCTTCTTTTCAGTACAATAATATTTTCCCATGACTTATTTTAAAATTACTATGTTGTTATTTTATGTGTAAAAACTTACTATAATAAAAGTACAAAGTACTGAAGGTAGAATTGCGATCGTTTAACCCTTTCCCTCATACGACAATTCTGCAGCAGACGACTTTGAACGTATTTTGTCAAAACATAGAAAATCTCTATAATTTAATGGATAACCTATGACAAAAAGTTGAAAACATTGTAGCAAAAGGAGAAATTGCACGTTTTGTGCAATTTTTAGCTCTACTGGCCAAAGGCCAGAAGGGCTTATGTCGTGGCGATTTGTCCGTCGTGCGTGCGTGCGTGCGTGTGTGCGTGCGTCCGTGCGTGCGTGCGTCCGTGCGTCCGTAAACAATTTCTTGTTAACACGATACAGTCTTCACTTTTGATTGTATCTCAACCAAACTTATACAGTAGTTAGATATCCATGAGAGCTCGGTTCCTTTCGAAAACCAGCCAGATCCGCTCATGCATGACTGGATTATGGCCCTTGAAATGGTCAAAATTGCTATAAAAGAGCTTGTTAACACGATACAGTCTTCACTTTTGATTGTATCTCAACCAAACTTATACAGTAGTTAGATATCCATGTGAGCTCAGTTCCTTTCGAAAACCAGCCAGATCTGCCCATGCATGACTGGATTATGGCCCTTGAAATGGTCAAAATTGCTATAAAAGAGCTTGTTTACACGATACAGTCTTCACTTTTGATTGTATCTCAACCAAACTTATACAGTAGTTAGATATCCATGAGAGCTCGGTTCCTTTCGAAAACCAGCCAGATCCGCTCATGCATGACTGGATTATGGCCATTGAAATGGTCAAAATTGCTATAAAAGAGCTTGTTAACACGATACAGTCTTCACTTTTGATTGTATCTCAACCAAACTTATACAGTAGTTAGATATCCATGAGAGCTCGGTTCCTTTCGTAAACCAGCCAGATCTGCCCATGCAAGACTGGATTATGGCCCTTGAAATTGTTCAAATTGCTATAATTGAGCATGTGAACACAATAGAGACTCTATTTACTATCTGATCTTCACCAAACTTAGATAGTAGTTAAATATTGATGAGAGCTTGGTTCCTTTTGAAAACCAGCCAGATCCGCCAAGACTGGATTATGGCCCATGAAATTGTAAAAATTGCTATAATACAGCTTGTGAACACAAAAGAGCCTCCATTTACTATCCGATCTTCACCATACATACATGCTCTGGATTGAAAATGACCAAAGAACCATACCAGTAGAGCATATTATGGCCCTCATGGGCCTCTTGGTTATTTTGTCACTATGTTTTGAAAACGCCGTCTGTTGCAGAGGCGTCAGAAAGCGTCTATATGAGGGAAAGGGTTAAGAAGAGATACAGAAGTGCATATATGAATATTTATTTTACCGGTTACCTTCAGGCAAAGTTTCAAGTGTGTAACCCTTTCCAGTGCTGAGATTTTGCCTCAACCTGAAACTTTAACCAAAATGTTGACGAACAGACAGACGGAGAGACAGACATCGCCAATCTATAGACCGGAATTGCTAGAGCAATCCGGCCAAAAATAAAAAAAAATCATCAATTTTAGCAGTAAAATCCTGCCAAGAAGTAATGAATTGAGAAAAATATGTGCTGAGAGGTCCATAATTTCAAACTTGCTAAGATTTGGTCTGTGCAATGAATGAACAAATTGAAAAATGTATTGTTGACATGTATTTTCTACACCATCATTGTAATGTTGTTTATCATAAATAAAATTATTCCTTTTTTTAAATAAACTTTTAATCAAAATGTGTGTCTCAGTGTTGTCTTCTTCAGCAGTTTGACAGAAACAAAGCCTAAATCTGAAATTGTGTCAATGTGTTATTTGTCAACTCTGTCCCATAAGTTTTGCTTGTGATTTGAACTCTCATAAAAAAAGCACGGAAAGGGACAACTTTCCCAACTTTGATTAAATATGTTTTCAATTAAATTGTAAAAAATCTTTTTCTTGTTTTTTGAAAGTTTTGTCATTATTATTTAAGACGGACATTATATACTAGAATAGCCAACTGACTATCATTTGAAAAAGTGTTTCTTATTTAAACCTTTCCACTTGCATACGTAATTGCAGCCGACGACTTTTGAAAACATTGATGCAGAAGAAGAAATTGCTCATAACAAGCTTTCTCCTTTTGCAACAATGTTTTCAACTATATTCAATGATTACACTTCCAATAAATGTGATTTTCTGTATCTTTGCTCAGATTTTTTTTAATTCGTCTGCTGCAGAGTTTTTATATTGTGGGGTGGGTTGTGATTTGTTAAAGGGCAAGCAGGATTGGGAATTGAGTGTTGCACTTATCCTAATGAAACACTCGCCTGCCTGTGCATGTTTTAGCTTAACTTAACTTGTTAATGTTCTTTCCATCATCAACTTAGTCATCTGTTAGTAATCAACTCTATGAACGAAATAATCGCGTCAAAATCTTGAATCGTGACAAAATCATAACGAACAAACTGTCAAAATCTAATTTTGAACTGTGTAATACAAATTTAGAATAAAAGGATGAATCAGTTATGTTGTAACAACCAATATCCGCGGGTCATTTACCTGATTTTGGCCGAAAGAAATGATTGATTTCTTGCAAGATTTATTCGTTATTCGTTCTGCCTATTATAATCAAAGTATTCTAAACGCTTTATAAACAAGTGATTTAAAGCGCTCAAATCATTTGATGAAATTTGTTTCTTTAGACGCGGACCATGTCGAAAGCACCTATCCAAAAGTCATCGTTAATCGTTGTCAAAGGAATAGATGGACTGAGAGAAAGAGAAAGAAAAGGCTTAGCAATGCATACTATCTTTATGAATAAGGACATGAACGAATATGTATGGACTAGCGCCTAGAATTTCGTACTAGCCGATCCTTCATTCCACTCGCTTATGCTAGCGGGCGAGTGGATATTTACATCTCTGCCGAGAGGGAAAAAAGGGTTACAATTTACAAAGGGTAATTGCGCGGTGCAGTGCTATATTGGCATAGTGATATCTAAATAATTGTGTACACTTTAAATATGATATTTACACTTACAAGACTTGTTATTTTCTATTATAAGCTTGAATAATCAGATTTTTTTTCGTTACTCTATGTTTGCTTGCTTTTGTGAGCATTCGTAAATTAGTCAAACCAAAAATTGCACTTAATTGTTGGTGGTGAAGGGCATATACATCACGTGACTTCAAACTCACTATGACTATGGCAGCCTCTGCGCATGCGCAAGTCTACCAAAAATCATAGTGATTGCAATTATTTACAATTTAATGTAGTATTATTGATCACTCTTTTACTTCATGTGTGAATAAATATATTAAGATATATACACATGTAGTGAGTTTATTATTTATCATGACATGTTGATAACAATGCATTGACAGACACTTACTTTTTCACATTTTATCAACTTTACTTTCTTTTTGCATAGTGATACCATTTAATATCTGATTTTCTTAGAAGGGCGAGACACCCTCAGCCAGAGGTCTTGTGAATTCTGTTGTTTTGAAAGCAGAAGACTTAAAAATATAATTTCAGGGATTACATAGTTCAGTACCAGCATGATGTAATAGAATAAGTGTGAGAAACTCTTCCATCCTGTCTTTGTCTTACAATCCAGAGATTTCACCTTGATACCACATTAACCCTCTTACCACATACAGCAAATCTGCAGCAGACGACTTTAAAAACATGCCCTCATGAACAAGGAAAATATCTTTAAAGGGAAGTATAATTATTAAATGAAGTTGTAAAACATTTTGGCAAATGGAGAAATTGCTCATGATGAGCAATTTATCCATTTGCCACAATGTTTTCATAAGTCGTCTGCTGCAGAGGCATCAGAAAGTGTTAATAGGTGGGAAAGGGTTAACCCTCTGCCCACATAACAACAATCTTCAGCAGACAACTTATACAACATCAAGCGAAAAATGCACGGAAAATTTCTATAAATAACAGTATTATTGAATAGAGTTATAAAACATTGTTGCAAAGGATAAATGGCTCAATATGAGTAATTTCACCTTTAGTCACATTGTTTTCAAAAGTTGTCTGCTGCAAATGCTTCAAATTGCCGCAAAAAGGTTAACCTTCGTCTTAGCAGTAGCCTCTTAGCAGTAGCCGACTTATGAATGAGCAATTTATCCTGTTTCTCTGCAGGCAATTTCAAAGCTGATTTGTTAGAAATGTCATATCATTTAAACTGTTGACTCTTTCCTACAAACATCAAACCTGCAGCATTTTGAAAATATATCCTTGAAAAATTATGGAATGTATAATTTTTAAATGGAGCTGAAAACATAACTGCAAATGATGATATTTTTCTCTTTGCCACATTGTTTTCAAAAATTGTCAGATTCATCAAAATGAAGCTAAAGATGACAGAAATACTTGCTTTGTAAAAACTTGTTCAGTATGCTAGCTATCTCGTCTTTCTTTCCTCTTCTGTCGCTTCTCATTTAAACAATCATCTTCCTTCATCAGACAGAGATACAAGATACCATCTTCATGGCGTAGTAGTAAGAGTGTCAATATGGGGAGCAGGAGAACCGGGTTTGATCCATGATAAGGTCATACAGAACAGAATTTTATTTGCTACAAGTAAATACAATACTTTTAACAATTATACAAATAGAGAGGCAACGAAGAACAAATACATATAATATATATTAAAATTTGATTGTGAATGATGCCAAAGATTTAAAAAATGGTTGTAGTGACTTCCCTCCTTTGTGCTCAGGATTGTTGGAATAGCATTACGCCTAGTGCATCTGTGTCCGGATAAATAAGACCCCTGGATATGCTGTGATAAGGCTGAATCATCTTCCTTCATCAGACAGAGATACCATCTTCATGGTGTAGTTTTAAGAGTGTCAATCTTGGGAGCAGGAGAACCGGGTTTGATGCCTGGTAAGGTCATACCAAAGATTTAAAAAATGGTTGTAGTGACTTCCCTCCTTGGTAAACAGGATTGCTGGGATAGCATAGCACATAGTGCATCTGTGTCGGCATGAATAAGACCAGTAATAATGGTTAACTTACCCCTGGATATGCTGTGATAAGGCTGAATCATCTTCCTTCATCAGACAGAGATACCATCTTCATGGTGTAGTTGTAAGAGTGTCAATCTGAGGAGCAGGAGAACCGGGTTTGATGCCCCGTAAGGTCATACCAAAGATTTAAAAAATGGTTGTAGTGACTTCCCTCCTTGGTAAACAGGATTGATGGGATAGCATAGCACATAGTGCATCTGTGTCAGCATAAATATGACCGGTAGTAATAGTTAACTTACCCCTGGATATGCTGTGATAAGGCTGAAAACTGTTAAAAGTGCATTAACGCTTTACCATATAAAACTCTTGATAAAAGATAGCTTAATTGTTAAACAAAGTTGAAAACATTGTGGCCAAAGGAGAAATTGCTCATCTTGAGCAATTTTACATTTGGCCACAATGTTTTCAAAAGTCTTCTGCTGCTATTATGTCAAAATGTGTCTGCAGGTGGGAAAGGGTTAATAACCATTCAAGCAAACCCTCCATCAGAGACAGAAAGTAAAGTTTACTTTTAAATGAAAACAACTGTTGCAACTTTTTTAAGATAAATCTGGTGTAACAAGATATTCAGTCTGTTCAAGTGTCAGCTTTTTCCAATTCACCAATGTTTTTATTGACTGCCTGTAGGGCAGTTAAGACATTTAGGGATCACTTCCTAGCTGTAGATTTTCCGGGGATGCTTAACAGAAAACACTGAAAATCCCAGGAGTATTCCGACAATTTTCCAGGGATAGTTTGGGATAATCTGACACTTTCCATGGTCACCTCAGTATGTTTAAGTGGACACCTCGGAATGGTTCCATGAACATCTCAGAATAATTCTGTTTAAGTGGAGAACTTGGAATGATTCCCTGGACACCCCATAATATTCGGACATTTCCCGCGTTTCTGCATCATAACATTAAATTCCTTAATTTTGCTCATGGTTTCCATGTATTTTCCGTGTTTTCAGTGGTTTGACTGTCACGCTTTGCATAATTTGATCTTAACTTTCCTGCTGTCAGGCAGAATCATTTCAAACTCATCTGAGCACAAAGTGCGGGGTGAGCTTTGTGATCACTCACTGGCCAGCGGCATTGACATCATCTGTCTGTTCACATTCTCCTACAAATAAATTGTTTAAAAAATTTAATTCCAATACTTTCAAAATTTTCTTGTCGAAAAGTACAGGCCCTACATGAAAGTTATTTTGCCAAAATATTCCTTTGGTGACCCTCTACCAAGATTATTAGTCCCACACCGGTCAGAGACTGGTTTGGGGACTATAGGTTTGGTCAATTATGTCTGTCAGTCTTCGTCTGTAAGTTGGTCAGTCCCACCTAACCTTGTCTGGCCGCCATCTTAATCATCCATCATAGGATTTCCAAGAAACTTGGCGCAAACGTTTACCATGATGAGGCAGCTTTTCGCAAACAAGACCCAGGCCTGTACCTCAAATGTCAAGGTCACACTTAGAGGTCAAAGGTCAAAATGAGTACTGTTTGATAGGACTGTACCTTGTCCGGCTCACATCTTTACCATCCATCATAGGATTTCCAAGAAACTTTGCACAAATGTTCACCATGATGAGGCGGCATGTCATGCTCAAGAATCAGGCCTGTACCTCAAATGTCAAAGTGAGTACTGTTTGATAGGTCTGTACCTTGTCTGGCCCGCATCTCAACCATGCATCATAGGATTCCCAAGTTACTAGGCACACATGTTCACCATGCTGAATTGGCATGTCACGCACAAGACCAAGGCCTGTACCTCAAAGGTCAAGGTCACACTTAGAGGTCAAAGGTCAAAATGAGTACTGTTTGATTGGACTACCTTGTCCAGCTCACATCTCAACCATGCATCATAGGATTCCTAAGTTACTAGGCACACATGTTCACCATGATGAGGTGACATGTGGCACACAAGACACAGGCCTGTACCTCAAAGGTCAAGGTCACATTTAGAGGTCAAATGTCAAAATGAGAAACCATGCATCATAGAATTCCCAAGTTACTTGGCAAACATGTTCACCATGATGAGGTGACCCGTGGTGCACAAGACACAGGCCTGTACCTCAAAGGTCAAGGTCACACATAGAGGTCAAATGTTAAAATGAATACTGTTGGATAGGACTACCTTGTCCGGCTCACATGTCAACCATGCATCATAAAATTCCCAAGTTACTGGGCACATATGTTCACCATGACGAGATGACATGTGGCACACAAAACACTGGCATGTACCTCAAAGATCAAGGTCACTCTTAGAGGTCAATGTTCAAAATAATAATCCATGCATCATAGAGTTCCCAAGTTACTTGGCACACATGTTCACCATGATGGGCCTGTACCTCAAAGGTCAAGGTCACACTTACAGGTCAAAGTTCGAAATGAGAAATGTTTGATAGGACTGTATCCAAAATGTATGCAGTGAATTGCTGTTTTGTCAAAAAATGCACATACAATACACAGTGTTCTGTCCTCGTCTGGAAGGGTATTTTTGTATTGCTTGCAATACGATATTAACTTGTTCAGGTTATTCTGATCTGTTGAAAAACATGGCCACCAGGGGGGCAGTGCTTGTTTTCCTTATACAGTATATGTATAATGAAAACTTAAAAAATCTTCTTGTTCAAAAGTACTTGCCCAATATGAAAATAATTTGGTACGAATGTTTCTTGAGTGACCCTCTATCAAGAATGTTAAAAGTATTTTGATTCATTGAAAATCATGGCCGCAAAGGTGTGGGGCTTGATTTCCTTTTAAAATGATTTGGGACCGTTGTTTGATTTCCGTGTATGCATAGAGTAAGAACATTTAAAAACTATGTGATTTCTATCAAATCAGGTGAGCTATTTAGGACCATCAAGGTCCTCTTGTTTTAATACCTTAATTCTTTTTCCACATTTATTTTTCGATAGTTACATTTTACTATCAAGTTGGGGAGCATCCATTCTGTTCTACAGATTTCTTGTGTTACAATGCTATAACAAAGGAGAACACCTCAAGAGGTAGAGATTCCTACAAATAAAGTGATTTTCTTTCCAACCCATATTGATATGTATCTCCATTATTTGGCAAATACTTTTGGGAAGCTGTCCAGGACTATTGATATATCATTTCAAGGGAATGAATCACAGTCTCCAGTTCACAGCTTTTTAAGTGTGTACCAAGAAAATTATTTGCCAATTAGTGCCATACGGTAGGTTACCCACCCTATGACATCTGTTGCCTTTGCAGCAGAAGAATTGTACATTCATTTGCAGAAAAAGGAGAAATTGCTCAAAACAAGCAATAATAATTATTTACTTTGTTTTAAATTTTGCAGAAAATTGACACTGACAGTTGTTTTTCCTCATACTATCTTCTAAGCAGACGATATTTAAAACATCATTTTTGGTAAAAGATTGCCCTATATCCCCTGATTTATAACTTTACAAACTGTTACCAAAACATAAAGGTCATAGATGAATTGATAGCAATATCTCCTTTTTCCAAACTTCTTCTGTAGAAGCACATCATCAGTAAGTTTACACTAAGGAAAAGGATTTAAAGAGATTTGCTAAAGCACCCAATGAGAACCCTTGTAAACAGGTTTCTAGTTTATGGCCATTAAATCTTCTTTGTGCTCAAGGTCTTCAAATAGACTCCAGATCTGTAGGATGTTTACCATCTCCTTCATCAAGATTGTTTGACGTCTCTTTTAACCCTTTCCCTCATATAGACGCTTTCTGATGCCTCTGCAGCAGGCGGCTTTTTGAAAACCTAGTGACAAAAAGAAGAAATTGCACAAAATGTGCAATTTCTCCTTTTGCCACAATGTTTTCCACTTTTTGTCATAGGTTATCCATTCACTTATGGAGATTTTCTATGTTTTGACAAAATACGTTCAAAGTCGTCTGCTGCAGAATTGTCGTATGAGTGAAAGGGTTAATAGTGAATACAGATTGATTGATTGATTGATTGGGGTTTAACGCCGTTTTTAACAATTTCTCAGTTATATCTCGGCGGCCAGTTCACCTACTCATGCATTTCCTGGTTCTCTCACCCCAGTACTCCACACAACAATCTTCCCAAGCAACTGGCTGCTTTTCCACATAGACTTAACCCATTGGTGGAAGACGAATGACGCATGTCGCATTGACTTTTGTCAATCGTCGGAAAGAAAGTTGGCCGAGCCGGGATTCAAACTCACAACCCCTGGATTGACAGCCCGCGTCGCTACCGACTGAGCTACCGGGGCTCGGCTAGTGAATACAGAGGAATTATAACAAAACAAGTGTCTGATTAATTGATTGATTGGAGTTTAACCACCCTTTTGCACTTACAGATGTATTTCAACACAACTGCAGGAGACCACATTGCTACAATGTTTAGGCTCTATGCCTTACTTATACTTTCATTTATAGACATATTTAATACAGTTGCCTAGTTATTGTCAAAGTCGTCTGCTACATTAAATTTGTTGTATGTGGGAAAGGGTTAATGAAGTTTTCTATAGTATATCCATGGCACTCAGTTCAACTTGCCATGTGTTTCTTGGCTTTTGTTCACTGATATTCCAGCCAACATGCTTTCAAAGCAACTAGCTATTTTCTGTCATAGACAGTTATTAGCTCCTTGGTTGAAGAGGAATGACACTCTAGTAGTGGCAATGACTTTGACAAAGCTGTCATATAATGGCATCTTAAAAATGCATTGATACAGTTTTCATGACAATTATTGTTCAACACATTCCCACAAACAACAAATGTTAGGCATAGACTCTGAAAACAACTTAAAATATGAAAAATCTTTATAGGTGAAAAATATAATAATTGAATAATGATAATAATTATAATAATAATAAAGACTTTACTTAAAGAGGCAACATAGTTGGGTAAACCAAGTCCTTTAAATGCATGAAACATTTACAATATACACATTTTACTATATACAAGGACTATACATGTATTAAGTAAGTATTGACAATTAAGAAAAGGAAACATTTTTGTAAATAGAAAAGAAAATACATGTTGTTTCATTTGTACAAAAAAACATGAAAAGTTACAACATAGTTGCAAAATTGTTCTTTCCAACAGAGTGCCACCATGTTATGATTTAAATTTCTGTAATGTTTCAGATTATCATATATGCAATGGAATAAGGTTCCAAAGTTTTGGTCCAGAGGCTAACATTTTCCTAAAACATTTGATTTGTGGTTTTGGGATGCAAAGTGTATGAGAAGTGCTTGATCGTAGATATGTATTGGCTGATTTTGTAAAAAGGCTGGATATGTAATCTGGAAATATATTAAGTGGGCAGGTGGGAATATACACCAATGGGATCCAGTGCTGTCAGGGTCATTGTGGTTCAAATACTCAGGCTGTCTATATAAATGGCATACGTTTAGTGGTATTTCATTCCTACATCTTTACTACAGCTCCTTACATAATAATTGAAGCTTTCCCACCTGAAGATGCATTGTGACAATTTTCTGCAGCAGACGACCTTTAAATACATTGTGACAAAAGCTGAAATTGCTCAAAACATGCAATTTCTCCTTTTAGCCCAATGTTTTCAACTTTTTTCAGTAATTATACCTACAATTATAGAGAATTCCCAAATATTTAAGTAGACATTTTCAAAGTCGTCTGCTGCAGATTTGCTGTATGTGGGAAAGTGTTAAGTGTGTACTAAGGGTACCAAGTACCCCCCAAGGTCAAGGTCACTGTATTTAATGTTGTTTGTGATAAAAGGTATTAACCCTTTCCCTCATATAGATGCTTTCTGACGCCTTTGCAGCAGATGGTTTTTTGAAAACATAGTGACAAAAGAAGAAATTGCACAAAACGTGCAATTTCTCCTTTTACCACAATGTTTTCCACTTTTTTTCATAGGTTATCCATTCAATTATGGAGATTTTCTATGTTTTAACAAAATATGTTCAAAGTCGTCTGCTGCAGATTTGCTGTATGTGGGAAGAGGTTAAGTGTGTACTAAGGGTACCAAGTACCTCCAAGGTCAAGGTCACTGTATTTAATGTTGTTTGTGATAAGAGATATTAAAGGTTTACACAATGAATTTTCTATAACAAATATTGAAGATGAAAGCCTAATAATAAATATGAGTTGAAAACATTGTGAAAAAGAAGAAATTGTCACAATGTATTAAAAGATATCTGCAAGCGGGAAAAGGTTAAACTTATTAGACTTCTGGAATAAACATACAACGAACAGCAAGGTCATGTCTATTATTAAACTTAAACGTTTTCCAAAAGCTGTTTGCACCGCCTTGGTATAATGGTAGAGTATCTGCCTCAGGAGTGGGAGGTTGTGGGTTCGATCCCCAACCAGGCCCCGAAACTATAAAACTTTTAAAACGTTCTCCATGCTCCAAATAAGGAGAACGAATGTGCTTCTGACCAATCAGATTCTTGAGCACAAATGCTGAGTACAGATTAAACTTTTATAGTTTTGGAGCCTGGTCATATAGTGGCTGGCTGGTGTCAGGAAACACGGTGATATAACTGAAAAGGTGTTGAAAGTGGTGTAAAACACCAATCAATCAATCAACCAATAGCTGTTTGCATGTTGCCCTCCTACACTGGTTTTCAATTGTTTGAATGTGTAATGTTGTTGTAAAATAACAGATTGTTTCTCTGAAACATATTTGAAATCTGGTTCTCTAATCTGTTGTTGATGCCTGTTTAGATTGATAACATCAAATGTTTTACACTTGACTTACAGTATGACTGATGTTGATTTGTTTACCCTTGCCCGCATTAGAAGGAATCTGCAGCAGGCAACTTTAAAAAAACATTTGAGAAGAAATGTTGGGAAATCTCTCTAAATGAAATTACAAATTGTATGGTAGAAAAACAACATGGAAAAAAGGAGAAATTGCTCATGACAAGCAGTTTCTCCTCATCCCACAATGTTTTCAGAATTACCTGTATTTGAATTCATCCTTTAACTTATAGCCAGAGTGTTCTTCTTTACCCCTCAGTCCGTTTGAAATCAAGTATATCAACACACTTAGATTAACCGATTTACTAAAAATGTCTTTTGTAGTAATTCTTTTAACATTTACCTCATAGAAAGAGTTTTTTCGAGTTGTCTGCTTAGATAACATTTGATGAGAAAAATGCCTTATCTGAAAATTAGAATATTATAATTAAAATATTGCCGGAAGCTCAAGTTGCTACAATGTTTTAAAAAACTGTTTGCTGTAAAGATGTCAAAAGGGCTCTGTATTAGAAATAAATGTTAAACATTTTTTGTATGCAGACATGTATTTATGCATCTGCAGCAAACGACTTTTGAAAACAGTTGCAGGAGAAGTTACTTATAAATAACAAGTTCTACTCTTGCCACAATGTTTAGAACTCTATTCAATAATTATATTGTCATTTTCTGTATGTCGTCCTAGATGTTTTAACCGTTTTCCACCTATTTAAAATCTACAGCATACCACTTTGACAATTGACTTTGAACACATCTAGGCAAAACTATGAAAATTCTTTATGAATAAAAATGTCAGAATGCTTTCTAGAATTAAATTTCCATTCTAGAGATTTTCCATAACTTTGCCTGGATGTGTTCAAAGTCAATTGCTGCTAATTTGTTGTTTATGTGGGAAATGCTTATACAATAATAAGAGCCTTTTTGCATGGTATATAACCAATCACCACAAATACCACAGGAAAAAAAAAATCTGAGAAAAATTATAATCCCGTATTTCCTTGAAGATGAGCCAGGAAAACAAGTGTTCATATGTCCCTGCCTTTCAACATAAGCACATAAGCTGCTAGTAAAAACATGAAACCTGTGGCAAGCACCCCAATCTCTAATAGACATGACTTTTGATTCAACATAAGCACATAAGCTGCTAGAAAAAACATGAAACCTGTGGCAAGCACCCTAATCTTTAACCCTTTCCCTCATGTAGATGCTTTCTGACGCCTCTGCAGCAGACAGCTTTTTGAAAACATAGTGACAAAAGAAGAAATTGCACAAAACGTGCAAACAAAATGTTTTCCACTTTTTGTCATAGGTTATTCATTCAATTATGGAGATTTTCTATGTTTTGACAAAATATGTTCAAAGTCGTCTGCTGCAGAATTGTCGTATGAGGGAAAGGGTTAATAGACATGACTTTTGATTATTCTGTAACAGATAACTTTGGGACTGGAGAAAAATATAAGAACAAAAGAAATTGTGATACATGAGTAAACTAAAAATCGCATTTAACCCTTTCCCACATACAACAAAACTGCAATAGACGATCACTTTGAAAACATCTTGGCAAAAACACAGAAAAGCTCTATTAATATAAGGATAACTATAATTACTGAAAAGAGTTGAAATATTGTGGCAAAAGAGGGAATTGCTTGTTTTGAGTAATTTCTACTTTTGTCACAATGTTTTCAAAAGTCGTCTGCTGCAGAGGCGTCAGAAAGCGTCCGAATGTGGGAAAGAGTTGAAATCATGTTACTCTTGTAAGACTTTAAAAAGGTATTTATCATGGCTTTCCCTCATTTGGACTCAGGATTGTGGAGTAAGTATACCACTGACTGGCGAGTCTCGGGATAAATGAACCAGTAGTACTGGTAACTTGACCAAAAAGAGTTCTGATATACCTAAAAGAAAAATTGGAAGCATCGTAAAATACCATAATATTATGAAACTCTGATCTCAGAATGATACTTTCACTTGTCTATATTCTATAAGCTCAAATGATCAGCAAGGTGTGCTCAAATTAAGCTTTTCCTATTCATGATCAATCCTTTCCTACATTCAACAAATCAGTAAGAGATGATCTTGATATTTATAATCATTGAACAAAGTTGAAATTGCTGATTATAAGCAATTTCTCCTTAATTGCACCAATTTTGATCAAGAGTTGTCTGCAGCAGAAGCTTCAAGATGCCTCTATGGTTGCATCCTCGGAACCCAGGCTATTCATAACATATATGATACCCTGGGCAAATTGGCTAGCGAAACTTCGTAAAGCGTGCACCTCGATTTTCTCCGTAACTACGAGGGGTGTTCGGAAAGTTTCGGGACAAGTGCCGTAACATTCTTTTTTTTAAAATATGTGTACACAATTTTTTCAACATACATAGCTCTATATAACTAGCGTCTTATTTTTAATTTTGTAATTTTGCTTTTGAAAATGAATAAATGGTATATAAAGCTATGTATGTTTAAAGAATTGTGCTACAATTATTAAAAAATAAGGATGTTAAATCCCTTGTCCCGATACTTTCCGAACACCCCTCGTACACTGTTATTACTGTACATCGCGTAAAATTTGTAGCATGCAACCAATCAAGCGGCTGGATTTCACCTCATGAATTATTCATGACTACGAAGTTTCGCTAGCCAATTTGCCCAGGGTATCATATATGTTATGAATAGCCTGGGTACCGAGGATGCTATGGTTGGTAAAGGGATATACTCTATGGTTGACCTAGTATTCTATGATTAATCAAGTTTAACCCTTTCCCTCATATAGAAGCTTTCTGAGGCTTCTGCAGCAGACAGCTTTATAAAAACATAATAACAAAACGAGCTATTTCTCCTTTTGCCACAATGTTTTCCACTTTTAGTCATAGGTTATCCATTCAATTATAGAGATTTACTATTTGTTTACAAAATAAGTTCAAAGTCGTCTGCTGCAGATTTGTTGTGTGTGGGAAAGGGTTAATAAAAAAAAAGTCCCACCTGACTGACTATGAACATGATTGACCATAGTTCTCTACCTTGTACATGATAGGTGTCTTCTTTGTTAACCGTTTCCCTCATATAGATGCATTCTGAAGCCGTTGCAGAAGACGCATTTTGAAAACATGTCGACAAAAGAAATCAAAGTACTGAAAGTACTGGTAACAAATTATTTTGAAAATGTAATTAATAATTGCATTTGATCATGTTTTTTGTTTGTTTTAAACTTGCTTTTTAGCACGACTATTCGAAGAATATGAGAGCTATAACAGTCACTTGTGCGTCGGCGTTGGCGTTGCAACTTTGGTTAAATTTTGAAACTTCACTCACTTATTGGACATCATCAAATGACCTTGCAGGACAAGTCCCATAACTCTATATCAGATTTTGACACAATTATGCGCCTTTTCTAACTTAAAATTTTAGTTAAAGTTGTGCATGCATGTTGACCTTCCTTATTGTGGGATGATGGGCTTCCTGCAGTGATTCACTCTTTAATAATTATTTTAGGGATTGAAACATATTTGACCCAAGTAATTATCTGGAGCTCTGTATCACAGGGATGCCAACAGATTTGTGGAAGTATCGTTGTGCAATTCTATTTGTTTCCTTAAGATGATAGAAGAAAAATAAAATGACAAATAACACTTAAACGCACACAGGGAAATCTCACCGTTTTGTCTCCGTTTCCAACTTGAAAACGATGTTCTAATTATGGACCATTAATTTATATTTATCAGCCATTCGGGCAAAGGTGCGCGTCAAAATGCTTGTTTTATCAAGAAAAGCGTCTATTTGTGGGAAAGAGTTAAGTATGCTTGTCATTATCTATTTTTGTTACCATCTGCAACATGTTTGTCATGATGCATTTGATTTATCAGGGTATTCATACCATTACAGTATTGTCTATTCTTACTTGAACACATTTAACCCTTCCGATGGATTAAAGTCAGGTCTCCAGAATGATTCATTGGTATGCGAATTAAATATTAAATAATATTGGTAAATCACTTAATCTTGATTAACTTTATTATTTGAGGGACACATTGTGTATAACTAGGGAAGAAAAAAACAAAATACATCACTGCATCAGTCAAAATCATCCACGGGAACTCCCGTATGCAAAGATCGATTGTTTTGGGGGGAACTTCTTCATGATGTTTTCTTTAAATTGGCCGTTGTTTATTTACCTTGTCATCGATTAAATTATTAAAAACGTATTCTGCTATTGCAGAACTCAGCAGTTCTTCCATTTTGATATATTTTAATAACTAACCAGGTTTAATTGGTTGTGCAGACAGATCTTTTTCGCTTGGAGCAGACATTATTTGTGTATAAATTCCGAAGCGTGAGAACTCGTTTTTCCGTAAAAACTGCACATACCGGTGAAGTAGGCGAATTACATACGGTGTTAGGGTAATTTATTCGACCGCGATTATATTTAACGATCGGGATTTCTCTGGAAAATACGTCACTTTCATTTTGTCTTATGATTAAAACGATGCACAGAAAATGTTCTATATTCGTTATTCCGGATTTAAATGCGTGATACAACGAACAGGAAATATTTTCATTCGTTTTTCCTGCATTTCAATGCGGTGATAATGTATTCACGCACCTTATCTGGAGCTCTGCAGACACATTGCTCTACAACGTCAGGTTAATTGCTAGCGTTACATAATGGGCACCTGTTAACTACGTCACTCACTAGTCAATGGGCGTACAACTCAAAATTCATACATGCCTGCAGACACATGAAATATATGCCTTTATTATTAAATTGATATTCTCTTGAGAATGGATTCTCTGTGTTGATTCGGCATATCTGTGAGATTTACATGGTTCTTCAGCATGGGTTTGATTTCCGTTAACTACGTCACTCACTAGTGAATGGGCATATAACTAAAAATTCATACGCTTAATTGCCGACAAATGAAATATATATGCATTTACTGTTAATTTGATATTTTCTAGAGAATTGATTATCTATGTTGATTCGATAGTATAAATATGACTTCACTGTATTGAAAAAACACGTAGAAGTCATTTTAATATCGAAAAAATACTAGGACTATTTAGGTGCAGCTAATGTGTATTCTAAGCGGAAGTGTAGTTTAACCGTGACTTCCGCAAAGCAACACGATCGCGTTAACCGCATTATTTTTTGAGAAAAAATAATTCGTTAAAAATTGCTCAAAACGAGAAATTTCTACTTTTGTCACCATGTTTTCAACTCTATTCAATGATTGTACTTTCATTTAAAGGGAGTTTCCAAATAATTTCGGGTATGTTTTCAAAGTCGTCTGCTGCAGATTTGTTGTATGTGAGTAAGGGTTAATTTGTCTTGTTTTTTTTTCTGAAGCAGACGACTTTTGAAATCATAGTGGAAAATGGAGAATTTCACCAATTGCAACTTTGATTTCAACTCTACATGTATTCAATAGTCATACTTTCATTTAAAGGGATTTTCTATTTTTTGGACTTGATCATTTCAAAGTCGTCTGCTGCAGATTTATTGTATGTGGGAAAGGGTTAAAGATTCATTTGCTCACTTTCCTAGCTGGGGATGCTGTTTATGAAAACAAGCAGAAACAGCATGCCACTTTGCTGAAGAAAAATATATTTATCACTGGTATAGCGTTTTGAAAAAATTACATGAGTGTGTAGGTGGTCAAAATATCAGGCTTATTAATTATCTGAGAAAGTGACTTTGAAGAGTCTTAAAACAGACTAATGGCTTTGAGAGATGAGGTAAAATTGCTTTATGATATAGATGTTTCCTTTAACCCTTTCCCTCATACAACAATTCTGCAGCAGACGACTTTGAACATATTTTGTCAAATAATAGAAAATCTATAATTGAATAGGTAACCTATGACTAAAAGTTGAAAACATTGTGGCAAAAGGAGAAATGGTCGTTTTGAGCAATTTCTTCTTTTGTCACTATGTTTTCAAAAAGCCGTCTGCTGAAGAGACATTGGAAAGCGTCTATATGAGGAAAAGGGTTAAAAGCCATTAACCCCAAGTCTTGAGGACAAACTGATGATGTTGTGTTTAGCTCACCTGAGCAAAAAGTGCTCAAGATGAGTTATTGTGATCGCCCTATGTCCACTGTGCCGTCAACATCTTCTCCTCAGCATCCAGTGGGTCGATCAAGTAGGATGAATATTCACAGCAAGGATACTCTCAATGTACTCTATGGAATTCCTTCAAATGTTTTGAATCAATGCTGAATTCTAGTTTCCATGGCAATCAAACTAATAAATAGTTCAAAAATCTTCTTCTCAAAAAGTATCAGGCCGATTTCCAAATTATTTTGTAGAAATGTTCCTTGAATGACCCTCTATCAGATTCATTCAAGCCATGTTGATTTTTAAAAAATTTAATATAACCATTTAAGACAAAACTGCCGACATTATTTCTATCCTTCCATCCCTGGGTCTTTCTACATACAATTATGAATATCAAGTGTTTTAAACACTATTATGTAATAAAATACCGTTTTGAAAGTGATCTGAGCAGATCTTCGTGTATTTAGATGGGATGAAGTTAGCTCTAACGCGCAATCCATATTGAACGTCGTTTCTTACTAATTTCCTTTGTCTTTTCACCCTGATAATAAATGACTGCTGGTACATCAAAGAAGGATTTCTTATCACGACTGGATCTGTTATGACAGTTAACAACACTACAAGTGTTGACCATTGTTAAAATTTGCATTTAAGGCGTAGTAAATTATTACATTAAAGAAATATTTGACGTTTTATCTAATTGATCGCTTCGTTGAGTTTGACCGTCAGATGGCAGACAATCCTGATGTGTGCGCAAGTTGTGAAAAAACGATAGCAATCTATAGAGTTATTTTTACCTAATGTCAATGGAGCAACACTGGCGTGCCCCACTATTGCCTGTGGTTTCTTTTGCCACAACGTTTTCAAAATAATATTTTTAATGTTTTAAAACATTACATATTCTTCCTTGGATGTTTTCAAAGCAGACGACTCTTGAAATTTCATATCAGGGAAAGGATGAATATAATTTGTTCTTATTTTAATTTATTCCAATGAGACAGTTACCGTAGTGTACCCAAGCTAAAACTGCAACTTTAATTAATATTGCAGCAAGGTCACAGCAAGATTACCATCGTAATCATAATAAGCTTGTGCCCAACTTATTTAAGCACGCAGTTAGATGGCGATTGGAACATTCAAAATGAAGTTTTTAGAGTTAAACATATTTTTATTAGAAAATACTTACCAGTCATTTAATACCTGATATATAAGCCCCTAGCACTTAACTCATCCAGAAAATTGATCGCGCCCAGCGTATCCCTCACGTCCGTGTGATATACACGGCTGCCGGCAAGCACCGGCCTACGTGACCCACGTGCCACTTTTAATTTACCGTAAGTGTTGGGTGACGACGCGGGGTTGGGAGGCGGGACTGTGAAATGACTGGTAAGTATTTTCTAATAAAAATATGTTTTACTCTAAAAACTTCATTTTTATGTCAAAAATACGTTACCAGTCATTTAATACCTGATGACTTTGCAGCATCGGCCGGGAGGATCGTCCAACACTTCGTCATCAGAGATGTAGCACCATGTAATTTATTTGTCATTATAACGTAGTACTGAACACAACAGCTTATAAAGTCGGAGATTGGATTAAAGGAATATTCAACCTGCTGTGAACTTTATTGTTGTGTTAAATGCATATTTAGCGAACAACTCGCTGAGACGCCACAAGTGGGCCCAGAGAATACAAATTATCTGACTGAGAAGACATGGAACGCAGATAGAACGATGAAAACGTGGACTGCGATTTCCATACTGCAGCATGCATAATGTCCTCTAAAGGAACATTGTTGGTAAAGGCCCAACTAGTAGAAAGAGCGCGAACCTCATGCGGACGAACCTGAAGCAATGAGAGATCGGCGAGTGACAGATCTTTGTACGCTAACTTAATAGTAGATGATATCCAGTGAGAAATAGTAGCTGCTGAAATATCATTACCTCCTATAAGAGGAAGAAATAATCTCTTCCTAAGACCCCTTGCCCCGTCAACCCTCTTAAGATAATACTTAAGAGATATGACGGGACAAAGGAATCTGTCGGGATCAGAAGGCCCACAGTTTGCAGAGAGACTGGGAACTGTAATGGCTTCCGGAAGAACCGACGGTAACTGATTCTTTGCCAGAAAACCAGGCTGACAAAGTAGTGTGAAGGAGCCGTCGGATTCATTGAACCTGGCGTACCCCGACTCTACAGATAGTGCGTGTAACTCACTTCTACGCCTAGCGGTCGCAAAAGCGAGTAGAAACACTGTCTTGTAAGTCAAGAACTTAATAGACGCAGACGCAAGAGGCTCATAGGGAGCTTTCGTAAGTGACCTAAGAACACAAGATAAATCCCATTTCGGAATTAAACTCCTGGAAACAGGTTTATCTAGCTCGAAAGAACGTATAAGTTCAGAGAGAAATGGATTTGAACCAATGCTCTCTCCCCCTTTGAACTTAAGAGTATTCGATAGCATAGAGCGGTATCCTTTAACCGTACTAACAGCCAGATGCTTTTCCTCAAAGAGGAAAAGAAGAAAATCGGCAATCTGAGTTATAGAGGGACACTCATGATTGACCGATCTTGCACCACACCAATCTGAGAAGATCGCCCACTTCGAATCATAGACAATTCTAGTGGACTGTCTCCTTGATTCTGCGATGCGAGAGGCAACTTTGACAGAAAAGCTTCTCTCTCGGATTGAACGCTTGATAAACTCCAAACGTGAAGGTGTAGCATTGCCGGGTTGGGATGAAGACGCCGACCCGGTTGCTGAAACAGAAGGTCGTCTTGAAGAGGAAGACGTACCGGTTGTGCTGAGAGGCAGGCCAAGAGATCGTTGAACCACGATCTCTGGGGCCAGAATGGTGCTATCAACAGTATTCTGCACTGTTGAGAGCGTAGTACTTTCTGAAGTACGATTGGGACTAGAATGAACGGGGGGAACGCATACCCGAATAGACGGTTCCAATCGAGGGTCAGTGCGTCCACTGCCCAAGCTGCAGGATCGTACATTGGCGACACATAGAGTGGAAGCCGATGATTGGCTCTGGTGGCGAAAAGATCCACCAGAGGTGTTCCGATCTGCATGAACACAGAGTTTACCACACTCTGGTTCAGAGTCCATTCCGCCGGTAGAATCATGTTCTGGCGGGATAAACTGTCTGCTAAAACATTTAGGTGACCGGGAACGTGTTTTACTAATATTACCAACGACGCCGCCCGGCACCAAAGGAGCAACTTCCACGTCTCCAGAAAGAGAAGGTGGGAGTGCATTCCTCCTTGCCTGCGAATGTAGGAAACAACAGTAGTGTTGTCCGTCGACAACAAAACAGTTTTGTTCGCAACGGAGGCAGAGAATTGATTGAGGGCTAGCAGGACCGCCCTCGGCTCTAAGTTGTTTATGTGCAAACACCTTTCCTCCGCTGTCCACATGCCCTGGGCTGTTAAGCCCTGTGGCTCTAAATGAGCTCCCCAACCCACTGCACTGGCATCTGTAAAAAGGTACAGATCCGGAGGTGGAGTGAGCAAGGGCACCCCTTGTAGATAGATTAACGGATCCAGCCACCACCGAAGGTGTGACTTGAAGAAAACCGTCAGAGCTATCTCCTGTTCCAGTGAATCCACAGATGGACGCCACAGGGACAGAAAAAGATACTGAAGGGGTCGCATGTGGAGCCTGCCTAGACTGACTAGGTCGGCTGCTGCACTTAGGGAACCCGGAAGTGACAGCATGGATCGGGCTGTTACCGACACCTGATCCAGGGTGAGTCTGATTTTCTTGCAAAGAGAATCGACTCTGTCCGAGGGAACTCGAATCACCGCTAGGTCGGTGAGAAAAGTCATTCCCACGAACGTAAACCTCTTTGACGGAATCAAGTCCGATTTCTGCGTGTTGGGTAGAAGACCCAATCGCAGAATGGTCCGCCAGGCTAGAGACAGATCGTGAATTAAATTCAAACGATTTGCTCTGTGAAGAAGCCAGTCGTCGAAGTATTGTAGGAGTTGTGGGGCCCTGCATACGCAGAAAGGCTCCCACAGCATTGATTACCTTGGTAAATACTCGCGGTGCGGACTTGAGGCCGAAGGGAAGTGCCACAAATTGGAAAACTTCTCCCTCTACCACAAACCGAAGGTATTTCCTCGACGAGGAAGCGATCGGAATGTGGTAATATGCGTCTGTGAGGTCTAGAGAGACCGCCCAGTCGTCTTTCCGGATAGCTATTCTGATGGAGCGGGCCGACTCCATCTTGAATTTCTCGACCGGTATCAATAGATTTAGAGCTGATAAGTCTATAACCGGTCTCCACCGACCGTCTTTCTTCGGAACAAGAAATAGACGGCTGTAGAAACCCCGAGAATTGGGGTTGAGAACCCTCTCTATAGCCTTCTTTTAGAGATGGCGTGATGACATATCGATCGGCACGCTTGTCAGAGGAGGTGGGGAAACGAAGGGAATTAAGTACCCTTCCCGTATCACAGACAAGATCCAGCGATCCTCTGTTATACATTCCCACTCCTCTATGAAATGCGACAAGCGGCCCCCGACTGCTATCTCCGGCCTTGGGAAGATCATAGAGAGGTGCGCATCCCTAGGGCTGCGGCCTAGGGAGAGAGCTGCGCTTAGAAGTATGCCTCTTAGCTCCCGCTTGAAAGTGGGGCTTTGGTTTGGCAGACTTTTGGCCCGTGGAAGACGGTTGTTTTGGCGCAAAGGCCTTAACATCCTGCTTTTGCTTCTTGGCAAGGGGAGGTTTCCTAGCCTTACCCCCTTTTCCAGATGGCGCCGAGCGCTTCTGACTCTGTGCAAAAGCATTAGCTGCATTTGCCAAGAGGCGTCTGGACTGTTCTGATGAATCAGAAACAGTCACCGCAGCTATTCTTCCACCGAAGAGGAGATCGGAAGCTAGAGGAGCAGCTCTCAGTTTGTCCTTGCTTTCTTGAAGCAGCAAGGAGGATTTGGCTAAAGCCGCATCTCTCCTTGCGGACAGCATCTCTGTGGCGTTCTGAAGATTCAGAGCCATGAGATGCCTATTGCCCGTATCAAAAGCTTCCAGAATTCTGTTAGCACCTCTGCTAGAGACATTCTCCTCTTTTAACAATTGGGACAGAGCTATAGCGAAATGATCATCATGAGATGAAACCATAACACCCAACCTAGCTCTGGCCTCCCACTTCTCGAGTAACTTGGAATTAACCGTTACAGAAGTGGGTGCAGACAGTCCCAGCATAGCAGCGTCCCCGTCTAAGGCTGGCACCTTGACTGGGAAGAACTCTTTCGAAGTGGTATACTTCTTAGGAGTTACCCATTCTTTAGAAATGGCTGCTGGGACTGACCAGGGTTGACAAGAGTCAAGAGACCTGGTGGCCTGCAATTGTTCAATCAATCTGCCCAGATTGTTTGCCTGAGGAAGCAAACGTAGTGGTGTAAAAGCCTCTGCGTTTAATTCCTCGAGACTTGATAGGTTTTTCCGACGAGGGGGAGCGTCAACCTTTGGGCAAAAATGGTCAGGAACTACCCTGAACACTTCATCAATAGCCTGTTGTAGAGACATACGCTCTACCGTTGGCTCGTCACCTGAAAAGGACTGATCTCCCATTTCTTCGTCAGACGAAGGTGTGGGAGAGCTTTGAATCCTGTGACCATGTTCAGCTCTACTTGGTCTCTCGACCGGGAGATGAACGACCGACTCAGACAAGGAATCATGAGATGAATCTATGTACTGATGTAGACCCTTTGATAACGACTTCCCTTCCGCAGCAGGATGAAGTTGAACTGGGTCGACAGTCGGGACCGAGCTAACCGTATGTGACGGTCCCGGCCTCCCCTTCACAGGACACATCGAGTGTACTTGCTCGGGGGGATGCCTATCTAAGGACTGCCTCATAGAGAGGTGTCCTCCCGGGGGTTGCAAATTCCCATTATTTGGATATTGCTGCTCCCGGTAGGCCTGAGTAAACCGTAGATCACCACCCCTTTGTTCCGGTTGAAACGGGGTTTGGTATTGAGAAGGGGTGTAATCTCGAGAGATATACACCGACCCCTTTGGAGAACGGATTGATTTCTCAAAACGAAACTCCCTATACCCGGTGTTCGACGGCTGAGAATTTGAACCAGGTACGTAATGACCATAGGTTTGATAACTATTACTCAGCTGTCCGGGGTACGGTTGACCGGGGACCGGTTTACCGTAACTATTAAACAACATATCCGGATGTCCGGCAAACGAATGATACCCCGTATCAAAACGTTGATGTTGCCCGAGACCTGGTCCACCGTTACCCGGTTGCCTGGTTGACTGGTGCCCGGTTGCCCGGTGCCAGGAAAAACAAAACCCGGATGACCGGCGTCTCGCATACCGTGGCTATCTGACAGCATGTCTGATTGTCTATTGACGGAAGAATAATTATTATCCCATCGAACATGCTGTCCAGACATTTGTCCTCCTGTACCTGGTTGCCCGGTACCCATGCCTGGTTGCCAAAAACCCGGTGACCCGGTGGCAATATGACTACCCGGTTGTCCGGTGAACCGGTGCCCGGTGACCGGTTGCCCGGTGACCGTTTTCCCGGAGTCATAAGGGTTCTGCTCGAAAGCATTACCCGGTTGACCTATGTTAAGAACGTTAGACGTTATCCCAACATTTGTCTCCAAAAATTTCCGCCCGTAGGCATCATTCTTTGGACCTCTGAATGAATCCGAAGACTCATAAACCACAGAGGGTTGTGTTGGAATCGGCCAATCTGCCAGGTTTCCCTGAGAAAGGCCTGTTGCTTCACCCGAAGGATTAGCCCCAACACCTGGCATCAGAGAATGTTGTTTTCCGTAAGAGAAATGGTCCACAGACCCCCGTTTCTCCGCAGTAGTAACTCCAAACCCTTTTGCCAGTCGCTCTTTCCTGCCCTTTGCAGAGCCAGCCGAAGAAAGAGCGTCTGTGACGAGTGTAGAAGGAACAGCCGTAACCTTCTGCACACTCGCCACAATCTCGGAGTCTGAAAACCCTTCAAACTCCTCACCGCTAGAAGAACTCGGCACTTTTTGTTTACTTACCTTCTTCTTCCGGTCTCTGTATAATCTCCTTTTCCCAGCCAAATTCCAAACGGAAGCGGTCCAGGAACTGCAGATTTCACAGGGTGATTCCTGTGTGCACGCAGTGCAATTTAGACAGGCGAGGTGAGTGTCCCATGTAGCTACTATATGGCCGCATGTTCCACGCCTCTGATCACCTTTCGGCATAGTTATTTAAAGAATAATATACGAAATAAACACCAAAAACAAACAAAAAAAAAGTTATAAAAAAATAAATTCTACTTTTTATTTTCTAGTTTACCTATGGACGTACCTAATGAAAATATTTTTTCACAAATCTTTCCATAAATTTAATTCAATAAATATACAACAAACATATCATACACAAGAAGATGATAACAATAATTGATACCTCTAACGAGGAGGGGAAATAAGGATGTTGAAAACAAACAATACTCGGAATCCGCACTCGACGATGTGATTGAAATAGTGGGTGGGGTAAACCACCGTGACTCAATTTGTTGTGTACAAAATAAACATATAAAACAAACAATAATTTTCACAATTTAAATTAGCTTAATGTTTTATACAGATTCGGAACTGAATGAGCAAACTTGCTTAAGACGAAAACGCCTTAAAAAGACAAAGAAATTAATTTATAAATAAATAAATAACTTAGCCGTCAAGATGGTGTGTCCAGGAAATTAAAAGTGGCACGTGGGTCACGTAGGCCGGTGCTTGCCGGCAGCCGTGTATATCACACGGACGTGAGGGATACGCTGGGCGCGATCAATTATCTGGATGAGTTAAGTGCTAGGGGCTTATATATCAGGTATTAAATGACTGGTAACGTATTTTTGACATAAAAATCTTACAGTTTTACATGCACAACCTTTCACAACCTTATTATGTAAGCTTGCAAGGTTGCAGATGGAACAATAGAAATCTTTATTACAAGATTTCACAGGTTGAATGTTTGCAAGGGTGTGCAAGATTGCAATTGGAACAATAGCAATCTAAAGATACTTATGAGCTTCATTTAACTGTGTTATGATCGCGCTTAAAATAAGCTTGCAAGCTGACAACCTTAACCCTAACTCATACACAACAAATCTGCAGAAGAGAATGGAAATAATCAGGTGAAATATATTGAAAATATATTTATACAAAAGTTTTTGAATATATATACACTTAAACGAATTTCTAATTGACCACCTAGTTTTTAGCTCACCTGAGCTTTGCTCAAGGTGAGTTATTGTGATCGCCTTTCGACCGGCGTCCATCGTGCGTCATGCGTCAACTTCTTCTTCTCAGTAACCAGTGGGTCAATTGGGATGAAACTTCACAGAAAGCATCCCCTCAAGACCTCACAGATTTCCTTCAAATTTTTGGGATCCATGCAGAATTCTGGTTTCCATGGCAATGAAATGAAAAATACTTCAAAATTCTTCTTCTCCCAAACTGGTCGGCAGAATTTCAAATAATTTTGTAGAAATATTCCTTGGATGACCCTCTATCAGATTCCTTCAAGCCATGTTGATTGGTTGAAAGAACATGGCCGCAAGGGGGGGGGCGGGGCTTTTTTGCCTTATATGGCTATAGTGAAAACTTAAAAAATCTTCTCCTCCGAAAGTGTCAGGCCGATTTTCAAATTATTTTGTAGAAATGTTCCTTAAGTGACCCACTATCAGATTCCTTCAAGCCATGTTGATTGGTCAAAAAACATAGCCGCCACTGGGCCTTATATGGCTTGAGTGAAAACTTAAAAAATCTTCTCCTCCAAAACTGTCTGGCCGATTTTCAAATAATTTTTTAGAAATGTTCCTTGGATGACCCTCTATTAGATTCCTTCAAGCCATGTTGATGGGTGAAAAAACATGGCCACCAGGGGGCGTGGCTATTTTCCCATATATGGCTATAGTGAAAACTTAAGAAATCTTCTCCTCCGAAAGTGTCAGGCCGATTTTCATATAGTTTTGTAGAAATGTTCCTAGGGTAACCCTGTATCAGATTCCTTCAAGCCAAGTTGATTGGAAACTATGGCCGCCAGGGGATTGGGCTTATATGGCTTATTGAAAAAAAAAAATCAGGTAAGAGATCCAGGGCCATGATGGCCCTCTTGTTATCATATTTTAGGAAAATAATTCGGAGAAAAATACAAATAACCAAATATAAGTTTAATACAATTTATTCCTAATATGTAAAACAAAACTTCATTGAAATTTGATCACGGGAACAAACTTCACAGAGAGGGTTAACATGGACACCCTTAAAACAAAAACTGCAAGATCAAATCACGTCGTAGTTGATTTCGTTTCAATACTTTGTAATGTCCACCTGCTGCGGCAATTACAGCAAGGAACCTTCACCTCATTGATATAATGTATCTGTGAAAATACTGTTGTGGAATGGCCGGTCACATCTGATGAATAACATGGGTGATCACTCTGATATTTGGTTGCAGCGGCTGGGCACGCACCTTGCGCTTCAATAGATCCCACACGTGCTCGATTGGATTTAAATCCGGACCTTTTGCAGGCCATTTAATAGAAAAAAACAGGTTTATGTCAATATTTTGCACTAAATAACAAATAATAAAACATATTGCAACTTTTATAACGTCGCGTAACATACCTGTCTGATGGGGGTGCCGGTGCACGAATCATTCCGACGGCTTGAGCGCGTTCTGCAATGCTCATTCTCGCCATATTAAATGTTTTTCATAAAAGACAATCCACGAAGAATACATTCCTATCAAATACAACCACTAACATGGCATGCACGAGGAATGCGAGCACAGAGGCTATTTTCGCACCTACCGTTCCGCATGGATGATTTTGTACATGAATACGTGTTTTCTTTCTGTAAATCGATAGATTGGTGTGTACAATACAAAAATAACCAAACTTTAGATTTTTTGATTAAATATGTCGCATAATATCATATTTTATATGGTGGCCAATTAGGAATTCGTCGAAGTGTAGAGTTGAAAACATTGTGACAAATGGAGAAATTGCTCAATATGAACAAATTCTCCATAAGTCATAACTTTTTTGAAAATTGTCTGCCGTAGAAACATCCTAAAGCGCCTATATGTGAAAAAAGATTGATAGAAAAGACAGTTTATTTTGACTTTTTTGTCGACAAGAGTCCTTGCAATGTCAACACCTTTCCCCATGCAGATGTACTTTAATGCTGACTGTTGCACATTATGCAAATATTACAAATTTAATAAATCAATTAAATTATTATACTTCTTTTCAAAGATTTTTATCGAAGTCCAATGAAGACTGTTTGTATGTAGAAAAATCTTTTAACCCTTTCCCTCGTATAG
The DNA here is from genome assembly GCA_031761405.1 of Serripes groenlandicus. NCBI lineage: Eukaryota > Metazoa > Mollusca > Bivalvia > Cardiida > Cardiidae > Serripes > Serripes groenlandicus. The sequence continues at coordinate 48,714,858 of JASEVX010000001.1, read as the reverse complement.
ACGCTTTCTGACGCCTCTGCAGCAGACGGCTTTTTGAAAACATAGTGACAAAAGAAGAAATTGCACAAAACATGCAATTTCTCCTTTTGCCACAATGTTTTCCACTTTTTGTCATAGGTTATCCATTCAATTATGGAGATTTTCTGTTTTGACAAAATACGTTCAAAGTCATCTGCTGCAGAATTGCCGTATGAGGGAAAGGGTGATGACTATGATGATATATAGTAACATTTGGTGTGGGAAATATGTCATATCAAAGAGAGTTTTTGACTTTTGATTTCATTTATATGATGCCATTTTTCTCCTTATTACTTTCATGTACTTCTATATAACTCAAGATAGTTCTGCATTTCCTTGTTCTTAACTCTTTATCTACTTCTTCTTCTTCTTCTTTTCCGTAAATCCCACCAGTAAGTGGTGCACCGGGTCTCCCCGTAAGCGTTAAGTTATTGTTTTTAGTTTGTTGACGAGTATGTATACAGTGTATGCTCTTATTGCACACTGGAGTGATAATAAGGTCCTACAGATATGTTAAAACAAGTTATAGCACATTAAAAACACCTTAAATGATATAGCTGCAGTATAAAACAATATATTGTGTCCTACACATGTAAAACACGACTACACTACACAACATATAAAACAAGTTCAACCAGTAAGTAGTGCACCGGGTTTCCCAGTAAAGTTTACACAATTCTACTGGTTGCGGACGAAATCTACTAAAACAATATGTTAACATACGCTTTCTGACAGCTCTGCAGCAGATGACTTTTGAAAACATTATCAGCAGACTATTTTGTCTGTTTACTTTTTCCTACAGACAATTTCAGAAAACCACGCCTCCTAAATCAATGGACCAATTTAAAAAAAATGTCACAGGAATGTTCCTTAGGTGGTCCTCTTTCAGGGATGAATTCAATGAAAAACTTTGGTTGCCATAGCAACAGAAAGAAAACTTCGTTTAATTCTTTGTGTCCAAAAAAGTGCTAACCTGATTTAAAATTAATTTTGAACAATTAAATGTTCCTTTGTTGACCCTCTACCTGTATTGTTCAAATTATTCTTAATCTGTTGAGCAAAAATGCTCATATCATTGTCAGCTGTATTCAAAAATTGCACACTCATTTATAGGGATTTTCCCTAATAATATACTGATGTTTTCAAAGTCTTCTGCTGCAGATCTTTATGCTCCTTTGGCAGACCTCTGTTGTGATGGTAATCTTTGAAGCTGCAAATTTTATGTCAGTCAATGTGTAAACCTTAATATTATTTTGTGGTATTAGTTAATAGTGAGTTTGGTTATTCTGTCCCTCATTATAGTTGACTTTTGAATCCTTTGCAGCAGGAGACTATTGAAAACAGTGTGCTTAACCCTTTAATTCATAAAGACGCTTTCTGAGACCTGACTGCAGCAGAAGGCTTTTTGAAAACATGGCAACAAAAGAAGGAATTGCTCTAAACAAGCTATTTCTCCTTTTGCCACAATGTTTGTTCAATAATTATACGTACAATTATAAAGAATTTTTGACTGGATATTTTATAAGTCTTCTGCTGCAGATTTGTTGTATGTGGGAAAGGGTTAAAGGTTTTCACTTCTCATTTCATTTCGGTGTAATTTCATTTCACATTTTGTTTCGGTGAAGTTTTCTATTGGAGGTCTCATGGTCAATGGCAGATTAGAAATCATCATTTCCCTTCGGCTGGAACAGGTTGCATGCACAATTTAAAGCATTTTGGGTTTGTGCATTATAATGACCACAGTCTGCACAAAGCATGTGAATCTGAAAGCTTGAGGGGACAGTTGAATTCACATAGCGACATACATTTGCATATGTACAGCCGTATTATATTTGTATTTCTATACATTGGTTTTTAGCTCACCTGAGCTTTGCTCAAGGTGAGTTATTGTGATCACCTTTTGTCCAGCGTCCGTCGTCTGTCGTGCCTCAACTTCTTCTCCTCAGTTACCAGTGGGTCAATTGGGATGAAACTTCACAGAAAGCATTATCTCAATGACCTCAATATAAGCTATTTTGCCTTATATGGCTATATTGAAAACTTAAAAAATCTTCTTCCCAGAAAGTGTCAGGCTGATTCTCAAATAATTTTGTAGAAGTGATTGGTCATAAAACATGGCCGCCAGTGGCCAGGGCTATTTTGCATTATATGGCTATAGAAAAAAACTTAAAAAATCTCCACCAAAAGTGTCAGGCCGATTTTCAAATAATTTTGTAGAAATGTTCCTAGGGTGACCCTTCTATCAGATTCTTCAAGCCAGGTTGATTGGTCGGAAACTATGGCTGCCAGGTGGCGTGGCTTATATAGCTAAAGTGAAAATAAATAAATCAGGTGAGCGATCCAGGGCCATCATGGCCCTCTTGTTTTCTTTTATTTTTATTAATCTCAATTTCTTTGTACTCTTGTTTATTATTGATCTTCATTATATGGAGGAAATAAAGAAACAAAAAATAAGGGGAATTTTAGGCTGATAATCTTCTTGTCTCAAGAATAAAAAAGTGAACAATATTGCAGGAAAATGGTATGCCTTTAAATGTCACAAGAAATGCATCTTTTCCAACAATGTTTCAAAAGTTTCTGATTGAAAAGGGTGAACATACAACTATCATCAGCAAACAGTGACTTTGTCCAGATGCCTCTTAACAAAGAGTGTTTTCAGAGATCAGGCTGCAGTTAACCCTTTCTCGCTTACAGATGCCTTTTAACATGTGTGCAGCAGATGACTTATGAAAACAATTGACAAAAGCCGAAATTACTCAAACAAGCAATTTCTTCTTTTGCCAGAATGTTTTCAGCTCAATCAAATAATTATACATTTATTATGCACCCTTCGAAGAAGAGGGGTATATTGCTTTGCACATGTCCGTCCGTCGGTAGACCAAAGCTTGTCAGAACGATAACTCAACAATGCCCGGACATATATGGTCCTCAAACTTGACTTGGAGGTTGAGGATGACCAGTCGACGAACCCTATTGATTTTGAGGTCATCAGGTCAAAGGTCAAAGTCACAGTGACCTTGAACGCGAATGGCTTGTCCTAGTGATAACTCGACATTGCCTGCACGCATGGCCCTCAAACTTGACATGGAGGCTGAGGGTGACCAGTAGATGACCCTTATTGATTTTTAAGATCATTGGGTCAAATGTCAAGGTCACAGTGAACTTGAACCTGAAAAGCTTGTCCGAGTGATAACTTGACATTGCCTGCACCCATGGCCCTCAAACTTGACATGGAGGCTTGGCCTGACCATTAAATGACCCTATTGATTTTGAGGTAATTGGGTCAAAGGTCAAGGTCACAGTGACCTTGAACCTGAAAAGCTTGTCCGAGTCATAAATCGACATTTCCTGAACCCATGGCCTTCAAACTTGACATGGAGGCTGGGGGTGACCAATAGATGACCTCTTTTGATGTTGAGGTCATTGGGTCAAACATCAAGGTCACTGACCTTGAATGCAAAATTTTGTCCAAGTGATAACTCGACATTGGCTGCACCCATGACCCTAAATCTTAACATCGAGGCTGGGGGTTACCAGTAGATGACCCCTATTGTGATGTCAATATGTGAATGGTCAAGGTTACAGTGACCGAGTTTGTCCAAGTGATAACAGTATATGACCCCTTTTGATTTTGAGGTCAACAGGTCACAGATCAAGGTCACAGTGACCTTGAATGCAAAAAGCTTGTCAGAGTGATAACTCCACATTGCCGGCACCCATGGCCCTAAAACTTGACATGGAGGCTGAGGGTGATAAGTGGATGACCTCTTGATTTTGAGGTCATCAGTTCAAAAAACGTCCAAATATTCCTGACAACATGGCACTCAGGGTGGGGGAATAATGTTTGACAAACATCTCTTGTTTACTATAAGATTTTCCATGTGATTTTGTAGATGATTTCAAGGTTGGCTGCTGCAAATTAGTTGTGGGAAAGGGTTAATTATGTCTCCCCCCATACATGGGGGAGACATATTGTTTTTGCCCCTTCCGTCCTTCCGTCTGTCACACTTGTTTCCGCTCAATAACTGAAGAACGCTTAGGCGTAGGAACTTCATACTTGGTATACAGGTTTGTCATGACCAGTAGCTGACCCCTATTGATTTCGATGTCAGAAGGTCAAAGGTCAAGGTCATGGTGACCTTGTAAGGTAAAAAGTGGTTTCCACTCAATAACTGAAAAATGCTTGGGCCGAGAACTCCATACTTGGTATGCAGGTTGGCCATGCCCAGTAGAGACCCCTATTGATTTTGAGGTTAGTACGTCTAAAGTCAAGGTCATAGTGACCTTGAGCTGAAAGGTCACAGTGACAATGAGCTGAAAAATTGTTTTTGCTTGGGCCCAGGAACTACATATGTGGTGTGCAGGTTGGTCACTACAAGCAAATGACCTCTATTGATTTTGAGATCACTAGGTCAAAGGTCAAGGTCACAGTGGTCAAGGTCATGTCCATCACACTTGTTTCCGCTCAATAATTGAAGAACGCTTGGGCGTAGGAACTTCATACTTGGTATGCAGGTTGGTCATGACCAGTAGATGACCCCTATTGATTTTGATGTCAGAAGGTCAAAGGTCAAGGTCATGGTGACCTTGTGAGGTAAAAAATGGTTTCTGCTCAATAACTGAAGAACGCTTGGGCCGAAGAACTCCTTACTTGGTATGAAGGTTTGCCATGCCCAGTAGAAGACCCCTATTGATTTTGAGGTCATACATGTAAAGTCAAGGTCACAGTGACCTTGAGCTGAAAGGTCACAGTGACGATGAGCTGAACAATTGTTTTTGCTTAATGGCTTTGGACATGGAAGTTAATACTTGGTGTGCAGGTTGTTCACCACAAGCAGATGACCCCTATTGAAGGTCAAGGTCATGGTAACCTTCAGCTGAAAAATGGTTTCCGCTCAATAACTAAAGAATGCTTATGTCGAAAAACTTCATACCTGGTGTGCAGGTTAGTCCTAATTAGTAGATGACCCTTATTGATTTTGTTTGATTTTAAAATCACAACGTCAAAGGTCAAGGTCACGGTAACCTTCAGCTGAAAAATCGTTTTTACTCAATAACTCAAGAACGCTTATGCCCTGGAACTTCATACTTGGTGTGCAGGTTGGTCCTAACTTGTAGATGACCCCTATTGATTTTTTGAATCCATCATTTCTTTTCCACCCCTACGACCACACAAATGGGGAGACAAGCGCTTTTTGAAAAAAGCAATATCTAGTTATTAATTGTGTTTATTATCAAAGATTAATTGATTTATTCTTTTCCACAAATGCAGCCGTTTTAAATTAAATTGTTGCCCCTGCAGCAGAGGACATAAAACAAACCTGCAGAAAACAATTTTGAAAACATCTAAGGCAAAATATGGAAAAAAGCTATATAAATAATAGTATAATTATTGAAAAGAGTTGAAATAAAGACGCTTATTATGAGCAATCACTCCATTTGTCTCAATGTTTTCAAAAGTCAAATATGTCGAAATGCGTCTGCGGGTGGTAAAGGGTAAATGTTGTTTAGCTGCATGCTACGTGGAGAAAGGGTTCATGATTTTGCATCTTGGCATGACAAAGAACTTTCTGCACGGTGAAGAAATTACAATAAAGAAGACATTCCTGACAGTGTCAACATCACTTCTCATGGTTACAAAGGATGGGTGGAGTTACCCCAGGTAAATCACTTATTATCCCTTCACCTGGGCTGCCGTCCCACATACAGAAGCTTTCTGATGCCTCTACAGCAGACGGCTTTTGAAAGCATTGTGGCAAAAGATAAATTGCTCATGATGAGCAATTTCTCCTTTTGCCACAATGTTTTCATCTTTATTCAATACTTGTTCATTCATTTGTAGTGAGTTTCCATAGTTCTGACTCAATATTTTCAAAATCGTCTGCTGCAGTTTTGCGGTATGTGGAAAATGGGCGTTAACTATATTATATATTTAACTGTGTTAACGACCATCCCATTTCGGTGAAAAAGAAGTTGATTTTCATGGATAATTACTGAAACAACTTTCAATGTCTATTGAAAGCTGGGCTGATGTATTAAGGCCATTTCTGTCAGATGACTTTTGAAGACATGAGATATTTGAGAAATTTCTCCTTTCCCCACATTTTTTTGTGTGATATATGGAATCTGCAGAGGCATCAAAGAGTGAGTGGACTATATATAGCAGGGAATAAAAGGTCATCTGTAAATGAGTTTCCACATTCGTCTGGACAGTCGGAATCTATCAGTAAAAGATTCTTGACTATCACAGTCAGTAAATTATAGATATGATCTTATTATCCTATTTCTACATAACTTAAAACAAATCTGCAGCAGATGACATTGAAAATATAAAGGCTTAAATGTGGATGATCTCTTGAAATGAAAACAATACAGAAAGAATTGAGTTGAAAGCATTGTGGTAAAAAGAGAAGTAACTGTTGTTCATTATTAGCAATATCTCAAAATGTTTTAATGTTTCCCACATACAATAAATCAGCAGTAGACGACATTGGAAATATTTTGGTCAAAACATGGAAAATCTCTGTAAATGAAAAGTATAATGTTTTAATTTAATGGAGATATTGTCTGTTTCGGACAGTTATCACAGTGTTTTCTAAAGTTGTCTGCTGCAGAGGCGTCAGAAGGCGTCTATAAGTGGTACACGGGCGTTATAAAGTTGTATTCTGCAGATTTGTGAAAAAGGGCCTACAGGTGACAAAGTGTTAAATTGATAGTTGTTGTTGTTCCAGTGCGGATGAACCAGGGATACATCATTCAGACTCCTTAACCGGTTCCCACATACGACAATTCTGCAGCAGAAGGCTTTAAACATATTTTGTCAGATGGATAACCTATGACTAAAAGTGGAAAACATTGTGACAAAAGGAGAAATTGCACGTTCTGTGCAATTTCTTCTTTTGTCACTATGTTTTCAAAACGCCGTCTGCTTTAACCATTTCCCTCATACGACAATTCTGCAGCAGATGACTTTAAACATATTTTGTCAAAAATATGAAAATATCTATAATTGAATGGATAACCTAGCTATGACTTAACAAGTGGAAATTCTTCTTTTGTCAATATGTTTCAAATAGTCGTCTGCTGCAGAGGTGTCAGAAAAGCATCTATATGTCCCACATACAACAAATATGCAGCGGACGACTTCGAAAACATATCAACGAAAACCTGAAAACTCTCCATAAAAGATATATAGCTTAATTGTTAAATAAAGTTGAAAACATTGTGGCTAAAGGAGACAAATTTTACCTTTGGCCGCAATGTTTTTTAAAGTTGTCTGCTGCTTTTGCATCAAAATGTGTCAACAGGTGGGAGAGGGTTGAAACTTGATATTAGGTGAACATTCATGAATATTCCTTTTAATCCACGGTTGCTATCCACACTTACCTTTAAAGATTCACAAAGGTATAGTATCTTCCTATCAAATAGCAGCAATTTCTTCATTTCCAACAAACAAATTTAAACTCCGTTCCAGTGAGTGGTATGTATTTGTATGTGAGAAAGGGATAATATATCATAATTATCAGTTCAAAACAACATTGAAGGTCGTTTAACACTTTACCTCATACGACAATTCTGCAGCAGACGACTTTGAACGTATTTTGTCAAAAACTAGAAAATCTCCATAATTGAATGGATAACCTATGACTAAAAGTGGAAAACATTGTGGCAAAAGGAGAAATTGCACGTTTTGTGCAATTTCTTCTTTTGTCACTATGTTTTCAAAAAGCTGTCTGCTGCAGAGGCGTCAGAAAGCGTCTATATGAGGGAAAGGGTTAAATTTCCCACTATTCGATCCAAACAACCTTTTTTTTGTTCAACTAGATTCTTCAGGCCTTCTGCAGATGTTTTTCAATTTAGAAGAGTACCAAAAATGCATATCTGGTAATGGGTTACAACAAATTTCAATATGGATGCCATTAATACCCATCATAACTGTAAAAATTATCATTTCCTGTAATAATCATCAAGTTCACTAAAATGCTTGATTGATGTTTCTTGCAGTTCACATGGACGTTAGGAATGATGGTAACCCTTGGCAAACCGTCCTTAATCACCTTACAGTTAATTAATAGTAATTATGAATTTCTGTGGGAAAAGTTAAATGAACTGAACAAACCTGGTAGTACTGCGGCTTTAACCCTTTCCCTCATATAGACGCTTTCTGACGCCTCTACAGCAGACGGCTTTTTGAAAACATAGTGACAAAATAAGAAATTGCTCAGAACGAACAATTTCTCCTTTGCCACAATGTTTTCCACTTAAGGTTATCCATTCAATTATAGAGATTTTTTATGTTTTTACAAAATATGTTCCAAAGTCGTCTGCTGCAGAATTGACTTATGGGGGAAAGGGTTAAACCCTTACCCACATGGAGAGGTTTTCTGTCACCTCTATGACAGACTGCTTTTGAAAACATTATGATAAAAGGAGCATTTGCCACAATATTTTCAACTTCTGCCGAGATGTTTTCAAAGTCGTCTTCTGCTGTAGATTTGTTGTACTTGGGGAAAGGTTAACAATTTACCTAAATGTACCTGATTTAATTCGCAAATTCAGACTCTTCAAACTTAAAAAAATTCTCTAGAATAAAGATGGAGAATTTAATGTGATAAATGATCATTAATTTTGCTAGATTTATGATAAAACAAATGAAAAAAGTAAGAACTGATTCAATACTAATGCTTTCAAAAGCTGTTGACTGCAGTTACACCTGAATATCAGTAAACTCTTTCTGAATACAACAAATCTGTAGCAGACAACTATGCCAATTTACTTCTAGGCAAAACAGTTGTTGTTATCATTGACTTAACCCTTTCCCTCATATGGACGCTTTCTGACACCTCTGCAACAGACAGCTTTTTGAAAACATAGTGACAAAAGAAGAAATAAATGCTCAGAACGAGCAATTTCTCCTTTTGACACAATGTTTTCCACTTTTAGTCAATTATAGAGATTTTTTATTTTTTGACAAAATATGTTCAAAGTTGTCTGCTGCAGAATTGTCGTATGGAAAAGGGGTTAACCGTTTTCCAGATATGATATTTGAAGTGTTGTCTGCTTTGGAAAAGTCTTGGAATAAAATTGTAATAACATCTGGACAAATTGTGATTGTTACATTATTCATGAGTAATGTCCCCTTTCCCCCCAAAACGTCTTAACCCTTTCCGACATATATAGGCTTTCTGGTGCCTCTGCAGCAGACGACTTTTGACATTCTTCTTTTGTCACAAAGTTTTCAACTCCTTTTCAATAATTATTCCAACATTTAACCCTTTTCCTCATATAGACGCTTTCTGACGCCTCTGCAGCTGACAGCTTTTTGAAAACATAGTGACAAAAGAAGAAATTGCACAAAACGTGCAATTTCTCCTTTTGCCACAATGTTTTCAACTTTTTGTCATAGGTTATCCATTCAATTATGGAGATTTTCTATGTTTAGATAAAATATGTTCAAAGTCGTCTGCTGCAGAATTGTCGTATGAGGGAAAGGGTTAATAGAGCTTTTCTGTGTGTTTGTCTTGATGTTTGCAAAGTCGACTGGTGCAGATTTATTGTATGTGGTAAAGGGAGGGGGGGTTGGATTAAAAAGTCACCTGTTCAGGGAAGGAATAGGTTGAGGAAACTGAGTTTCCCTTCATTGATCCATTGCTCTGACTCGTCTATCTGTTGATAGCGACATCGGTCATGTCTGAAATAAATTGTCTGTTATCTAGTTCAGTCAGACCAGACATCTGTAACATTTATTTAAGTACTTTTTGTCATCAGAAAGTATACCAAACAGTATGAGCCATGTCATGAGTAAACTGACTGTCAAGGCTATTACCATGTAATCATTATCAAATTATATACTAGAGGAGTCGGTTTTTGTCATAATCTATCTCTAGTGACCTTCAGTGCTTTTGCGATAAGATGGCCAACAAACTAGAAGGTGGTTATTCTGCGCAGAAACGTTGGCTGATCTGAATTTTGACTGCTGGCAAAGTCTGAAAGGTTTGTTTTTATATGACATGATAAATATATAAACTCCATTTACATTAGTTCCCTACTGGTTTTACAATTTACCATCTGTCTTGTTTAAAAAGCAAGATTATGTGATATTTCAGGAAACATCATTTTTAGCTCCACTGGCCAGTCAAGCTTATGTCATGGCGAATTGTCTGTCGTGCCTGCGTGTGTGCGTAAACTTTTTGCTTCAATTGACTTCTCCTCCCTAACCATTTGGCCAATTGGGATGACACTTCATAGGTAGCATCCTCTCAATGTTCTCTCCTAAATTCCTTCAAATTTGTTGGATCCATGCACAAATTTGGTTTCCATGGCAACTGAAAGAAAAAAATAGTGAAAACTTCGAAAGTGTCAGGCTGATTTTCAAATATTTCTGTAGAAATGTTCCTTGGATGACCCTCTATCAGATTCCTTCAAGCGATGTTTATTGGTAAAAAAACAAGGCCGCCAGAGGGCGGGGCTTATTTGCCGTATATGGCTATAGTGAAAACTTTGATTGGTTGAAAACTATGGTCGCCAGGGAGGCAGGGCTGTATTGCCTTATATGGCTATAGTAAAAATTTCAAAAATCTTCTCTGACGAAAGTATCTTCAGGCCGATTTTCAAATAATTTTGTAGAAGTGTTCCTTGGGTGACAATTTTGTAGAAGTGTTCCTTGGGTGACTCTTTATCAGATTCTACGAAGCCATGTTGATTGGTCTTAGAATATAGCTGTGAGAGGGCGGAGCTATTAGCCTTATTGATTGGTCTTAGAATATAGCTGTGAGAGGGCGGGGCTATTAGCCTTATATTCAGCCTTGAGTGAAAACTTTATAAATCTTCTCCTCCTAACTATTTGGCCGATTTTCAAATAATTTTGCAGAAATGTTCGTTGGGTGACATTCTACCAGATTCCTTCAAGTTCTGTTGATTGGGCATAAGACATGGCCACCAGGGGATTGGGCTGTTTGGAGATTTAATTTTTGCCTATTGGCAGTGGAGCGATACTGGCCCTATTGGGCCTCTTGTTCAGTTTGTTTTATGGTCAAGGTCACACTTTAAGGTCATAGGTAGAAAATCTGGGACTATTCCCCCTTATTCCATGGGACTTATGTATTGCCTGCAAATTGTTACTTCTAGGATGCTACAGGGCATTTTGATAAAAAAGAAGTAATTGCTTATAATGAGCAATTTCTCCTATTATGAGCAATATCTCCTTTGATCACAATATTTAAAATTCCATTTCGGATGTTCTGTACTTTTTTCTCTATATTTTCAAAGCTATATATATCTGCTGAAAAATCTTTATGTGTGATGAAAAGGGTTGAACAGAAAAAGTTTCTCCAATTTAATAGCTGATTAATATCAGTTTGCCACCTGCACCTAATGCTGAGGAATCTTTAATAGTGTTGATCCAATCATGCCAACAATATTTATTCAAACTCTTATTATCTTCATTGCTTCTTCTAAGACTTATATAAGCAAACATTGTAGATTTAGATTAAACTGAACAAAGGCTCGGGGTGCCATAAATATACAAAATAAGCGTACTCTGTATCTTTGGTAACCTTTCAATGCAGAATTTTAAAAATGGACATGTTCAGCTTTGCATTTGGAAGAGTCAACAGTCAATTTTAGGAATATCAAAATAAAAATGTAGAGTTGAGATGCCTACCAGTATAAATTCTGGTCAAACACCAAACCAATGAAATGTCAGCTTTAATCAAGACATTGTTGGAAAAGTATAAATATTTTTCCATGGAAGTATCCTTTTTCCAAGCTGCATATTAATTTTATCACATAAATCATGCAGCAGTCTGGAGTTTTGAAAACATTGAGGGAAATGAAAAAACTTCTCATGATGAGCAATTTCTCCCTTGGCCAAAATATTTTCAAATGTATTCAATGATTATATTTTCTTTTATTGAGATTTTTCTGCTGCAGATTTATGTATAGGTTGTTGAAAGCATTTATATATGTAAATTTTGAAAGGTGTATAAAACCAGATATGAAAAATAGAGACATTTTTAAATCGACAGACAAGTAGTTTCCCTATTTTTTAAGTTGTCCACTTCAACCAAGTCTGCATAGCTGTTTTATAAGAAGAAGTTTTATCTTCGGAGCAGATTTCAGTTGAACTTTGCTTTAACCCTTTCCATCATACGACTTTGAACATATTTTGTCAAAAAAATAGAAAATCTCTATAATTGAATGGATAATCTATGACTAAAAGTGGAAAACATTGTGGCAAAAGGAGAAATTGCTCGTATCGAGCAATTTCTTCTTTTGTCTCTATGTTTTTAAAAGCCGTCTGCTGTAGAGGCGTCAGTAAGCTTCTATATGAGGGAAAGGGTTAAGGTCATTAAGTTTATCTTTACCACTTGTTTCAAAATTTAAATGAACATCTATATAACGAGTTTTTAATGCAGAAAGGGTTTGGCGCAATTACATTATAAGAGATATGTCGGAGAGAAATCTGTAAAATAAGCAAGCAGCCTTGGCCTCTTTTCTTTCTTATCATCCATTTTTGAAACCCTGCAGCAGATAGTTCTTGGAATAATAGTGAGAAAAACCTATTCTCAAAACGAGCTATGCCTATTTCTGCATTTTTTTTTTTTTTAAATTGTTATTTTGCTAAGGCCCTTTCACACATACAAGTTCTCTTTCTGACGCCTCTGCAGCAGACGACTCATAATGATCAACTTTCCCATCTGCCACCTTTCCCATCTGCCACACTGTTTTCAAATATATTCAATGTTTAAACTTTCATTTATAGAGGTTGACCATATTCTTAACCAAGGATTTTCAAAGTCGTCTGCTACATATTTGTAAGTGGGAAAGGGGTAATTTATCCTAATGTAGATCTACCAAATTACTTTTTTGGTGGCGGGCAGTTCTGGCTTTCATGCTGTTTAGATGCATGTCTAGCGTTCAAAACACATTTTGAACAGAAAAACTAAAATACATTATCTTAATTTCAGACCTTGAGAGCAAAGCTATAAGCATATCATTTTAGCCCTTTTAAACCTTACCCTCATACGACAAATCTGCAGCAGAGGACTTTGATATTAATCAGCTATTAAATTGGAGAAACTTTTTCTGTTCAACCCTTTTCATCACACATAAAGATTTTTCAGCAGATATATATAGCTTTGAAAATATAGAGAAAAAAGTACAGAACATCCGAAATGGAATTTTAAATATTGTGATCAAAGGAGATATTGCTCATAATAGGAGAAATTGCTCATTATAAGCAATTACTTCTTTTTTATCAAAATGCCCCATCTAACCTTGTCTGGCCCGCATCTTAACCATGCATGATAGGATTTAAAAGAAACTTGGCACAAACGTTCACCATGATGAGGCGGCGTGTCGCGCAACAAGACCCAGGCATGTACCTCAAATGTCAAGGTCACACTTAGAGGTCAAATGTCAGAATGAGTCAATCTGTCCCACCTAACCTTGTCTGGCCCGCATTTTAACCATGCATCATAGGATTTCAAAAAAACTTGGCACAAACGTTCACCATGTTGAGGCGGCATGTCGCGTACAAGATCAAGGCCTGTACCTCAAAGGTCAAGGTCACACTTAGAGGTCAAAGGTCAAAATGAGTACTGTGTGATAGAACTACCTTGTCCGGCCCGCATCTCAACGATGCATCTTAGGATTCTCAAGTTACTGGACATACATGCTCACCATGATGAGGTGGCTTGTACCTCAAAGGTCAATGTCACACTCAGAGGTCAAAGGTCAAAATGAGGACTGTTTGATAGGACTACCTTGTCTGGCCCGCACCTCAACCATGAATCATAGGATTCTCAAGTTACTGGGCACACATGTTCACCATGGTGAGGTGGCGTGTTGCGCACAAGACCCAGGCTTGTACCTCAAAGGTCAATGTCACACTCAGAGGTCAAAGGTCAAAATGAGGACTGTTTGATAGGACTACCTTGTCTGGCCCGCATCTCAACCATGAATCATAGGATTCTCAAGTTACTGGGCACACATGTTCACCATGGTGAGGTGGCGTGTTGCGCACAAGACCCAGGCATGTACCTCAAATGTCAAGGTCACACATGCTTGAATGGATTTTGGTATAACTTCACACAATTGGTAGGGGACTTTTGTATTGCTTGCAATACGACAGTATTTGATGTGACATTATTTTGCATGTAATGCTCGGGGTTATCAGTATTTGATGATAAGTCTCTACTGCTGACCCATTGTCTCTCTTAAAGTTGACCATTCTCAATTTATGGTATTCCATCATGCGACCTTTAGATCAATATTTACCTCTGAGTCACCGTCTCTCGGAGAGGTAACACCTCTCATTCTGGATTTCAAACCTTGAACCTTTTGGTCAAGAGACCAATGCATCACCTTGACTTTAGATTATGTCAAACTGGAGGAGCAATAATACCCCAACTAGAAGTGTTGTTCCACTAGTTTTAAGCCATCGAATCTTAAATGATGGCTTACCAGAGAGCCATATGACCCTTTATTGCCAGACACACTGTTCCTATAGAACCCCATTATTATAGCCATATCCTATACTGTGATGAACCTTGGGGGGACATATTATTTTTGCTCTGTCTGTTCTTCAGTATGTATGTCACATTGGCTTTATGCTCAGTTTCCAGAGAACTGAGAGTCTTCAAACTTAATGGGATGATTGGTCTAATTGAGTAGATGATCCCTAATGTTTTAAGTGTCAAATGTCAAGGTCACATGGACTGTAAATGTCAAATATTTTTCTGCGCAATATCTCAATAATTCGACTCAGAGTCTGCAAACTTCAAAGGATGGTTGGCCTTGCTACATAGACTACCCCTATTGTATTGGGGTCACTTAGTCAAAGGTCAAGGTTACAGGGGTTGTTAAGATCAAATTTGTTTCTGCTCAATATCTCAAGAACCCTTTGTCCCAGAGTCTTAAAACTTAATAGAATGATTCCACTTCCTAAGTAGATGACCCCTTATTGTTTTGAGGGTCACAGTGCCGTAAAGGTTAAATATGTTTCCGCTCAATATCTCAAGAACACTTTTTCCAAAAGTCTTCAAACATCATAGGATGATTGGTCTTATTTTTAGCTCAACTGAGTTTTGCTCAAGGTGAGTTATTGTGATCGCCTTTTGTCCGGCGTCCAGCGTGCGTCAACTTCATCTCCTCAATAACCGGTGGGTCAATTGGGATGAAACTTTACAGAAAGCATCCTCTCAATGACCTCACCAGATTTCCTTCAAATTTTGGGGATCCATGCAGAATTCTGGTTTCCATGGCAACGAAATGAAAGAAACTTCAAAATTCTTCTTCTCCCAAACTGGTTGGCAGATTTTCAAATAATGTTGTAGAAATGTTCCTTGGATGACCCTCTATCATATTCCTTCAAGCCATGTTAATTGGTCAAAAAACATGGCTGCCAGGGGGGGCGGGGCTATTTTGCCTTATATGGCTATAGTGAAAACTTAAAAAATCTTCTCCTCCGAAAGTGTCAGGCCGATTTTCAAATAATTTTGTAGAAATGTTCCTTGGATGACCCTCTATCAGATTCCTCCAGGCCATGTTGATTGGTTGAAAAACATGGCCGCCAGGGGGGGTGGGGCTTTTTTGCCTTATGGCTATAGTGAAAACTTAAAAAATCTTCTCCTCCAAAAGTGTCAGGCCGATTTTCAAATAATTTTGTAGAAATGTTCCTATGTTGACCCTTTATCAGATTCCTTCAAGCCAAGTTGATAAGTCGTAAACTATGGACACCAGGGGGCGGGGCTTATATAGCTAAAGTGAAAAAAGAAATCAGGAGAGCGATCCAGGGCCATCATGAGTAGATGATCCCTATTGGCTTTGGAGTCAATGGGTCAAAGGGCAAGGCCACAGGTCAAATCTGTTTCTGCTCAATATCTCAAGAACCTTTTTTCTTCAATTTCACAGGATGAGTGGACTCCTTGAGAAAATGACCACTACTGTTTTTGGGGTCACTGGGTCAAAGGTCAAATTTGTTTCTGCTCAATATCTTAAGGACCCTTTGACCAAGAGTCTTTAATATCATGAGTTGTTTGGGTCCCTACATTATTTTGGGGTTATCTCGTCAACGGGCAAAGTTTTATGGGCAATCAGATTCAAACTAGTTTCCGCTGGGTGTCTCAAGAATTCTTTTTACCAGAGTCTTCAAACTTAACAGGATTATTGGCCTATGAGAGCAGGTGACCCTATTATTGTATTGTAAAATTGGGAGACATGCACTTTTTTCCAAAAAGCATATTCTAATTAAAAAATTCTCCTATCGCCACTATGTTTTCAACTATATTCAATAATTTTTATTTTCGTTGATACAGATTTACAATATTTTTGCCTACTCATTTTTTTAAAGGGATTTGCCATTAAATTTTATTTATGAGAGAAAGGTTGATATTGTTGGAGCCTGTTTTTCCCTAGTAAAGCTCTCTATATTATTGTACCAAGGGAACCATATAAAGTTGAGTGACTTCTGTTTTACTCCGCTGGTGATATTAATCATTTACTTTTATGTACAGTGTAGCCCTTTCCCACATAAACAAATCTGCAGCAGACGACTTTGAAAACAAACACGAAAATGATTGGAAACTCTCTTTAAATGAAAGTACAATAAATACAATAATTGAATCGAGCTGAAAACATGATGGAAAAAAGGAAAAAATGCTTGTTATGAGCAATTTCATCTTTTGTCGACATGTTTTCAAAAAGCCGTCTGCTGCAGAGGCGTCAGAAAGTGTCTATTTGAGGGAAAGGAGAAGACTTATCTCTGCTTTATATCTGTTTAGAAAGTTTTTCGGTATTATTCTGTTTGTCCCTTGTGGATAATCTTTGGAATCTTCCATTAACTTATCACTAGTATAGGATGTTGATTATCAATGTTTGATGATTGGAAAACACTAGGAATTGAAAAGAAGTCATTAATCTTTATAAACTTATCTAGCACTTTGCTAAGGAGTTTGAATAGAAAAATCCTTTCAACTAAAATTACTGTTATAGCCATTATTATTTACAGATTTTTTTTTTTTTATTTACTATTTCCCACATACAACAAATCTGCAGCAGACGACTTTGAAAACATCTAGGCAAAATATCTTTTAAAAAAAAGATTAAAAACATTGCTGCAAAAGGAGAAATTGCTTGTTTTCGGCTTAGATTTCTCCTTTTGTCACACATTTTTCAAAACTTGTCTGCTACAGAGGTGTCAGAAAGCATCTATATATGTGGGAAAATGTTAACTCTTGTCGCATTTAATATATCTTCCGAGACCACTTTCCGACTACCAGACACATTTTGACATATCTGAAGTGGACGACTTTCAAAAACATTGTGTCAAAAGGGGAAATTGTCAACTGTCTTCAATAATTAAACTTTCATTCCTAGAGATTTTCCATACTCTTCCTGAAATATTTTCAGTCATCTGCTGCAGATATATCATATGTGGGAAAGGGTTAAAACTTCTAGGCAAAAAAGTGGAAAATCTCTAAATGAAAGTATAATTTCGGAAAAAGTAGACAAATATGCAAAATATTCTTTGCTCAGAATGTTTCAAGAAGGTGTCAGCAAATGCATGAAAATGAGATTACATTTGAAACATTTAGAGAACATTTTTAGCTCACCTGAGCTTTGCTCAAGGTGAGTTATTGTGATCGCCTTTTGTCTGTCGTCCGTCGTCCATCGTCCGTCGTGCGTCGTGCGTCAACTTCTTCTCCTCAGTAACCAGTGGGTCAATTGGGATGAAACTTCACAGAAAGCATCCCCTCAATGACCTCACCAGATTTCCTTCAAATTTTTGGGATCCATGCATAATTCTGGTTTCCATGGCAACGAAATGAAAAAAACTTAAAAATTCTTCTTCTCCCAAACTGGTTGGCAGATTTGCAAATAATTTTGTAGAAATGTTCCTTGGATAATCCTCTGTCAGATTCCTTCAAGCCATGTTGATTTGTCGAAAAACATGGCCGCCAGGGGGGCGGGGCTATTTTGCCTTATATGGCTATAGTGAAAATTTAAAAAATCTTCTTCTCCCAAACTGGTTGGCAGATTTTCAAATAATTTTGTAGAAATGCTCATTGGATGACCCTCTATCAGATTCCTTCAAGCCATGTTGATTGGTCAAAAAACATGGCCGCCAGGGGGCGGGGCTATTTTGCCTTATATGGCTATAGTGAAAATTTAAAAAATCTTCTCCTCCGAAAGTGTCAGACCGATTTTCGAATAATTTTGTAGAAATGTTCCTTGGATGACCCTCTATCAAATTCCTTCAAGCCATGTTGATTGGTAAAAAAACATGGACGCCAGGGGGGGCTGGTCTATTTTGCCTTATATGGCTATTGTGAAAACTTAAAAAAATCTTCTTCTCCAAAAGTGTCAGGCCGATTTTTCAAATAATTTTGTAGGAATGTTCCTAGGGTGACCCTCTATCAGATTCCTTCAAGCCAAGTTGATTGGTCGGAAACTATGGCCGCCAGGGGGCGGGGCTTATATAGCTAAAGTAAAAAAAAAAAAATCAGGTGAGCGATTCCAGGGCCATCATGGCCCTCTTGTTTTATAACATTTTACTTTCTTTTCGACATTTTTAAAGAAGTTCCCTTTATTTTTCTTGAATTAACCATGTGCCACATATAGATACGCCTCTGCAGTATGCAACTTTTGAAAATAATTATACCCCCAAAAAACAAAGTTTTTTGGCGGGGGTATATAGGAGTCACTGTGTCAGGCTGTCTGTCAGTCGGTCGGTCGGAAGCCATATTTTGTCCGGCCTATTTCTTACAAACCACTGGGTGGAATTCAATAACATTTTACATGAAGCTTCTATACCAAGAGGAGATGTGCATACCCTAAAGATCTTACAATTGCATGTTATTTTACAGAGTTATGGCCCTTTTGTTGGTCAGTCAGAAGCCATATTTTGAGTCAAGGTGCTGTTTTGGGGGTATTTATCATCTTCAGTGATATATGGCCCTTTTACTTATTAAGTTGTTGGTCATATTTTTTGTCCGAAGCCATATTTTGTCCAGCCTATTTCTTACAAACCAGTAGGTGGAATTCAATAACATTTTACATGAAGCTTCTATACTAAGAGGAGATGTGCATACCCTAAAGGTCTTACAATTGCTTGTTATTTTACAGCGTTATGGCCCTTTTACTTATTAAGTTGTTGCTCATATTTTTTCCGAAGTCATATTTTGTCCGGCTTATTTCTTACAAACCACTGGGTGGAATTAAATTAAATTTTACATGAAGCTTCTATACCAAGAGGAGATGTGCATATCCTAAAGGTCTTACAATTGCATGTTATTTTACAGAGTTATGGCCCTTTTACTTATTAAGTTGTTGGTCATATTTTGTCCGGCCTATTTCTTACAAACCGATAGATGGGATTCAATAAAATTTTACATGAAGCTTCTATACCAAGAGGAGATGTGCATATCCTAAAGGTCTTACAATTGCTTGTTATTTTACAGCGTTATGGCCCTTTTACTTATTAAGTTGTTGCTCATATTTTTTCCGAAGTCATACTTTGTCCGACCTATTTCTTACAAACCGATGGGTGGAATTCAATAACATTTTACATGAAGCTTCTATACCTAGAGGAGATGTGCATATCCTAAAGGTCTTACAATTGCATGTTATTTTACAGAGTTATGGCCCTTTTACTTATTAAGTTGTTGGTCATATTTTGTCCGGCCTATTTCTTACAAACCACTGGGTGGAATTCAATAACATTTTACATGAAGCTTCTATACCAAGAGGAGATGTGCATACCCTTAAGGTCTTACAATTGCATGTTATTTTACAGTGTTATGGCCCTTTTACTTATTAAGTTGTTGGTCGGTCAGAAGCCATATTTTGTCCAGCCTATTTCTTACAAACCATTTGGTGGAATTCAATAACATTTTACATGAAGCTTCTATACCAAGAGGAGATGTGCATATCATAAAGGTCTTACAATTGCATGTTATTTTACAGAGTTATGGCCCTTTTGTTGGTCGGTCGGAAGCCATATTTTGAGTCAAGGTGCTGTTTTGGGGGTATTTATCATCTTCAGTGATATTTCTAGTTAAACTTTCATTTAAAGAGATTTTTGCATAGAAGTTTTCAAAGTCATCTGCTGCAGATTTGTTGTAAGTAGGAAATGTTTAAAAACATTGCTACTTTGAACAAACTGTTCCAATGACAACTTGTTCTTATAAAACAGCAAGTTATACTTCTCTTTTTTGTTTGTATGGTGTCTTATGTTGCTTTCTATAATTTTAAGCTTGTCTTTTTTTCGAAGAAAAAAGTCAGGCTATTGTGATACCCTTGGCGTCGTCGTTGTCGTATGCGACGTCACAAAAGTTTAACCTTACCTCATAACTCAAAAATATTTCAACATTTTAAATGAAACTTGGTACACATATTCTTAGGAACAATAGGAGTGTCTTTACCTAGTCACATAATACTGGCTTTAATAATTATCGGTAAATGCCCTTTTTTTTTACTTATAAAATACAGACAAGTGATAGCCGTCTCTTAGTGTGGCGCTCTTTAACCCTTTCCTTCATATGGCAATTCTGCAGCAGACGACTTTGAACATATTTTGTCAAAAAATAGAAAATCTCTTGAATTGAATGCAAAACCTATGACTAAAAGTGGAAAACATTGTGGCAAAAGGAGAAATTGCTTGTTTTGGGCAATTTCTTCTTTTGTCACTATGTTTTCCAAAAGCTGACTGCTGCAGAGGCATCAGAAAGCGACTGTATGAGGGAAAGGGTTAAGTTATATCACTAGTTTTCTTGGGTAAGTTGCCAGAGCAACTGGTTCATTTATCCTGACAATTCTGAGTACGTAATTAAGCCATTACAACCATTTTTAAGGGCTTTGGTATGACCTGTCTAGAGATCGATCCTGTGACCACCTTTACCTGAGGTGGACAATCTACCACATAGTGTACCATTGAGGTGCTCATTAGTCTTGTCTGAAGTAGACAACTTTAAAAATTAGTTATTTTAGTGTCAGAGATTTCTCTTTTTTCCATCCTCTTTTTAACTCTTTAAACGTTATATATTTAAACCCTTTCTAATATGCAACAAATCTACAGCAGAAACCTTTTAAAACATTTAGGAAAAGAATGGAAAATCTCCATAAAAAGAAGAATTTTTATTGAATAATGTTGAAAACAATGTGGTAAATGAAGAGATTACTTATTAGCTTGTTTGTTTTGTGATACCCTGATGGCTTTGTTGTCTGTGGCGTCACAAAACTTTAACCTTATCTCATACCTCAAACACCATGCAACATTTTCATATAAAACTTGGTATACATGTTCATGGAAGCAAAAGGCATGTCTATACCAGGTCACATAACTCTGGCTTTCATAATTATTCAGTAAGGTTTTTTTGGAATAAAAAAACAGACAAGCTTTGGTGTTTTTTCTGCCTCGCTCTTGTTTTTAGCAATTTATCCTGTTGCCATAATATTTTCAAAAGTTGTATTTTGCATATGCACCTAAATGTGTGTCTGCATTTTGGAAAGGCATAATTAAATAAAAACTAGTTAAGCTAAGAAATATCTTCATCTGGAATTAATTATGTTGTTATCAAAACACACCTACCACAGAAATGTTGTCTTTCAGGCATTTTCGTATAAGATAAACACCCTCAGTTATAGATCTGTTACCTTGAAATAAATAAGACATTGAACCATGCACTTTGTAGTACTTTGATTCAGTTTCCAATGAGGATGGTTAACCCTGTCTCACCTGCAGAAACATTTTGATCCATCTACAGCAAACAGTGTTTCAAAAGGTGAATTGTTCATAAGCAGCTATTTGTCTTGCCATGATTTTTCCACTTCAAGATTTCTGCCTTCACTTATTGAGGTTTTCAACATTTGTTACTCAAGTTTTCCAAGTCGTCCGCAGCAGATTTGTTGTATGTAGGGAAAAGTTGATATTTTCAGAGGAGGTTAACCCTTTCCCTCATATAGACGCTTTCTGACGCCTCTGCAGCAGACGGCTTTTTGAAAACATAGTGACAAAAGAAGAAATTGCACAAAACGTGCAATTTCTCCTTTTGCCACAATGTTTTCCACTTTTTGTCATAGGTTATCCATTCAATTATGGAGATTTTCTATGTTTTGACAAAATACTGCTGCAGAATTGTCGTATGAGGGAAAGGGTTAACCGTAATTCTTTGAAATGGACAAAGCAAAAATGTTAGCTTTGAATTATGATTATGAACAATATTAACTATTATAGACTTTAGAAGATTGTTTTATATCTCTTGAAAGTCCCTTTGAAGCCTTTTGAATGGTCTGGAACTATTTTCTATTATGATTATTTTACAACAGTGATTGGGTGTAGATATATTTACAAAATTATAGATATCATATAACCCATGTTTTGTACTTCATAAACTGTCCTCTATCTGTCTTAGGCTTTGCCCACATACAATAAATCTGCAGCAGACCACAGAAAATATCTAGGCAAAAATATGAAAAATCTCTATAAATAAATTGAGTTAATTGTCTAACGCCGTTTTTAACAATTTCTCAGTTATATCACGGCGGCCAGTTCACCTACTCATGCATTTCCTGGTTTTCTCACACCAGTACTCCACGCAACAATCTTCCCAAGTAACTGGCTGCTTTTCCACATACTCTATAAATGAAGATATATATAAGTAGAGTTTAAAGCTTTATGGCAAAATTAGAAAATGGTTATTATAAGCAATATATTTCCTTGTGCCACAATGTTTTCAAAAATGTCCTCTTAGCTGTTTGACAAGAGTCATTGCGACATGCGTCATTCGTCTTCCACCAATGGGCTAAGTCTATGTGGAAAAGCAGCCAGTTGCTGGGAAGATTGTTGTGTTGAGTACTGGTGTGAGAAAACCAGGAAACACATGAGTAGGTGAACTGGCCGCCGTGATATGACTGAGAAATTGTTAAAAACGGCGTTAAACCCCAATCAACCAATCAACCAACCAATCAAATGTCCTCTGCTGCAGATGAGTTGAAATGTGTCTGCATGTGGCAAAACTTAACCCTTTCCCTCATACGACAATTCTGCAGCAGACGACTTTGAACGTATTTTGTCAAAACATAGAAAATCTCCATAATTGAATGCATAACATATGACTAAAAGTGGAAAACATTGTGGCAAAAGGAGAAATTGCACGTTTTTGTGCAATTTCTTCTTTTGTCACTATGTTTTCAAAAAGCTGTCTGCTGCTGAGGCGTTCGAAAGCGTTAAATGAGGGAAAGGGTTAATTAAACATCCTATCAGCTAACTGCTGAAAATATAATTTAAAAAATATGTGTAGCTTAAAATTTAATTATACTTTCCCTTTTATATTACCAACAACATTTTTTGAATGACCTGATTTTCATCCAGATTTAGAATGATTGATTAGTTGGTGTTTTACGGAGCTTTCAGCTTTTTAGTTATACCATGGCGTTTCCTGGGTAAGTTATCATTACTCCTGGTCCAATGTATCCCGACACCAGCCAGTCAGTCGAAATGCTAACCATGCAACCCTGAGCACCAAAGAAGGAAAGCCATTCCTACCATTTTCAAAGTCTTGGGTACAGCCCGGCTGGGGATCGTACTTGTGTCCTCCCACACACAAAATTAATTTGATTGAGTGATATTTTTATTAAAACAATATTATATGACAATAGACAGTTAAACCCCCTTTCCAGCATACAACAAATCTGCAGCAAAGACTTTAAAAACATCTTGGCAAAAATATGAAAAATATACATAAATGAGAGTTTAATCTTCATATAGTGTTAAACATTGTGGCAATTGAAGAAATTGCGCTCAATGATCAATTTATCATTTTGCCACTATGTTTTCAAGAGTTGTGTACTTTAGAGGCATTAGAAAGTGTCTGTATGTGGGAAAGGGTTAATACTGGCAATACCATACTTATGTAGTAGGCTACAATGAAATTCCACACTGTTGATATGTCCAACAAACAAGACCCTTTTGATTTTGTGAGCAGCAGAAGCCTTGAAAATATCTAGGTAAAAATAACAAAATTATTAAATGTTTGTAAATTTATCGAAAAGGTGGATAAAGGATCAATAAGTTATTATGAGCAATTTTTCCTTTTACAACAAAAGTAAATTGTCTGCTTCAGATGCATCAAAATGCTTCTGCATGTATGTGGGAAAAGTTTGAAAGTTGAGCCAAGGGGTTGAAAAGGCTTACAGAGTAAATCCTTGTTATTTATTATAATGATAACAGGAAGCTTTCAAATTATTTAGGGAAGATTTAAATATTTATTATGTTAATAAAGAATTATTAACTGTTAAATTGATATACAATAATAGTTTTGTGTACCTGAAACACATATGTCTTCGGACAAACATTTTTAGCTTGATTTTAGCTATCCTACTCGACTTGGCGGCGTCGATGGCATTTGCGTCACACCTTGGTTAAGTTTTTTGTACCACCTCACTTTTAAGCTCACATAAGCACGAAGTGCAAGGTGTGCTTTTGTGATCACTCATTGTCCGGAGTCCATCGTTGTCCTCGTCTGTATGTACGTCTGTTAACAATTTCCTACAAATAATTCTCCTACTAAACCAATGGACAGATTTTAATATAACTTCACAAGAATGTTCCTTAGGTGGTCCTCTTTTAAAGTTGTTCAAATAATTCAATTCCGAGTAGAACTTTGGTTGCTGCGGCATCAGAAAAGGGAAAAAAATGTCAAAACTTTAAAAACATTCTTGTCCAAAACTACTTTCCTGATTTAAATTTTTTTTGGCACAAATGTCACTTGTGTGACCCTCTGCTAAGGTTGTTTGATTTATTTAGATCCGTTGAAAAACATGGCCACCAGGGGGTTTGCCTTTCTTATATGTAATGTAGTGAAAACTTCAAAAATCTTCCTGTACTCAATCACTGGCCCGATTTAAAAATAATTTGGCACAAATGCTACTTGTGTGACCCTCTGCCAAGGTTGTTTCTGATGCGTTGAAAAATATGGACACCAGGGTGGTGGGGTTGCTTGTTTTCCTTATATGTATAGAGTAAAAACCTTGAACACTATTGAAGATCTTTTAAATCAGGTGAGCGATATAGGGCTATCATGGCCCTCTTGTTTTCAAAACCATTAGAGATATTGCTTTGAAACTTTCAATACTTGTTCACCATCATTACAAGGTTTCTGTATGGCCCTTTTTTGACTTAGAATTTTGGTAAAGTCTTTTGAACCATCCCACTTTGTGAGCTCACCAGAGCAAGGTGAGTTTTTGTGATCGCCGTTCGTCATCAACATTTGCTTGTTAACACTCTAGAGGCAACATTTTGCACCCATTTTTCATGAAAGATAATCAGAACATATATCTCCATCGAATCTAGGCCAAGTTCAAAACTGGGTCATGTGGAGTCACAAACTAGGTCACTAGATCAAATTGAATGAAAATCTTGTTAACACTCTGGAATCAGCATTTACAACTTGAGCATGTTGAAACTTTGTCAGAATGTTTGTCTTAGTAATATCTAGGCCAAGTTCAAATATAGGTCATGTCAGATCAAAAACTAGGTCACTACGCTAAATTGAAGGAAAATCTTGTTTACACTCTGGAAGCCGCATGTTAAACTTGAGCATGTTGAAACCCAGCAGAAAAATTGTTTAAATATGGGTCATGTCCGGTCAAAAACTATGTCACTAGGCAAAATTTAAGGAAAATCTGGTTAACACTCCGGGAGCCACATTTTTGGCTTAAGCATGTTGAAACTTTGTCAAGAATGTTTGTCTTAATATTATCTAGGCCAAGGTCGAATATGGTTCATATTGGTTTAAAAACTAGGTCACAAGGCCAAATTGAAGGAAAATAGTGTTAAAACTCCGGAGGCCATATTTTTACTTTGAGCAAGTTGAAACTTTGTCAGAATGTTTGTCTTGATGATATCTAGTCCATGTTCGAATATTGTTCATATTAGGTCACTACCCTCTAGGCCAAATGAAGAAAACACTGGAGGTTTCATTTGAATCTTTGTCAGAATAATTGACTTGATGTGTTTTGCATTAGAATTCACATTGCATAATTTAGGTGAGCGATCTAGGGCCATTTTGTTTCAAAAAATATTGAAGAAATTTTCCTTGGTTGACCCTCTATCATATCCCTTCAAGTCATGTTAATCAGTCGAAAAACAGACCACTAGGGGGGCAGGCTGTCTGCCTTATATACCGTATATCCGTGGCCATAAGTCAAATTTTTGGTGTTGAAGCAGGGACTCGACTTATGACTGAACGACAAAGTCAAATTAAAAAAAACAACAGAATTTCGGAGTTTTGGGGGAAAATATTAGGTTGTTTAGGCTGTTTAATCTCATGTAAATTGATTTCTAGGGTGAGCAAATGCTTGTAAACCAGTTTCTATAATATCTGTATCTGTTGTCACTGTTAGTAATTGTACCTATATAGAAAGTGCGTTTGGATGGACAATAACCGTAATATTGTATTTAAATTATTTTCTATTCATTATTTTATTAATTGAATAAATTTAAAAAAGAAACAAAATCAAAACAATTATCAGTTGAACAAATGATTTACAATACAAAGCACAAACATAATAGAATAATAATAAAAATAATAATAATGAGACACTCAAACCCATTTCCTTCACTAGCAAAATTAAAATATTGGTCAATTTATTATTGTTGAATTAAATCTGTATGCTGTTAACCCTAGAGCTGTTAACCAGTCTTGCATTATTAAGTTTAACCTTTTCGAAGGCATGCAACAAATAAGCAGAAGACGAGAATTTAAAAATAAATAGTAAAAAATATTGAAAACATCTCTCTATAAATGAATGTATATTTATTTGCATACAGTTAAAAACACTGGAGAATGGAGAATTTGTTCACTATAATGAGCAATTTAGAATATCTCTATAATTAAATGGATAACCTATGACAAAAAGTGGAAAACATTGTGGCAAAAGGAGAAATTGCATGTTTTGTGCAATTTCTTCTTTTGTCACTATGTTTTCAAAAAGCTGTCTGCTGCAGAGGCGTCAGAAAGCGTCTATATGATACGAGGGAAAGGGTTAAAAACATTGGAACAAAAGGAAAAGTTATTCCTTATGAGCATGTTATCCTTTTGGGACAAAGTTTTCAACTCTCTTCATTAATTATAATACTATTTAGTGAAATTTTCCACAATTTCATCTGCATGTTTTCAAGGTCGTCTGCAGCTGATTTGTTGTTTGTGGGGAAGGGTGCAGCAATACATCCTCAAAAAACTAATATAGGGTGGTCTGCTTTGAAATTTCAATGATGAAATTGTTTAATCTGGATATTTGGGATAGCAGTGAATTGGAAAAGAATTGAAAACATCTGCTCATTTTGAGTAAAATCTCCTTTTCCCACAAAGTTTGAAAAATTTCAGCTGCAAAGGCAACAAATGCCACCTGTATCAGGAAATGGGTTACACAGGAAGTGATCAAAACAGAAAAATCAATTTTTGAAGAAAGTCTACATTAAGGGTATATTTTTGAGATGATACATCCATCATCCATTACGACCAATTTATCATTTGGATGTAAGAATTGTATCACAGAGAATTTTTCTTACGCATGTCTGCGTTTTGGCAACAGTTCCCCAAACCTGTTTTCCTGACAAGAGTCTGCCATTTAACTGATGGCTTACAGCCTTATCAACTATTAATTTGTTGGCACGTGGCTACGTTCCCACGCTTTCGGAATGAAAGTTACTAAATTTAGAACAGCATGTGCCAGGTTTTGTTTTTATAAGCTATTACAGGCTTCATCATCTTGGCAAAGTACTTACATATTAGTGGAAGCACCACTGGAAAAGTGATCCTGATGAGAAAATGATGTAACTCCGATTCTTCAGTTTGGATATGGTTTCTGTCTCAATGAATCTTTTAGTAATTAACCCTTTTACCCATGCAGAAACATTTGACACATCTGCAGTATATTACTTTTGAAACATTGTGTCATAAGTAGAAATTGCTCAATATCCTCATATTGATCATTTTTAGATCACCTAGAGCCAAAGGCTCAAGGTGAGCTATTCTGATCACTTTTTGTCCGTCGTCCGTCGTCCGTCCGTCCGTCCGTCCGGCGTTAACTTTTAGCTTTAAACATCATCTCCTCCCAAACTCCAAGGACAATTTCCGTGAAACATCACAGGACTGTTCCTCTGGTTGGCCTCTTTCAAAGTTGTTCAAAGATTTAAATTCCATTGAGAACTTTGGTTGCTGCGGCATCAGAAAGGGGACAAAATGTCCAAACTTTAAAAATCTTCTCCTCCGAATCTGCATGTCAGATTCAAATATAATTTGGTAGAAATGTTCCTTGGGTGACCCTCTATAAAAATTGTTCAAGCCATACTGATTGGGCGAAAAACATGGCAGTCAGGCGGCATCAAAAAAGGGGCAAAATGACAAAATTTGAAAATTCCATTTTTATGAAAGTGCTTGTCTGATTTTAAGAAAATATAATACGAATCATACTGTAATGATCCTCTATTTAATTTGTTTAAGCCGTTTTGATTGGTTACACAATCATAGCAACCAGGCGTCATCACAAAAGGGGTAAATTGAACTTTTAGCTACAAATGACAACCAACTCCTACCATTCCAATAGAACAATTTCCACAAAACATCACAGGAATGTTCCTTTGGTGGTCCTCTTTCAAAATTGTTCAAAGATTAAAATTCCAATGAGAACTTTGGTTGCTGCGGTATCAGAAAAGGGGACAAAATGTCCAAACTTTAAAAATCTTCTCCTCCGAATCTGCTTGTCAGATTCAAATATAATTTGGTAGAAATGTTCCTTGGGTGACCCTCTATAAAAATTGTTCAAGCCATACTGATTGGGCGAAAAACATGGCAGTCAGGCGGCATCAAAAAAGGGGCAAAATGACAGAATTTGAAAATTCCATTTTTATGAAAGTGCTTGTCTGATTTAGAGAAAATATAATATGAATCTTACTGTAATGATCCTCTATTTAATTTGATTAAGGCATTTTGATTGGTTACACAATCATAGCAACCAGGCGTCATCTCAAAAGGGGTAAATTGAACTTTTAGCTACAAATGACAACCAACTCCTACCATTCCAATAGACCAATTTCCACAAAACATCACAGGAATGTTCCTTTGGTGGTCCTCTTTCAAAATTGTTCAAAGATTAAAATTCCAATGAGAACTTTGGTTGCTGCGGCATCAGAAAGGGGACAAAATGTCCAAACTTTAAAAATCTTCTCCTCCGAATCTGCCTGTCAGATTCAAATATAATTTGGTAGAAATGTTCCTTGGGTGACCCTCTATAAAAATTGTTCAAGCCATACTGTTTGGTCGAAAAACATGGCAGTCAGGCGGCATCAGAAAAGGGGCAAAATGACAAAATTTGAAAATTCCATTTTTATGAAAGTGTTTGTCTGATTTTAAGAAAATATAATACGAATCAAGAATGTTCCTTTGGTGGTCCTCTTTCAAAATTGTTCAAAGATTTAAATTCCATTGATAACTTTGGTTGCTGCGGCATCAGAAAGTGAGAAAAATACCCAAATTTTAAAATCCTTTTCCTCCATAATCTACTTGTGCGATTGCAAGATAATTTGGTAGAAATGTTCCTTAAGTGACCCTCTAAATAAACTGTTGAAGCCATATTGATTTCGTTGAAAAACAGGGCAGCAAGGCGGCATCAGAAAAGGTGCAAAATGACAAAAACTTTATAATTCCATTCTTATTAAAGTTCTTGTTAGATTTCAAGATATAAATGGCCTTTACTGATAAGCTGTTTCTTGAGAAGTGTCCACTCCTTTGCAGTTTCATTTACACTCCCTGATAACATTTTCCCAGATATTTGCAGTTAAATATTTGCTACTAATTTACTATCAATTAGGTGATCGATTTAGGGCCATCTTGGCCCTCTTGTTTCCCTTTGCCACATTTGATAAATCATATTCAATGTTCAATAAATTTGGCTGTTTTTCCATAATTTAATCTAGATATTTTGATAGTCATCAGCTTTTGTGATCAATCACCGTCCGTCGTCAATGTAATCGTCGTCATCGTCTGAACATCCAACCGTCTGTTAACAATTTTCTACAAATGACTTCTCCTACTAAACCAATGGACTAATTTCAAAATTATTTCACAGGAATATTCCGTAGGTGATCCTCTTTTAATGATGTGCATTGTTAAAACTTTAAAAATCTTCTTGTTCAAAAGTACTGGCCCGATTTAAAGATAATTTGGTAAAAATGTTCCTTGGGTAACCCTCTAGCAAGATAAATCAAATAATTCCAATCCATCGAAAAACATGGCCGCCAGGGGGCGGAGCTTGTTTTCCTTAGATGTGCATTGTAAAATCTTTAAAAATCTTCTTGTCCAAAGGTAACGGCCCAATTTAAAGATGATTTGGCACAAATGTTCCTTTAGGGACCTTCTTCTAAGGTTGATCAAAATAATCCGATCCATTGAAAAACATGGCCACCAGGGGCTGGGCTTGTTTTCCTAATATGTGCATTGTAAAAACTTTAAACATCTTCTTGTCCAAAAGTGCTTGCCTGATTTTAAAAAAAATTGGCACCGATGTTCCTTAGGTGACCCTCTACCAAGATTGTTAAAATAATTCAGATCTGATGCCCGCCAGGGGGCAGGGCTTGTTTTCCAAATATGTAATATAATTAAACTTTAAAAAAGCTTCTTGTACTAAATCACTAGCCTGATTTAAAAATAATTTGGCACAAATGTTCCTTGTGTGACCCTCTGCCAAGGTTGTTCAATTTATTCTGATCCATTGAAAAACATGTCCACATGGGGGGTTGCTTGTTTTCCTTATTAGCTCACCTAAGCACAAAGTGCAAGGTGAGCTTTTGTGATCACTCACCGTCGTCATCGTTGTTGTCTGTCCGTCTGTGTACAATTTCCTACAAATGACTTCTCCTACTAAACCACAGGAATAAGAATTTAATTCCAAGTAGAACTTTGGTTGCTGTGGCATCAGAAAAGGGGAAAATTGCCAAATCTTAAAAAATCTTCTTGTCCTAAAGTACTGGCCCAATTTGAAAATTATTATGCACAAATGTTCCTTGGGTACCTACCCTCTACCAAGATTGTTCAAATATTTTCGATCCGTTGAAAAACATGGCCGCCAGGGGGCGGAGCTTATTTTCCTTATATGTGCATTGTTAAAACTTTAAAAATCTTCTTGTCCAAAAGTACTGGCCCGATTTGAAAATTATTTTGCACAAATGTTTCTTGGGGCACCCTTTACCAAGATTGTTCAAATATTTCTAATCCGTTGAAAAACATGGCCGCCAGGGGGCGGAGATTGTTTTCCTTATATGTGCATTGTTAAAACTTTAAAAATCTTCTTGTCCAAAAGTACTGGCCCGATTTAAAAATTAATTTGCACAAATGTTCCTTGGGGCACCCTTTACCAAGATGTTCAAATATTTCCCATCCCTTAAAAAACATGGCCACCAGGGAGCGGAGCTTGTTTTCCCTATATGTGCATTGTAAAAAAGTTTGATTAAATCAGGTGAGCGATATAGGACCATCATGGTCCTCTTGTATGTATAGCGAGTTAAAAAAACTTTGAAAACTATTGAAGTTCTATTAAATCAGGTGAGTGATATAGGGCCATTAGGCCCTCTTGTTTATGTTAAAAGTTTGATCTTCTTGAGTAGAAATCCTTTAAAAAGAATTACAGGAAATTTCACCATTTATTTTCCCAATCATTTTCTTGATGATTGTCTTTGTCAGAAACATTTATTTGAAAATGTTTCGAGTTTATTCATTTCACATCAGGTGCATTCAATTAGGTTTAATTTATATTGGATGTTTCATAAATCAGCATGAGAACTTGTAATTATATATCTATGCAAATATTGAGGTTTTATTTCCCGTTGGTAGTCCCTTTTCAACCCTTTCTCACATACAAAATAAAATATGCCTCAGATGTTTTTTAAGCCATCTGAGACATATTTTATTTTGTATGAATGATAATAATAATTGTTAAAAATATCTGTTAATGAAAGAGTTATCATTGAAATCATTGTGGCAAAAGGAGGAATTGCTCAAAATTACTGACACATTATTACTTTTAGAGAATTTTAAAAGTCTTATCCTGCTAGTTACAATCGGCATCAACACCAACTATATTCGACAATTTATTGCATATTTATGGAGAGGTCTTTCCTACAAACTACAAATGTTAAGTAGCACACAAAGTAAACTAATATTAGACTACATGACATAGGTAAATTAGATTTTTTATTCACATATAAAGGTCAATGCAATATTTGCAAAAGGTGCAAGATGATGCAATAAATAATGTAAAGTGCATCACACAAATGTAACAGTTCAAACTACAATTAATCACTTTCCAATATTTTCAAATAGCCCTTGTTGGTATGCCATTCTTTTCGCAAACCCTTTCTTCATGGAAAATGTAAACTTCCCTAATAAACATGCAGGAAACAAGATATTTTCATATTGCAAGAACATCAAATGAACTTTGATTACCTTTTACAAAAATACCAATGCAACTCTGTTAGCCTCTGAATAAACATCTAGTATTTTTTATAGGCCTTGCAAACATATTATGGCTTTTGACAGTCTATAGAAAAAATCATCAAGGATTTTGATAGCATTGGTAAGAACATCAACAGCAACAAAACTTTAATAGCATTTGCAAAAACAACAAAGCCACTTGGATAGCTTTTGCAAGAATACCAAGGACATGTTGACTAAGCCTTTGCAAGAATATCTAGGATACTTGGATAGCCTTTGCAAGAACATATAGGACACTTAGATAGCATTTGCAAGAACACCCAAGGACACTTTGATAGCCCTTGCAAGAACACAAAGGGAAACTTTGATAGCCCTTGCACGAACATCTAGGACACTTGGATAGCCCTTGCAAGAACACCCAGGGAAACTTTGATAGCCCTTGCAAGAACATCTAGGACATGACTGTGGATAGCCCTTGCAAGAACACACAGGGAAACTTTGATACCATTTGCAAGAACATCAAGGACACATCTAGTAGTTGCAAATATATTGAAGAACAGCTTCTAATTAAATCAATGCCTATATATTGAGCACTAACTGTAACCAATAATTTGAAGACTAACTACCAATTACATTCCTTTGCTAATATACTGAAGATGACTTTTGAAAACTTGTGGCAAAATGAGAAGTTGCTCAGAATCAGCCATTGCACCATTTACAACAACATTTCAAATCTAACCAATAATTGTTCTTTCATTTATAGAAAGTTTAAAATTAGATGATTTTGATGTCTGTTGCAGATTTATTGCATGTTAGAAATGATTGATTCTTCCAATGCGAGAGTACTGGGCGAAAAGTAAAGAATATCTGATCAAATTTGAAACTATCGTTGTGGTAATGAAGGGAATTGATGGGGGTTTTTAACACCATTTTCAACAGTATTTCAATTATATCCTGGTGGCCATTTTGCCTTCCCCATGTGTTTCCTGGCTTTTCTAGCAGCAGTACACTACTCGGCATTCTTCCCTAGAAACTGGCTACCTTTACACATTGACACTATAGCCCATTGATTGAAGATAACAATGACTTGTCAATCATTGCAAAGAATAAAAAGCTAAACCAATAATTTGAACTCACATTCCCTTGATTGATAGCCCTCATCCTAACAACTCAGCAGGAATGAAGGAAAATAGGAGACAATGCTCCTTAGGAACATAGTCTCCTTTTCCTAGGCTGTAACATTTTTAAATGCTTTCTGCTACATTGGCATCAGAAGTTCTATGAATTAGGTACAGGCTAAACCACAAAGTGGAGTGACATAGACTTTGTGTCCTTGATGGATAAACTGTGATGTTTGTTTTAAAACACCTGGAAATTGGTTGTTTCCTCCCAGAATGATGAATTATTTATAAACAAAAGTCTTTGGTCTTAATTTGTTAGTTTTGTGAAGATTCTTGGGTGAAGATGAAAAACAGTTTATTTGTTTTTCTTTGAATATCCAGAGATTTTCTTATCTGTTAGTTTTCTGTAAGGTTACTTAAGCAGCACTTATTACATCATTTATGATGTGCCCTGTGGGATAATGAATGTCTAGGTATTTAGTCTAAACCTTGATACAGTTGATTTTCAAAGATCATTTGGTAGATAACATTTTAAAAACATCTTACGGTAGTCTGAAAAATGAATTTGTTCTCACTTTTACCATGTTTTAGAGTTACCCTTCCTATTTTCTTGATGTCCTATAACCAACCATATTCCTGCATTCACCAAAACCTGCATCAGTCTCTTCTTTGACCCATTCCCATATACAACAAATTTGCAGCAGACAACAATAAATATATATATGTATGCAAACAAATATCAAATATCTCCACTAATGAGAGAGTTAAAGATAATGTTAAAATCATATAAAAAAAAGAAGAAAATATCCTGAAATGAAAGAACAGTTATTGATCTGTGTAAAAACAAACTGATGCAAAAGAGAAAATTGCTCATTATCCTTTATATTTTGATATTAACCCTTTTCCACTAAGTCTTATTGACACTTGCTGACGCCTTTGCAGCAGATGACCTTTGAAAACATAATGTTACAAAAGTAGAAATTGCTCAAAAGGAGCATTTTCTCTTTTTGCCACAATGTTTTCAACTTTTTTCAGTAATTGGTACCTTCATCTAAAGAGATTTTCTGATGTGAATTATGACAGTTCCTCCTCCCTCTTACTCTCCAGTTTATTTGACCTGGCAGGGCTGGGCTTAATACTAACCTCTGCATATCCTTCTTTTGGTAAGACATCAAAAAGCATAATAACTAACAATGATCACTAAAAATGCAACTTCAGAATTAATTCAACATGCATGGATTATCTGTATAATATGTATGTTTAATTACTGAATAAAATGGAAAACATTGTGGCAAAAGGAGGAATGGCTAATTTTGATCAATTTCTCCTGAAGTCATAATGTTTTCAAAAGTCGTCTGCTGCAGAGGCGTCAGAAAGCATCTATAGGTGGGAAAGGGTTAATTAATGAACTGATTAATACCTTTCACCACCTTTCAATGTCAAATAGTCCAGAGGATTATGAACTTTTGCTTATCAGATGTATATGTCATAGTATAGTGGAGGTCATCTGCTGAAAAAGTAAAGGCTCATTATTAATATGTTCTCCTTTTATCACAATGAACTGCCTCAGTGCTGTTGCGGCGAGATCTCGCTGTTTCAATTCCCGGCTGGATCATACAATGGTAGTTACTATCCCTCCTTGGCGCTCAGGGTTGTGGGGTTAGCCTTACAACTGACTTGCTTGTGTCAGAATGAATGGATGGACCAGTAGTTCTGGTAACTCACAAAGGAAATGCTGTGTTATAACTGAAACATTGTTGAAAGAGGCATAAAACACCATACAGGCAGACAAAACAAATTCATCCCAAAAGTCCTTTTCTCTGCCAAGCTGTCAAATGTGTGTTTATATATATATATATATATATATATATATATACTGTCCAACTGGTGTTTGAAGACCATCCATGGGAAGAGAACAATCTGGTCTTTGCTCACAGGTGGTCTTTAATTACAGGGTCTTTCATGCAGTAAATGAGTAAATGGTAAATTGAAAGTTTGGTTGCTATAGACAGGGAATAACTAAACAAAGGTGGTCTTTAGCACAGGTTTGAATGTATAGTTAGGGCTTAGATACCAAAAGCCATATTGTATAATATTGTGTATACATATATATTAGTTCTGTGAATTACATCAGCTAACTAATGGTGAAGGGGAAAGTACTCTATTTTAATTTGGCAGATCAGAGTTCACTGTCCTTTGTTGTCTGCATGATAAAGAGTGATAACAGGGGAAGATGAAGTGTTGTTGCAACACTTAAAGGGATATATATATATTTAACAGTTAAAATGTGGCTACAATTCTAGTTGCATCTGAAATGATATTCAATTAACCCTTTCCTCATACAGACACTTTCTGAAGCAGACGACTTTTGAAAACATTGTAGCAAAAGAAGAAATTGCTCATGATGAGCAATTTCTCCTTTTGTCACAATGTTTTCCACTTTAAGTCATTGGTTATCCATTCAATTTTAGAGATTTTCCATTTTTTGACAAATATGTTCCAAGTCGTCTGCTGCAGATTTGTCATATGTGGGAAAGGGTTAAGGGTTTTCTCAATGTAAACTGACCGTGAATGATCTGGCATTATTGCATGGAAGATGTGGCTTCCCTCAGAGGCTTTACCCCTTTCCCAAACATATACAATTTTTAACAATATGAATTTTGAAAACATTGTGGCAAAAGAAAAATTTGCTCATCATGGTTGAGAAATTTCTCCTTTTGCCACAATGTTTTCAACTTAATTCAATTATAATGCTATCAAACATAGAGAAGTTTTATATTTCTGTCTAGATCTTTTCTAACCCTTTCCTACACGATTTCTGACGCCTCTGCAGCAGATGACTCGTAAAGACATTGTGACAAACGGAAAAATTGCTCATAGGTTTGTTGTATGTGGACAAGGGTTAAAGTCATCTGCTGCAGGTGTGTTGTATGTGGGAGAGGGTTAAAGTCATCTGCTGCAAATTTGTTTTATATGGGAGAGGGTTATAGTAAACTGCTGCAGATTTGTTGTATATGGGAGAGGGTTAAAAGTCAACTGCTGCAGGTTTGTTGTATGTGGGAGAGGGTTAAAGTCAATGGCTGCAGGTTTGTTGTATATGGGAGAGGGTTAAAAGTCAACTGCTGCAGGTTTGTTGTATATGGGAGAGGGTTAAAGTCAATGGCTGCAGGTTTGTTGTATGTGGGAGAGGGTTAAAGTCAACTGCTGGTTTGTTGTATGAGGGAGAGGGTTACTGTTTGTAGATGCAGCAAGATTACTAGTACTTTTGCTATGGATCTGACAACCATATTATCATTCCTCCTGCACAGGTTACTTTTAAGGATTGCTTTTAAATGTCTCCAACTCAACTAGAGGTCAAGGAAAAATAACTTCTTGTGAATCAGTGTTATACACCAGGCGCGTAAATGAACCAAGTGGTCTTTTCGGAGAGAGCTAGGGTATCGCATGGCCAAGGTAAATAAAAACAAACAAACAAACAATCAAAATATAATAAGCACTCACAACACTTCCAGATTTATCTTTTTGTAAT
Organism: Serripes groenlandicus; assembly: GCA_031761405.1. Classification (NCBI taxonomy): domain Eukaryota; kingdom Metazoa; phylum Mollusca; class Bivalvia; order Cardiida; family Cardiidae; genus Serripes; species Serripes groenlandicus. Next base: position 48,677,698 of record JASEVX010000001.1, on the reverse strand, counting down.
TTATTGATAAGCATTGAAACATTTACAAACTCTTATTATACAAAACTTGACCTTTACAGAACATCCACATTGTTTGGGCCTATTTAGTATGCCTCATAGAGTTATCAATATAGGCAGCAGCTGGCTAGAATTGAATGAAACTTTATAGAAATATTGTCATGTCTTCAAATTCAACTTTTTGACAGATTAATAACCGTTTCCCACCTACAGCAAATATGCACCAGAAGATTTTGTAAACAGTGTCAAAATTATGTAAACTCTTTATACAAGAAAAAACAATTTTGTAATACAGTTGAAAAGATTTTGGCACAAGGAGAAATTGCACATCATGAGTAATTTCTCCTTTAGCAACAATCTTTTCGAAAATCCTCTGCTGCAGAGGCATCAGAAAGCGTTTGTATGTGGGTAATGGTTAATTAATTGCCCTTTTATATTTTACATCCATTCAGGTAGAAACCATTGGTTTGATTGATTTTCTTGTTAATAACTAGCTAAGATTACTCATTATTAAATATTCAAAGAATTGTCAAAAACCAAGTGTAATGTTACCAGTTTGCAGGCATTAACCCTTTCCCTCATACGACAATTCTGCAACAGACGACATTAAACATATTTTGTCAAAACATAGAAAATCTCTTTAATTGAATGGCAAAAGTAGAAATTGCTCCTTTTTGAACAATTTCTCCCTTTGTCACAATGTTTTCAATAGTTGTCTTCGGCAGCAGCATCAGAAAGCGTCTGTATGAGGGGAAAGGTTAAGATAAATATGTATGGCAAGCTGGCGGGAGGGAAAAGATATCATTAAGATATGTCCAACCACTCTAATGAATGACGAGGAAGCTCTTAACCCTTTTCCTGATACGACAATTCTGCAGCAGATGACTTTGAACATATTTGTCAAAAAATAGAAAATCTCTATAATTGAATGGATAACCTATGACTAAAAGTGGAAAACATTGTGGCAAAAGGAGAAATTGCACGTTTTGTGCAATTTCTTCTTTTGTCACTATGTTTTCAAAAAGCTGTCTGCTTTCGAGGCGTAATAAAACAGTTAAACTAAATTAACCCTTTCCCTCATTTAACAATTCTACAGCAAACACCTTTGAAAACAGCTGATAAATACATTGGAATATATGTCTATATGTATAGATGAATTTATAATTATCAAATAGAGTTGAAATATTGTGAGAAAAGAAGAAATTGTTCGTCATCTTTCCCTACAATGTTTTCCAGTCATCTGCTGTGTATGCAGCAAAATGCGTCTTTAAATGGGAAAAGGTAAAAAAAAAAGCTGCATTTTTAAAAAGGTTAATGCTCCTTACTGAGAGACACAATTCTCAACAGTAAAAGTAGTGTTTCTTTAACCCTTTCCCTCATATAGATGCTTTCTGACTCCTCTGAAGCAGACAACTTTTGAAAACAATGTGACAAAAGGAGAACTTATTCAAAACAAGCAATTTCTCCTTCTGCCACAACTGTTTTCAGCATTTTTCATTACTTGTACCTTCATTTATGGGGATTTTTCATGTTTTTGCCTATAAGTTTCCAAAGTCGTTTGCTGCAGATAAGTTGTATGAGGGAAATGGTTAACATAGTTACCAAGTACTTTGTTGTAATAAATCAGGACCAAAAAATATTTCTGTCCACAATAGAGACTAAAGACAGTCTGCATTAACAATTGCATTCTTGATGTAAAGGGCAATTTTTTGCTTTTATCAAATATCATAGATATTTGAAAAGGAGAAGTTTGTTAACCTTTTCCCCACAAGCAGATGGATTTCGATGCATTGTTCTGCAGATGACTTTTGAAAACATTGTGGTAAAAAGAAGAAAGTGCTCATGATGAGCAATATTTGATCCTAGTTGTTTTATAAATTGTCTGCTGCAGATTTGTTGTAAGTAGGAAAAGTTTCAATTGTATGACAACCTTTAGATATACTATATCAGTAAATTTACCTAGAACAGAATAATGATAGGAACACATTTACATGTTAAGATATTTTGAAAGTTGTCTGCTGTAACCTAGCTTCATCAATTAGGAAGTTTACTTTTGATAAAGACTTTGCCGTAGTGGGTAGCTATGTGGGTTAATTGTCAGTCCAGGAGTTGCGAGTTTGAACCCCAGCTCGGCCAAGATTCTTTCCGACGTTGGACAAATGTTAATGCGACATGCGTCACTAATCTTCCACAAATGGACTAACAGTCTATGTGGAAAAGCAGCCAGTTGCTTGAAAAAGACTGTTATGTGTAGGACTGGTGTGACAAAGCTAGAAAACAAATTGGTAGGTGAACTGGCCACCGTGATATGGCTGAAAGATTGTTGAAAATGGCGTAAAACCCCAACCAAACAACCAATCATTAACCCTTTCCCTCATACTACGATTCTGCAGCAGACGACTTTGAACTTATTTTGTCAAAAAGTGGAAAATCTCTATAATTGAATGGATAACCTATGACTAAAAGTGGAAAACATTGTGGCAAAAGGAGAAATTGCACGTTTTGTGCAATTTCTTCTTTTGTCACTATGTTTTCAAAAAGCCGTCTGCTGCAGAGGTGTCAGAAAGCGTCTATCTGAGGGAAAGGGTTAATACAAAATTGTTGCAAAAGGAGAATTTTGTCTCATTGAGAAATATCTCCTTTTCTCACCAATGTTTCATAAGTATGTTGCTGAAGTGAAAAGAGCCTGTGAATGGGAAAAGGTACTAATTGATATTTCGTGAACAGTGTAGAGCCAGATATGCTTTTGCATCTTCAGTCTGATTAAGATCTACACTATTGACATATTACTTACATAAGCTTGTTAGAGGTTTCTGTCAATTAAATTGTGTAGATTCGGTAATACAGAGAAGATAGACAAGGCAATGTGTACGTTATACCTTACAGAAATGCCCAAAAACCGATGCAATATAAAGTAAAAATATATTTAAAGAGGCTTAAAACAAACAAAACCCGCTGATATACTGTTTTCTATTTCAGGGAAACGGTAATGAGTTTACAAAATACTATCATTACAATGATCTTCCCCTGGAGTGTCACATGATTTGTGTAGGATGAAATAACTAGATCTGATAGTCTTTTTGTTTCTATTTCCTGGAACTTAATATCTTAACCCTTTCCCACATGAGGAATCTGCAGCAGATGACTTTGAAAGTATCTAGGCAAACACACGGAAAAGCTCTATAAATGTAGGTTTAATTACTGAAAAGAGTTGAAAACATTGTGGCAAATAGAGAAATTATCTGCTGCAGAGGGGTCATAAAGCGTCTATATGTGGGAAAGGGCTAACTACTATAGATTTGTTGTATGTGGAAAAGGGGTAAAGTTTAAATATTAATTACAGATGAAAACTATTTTTTTTTTTATTGGGGTTTTACGCCGTTTTCAACATTATTTCAGTTATATCACGGCAACAGTTCACTTATTCATGATCCCTGGGTAAACAAATCAGTACTAGGCTAGAAAATGTGCCTTGCCCAAGGGCACTCCACCATGACCGTAGTGCCGTGACTGGGGATCGAACCCGGGACACCAGGTTTCAAATCCCCGACACTAACCACTCGACCATGGCGAATTCCTGAGTAATTTCTCATTTTGACAAAACGGTTTCAACTCTGTAATATTATTATGCTTTCAATTGTTTGATTATGCTAGATGTTTGCAATGTCATATGCTGCAGATTTGTTGTATGTGGGAAAAGGATAATAATAACAAAAACAATTTGCTGTTTTAAGATGATTGAAAATTAGCCCTTTTTGCATGATCATGTTGGTAGTTAAAGCGACAGAATATATACTCTACCAGATTCCCTTATACAAAAATAAACAGCAATCAAGCTTGAAATAATTAAGCAAAATTATGTAAATATTCTCAAAGTGAAAGTTAAATTATTTAAAAGAGTTGAAAACTTTATGGCTTAAGAAAAACTGCTACATATGAGCAAATTGTCCTTTTGCCAAAATGTTTTCAAACGTCTTCTTTGTTCACCTTAATGAGACATTGAATCATTTGCAAGAGCCAAGACTATAGCATAACGGCCAAGGATAAATGTAAACAAAAATGGGTAAAATACAGCTTGGCCAGGCTGTCAAGGTCACAATCAAAGCTCAAAATTGGGTGAAGTAATGCTTTACTTGACTGCTACAGGTTTCATTTGGTTTTTAAATATTTCTTATTTACATAATTTTTCAAATGCCATTTTATTGCCAAATTATTAATGGCAACCATGATTACAGTAGAGCAAACGAGGCACATGGGATAACACTACAAGTGTTATTCAACCTTTGGCTTGAGGCTTTCTTTTCCGCAAGACCCGACACATGCAAATCTCTAGAAGCTAGTTGTGAAATCCTGTCACTTGCATGTGAATTGAAACAGGGTGTGAAAGACGCACACAAAACATTACATACTGTTATCGAGTCCTTCGATCTCAAGCAGCCAGCTAGCTGACTTTGATGCCAGACATAGTGAAAATGCAATGTTTCAATGGGCACGCAATTACATGCACCAAGTAATGACTCTGTTGCAGTTTCAACGTGCCACATGACAGGCTGACTGGCTTCTTCATCTGTCCTCTCTTGAGAAACTGTGTGCTTACTTCTTTGTGTATAATCGGCATGATTATGCCCAGCACATTCCGGAATATGTTGCACGAATGTATGAGTTGCAGACAACTGACCCAGAAACCTGGAGTTTCTTTGCTTCAGGAGAATTTACAGTCAAAACATCGAACCAGATACCTTTCACTGGTCTCGAATTAGATCATGCTCAGGAGCCACAAAACAAAAATCTGAAAGGCCAAGGTGCTATCAACGGTATCACACAATCACCAGCTACACTTCTCAAGTTTTGTATGTGTGCTCCAGAACTTGCACAAATTGCTACTGAAGCAGAGACGATGGATGGTATTGCAAACCATTCTATGATTGCTCATCATTGCACGATCTTTTCGTCGGATTGATCTTGAAAATGTGACTGGCAACTACGAGTTTTACGTATCTAACCGTGTACTCATGAAATTAGATGGTTCAGTTCATCCAACTGTAGACAAAAGTAAAGTGATTGCTATAATTGAAAAGCTTCCAACAGATGTTCCTGTTGCAGCTACAATACCTAATCATTACACAAACACGTGCCTCATAATTGACGCTATGGCTGTTGTACAGGAGCTGACATGTCAGTAAAACCACTTGTGAACTGTAAGTCACTTAGTGATGCATTTGTGTCGATCATAGACAGCAAGGGCCGGAGGTATGATCTCACCAGAGTTTTATTTGACAACTACTCAGTTGACGGTTCACTAAAGGAAGCAACCTGTGAACGGTGCAGAGGGACCAAGTCACCCACCAGAGGATATAAAGTGGAGGACTCAACTAAAATCAGAAACAACAAATCATTTCTTGGTAGCATCGTAACAAAGGACTCACTAACACTATACCTGGCACAGAAGCTAATAGGCAATGCACAAGTACATGTATAAACAGCAAGTCACAAAAGTGTCATGTCAAACAGAGCTGGTGATGTAAATCAGGGTGTAAGTTCCCAGGAGGAAGCTGATACGTTGATAATCCTACATGCAGCAAAGGATGGATTTACTGTTCACATCATGAGTCCTGACACGGACGTATTTTTCCTGGCCTTACGATGTGTTCCTCTGCTCGGAGACAATTATAGTGCAATGATCATGGGTGTAGGTGAACGACGCCGAGTTATAATGTTGAAACCAATTTACGATGCTCTAGGATCAAACAAGGCAAGGCACTTGCCAAAGTGGCATGCTTTAACTGGTTCTGATACAACTAGGCACATCAACGGTAAATCCAAGAAGGCATGTTTCGAAGTCTTCTTGAAAGCTAGTCCGAGCATCATCACTGCTATATCTGCTCTTGGTATCGGAAGTGAGCCATCCGAGGAGACTATCCATGGCTGTGTGTCCTTCCTGTGCAGTTTCTTCTGTAAGAAAGGGATCACCATCACACAGCCACACACTCTCAGGTGGACCTTATTAAAACAACAAGGAACTGATAAAGGAGTTGATATGTTGCCTCCAACATTTGGTGCATGGCTAGAACATATCAAACGCGCACACTGCCAACCTGCTATTTGGGAACAGGATTTTGTACTTAATCCTGTTGTGTCAGACCCTACCAAGCTTGGTTGGACAAAACAGGATGACCGGTTGGTTCCAGAGTTATCCAAGATCGCGCCAGCTCCGGCTGCAGTTGTGGAATTGATAAGTCACATGTGGTGCCAGTAATCCGAATACGATGAATAAATGTGCTTCAGTGAGATGTTCATGTTGAGTCAGTGCACTAGCTTGTATAGAACTTTGCCGATGTAAAGCAGAGGCAGACATGTGCCAAATCATGAACAATAATACCGTGGATCCTGATGGCATTGAATAGGCTTATATTGTATTACTTGTGTGAGTGTAAAGATGTTAGATAACCATTAGTGCTTGATCATGTTGTTCTAGAAAATTCACGTTTTGTGGTGTCTATTGTGTGATTAACCATTATAAAATCTCCAGCAATTGATTGAGATGACTTTTACATACTTCAGCCAGACTCATGATTCTAGAAATTCCAAATGAAACGGTCTGAAAAATGTATCTTCTTAATGTTGCATATAATACATGTAATTTGGACAAAGTTAGTATATTTGGACTATTAATTCTTCATGGCAGCCATCTTGGATACCAATATGGCTACCAAGGCTGTCATCTGAGATTATCTGTAATTACAGAAATGTGTTCCTTGACCCTTGAATGTGGGTATTGACACCAAAATCATGTCTCTATGACATATATATATGTATATATAGGCGGTGAGATATAAAGAAATCCAGATTTCTGCATGGCGGCCGTCATGGATCCCAATATGGCCGCCAAGGCTGAAACTATCTGTAAACACGGAAATGGGTTCCTTGACCCTGAAAATGTGGGTGTTAAAGACACCAAAATCATGAATTTATGTTGTTTATAGGCCGAGATATGGTGGATAGTAGGTTTCAACAGTGGCCATTTTGAATTCCAACATGGCGACTGTTGGGGGATTATGAAAAATTGCCAACATTGGTTTTCATGTTCCCCGATAGTCTAAAAATGATCCCTGAAAGTTTCAAAGAGTATACCAAAAATTTAAAAAATTAAACGAGACTTCCCTTGGTAAGGTGAAGTTTGATTTTAATTGTTTGAGTAAAGAATTGAGTGAGGTATTAAATGAGATCTTTTTGGTATTCAACAACTATTATTAATTCTGTCGGGTGGGAGGGAGGCATTTAATACCTCACTCAATTCTTTACTCAAAGAATTAAAATCAAACTTCACCTTACCAAGGTAAGTCTCGTTTAATTTTTTAAATTCTTTTTCGTTTAAAGAATTTCGTTCACTCTTAAATGAGATTTTAAAGCTATAATGTGTGAAAAAACTCACAAGTTATTGTAGGACTCCTTCCTGGAATCTATCCGCACTGGACTCAATATTTCTATCATAGAATTTAGAAAAAGTCTTTACATTTGATCATCCAGCTTTCTGTAGAATGTCTTTCATAGGCATTGAATTTCCCTTAGCTTTTGATGTCGCAGCTGAATGGACACTGTGTGATCCGTATTTCTGTATATCTATGCCAGATTGTGACATTACAGTTTTAATCCATCGAGATATGGTATCTCGGGTAACATGTTTGTATGGTTTTACATAACTGATTAACAACCTATTATTATCTGTCCCAATGGAATTACGCACATACTTTGTGCGCAACAAATATTCTTTTAATACTGTATATATACAAAGCCTCCTATCTGGAGGGTAAGCCTTAAAGCATAGACTTGCTACTTGGCAGTTAGGTCTGTTTTGCTTTAAGGAATCTGATAACTCAAAAACAAACTCTGATTTCAACTTTTTGTAACTATTAACACTAACGAATTGTAATGTTTGGACTCGTGCTGCTTGAGTTAAGGCCATAAGCATAGTCAATTTTAACGTCAAATCCTTAAGAGAAAGGTGACGTACCGGTGATAATTTTCGTAAATAACACAATACATGAGTCACATCCCAAATGACAGTGTAACGCGGTTTTGGTGGTTTTAGTACAAATATTCCTTTCATATATCTTATAATTAATGGATGACTTCCAACTTTAAATCCATCGAAATTTAAACCAAGTGAAGATAGTGCACTTCTTGCAGTATTCAAACTGTCATAAGCTAATCCATTTTGAAATTGTTGTGTTAAATATTCCATTACTTCTTCCACAGTATGAAAACCATCTCTTGATGAATACGTTATATTGTTTCTTAGTTCCTTGTTTCCAGGAGTACATGAGAATACTTGTAGTTTGTTTCGAAAAACCACGTTTTCTGAAATAACTCCAGACACTTTGCATGCCATAATTTTCATTCTGTCCATCAGAGGATGTTCCACATTCTGAAACGGCTGTTTCAATAATCCTTTCCATCTGCGAATTATCGGCGGCACTTCCACTAGAAGTTCCATTAGACGCGAACACCATGGTTGTGTCGGCCATAATGGTGCTATGACTATGCCTCTGGCCTCGTCCGCTCTTATTTTCTGAATGCACCGTCCCAGTATACTGAAAGGAGGGAATAGATATACATTATGAAATGTATTCCAAGCAAGAGAGAACGCATCAACATAAGAGCATTCTGGGTCTGGTTTCCAAGAGCAGAAATGTTTTACTTGTGCATTCAATCTAGATGCAAATAAATCTACATCTGGTTCGCCATTCAAGTTGGTCATTGAAGCACCTTGAAGCTTCGTCTGCTTCTACATTTTTAGAACCTGCAATATGGGCACAAGTTAACCAAATACTATGTTTAATGCACCATTCCCAAATGTTTACACTCACTTGACTACAGTCAAAAGATTTAGTACCACCCATGTTATTGATATAACTGACTGCAGTGGTATTATCTGAAAAGATTTTAACATGATGTGACTGGCCGCTCATGCGCAATGACATCTCATTTAAGAGTGAACGAAATTCATTAAACGAAAAAGAATTACATATGGGTCCCATAACCTAACTGACTAAAACATAAGGCTGGGGGATGTGCTATTTTGTGAATTGCCATTCTTTGCAAAAATCTTAAAGACATCTGTGCGTCCATTGGTAACAGCGTCATTGCTGTAGTGCTTCTTTGGTGGGCATAACCTTTTTCCACTTCATAGAGCGGTAAAGTGTCTAGGGACTTTGAACATTTTGCCTTCAATCAACCAAGATCAAATGACAATGTCATACTTGCTATAAATAGCCTACTACGTGCACCAACCATCCGCATTCTAGCACTTTCATTTGTTGGTGGAATTCCTTCTTAAAATGGTTACATGGTCAAAGATCAAGCTTACAGTTACAATAAATAATCCACCATGTGAACCAAAATGACATGATCAACTGAGCACTTTCGCTTCTATTTGACAGTTTATTTACAATTATTTATGTCTAGAGGATTTCAGATGAATTCATAAGACTGAAGAGTTCTCCTCTTTTTAAATAAAGTTGAATACCCTCTGACTGATTTGTAATCAAACATTGTTTGCTTTTATCTATATTGAGAGCTTAAGAGCCATTTTCTGTCTGTTTTGCCACTTATGGCTATAAATCTTCTCCTAAAGAAAGAATGCTAATTTTCAAATAATTTTCTAGAAATAATCGTTGGGTGCCCCCATACCAGATTCTTTCAAGCCATATTGATTGGTCGAATAACATGGCCACAAATCATGCAGGGCTGTTATACCTTACATGGTTTAAGTGAAAACTTTAAAAATCCTCTGAAACTTTGAGGCCGATTTACAAATGATTTTATCAAAATGTTCACTAGGTGACCTTGTTCCAGTTTCCTTCCAGTAATTTTGATTGTTTGAAAAACATGGCGGCCAGGGTGCTATGCTGTTTTGACTTATATAGCTAGAGAGAAAACTTTTAAAATCTTCTACTCCGGAAGTATCAGGTTGATTTTCAAAACATTCTGAAGAAATGTTCCTTTGGTGACCCTCTACGAGATTCCTTCAAGTCATGTTGTTTGGTCAAAAACATAACCACCAGGAGAATGTGCTGTTTTGCCTCATATGGTATGATTAAATGTTTGCCTAATGGCAGTGGAGCAATACTGGCCCTCTTATTAATTGTTTGCCTAATGGCAGTGGAGCAATACTGTCCCACTTATTAAATGTTTGCCTAATGGCAGTGGAGCAATACTGGCCCTCTTATTAAATGTTTGCCTAATGGCAGTGGAGCAATTGGAGAAATTGCTGAATAAACTCTAAATTATGGAGATTTTTCATGTTTTGCCTCTTTGTTTTCAAAGATGTCTGCTGCAGATTTGCTGTATGTGGGAAAGGGTTAAATGTTGTTATCCTTTTGAAAAAAAGGGGAATTGCTATAATAAATATTTTTTTCATTAATTTTCTTTCATTTATTTCGTTATGTTTCTGCAGCAGACCTTTGAAAACATTGTGACAAAGGGAGAAATTGCTCTATCAAATTATTATAATTTCATTATATATAGAGATTTTTAGCTCACCTGAGCTTTGCTCAAGGTGAGTTATTGTGATCGCCTTTTGTCCGGCGTCCGTCGTCCGTTGTCCGTCGTGCGTCGTCCGTCAACTTCTTCTCCTCAGTAACCAGTGGGTCAATTTGGATGAAACTTCACAGAAAGCATCCTCTCAATGACCTCACCAGAATTCCTTCAAATTTTTGGGATCCATGCAAAATTCTGGTTTCCATGGCAACGAAACCGAAAAAACTTCAAAATTCTTCTTCTCCGAAATTGGTTGGCAGATTTTCAAATAATTTTGTAGAAATGTTCCTTGGATGACCCTGTATCAGATTCCTTCAAGCCGTGTTGATTGGTCGAAAAACATGGCCGCCAGGGGGGGGGGGCTATTTTGCCTTATATGGCCAAAGTGAAAACTTAAAAAATCTTCTCCTCAGTAACCAGTGGGTCAATTGGGATGAAACTTCACAGAGAGCATCCTCTTAATGACCTCACCAGAATTCCTTCAAATTTTAGGGATCCATGCAGAATTCTGGTTTCCATGGCAACGAAACGAAAAAAACTTCAAAATTCTTCTTCTCCCAAACTGGTTGGCAGATTTTCAAATAATTTTGTAGAAATGTTCCTTGGATGACCCTCTACCAGATTCCTTCAAACCATGTTGATTGGTCAAAAAACACGGCCGCCAGGGGGGCGGGGCTATTTTGCCTTATATGGCTATAGTGAAAACTTAAAAAATCTTCTCCTCCGAAAGTGTCAGGCTGATTTTCAAATGATTTTGTAGAAATGTTCCTTGGGTGACCCTCTATCAGATTCCTTCAAGCCATGTTGATTGGTCGAAAAACATGGCCGCCAAGGGGGTGGGGGGGGGGGGGGGGGGGGCGGGGCTATTTTGCCTTATATGGCTATAGTGCAAACTTAAAAAATCTTCTTCTCCAAAAGTGTCGGCCCGATTTTCAAATAATTTTGTAGAAAATTTAATGTTCCTTGGATGACCAACTTTCAGATTCCTTCAAGCCATGTTGATTGGTCAAAAAACATGGCCGCCAGTAGGCAGGGCTATTTTGCATTATATGGCTATAGTGAAAACTTAAAAAATCTTCTCCTCCAAAAGAATCTGGCCGATTTTCAAATAATTTTGTAGAAATTTTCCTAGGGTGACCCTCTATCAGATTCCTTCAAGCCAAGTTGATTGGTCGGAAACTATGGCTGCCAGGGGGCGAGGCTTATATAGCTAAAGTGAAAAAAAAAATAAAAAATCAGGTGAGTGATTCAAGGGCCATCATGGCCCTCTTGTTTATATTTTTGCATGAATGTTGTCTGCTGCAAATCTGTTGTATATGGGAAAGGGTTAAGAAAACAATAATGGTTCCATCTCTACTTTATTGGAAGCTAAATTGTATTTTCTCTCTGTGTTAAGCTCTGTCTGTGGACTTGTTACTTTAATCAAATGAGCTGCCTCATACAAAATATGACCTTCAACATTTTTGCAACCAGTAAAGATCAAGATGTATCTGATCATAATCTTGTTTGTTAGCCATTTTGTCATACTAGGCTTCTAGAAGCCTCTGAAAACCATTTATATCCAAACTTCACCCGACTGTACAAGTATGAAAGATTAACACAAGTACTATTAATGTTAATACTTTTTGTTTTTGTGTGATGTGGCACAAATATTATATGACCTTTTTACGTTAACCCTTTCCCACATACAACAATTCTGCAGCAGAAGACATACTGACAAAAATGTGAAAAATCTCCATAAATGAGAGTTAAATTATTAACCTTTCACTCATATAGAAGCTTCCCGACTCCTTTGCAGCAGATGGCATGTTACGAGTAATTTCTCCTTTTGCCACAATGTTTTCCACTTTTAGTCATAGGTTATGCATTCAATTATAGAGAATTTCCATTTTTGTACAAAATATGTTCAAAGTCGTCTGCCGCAGAATTGTCGTATGAGGGAAAGGGTTAAAAATAGTTGAAATCATTATGGCAAAAGAAGAAATTGCTTGTTTTGAGCAATTTCTTCTTTTGTCAATCTGACTAAAGTACACGATCTGACCAAATGTAAGATCTGATGGCGATCCATTTGAATTAATCTTCTTGTTTTATCGGATTTACAATATCGCTATTTTTAGATCCACCAAGCTATTTTTATTTGAACCCATCAGAGGACTCGTTTCAACAATTGTTTGGCTTAACCTTCAAAATAGCGTCAATTGACGAAGTTGAGCAAATTTCAAATAGACCGTTTAAAACCAGAGCAAAGAATACTTTTCGATGCTGTGTGGTCAGGGAAAGACTGTATCGCTGTTTTGCCTCATTTCCGCATTTGTAGCCATGTTGCGGTCGTCATAAGAACTATACACGCGTGTAATTCACTATGCGAAAATTGGGATCCCATGCTAAATATAGATTTTTTACTTTCACTTTCAAAAACGTGAAAGCAAGGTTCTGATTGGCTGGGGGAAAGGTCGTCTGAACGTGACCCTCTATCGGTTGTCCTCAGATCCTATGCGTAGCGATAATAGGAGATGATTTGAACGAGATTGTTCTTTTGTCACAATGTTTTCAAAAGTTGTCTGCTGCAGATGCGTCAGAATGCGTCTACAAGTCGGAAAGGGTTAACAATGATATCTTAAACATTGACATAAAATGCAAAAGTTTAAAATTTAACTAATTCTTGGTTGAATTCAATGAATTCTATTGGAATCTTCTGCACAAAGATTGAATGATAGGGGTTTAATGCCGTTTTCAAACATTTTTTCAGTCATCACTACAGTCAGTTCACCCACTCATGTGTTTCCTGACTTCTTCACACCAGTACTCCACACAACAGACTTTCCAAGCAACTGGCTGCTTTTCTCCATAAACTGCTAGTCCATTGGTTGAATATGAATGACACTGTTGTCAACCGTTGGAAAAAATGCTGGCAGAGCTGGAGATTGAGCTCACAACCCCTGGATTGACAGCCCATATCACTTTCGACTGATCTACCAAGGCTTAGTCTGAAATAATTTGGCACAAGTGTTCCTTCGGTGACCATTTACCAAGTTATATAAAATCAGGTGAGCAATGCAGGGCCATGATAACAATTTTAGAAATCTTCTTATTCAAAAGAAAGCACCCTATTTGAAAACAATTCAGTATACATTTTCCTTGGATGATCATCTGCAAAGATTGTTAAAATTATTTTGATACATTGAAAAACATGGCCACCAGGGTTTGTCTTCCTTAGTTGTATGGAGTAAAAAGCATTAAATACTATTTAAGTTCTATTAAATCAGGTGAACAATATAGAACCATCATGGTCCACTTTGTTTACTTTTATGGCATCTTGATTATCATAAATTCACAGAAAATGAGTGACCATTTTAGATCCAGCACAACCTGTACATCTGGTCAGTTTGATCTGGCTCTGGTTGTCAGTATTTTACAGGAGGTTTCAAGGAACTCAAGCTAATGTCCATTTTGCAACAGATTGCATGGATATGCTGGAAGATAAATCTACACCAAAATCATTGTTGATAAGCATGACAACCAGGAGGCAATGCTTTTTTTCCTTGTATGCATAGAATCAGAACATTGAAATTGAAAACTATCTAAATTTTATTAACCCTTCCCCTCATACAACAATTCTGAAGCAGACGACTTTGAACATATTTTGTAAAAAAATAGAAAATCTCTATAATTGAATGGATGACCTATGACAAAAAGTGGAAAACATTGTGGCCAAAGGAGAAATTGCTCGTTTTGAGCAATTTCTTCTTTTGCCACTATGTTTTCAACAAGCCGTCTGCTGCAGAGGCGTCAGAAAGCGTCTATACGAGGGAAAGGATTAAATCAGGTGAGTGATTTATATTTATAACCATCATGGACCTCTTGTTTGTATATTTTGTTTTCTGGTTAGAGATTATTAATAATGACACAAAGGGTGTTTCATTATTGAAACTAAAGATTAAATACCAATATATTTTCTACAAAATTAGGTGTCAGACAGTTTCTCATTTTCTTGTCATTTCTTTTCTTGTTTGTCTGACAAAACATTAGTTTACCATTAGTGTCATCTAACCATTTCCAATATAGAATGAATATGCAGCAGACAACTTTGAAAACATTTGGACAAAACTATGGCAAATCACTACATTTGAAAGATAATGTAACTATTATTAATGTAACAGTCGAAAACATTCTGACAAAACAGAAATTGTTCATTATGAACAATTTCTCCTTTTGCATCAATGTTTTCAAAGGTTTTGTACTGCAGATGCTTAATTCTGTATGTGGTAAAAGGTAATATTATTTCAATGTTTTAGTCTTTCCACTTTGAAAACACCTGAAGAAAGGAATGTATAATCCTTATACAATTTGATGATTACAGTTATTTGTAATTAAATAAATGCAAGCACCTATTGTTATTTGAAAAGGAAAAATGGCTCCTCATGATCAATCCCATGTACCAGAAAGAAGATTCTTCTGCATTGTGATCTGGTTACCTTTTTAAATGAAAAGCTAGACATTTAATCATCATTCTATATCTGTTATAGCAGTTTTGTAATGTGTTGTTTGTTCGGTCTGTTCAGATAATTATGAGTTATTATTGGGGATGTTTTTTATTATCGCAATGACAGGACTGAATAACTATGAACATCATCAGATTAACCCTTTCCTAAAAATATAAACGCTTTCTGACACCTGCAGCCAACGTCTTTAAAAACAGCCTGTTTCTTCTGATGTAGCAATGTTTTCGCTTGTATCAATAGTTAAGAATAAATGTTAAACAGACCTTAATATATTTTATTATGCCTCCTCCTGTATACAGGGAATATATAATGTTTTTGTCCTTGATGTCTGTCTGTCCCAAATCGTGTCCGCTCTATATCTCCAAGACGGCTCGAAGGATTTTCATGAAACTTTGGTCACATGTACACCTCATCAAGGCGATGTGCAGAACTCATGTCTCGACCATACCGGCTCAAGGTCAAGGTCACGCTTGAAGGTCAAAGGTTTGAGGCTTTATTTCGTGTCCGCTCCATATCTCCAAGACGGCTCAAAGGATTTTTATGAAACTTGGGTCACATGTTCACCTCATCAAGGCGATGTGCAGAATCCATATCTCGACCATACCGGTTCAAGGTCAAGATCACACTTGAAGGTCAAAGGTTTGAGGCTTTATTTCGTGTCCGCTCCATATCTCCAAGACGGCTTGAAGGATTTCTAAGAAACTTCAGTCAGTTGTTCACCTCATCAAGGCAATGTGCAGAACCCATGTATCCACCATACCAGTTCAAGGTCAAGGTCACGCTTGAAGGTCAAATGTTTGAGGCTTTATTTCGTGAACTTTTTGAACGAAATAATCGCGTCAAAATCATAACGAACAAAATCAAATGTTGAACTGTGTAATACAAATTTAGAATAAAAGGATGAATCAGTTATGTTGTAACAACCAATATCCGCGGGTCATTTGCCAGATTTTGGCCGAAAGAAATGATTAATTTTTAGCTCCACTGGCTGAAAGCCAGTCGAGCTTATGTCATGGCGAATTGTCCATCGTACGTGCGTCTGTGCGTGCGTTAACTTTTTCCTTTAAACCACTTCTTCTCCCTAACCACTTGGCCAATTTGGTTGAAACTTCATAGGAAGCATCCTCTCAATGTCCTCTCTTAAATTTCTTCAATTTTTTTTTATCCATCCATAATTCTGGTTTCCATGGCAACCAAAAGAAAAAAATAGTGAAAACTTAAAAAATCTTCTTCTCCGAAAGTGTCAGACCGATTTTCAAATAATTTTGTAGAAATGTTCCTTGGGTGACCTTTTATTAGATTCCTTCAAGAAATGTTGATTGGGCGAAAAACATGGCTGCCAGGGGGCGGGGCTATTTTGCCTTATATAGCTATAGTGAAAATATAAAAAATCTTCTTCTCCAAAAGTGTTCAGCAGATTTTCAAATAATTTTGTAGAAATATTCCATAGGTGACCCTCTATCAGATTCCTTCAAGCCATGTTGATTGGTAAAAAAAAAATGGCCGTCACAGGGCGGGGCTATTTTGCCTATATGGCTAAAGAGAAAACTTAAAAAAAATTCTCCTCCAAAAGTGTCAGGCCGATTTTCAAATAATTTTGTAGAAATGTTCATTGGGTGACCGACCCTCTATCGGATTCCTTCAAGCCATGTTGACTGGTCGAAAAACATGGCCGCCAGAGGGCGGGGCTATTTTGCCTTATATGACCATAGTGAAAACTTAAAAAATCTTCTCCTCCGAAAGTGTTTGGCTGATAATTTTGTAGAAATGTTCCTAGGCTTACCCTCTATCAGATTCCTTCAAGCCATGTTGATTGGTTGAAAAATATGGCTGCCAGGGGGTGGGGCTATTTTGCCTTATATGGCTATAGTGAAAACTTAAAATATCCTCTCCTCCGAAAGTGTCAGGCTGATTTTCAAATAAATGTGCAGAAACATTCCTTGGGTGACACTCTACAAGATTCCTTTTTATTTTGCCTTATGGCCGTGGAGCGATACTGGCCTTCTTGGGCCTCTTGTTTTCTTCTTCATTCTTGCAAGATTTCGTTCTGCCTATTATAATCAAAGTATTCTAAACGCTTTATAAACACGTGTTTAGAACATTGACTCGCAATAGTTTTTGCAAGTCGTCGTTATTTAAAGCGCTCAAATGATTTGATGAAATCTCTTTCTTAGTAGAAGTCGGGAATTTAGACGCGGAACTTGTCGAAAGCACCTATCCAAAATGCAAAAGTCATCGTTAATCGACAATGATTCGCCGGGTGTCGGTCCTTATCGAAAACCCTGAACATTTATTTTATTAAACCATGCAATATGAAAATAGTGTCGATTGTACTCATGTTTTTGCGGAAACCTGCTTGTGGTATAATTACCTATTGAAAACGAATGCATAACTAAAACGACTTCGATGGGCTTCGTTACTAGAAACGAGCACCTGTTGCCTCTATATGCAAATACACGGATGCACTTGAAAGAGAAAGAAAAGACTTAGCAATGCATACTATAATTATGAATAAGGACATGAACGAATATGTATAAACTAGCGCCTTGAATTTCGTACTAGCCCGATCCTTCATTCCATTCGCTAATGCTGGCGGGCGAGTAAATGTTTACATCTCTGCCGAGAGGGTTACACTTTACAAAGGGTAATCACGCGGTGCAGTGCTATATTGGCGTAGTGATTTCTAAATAATAGTGTACACTTAAATATGATATTTACACATATTTACACATTTAGAGACTTTGTTATTTTATTTGGATACCTAGAATAAGTAATTTATTTTACTTACTTTACTTTTGCATATGTTTGCATTCGTAATTCAGTCTGATTTGTTTGCTCTATTTTTGTATGTGTTCTGGGTCATTTACATCACGCGACTTCAATATTCAACATGTAACAATGGTCTCGTTTGCGCATGCACACAACTCTACCAAAAACTAACTCACTAGGCCAAACATTGAAGATTGAAGTAACATTTAAACACTCTATCCATCTTTTGCAACAGCAGCTTGAAACTTGAAATCTTGTTAATACTAGTATTAGCCTAAAGAATGCAAAATGTGCTATTGTGATTGACTATTTGATTGGCATAACTCAGGGGAGCGATTCAGGGCCAACATGGCCCCCTTGTTTGATATTTCTTGTTTGGCCATTTTCTCACTTATTTTTCGATGTATTATCTTCCATCTTCTTATGCAGATAAAATTGTGACCCGCTGATATCCATGCAATGCCTACGGGGTATGTGTGCATTTTTTAGACTGACCATTTCCAAAGGCTCAGATCGAGTTATTGTGACAGGTCTTTGTTCATTGTCAGTCAACATTTTGTTTTAAAAGACATCTCCTACTAAAGGGCTTGGTTAATTTTGATAAAACTTTACAGTGATGTTCCTTGGGAGGTCCCCTTTCAACGTTGGAACGCTCTTGTTTTCACTTTCTTGTAATATTGTTTCAGTCAGCTTTTTTGTGCTATAAAAGATCTATTTCATAATGATAGACTTGAGAAGTCTGTATGCCACATAGTTAGTTATCCTTTTGTAATTTAATGTAAAACTATACTGGGATACTTTTTGCAAATTTTAAGAATCTGCAATTCTAGGTTCTGTTCAAGCAAGGTCATAATTCTTAAGAAAGACTGAACTTTCAAAAGTTTTAAAGCCTTTTCCACATACAAGAAATCTGGTGCAGAAAACTTTGAAAACAGCTTGGCGAACAATGTTAGATGTCTATAATGAAGTATAATTACTGAAGAGAGTTAAGATTTGGAAAAAAGAAAAATTGCTCAATATTAGCAATTTCTCTTTTTGCCACAATGTTTTCAAATGTGGTTTGTTGCATAGAGTCAAAAGTAATTCCCAAAATGCTTTGAAGAATGGCCAGATAGCAAACACAGAAGACCCTGACCAGGCTAGGTCTAGATGTAAATTGATTGGGGACCACTATTACCTTGTTAACCTTTGAAATCATTGTGGAAAAAATATGCATTTATTGGTGTTCAGATTTTGTTATCGTTTTCTTTCTATTTGCAGGTTAAACAGTAATACAGAGAACACAGGCAACTCGGTAACCGGAATTAAGACATTTACTTGGTTTATGGTTCAATTAGTTATTAATGTCTAACCCATTCCCATTAATATCACCGTCTGACGCCTTTCAAGCAGACGGCATTTGTAAACATTGTGGCAAAAAAAGGTTTTGCTAAGGATGAGCAATTTTTCCTTTTGCCAGAATGTTTTAAACTTCTTTTCAGTAATTAAACCTTCATTTATAGATATTTTCTATATTTTCAGCTCACCTGTGCACAAAGTGCTCAAGGTGAGCTATTATGATCACACTTTGTCCGGCTTCAGGCGGTCATGCGTTGTTAACAATTGCCTTGTTTACACTACATTTTGCATCCAATCTTCATGAAAGTTTATCAGAACATTCATGTCCATTAAATCTTGGACAAATACGAAACTGGGCCTGGTGGGCCATATGAGGTCAAAAACTAGGTCAATAGGCCAAATTGAAGGAAAATCTTGTTAACACTCTGGAGGCCGCATATTTTGCTTCAGAATGTTTGTCTTGATTATATGTAGGTTTTGAAGTTTGAATATTGGTCATGTATGTTCAAAAACTAGATCACTAGGCCATATTGAAGGAAAATCTTGTTAGCACTGCATAAGCCGCATTTTCAAATTTGGTCATAATGTTTGTCTTAATGATATTTAGGTCAAGTTTGAATATGGGTCATATTGAGTCAGAAACTAGGTCACTAGGTTAAATTGAAGGAACATTTTGTTAACACTGCAGAAGCCACATCTTCAAATTTGGTCAGAATATTTGTCTTAATGATATCTAGGTCAAGTTTGAATATGGGTCATATTGAGTCAGTAACTAGGTCATTAGGCAAGATTAAAGGAAAATATTGTTAACACTCAAGAGGCTGCAGTTTTGTCTTGAGCAAGTTGAAATTTTGTCAGAATGTTTTTCTGAATGATTGTTAATAATAATCCATGTTCGAATATGGATCATATCAGGTAAAAAAAAAAGAAGGGTGACTAGGCCAAATGAAGGATAATGATGTTAACACTCTGGATGTTGCATTTTGAATCTTTGTCAGAATAATGTTCTTGATGTGTTTAGCATTAAAAATCACATTGCATAATTCAGGTGAGCCATCTTGTGATCGCCTTTTGTCCGGCGTCCGGCGTGCGTCGTCCGTCAACTTCTTCTCCTCAGTAACCAGTGGGTCAATTGGGATGAAACTTCACAGAAAGCATCCTCTCAATGACCTCACCAGATTTCCTTCAAATTGTTGGGATCCATGCAGAATTCTGGTTTCCATGGCAACGAAGTGAAAAAAAATTCAAAATTCTTCTTCTCCCAAACTGGTTGGCAGATTTTTAAATAATTTTGTAGAAATGTTCCTTGGATGACCCTCTATCAGATTCCTTCAAGCCATGTTGATTGGTCAAAAAACATGGCCACCAGGGGGGCGGGGCTATTTTGCCTTATATGGCTATAGTGAAACTTAAAAAATCTTCTTCTCCCAAACTGGTTGGCCGATTTTCAAATAATTGTAGAAATGTTCCTTGCATGACTCTATCAGATCCCTTCAAGCCAATTGGATTTGTCGATTTGTTGTGCGGGGCTATTTTGCCTTATATGGCTATAGTTAAAACTTAAAAAATCTTCTCCGAAAGTGTCAGGCTGATTTTCAAATAATTTTGTAGAAATGTTCCTTAAGTGACCCACTTTCAGATCAAAAACATGGCCGCCAGTTGGCAGGGCTATTTTGCATTATATGACTATAGTGAAAACTTAAAAAATCTTCTCATCCAAAAGTGTCAGGCCGATTTTCAAATAATTTTGTAGAAATGTTCCTTAAGTGACGCTCTATCAGATTCCTTCAAGCCAATTTGATTTGTCGAAAAACATGGCCGCCAGGGGGGGCGGGGCTATTTTGCCTTATATGGCTATAGTGAAAACTTAAAAAATCTTCTCTGAAAGTGTCAGGTCGATTTTCAAATAATTTTGTAGAAATGTTCCTTAAGTGACCCACTTTCAGATTCCTTCAAGCCATGTTGATTGGTCAAAAACATGGCCGCCAGTGGGCAGGGCTATTTTGCATTATATGGCTATAGTGAAAACTTTAAAAATCTTCTCCTCCAAAAGTGTCAGGCCGATTTTCAAATAATTTTGTAGAAATGTTCCTAGGGTGACCGACCCTCTATCAGATTCCTTCAAGCCAAGTTGATTGGTCGGAAATTATGGCCGCGAGGGGGCGGGCCTTATATAGCTAAAGTAAAAAAAAAAAATCAGGTGAGCGATTCCAGGGCCATCATGGCCCTCTTGTTCATAGATATTTTTTAAGTTGTCTGCTGTAGATTTGTTAAATGTGGAAAAAGCTATAGCATATGTGTTACTTTAGAAAACTTAACCCTTTCCCACTTATCAAATATTTCCAGTAGAAGACTTTGAACACAACAATGTTAAGATATGAAAACTCCAGGTGCTGAATTCCAGATTATACATAGTATAGTCAAAGTTTTAATACTGTTCAAAAGTTGTCTGAAAATAAGAGAATCATTATTCTATGAAAAATTAAAAGTTCTAATGTAATTTTCCAGTACAATAAACATCTATTAAAATATTGATTGTGTATGCTTCATTTTTACTGGGTAGACATACCCAGTAAGCTAAATTTTGTACATTTTCATGACTTTCAATTGACTGTTTATCAACATTTACTGTCAAATAATTTTGAACTATTTATTATTAACTTTGTTGTCAATATTAGCAATATTTTGCTGAAGTTTCAACATTTCAAAATATTGATATCCATCTGGAGTTCAACACCTTTAAAAATTAAATTAAATATATGTCAATATTGAAAAGAACTGAAATTGTTTATGCAAACGGGAGAAATTGCAAATTTTTATTAGCAATTTCTCCTTGAGGTTTTCAAAAGTCATCTACTGAATTGTGTCTACATGTGGGAAAAATGTTACAAAATAATAATACAAATATAGAGGTCTGGTTTGCTACTATGATAAACTTTCAATGCCAGAAAAATGGGTTTATTTAGATTTATTGATTGATTCTTTCAAACTTTGGTATTTTATGCCATATCAATGTTTATCAGTTATATCAGTTTCTAGGGTAAGTTACCAGTACTATGGTCCATTTATCCTGACACCAGCCAGTCAGTCGTAATGCTAACCCCACAACCCTGAGAGCCAAAGAGGGTAGCTGTTTATTTAGAAGTGTCCTTTGTTTGTGCATTAACTATTGGCTTCAAAGAAATTCTCTCCTTTAACCACTGGGCCAATTGAGACGAAAACCCATAACTAGCATCCTCTTGATGTCCTGTACTAAATTTGTTGTGTGTGCGTGCCTCCGTAAACTTTTTGCTTTAAACAACTTCTCCTCCCTAACCACTTGGCCAATTGGGACGAAACTTCATAAGAAGCATACTCTCAATGTCTCTCCTAAGTTCCTTTTTTTATCCATGCAAAGTTTTGGTTTCTGTGGCAATCGAAAGAAAAAAATAGTGTAAACTTAAAAAATCGTCGCTCCGAAAGTGTCAGGTCGATTTTCAAATAATTTTGTAGAAATGTTCCTTGGGTAAGATTCCTTCAGGAAATGTTGATTGGTCAAAAAAGATGGCTGCCATTGGGGCGGCGCTATTTTGCCTTATATGGCTTAAGTGAAAAATTAAAAAATCTTCTCCTCCGAAACTGTTGAGCCGATTTTCAATTTTTTTTCCTTGGGTGACCCTCTATCAGATTCCTTCAAGCCATGTTGATTGGTCGAAAAACATAAGTCTAGAGTACAGGGCTATTTTGCCTTATATGGCTATAGTGAAATCTTAAAAAAATATCTTATCCGAAAGTGTCAGACCAATATTCAAATATCAGATTCCTCAAACCATGTGGGTTGGTCGAAAACTATGGCCACCAGGGGGGTCGGGCTCTTTTGCCTTATATGGCTATAGTGAAAACTTAAAAAATTCTCTCCTCCGAAAGTGTCAGGCCGATATTCAAATAATTTTGTAGAAATGTTCCTTGGGTCACCCTCTATCAGATTCCTTCATGCCATGTTGATTGGTTGAAAAACATGGCCACCAGGGGGCAGGGCGGTTTTACCTTATATGGCTATAGTGAAAACTTAAAAAAATCTTCTACTCCTAAACTATTTGGCCAATTTTCAAAAGAAATTGCAGAAAATGTTCCTTGACACTCTATGAGATTCCTTCAAACCATTTTGATAGGTAAAAAAGCATGGCCACCAGAGGGCAGGGCTGTTTGGAGATTAAATTTTTGCCTTAAGGCAGTGGAGCGATACTGGCCCTCTTGGGCCTCTTGTTTTCTTTATCAATGCACAATTTGGTTTCCATGGCAACCAAAAGAAAAAAAACTTTAAAAATCTTATCCTCCTAAACTGGTTGCCTGATTTTCAAATCATTTGGTTAAAATGTTCCTTGGATGACCCTCTTTCAGATTCCTTCTAGCCATGATGATTGATAAGAAAAACATTGCCACAATGGAGCAGGTTGTTTTGCCTTTAAGGGCTAAACTGAAACCTGCTTGGCTGCCTCTCGGCACAACCATTACGTCTTCCTCTTCTTCATCAACCGGGTCGGCGTCTTAATCCCAACCAGGCAATGCTGCACTTACACGCATGGACATTATCAAGTGTTCTATCTGAGAGAGAAACTTTTCTCAGAGGGTTGCCTCTCGCAACGCCGAATCTAGACGGCAGTCCACTAGAATCGAAGTGAACGATTTTCTCCGATTGGTGTCTTTCAAGGTCGGTTAATCCAGAGTGTCCCTCTATAACTTCGATGGCCGACTTCTTTCTTTTTCTGTTTGAAGAAAAATATCTGGCCGTAAGTACAATTAAAGGGTATCATTCTATGCTCTCTAATACGCTTAAGTTCAAAGGTGGAGAGAGCATTGGTTCTTATCCCTTTTAAAGTTCTTAACATTTAAGACCGTATTTCTTCTCGCCTTTGCAACTGCTCGCCGTATGAGTGAGCTTCCTGCACTTTCAGTAGAAACAGGTTTTCTCAGGTTCAATCAATCTGATGGTTCTATAATCCTCTTTTGTCAATCTGGATTTCTAGCCAAAAACCAATTGCCGTTGGTTCTTTCTAAATCCATCACAGTTCCAAGCCTTTCTATGAACTGTCGCCTTTTCATAGCTCTTAAGTACTATCTTAAGAGAGTTGAAGGTTCTAGGGGTCGCAGGAAGCGGTTATTTCTTCAGCTCATAGGAAATAAGGATATATCAGCAGCGTCCATTTCCCGCTGGATATCATCTACCATAAAATTAGTATATTAAGATATTATTGCATTTCTGCTGATTTGTCCGCATTAAATTAGAGCTCTTTCTACTAGCTGGGCTTTCTCAAACAATGTTCCTTTAGACGACATTCTTCGCGCAGCAGTATGGAAGTCACAGTCGACTTTCTCTTCCTTTTATCTGCGCTCTTTGTCGTCGCAAGCAGAAAATCTCTTCTCTCTGGGCCCACTAGTGGCTTCTCAGTGAGTCGTAACCTTATTTTTAACTAATACCACAAAAAATGAAGTACACATTTTAGATTGAAACTATAATTTTTTTTCAATCCCATTATTAGCTCACCAGAGCACGTAGTGCTCAAGGTGAGTTATTGCGATCGCCTTTTGTCCGTCGTTCGTCTTTCGTCGTTCGTCGTCCGTAGTCCGTCGTCAACATTTGCTTGTTACTACTAAAGAGGCAACATTTTGCATCCAATCTTTATGAAAGTTTATCAGAACCTATATCTCGATCAACTCTAGGCCAAGTTCGAAACTGGGTCATGTGGGGTCAAAAGCTAGGTCACTAGGTCAAATTTAAGGAAAATATTGTTCCTGAAGCCGCATTTTTGGCTTGAGCATGTTGAAACTTTGTCAGAATGTTTGTCTTGGTGAAATGTAGGCCAAGTTCGAAACTGGGTCATGTCCGGTCAAAAACTAGGTCACTAGGTCAAATTTAAGGAAAATCTTGTTAACACTCTGGAAGCCACATTTTTTGCTTGAGCATGTTGAAACTTTGTCAGAATGTTTGTCTTAGAGATATCTAGGCCAATTCTGAAACTGGGTCATGTCCGGTCAAAAACTAGGTCACTAGTTCAAATTTATGAAAAATCTTGTTAACTCTCTGGAAGCCACATTTTTTGCTTGAGCATGTTGAAACTTTGTCAGAATGTTTGTCTTAGTGGTATCTAGGCAAATTCCGAAACTGGGTCATGACCGGTTAAAAACTAGGTCACTAGGTTAAATTTATGAATAATCTTGTTAACACTCTTGAAGCTACATTTTTGTCAGAATGTTTGTCTAAGTGATATCTAGGCCAATTCCGAAATTGGGTCATATCCGGTCAAAAACTAGGTCACTAGGTCAAATTTAAGGAAAATGTTGTTAACACTCTGGAAGCCCACATTTTTGGCTTGAGCATGTTGAAACTTTGTTAGAAAGTTTGTCTTGGTGATATCTAGGCCAAGTTCAGTTACGGGTCATTTTGAATCTTTGTCGGAATATTTGCCTTGAAGATATCTAGGCCAAATCAAATATGGGTTTGGTCAGGTCAAAAACTAGGTCAGTAGGCCATATTGTATAAAAATCTTGTTAACACTATAGAGATTGCATTTTTGACTTGGAGCAGCTTGATTGAAATTTTGTCAGAAAGATTGTCTTGATGATATTGCCATTGGCGCTGAAAGAGTTAAGTCTTAAAAAGCCCATTCTCAGGTGAGCGATCCAGGGCCTCATGGCCCTCTTGTATTTTTATAAGCTGTTGTGTTCATATTAGTAGTTATATTAGTAGTACTATAGATATTCATAAACTACAAGGTGCTACATCTGTAATTTGGACAAGTATGGTGTAGGACGATCCTCCCGACTGATGCTGCAAAGTCATCAGGTATTAAATGACTGGTAATGTATTTTTGACATCAAAATGAAGTTTTTAAAGTAAAACATATTTTTATTAGAAAATACTTACCAGTCATTTCAGATTCCCGCCTCCCAACCGCGCATCGTCACGGAACACTTAACTCAAAATATTAAAAGTGACGCATGTGCGCACATGCACTGGTATTTACCGGCTGTGTATATCACACATGCGTGAGGGCTACTCAATGGCTGCGCAATTCTTTTCTGGATGGAATTAAGGATATTGAGATTATATATCGGGTATTAAATGACTGGTAAGTATTTTCTAATAAAAATATGTTTTACTTTAAAAAACTTCATTTAAAAATCATCTCCTCAAAAATTATGAATATGATTTTCAAATAATTTTGAAGAAATGTTGCTCGGATTCTTTTTTGCCATGTTGATTGATTGTGAAAATTTTAAAAATCTTCAATACTATTTAGCTGATTTTCATGTACTTTTAGCTCACCTATGCACAAAGTGCAAGGTGAGCTTTTGTGAACTCTCACTATCCGTCGTCCGTCGTCGTCGTTCGTCTGTTCACATTTTCCTACAAAATACTTCTCCTAAACCAATTACCCAATTCAAAATAATTTTACAGAAATGTTCTTTGGGTGGATGTCTTTCAAACTTGTTCAAAGAATTATATTCCATGTCAAACTTTTGTTGCCTCGGCAAAAAAAAAAGGGGAAATTAATAAAAACTTAAAAAATCTCCTTGTCTGAAAGTAGAAGGCCCATGCCTTTGATATTTGGTATGTAGCATCATCTAGTGAACCTCTACCAAGATTGTTCAAATTATAGCTTTGGGGTCCAAAATGACCCCTCCCCGGGGGTCACTTGTTTTTCATAGACTCATATAGGGAATAAACTTTAAAAACCTTCTTGTCTAAGAGTAGAGGGCCAAGGCCTTTGATATTTGGTATGTAGCATCATCTAGTGGACCTCTACCACGATTGTTCAAATTATAGCCCTGGGGTCAAAAATGACCCCTCCCCTGGGGTCTATTGTTTTACATACATGTAGACTCATATAGAGAAAAACTTAAAAAAGATCTTTTCTAAACGTAGAGGGCCCAGGCCTTTGATATTTGGTATGTAGCATCATCTAGTTGACCTCTACCAAGATTGTTCAAATTATAGCCCTGGGGTAAAAAATTACCCCATCCCTGGGGTCACTTGTTTAAAATAGACTCATATAGGGGAACAACTTTAAAAATCTTCTTGTCTAAAAGCAGAGGGCACAGGCCTTTGATATTTGGTATGTAGCATCATCTAGTGGACCTCTACCAAGATTGTTCAAATTATAGCCATGGGTTAAAAAATGACCCCACCCCGGGGTCATTTTTTACATAGTCTCATTTAGGGGAAAAACTTTAAAAATCTTCTTGTCTAAAAGTAGAGGGCCCTGGCCTTTAATATTTGGTATGTAGCATCATCTAGTGGACTTCTACCAAGATTGTTCAAATTATAGCCATGGGGTAAAGAAATTACTCCTCCCCAGGGGTCACTTGTTTTACATAGATAGAGAAAAATCTTCTTGTCTAAAAGTAAAGGGCCCAGGCCTTTAATATTTGGTATGTAGCATCATCTAGTGAACCTCTAACAAGACTGTTCAAATCATCACCCTGGGTTAAAAGATGGCCCCACTCCGGAGGTAACTTGCTTTACATATGTTCATATACGGAAAAACTTTTAAAATCTTATCTAAAATTAGAAGGCCCAGGCCTTTGATATTTGGTATGTAATTATAGCCCTTGGGTAAAAAATGGCCCCACCCGGGTCACTTGTTTTACATATACTCGTATAGGGAAAAACTTTAAAAATCTTGTCTAAAAGTTTAATATTTGAAATCTAACTTCATCTAGTGGACTTCTACCAAGATTTGTCAAATTATTATAGCCCTGGTGATCACTTGTTTTACATAGACTTGTTAAAGTAAACACTTCAAAAATATTCTTGTCCATTTGCCATGAATGTTCTTTGGGTGCCCCTCTACTAAGCCTTCAAATTATTTTGATAGGATGATAAATATGGGGGTGTTGCTTGTTTTCCATATATATGTATAGACAAAGAACAATGAAAACTTTTTAAGTTTGATTAAATCAGGTGAGCGATATAGGACCATCATGGTCCTCTTGTTCTAGAATTGTTCCCTGGGTGACCTCGTCTCGGGTTCTTTCAAGTCATTTTGATTGGTTGAAACACATGCTGCCAGGGTGTGGAGCTTTTTTGTGCGTTATTCTGTCATGTTTTGAAAAAGAAACACTTAAAAGTATATTTATGATAGACCTTTAAAAGGTTCTTATAGTTATTTAACCCTTTCCATCATACAACAATTCTGCAGCAGATGACTTTTAACATATTTTGTCAAAAAATAGAAAATCTCTATAATTGAATGGATAACCTATGACTAAAAGTGGAAAACATTGTGGCAAAAGTAGAAATTGCACATTTTGAGCACTTTCTTCTTTTGTCACTATGTTTTCAAAAAGCCGTCTGCTGCAGAGGCGTCAGAAAGTGTCTATATGAGGGAATGGGTTAATTGATTTCTTTTTGTCATGGAATATCATTTGAAAATTATGCCCACACACAATTAAGTTGCTGCTTAAACCATTTCCCACTTACAGACACTTTCTTACACATCTGCAGCAGTTGACTTTTTAAAAACATTGATGCAAAAAGAGAAATTGTTCATAATTGAGCAATCTATCCTTTTACCACAAATGTTTCTACTTTACTTTAAAGAGGTGTTTCATAATATTTCATAGATGCTGCTGCAGATTTAACATAAATAGGAAGGGGTCATATTTTCCGCTTCATTTAGATAGATACAGTTACTGAACATAATTTTAAATAGGTAAATTACAGGGTTAACTATTTACCTGTTTTGAGTTATGGCTTCTTTTCCCCACAATGGACTAACCCTTACCAGAGTACTAAAAATCTGTTGCAGACAACTTTGAAAGCATTGAAGTTCTCTACTTATGAAAATTTAGTTTTAAAATATATTAGAAATTTCTCATTTTGCCACAAAGTATAACAAAATTGTCAAAATGCATCTGCAAGTAGAAAAGGGTCATTATTTGATTCTCCGAGGATTTGATATCATTTGATATCTCTAATGGAAAACAGTGTACTACTGCATCCTGAATGATTTAACATTGGGAACCCCTCCTTCCTAAATAGGCTTTTCCCTTGTACTCATGGATTTTAACCCTCTCCCACATACAACAAATTTGCAGCAAGTAATTGAAAACATCTTGGCAAAAATATGAAAAATCTCAATAATTGAATGTATAATTATTGAATAGAGTTGAAAACAATTTGGCAAAATCAAAAATTGCTCATGACAACTATTTCTTCTTTTGTCTCAATGTTTTCAAAATAAGCTGCAGATGTATCTGAATGTTGGAAAAGCCTGATTTTTTAAAATTTTAATTCAATGTTTTCTACATTGTATTCATGCAAAACTCTGGTTACCAAAAAACAAGACCCATGTACCGGTATTAGGGATTAGGGTATGTTGCAATTATAATGCAAATTCACTTTAAAGTGGAAACCTTTAAGGTGCATTGATCGAAATAATTGAATCTAGTGTAAATATTGATCTTGTCTTAACCATTTTCACCATACAGCATATATCTGCAGCAGATGACTTTGAAGACATCTATTATAAAATATGAATAGTCTCTATAAATGAAGGTATTATTACTGAATACACTAACTGTACATTGGCTCAGCACAAATCAGTTGTAACTGCTTATGTAATCACATACATACAGATACAACAGTTTCACTCTAAGCCATCAAGTTGAAAATGTTGTCGTTAAAGGAGAAATTGCTCGTTTGGGAGAAAAATGATCCTTTTGCCACAATGTTTTCAAGAGTCGTCTGCTGCAAATGTGTCGAAATATGTCTATAGGTGGGAAAGCGAGCACATTCTGGACCTCTTGTACATTTTTTCATATGTAAACAGGTGCATATCAGGTAAAATATTTTCAGCAGACTTAACCCTTTCCCTCATACGACAATTCTGCAGCAGACGACTTTGAACGTATTTTGTCAAAACATAGAAAATCTCCATAATTGAATGGATAACCTATGACAAAAAGTGGAAAACATTGTGGCAAAAGGAGAAATTGCACGTATTGTGCAATTTCTTCTTTTGTCACTATGTTTTCAAAAAGCCGTCTGCTGCAGAGGCGTCAGAAAGCGTCTATATGAGGGAAAGGGTTAACCACCTGCCACTATTCTGCAGCAGACAATGAAAACATAGTGAATTTTTTTGGAAACTCCCTTTAAATGAAAGTACAATAATTATTGAATGGAGTTTTGAGCAATTTCTTCTCTTGTTGCCATGTTTTCAAAAAGCCGTCTGCTGTAGAGGCATCAGAAAGAATGTGGTAAACCTCTTTCAATGTAAGTATACATATTGAATAGAGTTAGAAACATTGTGACATGAGCATTTTCTCCATTTGCCACAATGTTTTCAAAAGTCATTGCTGCAGATGCATCAAAAAGTGTATGTTTTTATAAAGGGTAAACATTTTATTACAACTGTCAGTGTTATGTATAATTGTTTTCCAAAATAGATAGGAATTTAATCATTAAAACGACATGTTATACATATTTTATGGGCAGAAAAGCATCTAAATTATGGCTTACAAAATGAAAACAGTCAATTTTATTGCACTTTTACATCCTCAAGAAAGCATAAAATGCTGATTGAAATGTCTGATTTTTTTTTGAAAATCTATGTCTAAATCTTTCTTACTTACACTTAAGTTATTGACGATTTTGTGAGCTTGTGACTTTTTCCCTTATACAAACCACTTGTAAACACTTTTGCTCCATAAAACTTTTGAAAACACAATGGGAAAAGGAGAAATTTATCAAATTTGGCAAATCCTACTTTTCATCACAATGTTTTGTATTTTCAACAAACATCTGTATCTGAGGAATGGAAAACTTACTGTTTATCAGGTATATAATATAATCATATCTTAAGTGTCAGTTTTTAGCTTTACTGGCCAAAGGGCAGAAGAGCTTATACCGTTGTGCGTGCGTCCGTGAGGGCCTATTGAGGGCCTATGCTCTACCGGGATGGTTCTTTGGTCATTTTCAATCCAGAGCATGTACGTATGGTGAAGATCGGAGAGTAAATGGCTCTTTTGTGTTCACAAGCTGTATTATAGCAATTTTGAAAATTTCAAGGGCCATAATCCCGTCATGCAAGTGCACATCTGGCTGGTTTTCGAAAGGAACCGAGCTCTCATCAATATTTTACTACTATCTAAGTTTAGTGAAGATCAGATAGTAAATGGAGCCTCTATTGTGTTCACAAGCTCTATTATAGCATATAGCAATTTTGGCGAATTCAAGGGCCATAATCCAGCCTTACATGGGCGGATCTGGCTGGTCTTTATTTTAGCGATGTGATATGATAAAATAAAGCGGAAGTGTCTATGTAAAATTCATTCATTGTGAATCTTGAGAATGTTAGAATATCCGGCTGTAGCTTTTCAGGGGACTCTTAACAGAAGATACAAAAATACAGGAAAACCATGGAAAAAAACAAGGAATTTAATGTTAAGATGTGGAAATGCTGGAAATAGTCTGAATACTCGGGGTGTCCACGGAACCATTCCAGGGTGTTCACAGAACCGTTTGGGGTTGTCCATGGAATTTCCGGGTTGTACACTTAAACGTACAGGAGTTTCAAAAAGAAAGTGTTGGATTATCCCAAAGTATCCCTGGAAAGTTGTCAGAATACTATGGGGATTTTCCATGGC
This sequence comes from Serripes groenlandicus, assembly GCA_031761405.1. Classification (NCBI taxonomy): domain Eukaryota; kingdom Metazoa; phylum Mollusca; class Bivalvia; order Cardiida; family Cardiidae; genus Serripes; species Serripes groenlandicus. The sequence goes on along the minus strand of JASEVX010000001.1, from coordinate 48,645,923 downwards.
TTTTCCATTTTTCGTAAGAGTCCCCGGAAAAGCTACAGCTGGGAACTTATTACTATTGAATTATGCAATCTTATTATTTTCTAATTCTGACAAAAAAATGAAAACATCAAATGTAATTTTAATAAAACATTAGACCTAGCATACAAGTCAAACCCACAGAGAGTTAACTATGTTCATTAATAACAATTGTGTTCTTACCAACTGTGTTAAAACCACATTGTTGTTTAAGTAACCTAGCCTGCTACACCCCAAGGTCAAGTTTGGGCTCGAGCATTTTTCGTCCGCAATTTCATGTCCGGGCTGTATCTTACACATACTTGAATGAATTTTGATATTACTTCACACAATTATTCTCCATAACAAGATGATGTGTCAAGCACATCATCCAGCCACCTACTGCCAAGGTCAAGGTCACATTTTTGGCTTAAACATTGTCTGTCCGCAATTTCTTGTCCTGGCTGTATCTTCCACATACTTGAATGTATTTTGACATAATTATTTTCCATAACAAGATGATGTGTCATGTGCTCACAAGGTGAAGGTCACAGTTTGGCCTCAAATGTCCGTCTGCAATCTCGTGTCCGGGCTGTATCTTCCAAAAGGTTTAATGGATTTTGATATATCTTCACACAATTATTCTCCGTAACAAGGTGTGCCTTGCACATCACCAAGTCACCTCCTCCAAAGGTCAAGGTCACAGTTTGGGCTCAAACTTCTGAGGCTTTTCTGTCGCATCATGATTGTGCCTTCAACATACTTGCATGGACTTTGATATTACTTCACACAATTTATCTCCATAGCATGATGATATTTTTACCAGACACCTGCTCTCAAGGTCAAGGTCACAGTTTTGGCTCAAACATTCTCAGTCTTTTCTGACGTGTCCCTGCTGTAACTTGTATTTCTGTCTATAACAAACTTATATGTACAGCACTTCTTTTCATTTATCAGGTACCAGGTTATGATCAAGGTATATTTTTTTTTATCCAAAATGTATATAATGCATTGCTGTTTTTGTCCAAAAATGCACATACAATACACAATGTGCTGTCCTCGTCCGGTAGTGGACTTTTGTATTGCTTGCTATACTCAATTTACTTGATTTATATATATTGAGAACATTGTGGCAAAAGCCAATTGTGTCTGCATGTGGTGCATGGTTTAACTGAGTATTTAAGCCAACCACCAATTTTGAAGTCAGTAAGTGTTTATCAGCAGTGATCTTGGAAACTCAACAGTTAGGCATTTGCGACCAGTGTAGATCCAGATCAGCCAGTGTATCTGCAAAGTCTGATTGGTCATAGATGGTTTCAATACATTCTGTAAAGCAGAATCCATTTAGATCTTTAGCAAGAAAGTGCAGGCCTGTCCTTTTCCAATATTAATAATTACGTTGTAATTAGGTTGTTTTTCCTGGAGCACTTCTCAGTGTATTCAATTACTTGATTGAAGACAATTATATGCGAAGAAGCATCATCATAATGTTTATTCAATTAGGGATTCAATTAGTGTACTGTTTTGTTTGTGCTTTATGGACAGTGTACTTCTTGGAAAATTCAATTAAAGATAACAAGAAAACATATGTCAATTATCTATAGATTTACTTGTATAAATAGATCATGGTGACATGATATGTTGATTATATATACAAAAACATTATTTTAATGACCAGTATAATTCTTAATTGGAAATTTAAGCTCATCAAATGTTATTATATATTTGGTTTTGTTATTTATTTATTTATTTATTGGGGTTTTACGCCGCTTTCAACAATATTTCAGTTATATCACGGCGACAGTTCACTTATTCATGATCCCCGGGTAAACAAACCAGTACTAGGCTAGAAAATGTGCCTTGCCCAAGGGCACTCCACCATGACCGTAGTGCCGCGACTGGGGATCGAACCCGGGACACCCGGTTTCAAAATCCCTGACGCTAACCACAGCGGATTCCATTTGGTTTTGTTAACCCCTTCATGTTGAAGCTTTTTTAGCTCACCTGTGCACGAAGTGCTCAAGGTGAGTTATTGTGATCGCCCTATGTCCGTCGTCCGTCGTCCGTCAACATTTTCTCCTCTGTAACCGGTGGGTCAACTGGGATGAAACTTCACAGAAAGCATCCTCTCAATGTCCTCACCAGAATTCCTTAAAATTTTCGGGATCCATGCATAATTCTGGTTTCCATGGCAACGAAATGAAAAAACCAAAATTATTAAAAAATCTTCTCCTCCGAAAGTGTCAGGCCGATTTTCAAATAATTTTGTAGAAATGTTCCTCGGGTGACCCTCTATCAGATTCCTTCAAGCCATGTTGATTGGTCGAAAAACATGGCCGCCAGGGGGGGCGGGGCTATTTTTCCTTATATGGCTATAGTGCAAACTTAAAAACTCTTCTCCTCCGAAAGTGTCAGGCCGATTTTCAAATAATTTTGTAGAAATGTTCCTCGGGTGACCCTCTATCAGATTCCTTCAAGCCATGTTGATTGGTCGAAAAACATGGCCGCCAGGGGGGGGCGGAGCTATTTTTCCTTATATGGCTATAGTGCAAACTTAAAAAATCTTCTTCTCCAAAAGTGTCAGGCCGATTTTCAAATAAATTTGTAGAAATGTTCCTTGGGTGACCCTCTATCAGATTCCTTTAAGCCATGTTGATTGGTCGAAAATCATGGCCGCCAGGGGGGGGCGGGGCTTTTTTGCCTTATATAGCTATAGTGCAAACTTAAAAAATCTTCTCCTCCAAAAGTGTCAGGCCGATTTTCAAATAATTTTGTAGAAATGTTCCTTGGATGACCCTCTATCAGATTCCTTCAAGCCATGTTGATTGGTCAAAAAACATGGCCGCCAGGGGGCGGGGCTATTTTGCCTTTTATTGCTATAGTGAAAACTTAAAAAATCTTCTCCTTCAAAAGTGTCAGGCCGATTTTCAAATAATTTTGTAGAAATGTTCCTAGGGTGACCCTCTATCAGATTCCTTAAAGCCAAGTTGATTGGTTGGAAACTATGCCCGCCAGATGGCGGGGCTTATATATATATATAGCTAAAGTGAAAAAAAAAATCAGGTGAGCGATTCCAGGGCCATCATGGCCCTCTTGTTTAACACATCTACTACAGACAAGTTTTTCAAACATTATGGTAAAAGGATAAATTGCTCATGATTAGCACTTTAACCTTTTGATACAATATTTTTAACTCTATACCATTATTATGATTTTATTTAGAGAAATTTGCTATATGTTTGCAAAGATTTTTGCTGCAGATTTGTTTCATTTGGGTACTGGCTAATTGATATTGCTAATTCATAGATAGAAGTACAGGTAAAAGAGAGAAAGGTTTCATTCAGGCTGGTTTAGAAAACACTGTTAAAAAGTGCAAAAAATACTCATGGTGAATGATTTTCTCTTTTCCACAATGTTTCTACTCTCTTACTCTTTTCCTTTCTGCAAATGCAATAGTTTCCAACATGCAAACTCTCATTTTTCATTGATGGTTTTACACATATTTTGATGCATCTGCAGCAGACAACTTTTTCAAACATTGTGGCAAAAGCAAAATTTGCTCATTATGAGCAATTTATGTAGAGATGTTGAACAGTTTTTTAGCTCACCTGTGCACGAAGTGCTCAGGGTGAGTTATTGTGATCGCCCTATGTCCGGCGTCCGTCGTCCGTCAACATTTTCTCCTCTGTAACCGGTGGGTCAACTGGGATGAAACTTCACAGAAAGCATCCTCGCAATGTCCTCACCAGAATTCCTTAAAATTTTTGGGATCCATGCAGAATTCTGGTTTCCATGGCAACGAAATGAAAAAAACTTCAAAATTCTTAAAAATCTTCTCCTCCCAAAGTGTCAGGCCGATTTTCAAATTATTTTGAAGAAATGATCCTTGGGTGACCCTCTATCAGATTCCTTCAAGCCATGTTGATTGGTCGAAAAACATGGCCCCCAGGGTGGGGGGGAGGGGGGCTATTTTGCCAATATGGCTATAGGGCAAACTTAAAAAATCTTCTCCTCCAAAAGTGTCAGGCCGATTTTCAAATAATTTTGTAGAAATGTTCCTTGGGTGACCCTCTATCAGATTCCTTCAAGCCATGTTGATTGGTCGAAAAACATGGCCGCCAGGGGGCGGGGCTATTTTGCCTTTTATGGTTATAGTGAAAACTTAAAAAATCTTCAACATCTTCTCCTCAGTAACCAGTGGGTTAATTGGGATGAAACTTCACAGAAAGCATCCTCTCAATGACCTCACCAGAATTCCTTCAAATTATTGGGATCCATGCAGAATTCTGGTTTCCATGGCAACGAAACGAAAAAAACTTCAAAATTCTTCTCCTCCCAAATTGGTTGGCAGATTTTGAACTTATTTTGTAGAAATGTTCCTTGGATGACCCTCTATCAAATTCCTTCAAGCCATGTTGATTGGTTGAAAAACATGGCCCCCAGGGGGGGGCGGGGCTTTTTTGCGTTATATGGCTATAGTGAAAACTTAAAAAATCTTCTCCTCCAAAAGTGTCAGGCCGATTTTCAAATAATTTTGTAGAAATGTTCCTTGGATGACCCTCTATCAGATTCCTTTAAGCCATGTTGATTGGTATATAGCTTATATAGCTAAAGTGAAAAAAAAAAATCAGGTGAGCGATTCCAGGGCCATCATGGCCCTCTTGTTCTATATATGTCTTCAAAATCTTTAGCAACAGGTTTGTTGTTTGCAAGAAGGGATTAAATGTCATCAGCTACAGTTTTTATGTCAAAATACATTACCAGTCATTTAATACCTGATATATAATCTCAATACCCTTACTTCATCCAGAAAAGAAGCTGATTCATAGCCCCGACGTGTGATATACACGGCCGCCAGTAATACCGGCGCACTGGCTATGAAACTCCACTTTTAAATTTCTGGACACACAGACTTACAGGCTAAGAATTTATTTCATGTTTCTAAATTTAGTTCTTTGTCTTTGTAAGGCTTTCACCTTAATAAGTTATTTTTCATTCAGTCATTCAACTACATTGACATCTTAACAACATAAATTGTGTAAATTATTGTTTGTAATTAAGTTGTTTTTTGTACACACAACTAACTGAGACGTCACGGGTGGGTTACCCCACACACTATTTCAGTTACGTATCGGGGGCGGTAATGACCGTTCATTTTTTCAACTGTTATAGTTGCCCCGACTCATTTAGCGATCATTTATTATTATCGCCTTTGTATTACATTATGTATATTAATTAAACATGAACAATTTTGAAAAATATTTGTAAAAACTTTTTTTTAATTATATTTTTTGTTGAATCGTATAAATTGTTTGTTTCATATATATATCTATGTCACATAGTGGTGAACAGAGGCGTGGCACATAACGGCCGTATGAGATCTGTCCTGTTTTGCATGCACTAAGTGCACACAGGATTCACCCTGTGAGTACTGCTCTTCCTGGTCTGCTTCTGTTTGGAAACAGGCTGGGAAAAGGAGGACTCACAAAAGCCAAAGAGTAAGAAGACCCCTAAAAAGGTTCTCTTAGCTCTTTGAGTGAAGCGGAGTTTGAGGGGTTCTCCCAATCAGACTCCGCGACTGTGTTGAGTGAGCCAAAGGTCAGAGCTGTTCCTTCGTCACTCAGCACAACCGCACCTCCCTCAGCTTCGGCTGGCACAGCAGAAAAGGGCGTGGAGGAGCGAATGGCAGTTACTCCGTCGGGAAACAAAAGCCTCGGGCCTGAAACCGTATGGAAACAGTGTTGGTTGGCCTCAAGAGCTGGAGCAACCTTCTACTGAACGGCACTATCTGACGCCTGGTGTTGGGGCTGATCCTTCGGGTGAAGCCACAGGTCAATCACAGGGAAACCAACTGCCTCACAGTCTCACAACTGCCTATCGCTAGTCAACCGGGTAATGCTGGCTGCGAGGAAAACCTAAATGACTCCGGACAACCGGCCAGTCATTTTGTCGAGGCGTGACAGGTCACCAGGCAACCGGACAGTAATTTAGCTATGACGCGACCAGTCACCGGTCAGTCATTTAGCCATGACGCGACCGGGCCAGTCATTTGCCATGACTCGACCAGGCAACTGTCAGTCATTTTGCCATGACTCGACCAGGCAACTGTCAGTCATTTAGCCATGACGCGACAGGTCGGTCATTCAGCTATGACTCGACCAGGAAACCGGTCAGTTATTTAGCAATGACTCGACCAGCCAACCAGTCGCTTATGTAAACATGACGCGACCAGGCACTGGCTCCGTGAAACTTGACCGTATTGATACTTATTATCATTCAATCTCCGTTCAACCGGGCTATACGGATAATCAGAACACAGGTCATTACGCACCATGCTCTAATTTCCATGCATCTGACATCGGGTATGGGGAATACCGGACAAAGAAAACTTTCCGTTCTCCAAGGGGAACAGTGCCCCGTTTCAAAAGCTGAACGACATAATCTGACGCCTGGTGTTGGGGCTGAACCTTCGGGTGAAGCTGTAGGTCAATCACAGGGAAACCTCATTGATTGGTCGCCTCTAACACCACACTCTGCGCTACAGCAGTCCTCAGACTACAGAGTGCCAAATTATAATGCCTGCGGACAGAATTCTTTGGAGACCGGTGATAGGTCAACCGGTTAATGTGACCGGGCCGGTAAGTCATTTAGCCATGACGCGACCAGGCACATTGGAAACCGTGTGAAGACAGTAATGGTCAGTCAGCTACCATTACTGAACGTCACCAGTTGATGCCAAGGCTAATGCAAAACCTTCGGGTCGAGCTCTTGTCCAATCGGAGGGAAACCTTGGGGATTGGATCCGTTTAACACCAAACTCTTGTATGAAATCTTTCAGGGTGTCAGTGACAAATGTCCTCGGGCAGAGTCATTTGAAGACCGGTCGACCAGGCAACGTCTTCGTACAGCCTCTTGTCACCGGTATTGGTTATGTCTTTGGTCAGAACCCCTAATTGAACCCGGTAAACTGGGTAAGGAGCAATCGTTAAGTAAATTTTGACTCCGGAAAACCGGGTAGTGGATAACCGTTTAGTCCAATCTTATGACAAAACCCTTGACACCAGGCAACCGGGTGTTTTCGATCACCGAGTAATCAATTAGTCACTGGGCATAAATGGTTGTCGGGTGAAGGGTCACCGGGCAGTCAATTACTTACCGGGCATAAATGGTTACCGGCCAAACAGTCACCGTGTAAACGCAATTCTACTACGAATTCTTCGGAATTCTACAGAATGCCAATTGACAAATGTCCTCGGACACAGTCCTTTGGAGACCGGTCGATCTGGAAATAACTTCGGACCAGGCAATGTCTTTGGACATATTCATCGGCCACTGGCGCTAATGTTCAGTATACAGATTGGACCTGGGCTCAATATTACCGGGAAACCAGGCACGACAACCGTGCAGAATTGCCAAAGTCCACAAAGTACAGAATTCCAATTGACAAATGTCCTCGGACTAAGTCATTTGGAGACCAGTCAACCGGGTAATGTCTTCAGACTAGAATTTCAACATGCTCAAGTTGAAAATGCGGCGTCCAGAGTGTTAACAAGATTTCCCTTCAATTCGACCTAGTGACCTAGTTTTTGACCTCATATGGCCCAGTTTCGAACTTGTCCAAGATTTGATGGAGATGATTATTTCATGAATATTGGATGCAAAATGTAGCCTGTAGAGTGTTAACAAGCTCAAATATTGATGACACATGACGGATGGACGCCGGACAAAATGTGATCACAATAGCTCACCTTGCACTTCGTGCATAGGTGAGCTAAAGACTGAAAGTCCTAGAGCTTAGATATTTGGTGTGTAGTATTTTTCAAGTGGTCCGTTAGCAAGAATGTTCAAATCATGCCCCATCTCGGGGGGTCACCTGTAAAACATAGAGATACATAGGGAAATACTTTGAAATCTTAATGTCTGAAAACAAAAGTGATAGAGCTTAGATATTTGGTTTGTAGTATTGTCTAGTTGTCCTCTAGACATCGTAGGGTGTGGGGTTTTCACTATGTGGCACTTCTTGTATAAGCTTACCTGACTGCAAAATGAGTTATTGTGGTTGGCATTACAAATCACATTACATAACTCGGGTGAGTGATCCAGGGCCATCTTGTTGAACTGTCAATGTTGTAAGATGTAGTTTTGTATGTGAATTCTACAAACAAAATTACATTTATAACAGGTTTTCGTGTTGATTTTACATATTTTTCACCTTTTTTAGAGGTTTCGTGTTGATTTTACATATTTTTTTCACCCTTGTAACAGGTTATCATGTATATTTCACATATTTTGTTCACCTTTGAAAGAGGTTTTCGTGTTGATTTTACATATTTTGATATCTATGTAAGATGCTTTCATTTTGATCAAAGGTCAAGGTCACAATGACTATTAATACATCTGTACAATACAATACTTGGGGGGGGTTGTATCGTCGGCGATGCTCTTGTTTTGATTTTAGAATTGAAAACATTCTTGGAAAAGGATAAATTACTATTGCTCATTTAAAGCAATTTTTCCGTTTCCACATTATTTTCATAAGGCACCAGAGGTCGTCCGTATCATGTAGAGGGTTAAACATGCTACAGGTATTGTATTACAGTACAATGCACATTGGTCACACAAGCCATGGTTCTGATGCAAAGAAAGACGGATTTAAGTGACTACATGTATTAACAAGTTTTATTATTCATAAATATAAAATTAATACTAATTTGTCAAAAATAAACTAACTGTCTAGTAAGTTGTAGAGAAAATCACTAGTCAGAGACATAAATATAAAGTAACATGATTCATAATATTTATTTACCTACTTTCTTATTGAGTAACTTTTTTATCTATCCACAATAAGATACATTTTGACACAACTGCAGACTTTTGCCACTCAAAAGACTGTACATTATATATATCAATAGTGTTGCCCACTATGCCTATATGTTTTCATAATGATATTAGAACGTACACTCAATTGCAAAAGAAAGTGTGCCCTTGTAGTTATATTATTTGTTATCAGGAACAAAGATAGCTGATTGATTGATTGGGATTTAACGCCGTTTTCAACAATATTTCGGTCATATCACGGCGGCCAGTTTACCTAATCATATGTTTCTTGGCTTTCTTCCACCAGTACTTCATACAGCATTCTTTCCAATCATTCCTGATTCATGAATTAACAATAGTATATGATGTTTGGTATCAAATTTTAGAACGATGCATGCACAAATCACTTGTGCAGTTTGATTTCAAAATCAAGAAAGACTGAGGACTGGGTATAAAGGAAAATTTAAAAAAGTTTGTGTTGGACAGTAGGAATGTTGTTCCATGTATTATCTGAGGTTTTGAAGGCGATTTCATTTAACCGTTTCCCACGTACACAAAATTCGCGGCAGACAACTTTGAAAATATTGTGGTAAATGTATGGAATTTCTCTTTCAATGAAAGTAACATTATTGAATAGAGTTAACATCATTGTGGCAAAGTTACTCATTATGAAGATTTTTTCTCTTTTGCCACTGTTTTCAAAAGTGGACAGCTGCATAGGTGTCATAAAGCGGCTGTATGTGGGAAAGGGTTTAATATCAACCCTACTGTTAATACAAGCTACTGTGTAGCACGCATGTACTGAATGTAACATCGAACAACATCATCAGGAATGTTATTCCATTCCTGGATGATAGCTTTTTCAAGGTTTCCCATGTTGTTAATATTATTATTCAACCAAGTTTGTGTTCTTGGCCAACATTGAAAAAGAAAATGTTAATCATGAGCAATTTCTTCTTTTGTCACAATGTATTCAAAAGTCGTTTGCTGCAGATGTGTAAAAATGCATCTGTAAGTGGAGAAGGGATAATAATAATATATAAATTGTAAAAGCAATTGAGAAAAATATACAAGGAAACAAGTACATGTGCATCATGAATGAACATTGCAGAACCTAAATTAACATTTAATACTTTCCCATATACAACAAATCTGAAACAGACAACTTGAAGTTCTCTTTAAATGAAAGTTTAGATTTGAAAATCTTCACTTAACCCTTTCCCACATACAACAAATCTGCAGCAGACGACTTTAAAAACATAGTGACAAAAACTTGAAAATCTCCATAAAAGAAAGCTAACTTGTTAAATAAAGTTGAAAACATTGTGGCCGAAGGAGAAATTGCTCATCAAGGAGAATTTGTTGTATAGGCAACTCATTTTTGTAATGCCACTGATAAAATTGACTTTTGAGATCTATTGTTTTAATTTAAGATATTATACAAACACAAAACAAGTATTTTAAAGTCCTGCTTAAATACTCGTTTATCTGTATAAAGATCTATTCTCCAATAATTTAAATATATCCAAATAAAGAGATAAAACTAAACATTTAAAGTAGTGAAACAAAACATACAAAAATATGAAGAAGATGAGCACAAAATAAATGACAAAATATGACAATGAATTGTTAACCTCAATCTTTGACTTGTTAGTAATACTGATTACAACAAAGCTGACGATCTTTATTTTTGGTTATTAACTCTTTCCCTCATATAGATGCTTTCTTACGCCTCTACAGCAGACGAGTTGTAAAAAGCATTCTGACAAAAGTAGATATTGCTTAAAACGAGCAATTTCTCCTTTAGCCACAATGTTTTCAACTTTTTTCTAAGTAAAAAAAGGGGCATTTTCTATACTTTTGCATAAACAAAAGTGCATAAACAAAAGTCAACCTGAAAAGTTGACCTGCTTGACAGAACAAGCAACTAAAATGTGAAAATCAAACAGCCTTCAGTCTGACCATTATAAACATGTGTCCAAAACAACTATAACACGTTACTGAAGTAGTGCAGGCAATAAAGAATTTCTAGGATTTTCCAACCTTTTCCCTTGAAGTGTGACATTTACCTTCGAACACACACAAACAAATGAATAACTTGATTACCTCTGCACACCTTTGACCTTTAAGCAAACGGGAGAGCAAAATCATGTGCATACTCTACTAATTGCAATCCGGATCAAATCAGATGTATGACCTTGAAGTCTGACGTTGATCACAATATTAATGTAATAATTAAATGATGAGCAAGCATAATCTACCAATTAACCCTCTATCCACACACCAAGTTTCATGAACTTATCTCTTTTACGTTATCACATAACGGACGGAGCACAACCTGTACAGGAGACCAAAAGCAACGTACATGTATCATTTCAATATGCACTAAGAGAAACAGTGAGTGGACTAGAAGGTTTTACGAGATATTACTAACATTGAGATCATGGAATACCTTTTTTTAGCAGCAGCTGAACAAAATATAAGAAAAATATATAAATGAAAAGACAGTTATTGAATACAGTTGAAAACATTGTAACAAAAAGAAAAAGTTGCCCATTCAAATTTATCTTCTAAGAGTTGCCTGCATACGAGAGAAGGGGAACAGTTTTTTCTGTTAACCCTTTCCGTCATACAGACACCATTTTACACCTTTTCAGCAAGCGACTTTTTTAAACGTATTCAAAAGAAATTTAACGGAAACAAATTGTTGACAGAAGAACAAGAAATTGAAGGAAACAAATTTTTGACAGAAGAACAAGAAATTGAGCAGAAACAAATTATTGACAGAAGAACAAGAAATTGAACGGAAACAAATTGTTGACAGATGAACGTACAGAGAGCAAAAGTTACAATATAATTATGCTCCAGCCATTGTTTGCAGGGACAAACAAATATTCTTTTTCAAATTATTTTCTACTTTGTATCAGGACCACGGTTTAAATTTTCAAGAAGAAAAAATAATTCCTCATGGGCTTGCAAAGCAGACGACTTTAAAATGGCTTCAAATCTGCGACTGCTGACAACATTGAAAACATCTAGGTAAAATATGGAAATTTTAGAAAAATGAAAGTATGATTATTGAACAGAGTTGAACACAATGTGGCAAAAGGAGAAATTACTCATAAGGAGCAATTTCTCCACTTGCCACAATGTTTTCAAACAAGAAACCGCTGAAGACGGCAAGGCCGGATTGTCGGCAATTTGACCTTGAAAATCGACAAACCAAGGTCAAAGTAACCATAGAAATCAATAGAACTTGTTATTGGTTACCTTCAGGCAAAGTTTCAAGTTTGTAACCCTTTCCAGTGCTGAGACTTTGCCTCAATCTGAAACTTTAACCAAAATGTTGACGGACAGACAGACATCGCCAATCAATTGACCGGAATTGCTAGAGCAATCCGGCCAAAAATGTCCGCTGCAGATGCATCAACTATTTTCCATTCTCAAATTGTCTTATTCACACCAAATCTTTTCAGCCTAGCTTCAATGACATGCTTCCAGTTATATCGAGATATTTGGGTAGTGATTCACACTTTATTTTCAAGCTGTTCTTTAAGCTGAAAGTAAACAGAAAAGATAAATAACTATGTACATGTTAAGGGTTAACCAATTGCCACACACACACTCTTTCTGACGCATCTGCACTAGATAACTTCTCCTACAATGTTTTTAATTTGTTAAATAATTGTTCCTTTATTTTTAGAGAAATAAGTGTAACCCTTTCTGAACCGCAGATGACAGAACAATCTATGTGGAAAGCAGCCAGTTGCTTGGAAAGTATGTTGTGTGGTGTACTGGAGTGGGAAAACCAGGAAACGCATGAATGAAAAATTGTTGAAAACGGCGTTAAACCCCAATCAATCAATTGACAGAATGTTTTCAACTCTATTTTTAGCTCGACTATTCGAATAAATTGAGAGCTATTACAGTCACTTGTACGTCGGCGTCGCAACTTTGGTTAAAGTTTTGCATGCAAGGCTTTTTCTCACAAACCACAGATGCTATTGCTTTGAAACTTCACACACTTATTGGACATCATCAAATGATCTTGCAGGCCAAGTCCCAGAACTATGTATTAGATTATTGCTTTAAAACTTTACACTTATTGGACACCATCAAATGAACTTGATGCCAATCCTTGTAATTATATGTATCTGATGTAGGTAAGGGTTCCGATATGTGCGATAACAAAAGGGAGAATCAAACTGTGATTATGTATATCTATATAATATTTTAAACGTCACATAACAATGACCTCCAGGACTTTACAACCACTGAATATATATATCTATATGATATTTTAAACGTCACATAACAATGACCTCCAGGACTTTACAACCACTGAATATATATACCAGTCTCACAAGGATCTTCACTGTTTGCCATTTAGTATGACTGTAATATTGAATATATAGCAAAATGATAATTTGAAAAGCTCTAAAAGAAAACAAAGCTTAGGGAGTCTAAAACTCATTGAAATTAGATCTCATATTATATTACCAAATGATGGTGTTCTACCACAGTAAAGTTTAAGATCTGATTTGATTGAATTTGAGGATATTTCCAGTGTAAATTCAGATCAACCTGGGAATATGCACATTCTAATCTGCATCTATTCAGTTCGCCAAAATGTCACAGGAACTTTTAACACTTCAGACAAACAGTGTACAATTGAATCAGAAAGCATTGATCCAGAAGCAAAAGTCATTGTGATTAGCAATCACGCCTCTTCCACCAATGGGCACAAAATAGTCTATTTGGGTAGATGGACAGTTACCTAACTTGGAAGAATAGTATGTGAATATGTTAACCTTTTCCCACATGCAACAACTCTGCAGCAGATGACTTTGATTGAACACATGCCCAAAACCATTTGGAAACTCCCTTTAAATGAAAGTACAATAATTGAATAGAGTTGAACACATGGTGACAAAAGGAGAAATTGCTCGTTTTGAGCAATTTCTTCTTTTGTCACTATGTTTTCAAAAAGCCGTCTGCAGCAGAGACGTCAACATTCGACTATATGAGGGAAAGGAATAAGTACAGAATGCCAGAAAACACAGTGCAAGATAAATGGCTGCTGTGATGTCACTGATTTGTTTGTAAAACGGTGTTTAACTCCAAACAATCACATGCCAGGTCTTGACTCAATTTCTCGTGACAAAACGCAAACATGAAAGTCATACAGACAGAATATCAAACTTGAGAGGACACAAACAGTTCCAATGAAGTGTATTCACCTGCCTTAGCACGTGAGTTTTGTAGAATATTACCTTGAATTTATACATTTGCCATGTCTCTATAAGACATTGTTAAGGTTTCATCCGTAACACCTGCTACCAAAACTTAGAGACTTTTCTAATTATCTCTCCTGTTACCAGACATTTTGTTAACCCTTTCCCACACACAGACACACTTTGAGCATTTGCTGCAGATAATTTAGAAAACATTGGGGCAAAAGGAGAAAACGCTCATGATAAGCAATTTCTCCCACTGCCACAATATTTTCAACTCAATTCAATAATTTGTCTTTCATTAAGAGAGAATTTCCAAGTCGTCTGCGGTATGTTTATTTCATGTCCGAAAAGGTTCACCAACACGTGTGGCTACTCACTAAATTGCTTTTGCAAATGTTGAAAAACAAAGCAATTAACCCTTTCCCTAATACAGACGGTTTCTGCCGCAGATGATGTGCAATTTCTCCATTTACCACATTGTTTTAACAACTCTATGAAATAATTGTTCATGTACTTCCATTTATAGACATTTGCTATATTAATGCGGGCATGGTTTGGGTATGGTTTTAAAGTCATCTGCTGAAGATTTGTTGTTTGTTGGAAAGAGTTAATCCTCACGGTGGTACACCCGACTAAACGCCTCTACAGCAGTTTATAATATTCCAACAATGTTTCCATTTACTTCCCATATATTCCAGATGTATCCTTTTTTCCACAAATGTTAATTATTACGACACTTTCCCACATGCAACGAATCTGCAGCTGACCACTTTTGTAACATGAAGACATTATAATGTAGAAAATCACTAAAAAGAAAAGTATAATAATAAACAGAGTTGAAAACAATATAACAAAAGGAGAAATTGCTCTTCATGAGCAATTTCTTCTTTTGTCACAATCTTTTCAAACGTTGTCTGATGCAGAAAGCATCTGTATGAGGGAAATAGGTTACATGTAATTATGTTTATACTTTCCCACATGCAACAAATCTGCTGCATACGACATTGAGACATATAGGTAAAGCCCACACTTCCCTATATCCTGATATAGATGTTTTTAACACCTCTGCAGCAGGTGTTTTTGAAAGAAAATGTGGGAGAATATTCTCATTTTTGGCAATTTCTGCTCTTCTACCAATTTTTGGCTCCACTGGCTGAATGAAAGCCAGTCAAGCTTATGTCATGGCGAATTTTCTGTCGCGCATGCATGTGTGCGTAAACTTTTTACTTTAAACGACTTCTCCCTAACTACTTGACCAATTGAGATGAAACTTCATAGGACTCAATGTCCTCTCCTAAATCCCTTCGAATATTTTGGATCCATGCAAACTTCTGGTTTCCATTGAAATTTTCCTTGGATGACCCTCTATCAGATTCCTTCAAGCCATGTTGATTGCTTGAAAACTATGGCCGCCAGAGGGTGGGGCTATTTTGCTTTATATGGCTAAAGTGAACACTTAAACAATCATTTCCTCCGAAACTGTCGGGTCGTTTTTCAAGTAATTTTGTAGAATTGTTCCTTGGGTGACTCTCTATCAGATTCCACCAATTTTTTGCCTAATGGCGGTGGAGCGATAATGGCCCTCTTGGGCCTCTTGATGAAGGGTAGTCTGCTGCATACTTTTACTTTTGAAAATATTTGAAACTCCGAAACTGGTGATAAGCCACATTGATGTGTATAAAGTATAAACTTCCAATGAAGTTCATAGAATATTTGCTGGGGAATTTGGTCTCAATAAAGGAGAAGAATAAAGTACTAGTTGTATCAGAATAATAAATAATAAAATGTTCATACCATTTTGTTTTCTGTTTCCAAGTCGGCAATCCTCTTATTTAGTTGTTCTATTGCACTTTCATTTAAACCTTTCACCTGATGTATAAAAATATAATTGTTAAACCCTTTCCCAGTTGCAGACACATTTTAAGCTTACCTGACCGCAAAATGAGTGACTATGGTTGGCATTACAAATCTTATTGCATGGAGTGATCCAGGGCCATCATGGCCCTCTCGATTTTAAAAACTAAATTGGCAAAATTGGCCTGCTTCAGAGGGGTAAATACTGTCTGTATCAAAGGAAAGGTTTAAACCTTAAACATCAAATCTGCAGCAAATAACTTTAAAATAATTTAGGGAAATGTATGAAAATGATGGCCCTATATCGCTCACCTGATTTTTTTTTTCATTTTAGCAATATAAGCCCCGCCCCCTGGCGGCCATAGTTTTTGACCAATCAACATGGCTTGAAGGAATCTGATAGAGGGTCACCCTAGGAATATTTCTACAAAATTATTTGAATATTGGAAAGATACTTTTGGAGAAAAAGATTTTTCAAGTTTTCCCTAAGCAATATAAGACAAAACAGCCCTGCCTCCTGGTGACCATGTTTATAGACCAATCATCATGGCCCAAGGAACATTTCCAAAAAAATATTTGAAAATAAGCCACCAGTTTGTGAGGAGAAAAAAACCATTTGAAAGAACTTTGGTGAGGACATTGAGAGGATGCTTTCTGTGAAGTTTCATCCCAATTGACCCATTGGTTACGTTTGACTATAGACGATCGCCGGACAAAGAGTGATCACAATAACTCCCCTTGAGCACTTTGCCCTTAGATGAGCTTAAAAGCAAAATACACAGAAGATATTAAAAACCTGTTAACTTAAATATATTGAATATTATTTCGAAAAATATCTTTGTGAATAACTGATTGCATTTCTAAATATCCAATGTCAAAACTACTGTTTCCAATCTAGGTGCCACAGGTATCTGAAGTCAATAATAATGTTTTTTGCTATTGTTGTTGTTTTAGGATGCACGCAGGCTGCTTAGGTAAAAGTTTCTCAAAATACAGTTTGGATAAAAACTATTTAGTGAGGCATATATGATATATCTCAGATCTAGTTGTAAATGACATCCCAAAGGTTTCCCTTGTCAACTCCCACAAACTGAAGTGATGAATACATGAGTCAAACTTTTTGTCACTTAATGGTGCTTTCAAAATGTTGAAAGAGCATAAAAACACATGGGGGCCACATTTCAGCAAGTATGGCGGATGTGCCAGAGTTTTTCTCTCTCAAGTCAATAAACCATTTACCTAATACAAAAAAAATCTGCAGCTTAAATAAAAGTAAAATTATTGAAAACAGTTGAAAACATTGTGGCAAAAGGAGAAATTGCTCATCATGAGCAATTTCTCCTTTTGCCACAATATTTTCTCAAGTAATTTTTGCAGAGTTTAAAATGAACATATCTACATTTTTTTTGCAGGGATCCAAAAATATTGAAGGAATTTAGGAGTGGACATTAGGAGGATGCTACCTATGAAGTTTCATCCTGATTTGCCAAGTATTTAAAGCCAAAAAGTTGACACACTTTGAACATGGCTTGAAGAAAGTGCTATAACTGAAATATGGTTAAAAGTAGGCATAAAACACAATTTAAACAGACAAATATGAGACTTTAATTATACATGTATGGACATCCTACCTTATGCAATGTTATTGTTCAAACTTACCATTTTGTTTTCCTGTTCCAAGTCTGAGATCTTTATTTGTAAAGATTCTATATAAGAACTGCTTTCCTCTGATGGCTGAAAAACAATCCGGTATAACAGATCTTTTTAACCCTTTCCCACATACAACAAATTACTTCGGGTTTTGTTATAAATAAAAGTAAAATTATTGAAAACATTGTAACAAAAGGGGTAAATCTTCATCATGAACAATTTCTTCTTTTGTCACAACGTTTTAAACAGCAATTCCCTCTTGAAATCATGGTGGCAAAAGTAACAAAGGCCTAAGTGGCCCTAAATTGATCAACTGAGGGATGGTTAATTAGAAAATGTGTTACTGCTTTCTGGGAACAGAGTGTGAATGAAACTGAGAGAGTGGACATTGTAAATGAAACAGGCTATTAGTTAAGGACATTTGTAATCATGGTATCAAATCTTTGAACAATTTTGAAAGAGCACCAGCGACAGAACATTCCTGTAAAATTTGATTGATATTGGTTTGCAATGAGAATTTTAAGCTCAAAGTTTCTTTTACCCTATTTATAATGCCGCTTAGTGGCAATGTTTCTCAACCAAACAATATGGCTTGGAACAAATAATGTAGAGAGTCACTGAAGGAATGTTCCTAATAAATTATCTTGAAATCAGACAAGCAGTTTCATAAGAATGGATTTTAAAGGTTTGCCTCTGTTCTGATGCCACCTGGCCACCATGTTTTCTGGTGCTGCAGAAACTAAACTTCTAAATAGAATTATTTTTTGTTGCTAAAGGACCACCAAAGGATCATGTTTGTGAAGTTCAGTTGGTAAGGGAGATGATGTCTATTGAGGCAAAAAGTTAAAGACGGACAGACAAATTTATTTATTGATTTGGGTTCAACACCGTCTTTCAACAATGATTTAGTCATTTTATGGCGGTCAGTTCCCCTACTCATGCGTTTCCTGGCAATCTCACACCAGTGCTCCACACAAGTCATTCCAAGCAAGTGGCCGCTTTTCCACATAGACTTTTAGCCCATTAGTGGAAAACGAATGACACTTGTAATTGTGACTTTTGTCAAACTTCAGAAAGAATGTTGGCCGAGCTGGGGTTTGAACTCACAATCCCTTGATTGACAGTCTGCGCCACTACCGACTGAGATACTGGGGATCGGCACAACAGACAGAGAGTGACCAAAATAGAACCTCTTGAGCCTTTGACTCGTGTTATATCTAAATAATTAATTGCTTATGAGGAGCATTTTATTCTTTTGCCACAATTTTTTTAAATCTCTAAAATTAATATGCTTCTTTTATTGAGATATTTTGCAACTATGTTTTCTTAATTTGAATTTAAACAAATGAGATACATTGATACATTACAAACAATCTGCACTTATTTCATGGATGGTCTCAAAAATGAGGAGGGAAATGCAATGTGACTAAAAAGATTCATAGTGAACTTAAAAACCTCTTAAATTATATAGCAACAGTTACTGTTCATAAAAAGATTCACTATTTTACCCTTTATATTAACTAGAAATATTCATATTTATTAAACATTTCCTACATTCAGCAAATCTGCAGTAAATGAATTTGAAAAATTTGCGCAAAAAAAAAGAAGAAAGTCTCTTTAAATGAAGGTATAACTTCTGAAAACATTGTGGAAAAATGGGAAATTGCTCCTTTTTTCACAATGTTTTTTAAAATTGGTCTACTGTAGAGGCGTGGCAAAAGGTTAAATGATTCAGGAGATGCCTCATGCAGCAGGTAACTCTCTCAATAAATCATTGGGAAAGAAGGAGAAATTGCTCATAATTCTTTTAACCCTTTCCCTCATATAGACGCTTTCTGACGCCTCTGCAGCAGACGGCTATTTGAAAGCATAGTGGCAAAAGAAGAAATTGCACAAAACGTGCAATTTCTCCTTTTGCCACAATGTTTTCCACTTTTTGTCATAGGTTATCCATTCAATTGTGGAGATTTTCTATTTTTTGACAAAATACATTTAAAGTCGTCTGCTGCAGAACTGTCGTATGAGGGAAAGGGTTAACTTTGTATAAATGATACTTCTAGATATTGCAATGTTTTTGGAAGATGATTCCATATCAAATGACAATGAAAACATTATATGAGGTAAATGGTTAGAAGCATTTTATTAGGAAATGATATCCACATCAAAGCATTATTTTTCAGCGCAATCATTATTAGGTCTAATCCTGGCAAAATTATTGAAACTTTAAATATAATAGGAGCATAATTATTTAATAGAGTTAAAAGCATTGTGGCAAAAGGAGAAATTGCTCATAATAAGCAATTTCTCCTTTTTTTCAATATACTGTATTTGCAAAAGTCTTTTGTTTCTGAGGCGCCAGAAAGTGTCTTTATGTGGGAACCGGTTATATATTCAAATTTCAAGACACTGCAATGTTTTTTGGTATTGAAGTCGGCATCTAAGCATTAATTTTTAGTACAATTCAACTATTAATTCATTAGTCTTTGTACAAGAAATCTTTTCCATATAAATTGCAACAAAAATGTCCTCAGATGTTCGCAAATTAAACCCACTAAAATATAATTTCTGATAAAAAAATGTAACATTATTACATTTGAAACAGAATTATATATTAATTTATCTGTTCACACATGCAGACACCTTTTGAATCATTGTGACAAATTGCTCCATTTGCCGCAATTAATATACTTTTGAAATATACTTTCATTTATAGAGATTTCCTATATTTTTGCCTCATTGTTTTAAAAGTCCTCTGCTGCAGATGTGTTTGCTTTAGAAAACGATAAATAAACAGACAAAACATGTATCACCTTCAAAACGACAGTTTCCCCTGCCTAAAATGATCACAACAAAATAATAAGGATTTAAATTCATACAGAATTTGATTTATATCATTTTATGCAAATATAAACCAAGTTGAATAATGGATATTCTCTTCAAAACAGAAGTAATTGTATATGAGCAATTTCTTTTTTCCCATTATGTTGTGAAGCGATGTCTGCAACAAATCCAAATACAAAATCTTGTAATATCATTTATAACAGCTGCATATTGGTTGGTTTCTCTTTTAAATATGTAAGGGAACATTCTAAAAAAAATGCCTTTATTTTACAATATTGTCGAAAGTTGTCTGCTGCAACAGCATGAAAATGTTAACAAAATTTCAAATTGAAAGCAAGTTTGTGTACCTCAAATCCATATGACCCTGATGCTGAGAATTCACTGGGTGGTATGTCAAGGTGAAGATCAGGAGTTTCATTCTGTTTCCATTGGAAACCGTTTTTGGTTACTATGGGTGATTGAATCACAAAGTCTTGGGGGATAGGAATAAAGTCATCATCTAATTCCTGCAATAAAGAAACTTAAGGTCTAGCTAAAGATGACTTTATACATCAGAAAACTGCTTTTACAGTTTAACCCCTTCCTACCTAGATGCGCTTTGATTCATTAGCAGCAGATGACATTTGAAAACATTGTGGCCAAATGAGAAATTTATTATCATGATCAAATTCTCCTTCTGCCACAGTTTTTTCTACACAATTCAAAAGTAACAAGGGCAACACAAAGCGGACGCATCTCCTTGGTATTCAAAGTCCAATTTTGACCTTGACCTTTAACCTATGACCTTGAATATAAATAGGCTTCTAGACCTTGCCATATACTAACTGTATACCAAGTTTGGTTAAGATCGGTCGAAGGATGTTCAGTGTAGAGTGGTCACAAGGTTGTTACTCACGGACGAACGAACAAACAGACAGTCCCGTTACTATATCCCCATCGCAAACTTCGTTAGCCGAGGGGATAATAATTTTAATCATAGAACTTTCAAATCATTTTTGCGACATTTTTTCAATGTCGTCTGCTACATATTTGTTATATGTAGGAAAGTGTTAACAAAATGTTAAAGTTCAAGGGGAGTTTACTATACAAGAATGATTTGATCCCAAATTATGTGTTGCATTTAATATTCATGCTTAAGTAAATAGGTTAATTTAATATATCTTAATAAAACTTAACACTTTCCCACATACAATAAATCTCCAGCAGACGACTGAAAATATCAAGTCCAAAATACAAAAAATCTCCATAAACGATAGTATCATTGTGACAAATGGAGAACTTTTTCATTATGAACAATTTCTCCCTTAGCCACTATGATTTCAAAAGTAGTCTGCTTCAGAGGCGTCGGAAAGCTTCTACATGAGAGAAAGGTTTAAAGAAGTAGTTTGCTCCACTCAATTCAGATGTTATACTTGCATGATGCACCAAATAACAAACTGTGATTCAAATATATCCCGAGGGGAATAAACATATGGAGGAATTGCTCATTTTATTGTTTAGAGATTTTTCTCTTAGTAGCTCTGGTGGAAATCTTTGGCAGCAGATGGAACAGTTTGAACACTTTTGATAAGGTGCTTACTAAGGTCCCAATGGGCACTTTGTGCTCAGGTTTACTGAAACATGCAGAGAAAGTAGGTTTTCAATGGTGACCTTAACCAGGCTAAAATTTCAATAACCTGTAGTGGTCTTGACCTACAAGACACCAAAAGGACCTAATTCTACAAAGTTGGTTTTCTATCTATTAGGCTTCTACCCATGGACACAAATGGTAATATCAAACCCAAAATAATACTGGTTGATGGTTTAAGAGAAACCTTTTCAAACCGGACGACAACCGCGGTGGCACCATAGAATTTCAGGACCCCGATGTTCTGGCCAATCTGGCAGACCGTCCCCAATGCTTTAAAATGTTTAATACCACCCAGAGAAATATCCAGAACCTGCTTGATCCGGATGTGAACTGCACAATGCCGGTATATGAAGTGCAGGGCTGGGTCTCTACTATGATAGTCTGGGGGCGGTCAGGAGTACTCCATGCATGGTTGATGAATGGAGGCCACTGGGGTGCTACTGAGGCTCACCAGCGCATGACCAGAGCTAAACTGAGTTAGACCGGCGACCACCAATACTTGACCTGGGTCAAACCTGATTATACTTTGTGCTAACCAGGGTAATCAAGGAACATCAGGGTTCTAAACCAGGGAGCATTCCTGGACAACGATGGGACAGTGAGACTGCAATTGATTTTTCGGCAAAATTGTTCCAGTTTTCAGGCTATTTTTCACAAGGAGATACAGGGAGCAGAACTGGGACAGTGAGAATGAGGCTTAAATGGGGAGGAAAATACTCATTTTATTTGTTTGTAACAGTGACCATGAGCTGAATGACCTAAAGAACTATCTACCAGTGAAATAAAATTATAAAGAAGTTTAAACCCTTTCACACTTGTAGACACATGTTGGCGTATATGCAGCAGAGGAATTTTTAAAATATTGTGGCAAAAGGAGAATTTACTCATATTCAAAAATTACAATTTCATTAGTCGCCGGGCAGAAGCCCGCGACTTCTATTTTTAATAGGTTTTCGGAAATCACATGGGAGGAGGAGTTATTATTAGAAAAAAACAAATTTAAATGTCTTGAACATATTACAATTGCGTTTGTTTAAAAACACTAAGTTATGACACATCTAAAATTAAATAAATATTCCGATGTTTTAAGTATTAGTAGTTTCTTTATTTTGACTCGCATCTCTTTTTTGGGGTTTTATTTACGAAGACAAAACCGTCCCCATGAGACTTGCAGCAAGCAGACTGTTATGTGTCAATATCAAGTAAAAATCACGTCGAATTCTCCTTTAAAATAGCAATCTTAACTTACTGAATGTTATTTTCATGTTCAAAGAGATGTCTTGATTTGTGAGGAATTCATTTTATAATGTTTATCGATGTATATCTAAAATATGAACTGTTTCTAAGCTAAAACTGTTGATCGCGTGACTCGCGAATACCAACTGCGTAGATCAATCTCCTTTGCAGAGAGCCGCTCTTTACACTCACTTACAAATAGTAAATTATAGGTGATTTAAAATGTTTATTTGGTTCGAAACAAATGAAGAAAAGAACAAACCGAGATAAAACTGGTTTTAATAGAAAAATGACTTTGAACGAACACTCTCTGCCTATAAAGAGAGTTTCAAGAACGACACCTCTGCGAAGAAGAATGTAGGTCACGAATCGGGTCTTTCGTACACAATTATTTCGTCCTTGACAATTTTAAATGTGTCATTAAATTCCCTAAAGGCATTTTCAATCAGATTTAACTGTTTAGCTGATATTGTATTTCGAAGGTGGTCTTATTTATAAATATTGGACTACATTTCATCATTTGTTAAGGTATGATATAATTAGGATGCCAAGCTAATATCATTTTGAGAAAAAGAGAAAACTCATGTCTTCAGCGATTTAACCCTTATCTCATTGTTTTAAAAGTAAATTGCTGCAAAGTTGTCCAATGTTGACTTTAATAGGGGAAACATAAAATGACGTGCTATTGCATGCAAATCTTAAATTGTCTGTTTTGTGGTTTTATTGATAAATGATAAAATTCAAATATTCTGACAAACATCTTGAAAAGTGTATGTGGAATTCACAAATCTTATAATTATTCCTTAATGAAAGCACTGTATATATACTAAGACTAATGATTGTCAAGATTACTCATTTCACTGTGTATGATCAATAATTAGTTGGCTGTGTGTATGGTCAACCTACTTTGGAATGGAGATTGATCATAAACAATGAAAGGCTTCAATTATCATTCACTTCGTTGACAAAACAATGCAAGTTATGATACATTTTCAGTTGACCCCGCCCCTGATGTTCCAATATGCCCCTCAGTTGATAACTGTTTATTCAAATACTATAATGTTAGTGTTATGCATAACTGCAGTATGCATTTCCGGCGACATTGATGCGTTGCATCAACTTTCTCTTGTTTATAGAGGTTTTCCTTATTTTTGTGAGGATGTTTTCAAAGTTGTCCGCTGCAGATCTTATGTAACAGAGAAAGGGTTCAGACAATTCATTTTGACTACTGACAGCCTGAATGATGTATTTGTGATGAGCCAATCAAATTAAAGACTTTTGCCTTTTTGTAAAACCAGTAAACCCTACCCACATATATGAAATCTGCTGCAGACGAACATCTAGGCAGTACTATAAAAAATATCGCTAAATAAAATTGTAACTATTTAACAGAGGTGAATCCATTGTAGCAAAAGTCTGCAGCTGCAGATGCTTCTAATTGCGCCTGCATGTAGAAAAGAGATAATAAAGTTTCAGAACTGACTATAAATTATATCATATGAACTCACTGCCTCAAGCCAGGGTGGTAGACTGTTTTCCTCTGGTTCTTCCACAAGAGCTGGTGAAGGTTGTACAACACTGGGCGCCAATGAAATGAAGGCTGTATCATCGGGGGATGCGGGTTTTCCAGAATCGTTCATGGAATTTAGCATGGATCTGTGATGTGGGTCAGAGTGGTTGTCTGATTGATATATATTACCAATAGCACTGTCATCAGACTTGTGTAATTGTGAACCATTTTCATCTGCATGTGATAAATTTACTGGAAATATACATGTTTATTATTATCAACATATGTAAATTTAAAGTTTTCTCATGGAACAGAATTGAAAACTGATTGGCTGCAGAAGCATCAAATATCATCTGTAGCAGAGACACAGTTTAAATTAAGTTTAAATTCAAATTTAGAGACCAACTCAGTGCCGTAGTGGTCAGGAGTTTACAGGTTCTTTACCCAGCGGGTCATACCAAAGACTTAAACAAGACCTTGGGCGTTTTTCCCTTCCTGGAAAACAGCTTAATAAATAGTATCAATATGGAAAATAAATTAAGTCTATGAAACGTAAAAATCTGATGAATTTTCATAAAGATCGGAAGAAAAATGTGGCCTCTATAGTGCTAATAAAGTAACTATCAAATTTTACCTAGTAACCTATGGTTTGAACCCCATGACCAAGTTTCGAACTTGACGGAGATTTGATGGGAGATAAAAGAAAAATGTGGCCTCTACAATACTAATAAAGTTACTTTTAACTTTGACCTAGTGACCAAGTTTTGTATCTCCATGACCCAGTTCTGAGATTGAATTTAGGTTTGATGGAGACAAAAGATCTGATGATTTGTCATAAAGATTGGAAGATAATGTGGCCTCTAGAGTTTTAATAAAGTTATTATAAGTTATAACATTTAAACTAGTGACCTAGTTTTGGACCCCCATGACCAAGTTTCGAATTTAAGATTTGATGGAGACAAATGTTTTGATTAATTATCATAAGGATTGTATGAAAAAGTTGACTTCTATAGTGTTCACAATGTTATGCCTACATTTGACCTAGTGACAAAGTCTTTTACTCTCCCCATGACCCAGTTTTGAATTTGAGTAAGATTTGATGGAGATTAATGTTCTGATAAACTTTCATAAAGATTGGATGAAAAAAATGGCCTCTAGAGTCTATGTTAACCAAGGTTAAGATACCTAATCAGGGAACTCTGCAGAAAAACTTGCCGCCGTCGCCAGAAAAGTGACTGCTATGTCTCACTCCACATTCGTGAGCTAGACAAAAATGGTAGTAAGTTCATTACTATAGGGTTAGCATTGTGATGGACTCACTGGTGGCAGAAGGACTGCTAACTTACCTGGGAAATGCCATGATATACGAAGTAACTGGAATTTATATTAGGTGGCATAAAACAATATACTAACAAATCATTTATTAACCCTTTCCCTCATATAAACGCTTTCGGACGCCTCTGCAGCAGACAGCTTTTTGAAAACATAGTGACAAAAGAAGAAATTGCACAAAACGTGCAATTTCCCCTTTTGCCACAATGTTTTCCACTTTTAGTCATAGGTTATCCATTCAATTATAGAGATTTTCTAGGTTCTGACAAAATACGTTCAAAGTCGTCTGCTGCAGAATTGTGGTATGAGGGAAAGGGTTAATGTGGATTCTGAACCTGTTTTATTATGAGCAGACATCATTTGAAATATCTGTGTCACTAAGGTTAAAAACTCTACACGGTAAAGACAATTTTTGACATATTCAGCAGACAACTTAAAATAATCCATTGCTCTAACGTTTAAACCAGTATTTCCCACTGTTTTCCCTATACCCGGTACTTCATATATTTCAGACATGAGATAATATATTCATCAAAGCAGCCACTCTGAAAACACATTTAAGTAAGCAGTAAAAGTATTTCCCATGGGTCACATTTTTTGACGACCATGTGCCAACAGACAAACAAGTAGATGATGATGTGTATCTGGACACAAACAGTCCCACATGCAGATTAACCATTTCCCACATTATAGACACTTTCTGACACCTGTGCAGCACATGACTTTTGAAAACATTGTGACAAAAGGAAAAATTGCTCACAATGAGCAATTTCTCCTTTTGCGACAATGTTTTCAACTCTTATTCAATAATTTCACTTCATTTCCTAGAGATTTTCCATTTTATTGTCTAGATGTTTTCAAAGTCCTCTGCTGCAGATTTGATGTATGAGGGAAAGGGTTAATACAATATAGACAGAATAATATAATAAGACATTCTTTATTCCTCAAACTCTTTTATACAGATCTGATATATTCTGGGATCTTATAAAACAGACAACTATTTGTGAAAAAATAATTTGAAATTGCTTTCTGCAAAAATAATTTTTCAAGATGTTGTATTTTCCTCTCGGTCCTTTTAAACTAAAAGTTTATACAGTGCTTTAAGCCACTTTGAACAGTTTTTTAGTTTGATCACAGTGTTTCCTATACTACTGGTTCATTTATCCTGACAAATTACAGTCTTTCTGCTGATGAGGGATCTCAGGATTAAGTTCTAAAATTTAGTGAATTCGAAACATTATATCACCAGAGAGATTTGAGCAATTGCCCCTTCCCCACACTGATTCCAAAAGTCATCTACTACTGAGGACGCATTTTAATATGTTGTCTGCATCATGTTATGGGTTTAAAAAGCTCCAAACAGTGTTTCCTTGGTTTCTGTCTGCATAAAATATGTCATTGAAGTAACATGTTGGGATCAAAGCTTGTATGTTCAATCATTTACCAATACATTATTATCACCAAAACTGAAAACAGTGATCCACAACAAAAAAGTATTACCTAAAGAGACATCAAATGAATATTTGGCATGCATCTTTGTACTGTTTAGCAGGCATGCAATAAACAATTTCTAAATATATTCATAACTTAATATCTAGACATAAACAACAGCGCCGCAAGCGAATGCCAACGCTCATCTACTTTTTTCTAAGTTGAAAAAGGGGCATTACTGAATCATTATTCAAGCCAGAGTTATGTGACTTGGTATAGACATGTGTATTGTTCCTTAGAAACATGTTTTGAAAATGTTGAAAGTTTTTTGAGTTTAGAGGTATTAAAAGCACCACAATGCGTTGAATATATGACGATGAATTTTAAATTTCATTGTAAATATGTACAGGATGCAATGGAAATGTTTGATTTGAACATATTTAGTATTTTGACATTGTTTGAAAGTGAAAACAGAGTAGTGAAAAACCGGTTTTGTCCCATTGAAGTATTATGTAAAGATCAAAGCTTGTTTGTTAACACATTTACCGATACAGTATTATCATCCAAATTGAAAACAGTGATCCGCAACAAAAAAGTATGGCCTAAAGAGACATCAAATGCATATTTAGCATGCATCTTTGTACTGTCTAACAAAATTTACTGGAAATGTTTGATTTGAACATATTTATTATTTTAACATTGTTCGAAAGCCTGATTGTGTTCAAAATGACGGTAACCATCTTCGCAGGGAGAGTTCGATCTTTCTTTCATAATACATCAAACCCAATTTTTTATGGATTATATTATAGCTGAGAGGTTACTCTTTTCAAAGATATAAATGTGATAAAAAACCGTTTAGCAAGGGTGACAATTAAGGGTTGAAACTTGTTGATTTACACGAAAACAAAAGGTCCGTGAAGTTAGGTTGACGAGTGACGAACTGTGACATTTTTATAGGTCCGTGAAGTTAGGTTGACGAGTGACGAACTGTGACATTTTTTCTAAAAACTTTCTTTCTTTCTTTAAGATAATGTTTCTAGACGAATAAATGCAAATTGGGGGCTATTTCATGTTTCATGGCCATCAGTCAATCAGAAGAGCTTCGACAATTCGTCAACTCGTCAATTTTGTTGACGAAATTGACGAAAAAAATATTTTTCTAAAAACTTTATTTCTTTCCTTTAGATAAGTATCTGGAGGTATTGAATGCAAATTAGGCCCTATGTCATGTTTCATGGCGATCAGTCAATCAGAGGAGCTTCTTCAAGTTTGTCAATTCGTCAACTTGTCAATAAAGTTGACGAAATTGATGAAAAAAATATTTTTCTAAAAACTTTATTTCTTTCCTTTAGATAAGTATCTGGACGTATTGAATGCAAATTAGACCCTATTTCATATTTCATGGCGATCAGTCAATCAGAAGAACTTCTTCAAGTTCGTCAATTCGTCAACTTGTCAATAAAGTTGACGAAATTGACAAAAAAAATATTTTTCTAAAAACTTTATTTCTTTCCTTTAGATAAGTATCTGGACGTATTGAATGCAAATTATTCCCTATTTCATGTTTCATGGCGATCAGTCAATCAGAAGAGCTTCTTCAAGTTCGTCAATTCGTCAACTTGTCAATAAAGTTGACGAAATTGACGAAAAATTATTTTTCTAAAAACTTTATTTCTTTCCTTTAGAGAAGTATCTGGACGTATTGAATGCAAATTAGGGCCCTTTTTCATGTTTCATGGCGATCAGTCAATCAGAAGATCTTCTTCAAGTTCGTCAATTCGTCAACTTGGCAATAAAGTTGACGAAATTGACGAACAAAATATTTTTCTAAAAACTTTATTTCTTTCCTTTAGATAAGTATCTGGACGTATTGAATGCAAAATAGACCCTATTTCAAAATTAATGGCCATCAGTCATTCAGAAGAGCATCTTCAAGTTCGTCAATTCGTCAACTTGTCAATAAAGTTGACGAAATTGACGAAAAAAATATTTTTCTAAAAACGTTATTTCTTTCCTTTAGATAAGTATCTGGACGTATTGAATGCAAATTAGACCCTGTTTCATGATGAGCAATTTCTTCTTTGGCCAAAATGTTTTCAAAATGCAAATTAGGCCCTATTTCATGTTTCATGGCGATTAGTCAATCAGAAGTGCTTCTTCAAGTTCGTCAGTTCGTCAACTTTGTTGACAAATTGACGAAAACATTATTTTTTCTAAAAATCTTCATTTCTGTCTTTTAGATAATGTATCTGGACCTATTGAATGCAAACTAAGCCCTATTTCAAATTGAATGGCGATCAGTCCTTCAGAAGAGCTTCGGCAAGTTCGTCAATTCGTCAGCTCTTGTGATGAAGAACCTAGTAGAAACTGGAGAGACAATCCCTTTTTTATTATATTTTGAAATGCTCCTTTCTTTATATTGTTAGTACAATATAAATAAGACCAGTTACCAGAATAGCTATATACCTCAGCGAGCTTAATCCATGCCGCAACATCCCTGTGTAACTTTGCTGATTGTATTGCAACCAAATTACTATTAAGTAGTGGTAACAAGTTGAAATTTATATTTGTTCAAATGGAGGGGTTCTCTTTGCCAAACTTTACGGTTGGACATCTTGGTAACAGCAAAAGGACGGGCCTTTATGTTCTCTTTACTAGCAGTAAACAGCATTTGATATGTCTACCTTATTACAATGGGTTCACTAATGAAAACAATACCAATTTCGTCTACACTGTACGGATGAGAGAGAGAGAGAGAGAGAGAGAGAGAGAAAAAACATGACATAAAATAATACTGACAGTATTTATTTAACCCGGTACAAAGTACTTGTAACTATTTCATACGTTATGTAGAAATAGTACCACATGTTTGTCATAGTTTTTAAGCAGTACGCTGTTCAAGTTCGGATTCAAACCGAAAAGAGCTTCAACATACTCCTTACCATTAAATGAATCTAGCATATTGAAAGTACTACTACCAAATTTGACATAAGTTATTTGTTTAAAGGAATACATAAAAACAGTTAATCAAAATATGCTCAGTCAAACTTGTTTTAATATCTCTATTTCCACACCGTGAGCAATGGGAGAAATCAGTGATGTGTATGCAATTATTTGGGCGATAGAAAAACAAGCACGTAGCATATTCGGATTACGTTTAGCATAGTCCCACAGTGGATTAGCAGAGAACTGATACTGTAGTTTTCTGTATAAGACAAACTGTCTCGAAGAAGTTCTAACATTCAATTCTTCTATATAGTCAGGGGCGTAGCTCCCTTTAGGCACTGTAGGCACGTGCCTACACATTTTTTCTCAAAATGCCCCCAAAATGCAGCGGCGATAGACAGCTGCGTAATGTATCGACCAGATCAGCCTGCGCTGTCTGCGCAGACTGATCCGACCGACACATACCGTCTTAGGGGGATAGATGTATAGAGTAGTTATTCCTGAAACAGAAAATCCACAGGAGGCGAAAAGTGTCTATCCGGGTAGGCCTGTGTGGCATGCTTAGGCTGATCCGGGTCGATACTTTACGCAGAGTTCACAATGTAGATTTTCTCACGAGACGGCCTATATACACATTGATTATTGCAAAGCTACGCCCCTGATCTGATAGTAGTTACAAACCTTTGTATTTTTGTATTAATACAATGTTTCCAAAAATATCTACTAGGAAAATCGCCATATGCTAAATAGTCTTCCAAGCTATTGTAAATATCATATTTATGTAGCAGAGAAACAACATCCGAAATAAACCCGAAATCGGAAGACCCATTCTTAAACAAACTTAATTAGAAGTAATAAAAACAAACGTTTGGCTGTGCAGTCCCTTTCTAATCGACACACTATGCAGAAAGCTATTAGTTAGAACCTGTGTATGAAGAGATTCAACTGAAGAAGAATATGCTTTGATGTTTGTCAACGTATATTTCGTTTAACAAAATTGACGTGTTGACGAACTTGACGTAGCCCTTCTGAATGACTGATGGCCATGAAAGTTAAAAAAGGGCTTAAAGTGCATTGAATACGTCCAGATACATTATCTTAAAGACGACAGAAATAAAGTTTTTAGAAAAATATTTTTTTCGTCAATTCGTCAACAAAATTGACGTGTTGACGAATTGACGAACTTGACAAAGCATTCTGAATGACTGATGGCCATGACATTTGATATAGGGCCTAATTTGCATTCAATACGTCCAGATACATTATCTAAAGGAAAGAGATAAAGTTTTTAGAAAAATATTTGTTTCGTCAACTAAATTGACGAGTTGACGAATTGCAAACTTCACGAAGGTCTTCTGATTGACTAATCGCCATGAAACACGAAATAGGGTCTAATTTGCATTCAATACGTCCAGATACTTCTCTAAAGGAAAGAAATAAAGTTTTTAGAAAAATAATTTTTTCGTCTGAATTTCGTCAATTATCTGGATGTATTGAATGCAAATTAGGCCATATTTCAAATTTCATGGCGATCAGTCATTCAGCAGAGCTTTGTCAAGTTCGTCAATTCGTCAACTTGTCAATTAAGTACTTATCAAAAGGAAAGAAATAAAGTTTTGAGAAAAATATTTTTTTCGTCAATTTCGTCAACAAAATTGACGAGTTGACGAATTGTCGAAGCTCTTCTGATTGACTGATGGCCATGAAACACGAAATAGGGCCCAATTTGCATTTATTCGTCCAGAAACATCATCTTAAATAAAGTTTTTAGAAAAAATGTCACAGTTTGTCACTCGTCAACCTAACTTCACGGACCTATAAAAATGTCACAGTTCGTCACTCGTCAATTCGTCACTCGTCAACCTAACTTCACGGACCTAAAACAAAGAAGTAATTTAATTGGTGTAATGTCACCTAAAAGTACTGCAATAGGTGTAGCAATTTTTAAAAACAAATAATGAGGCTTGAACAATACTTTCACAGTAAGCATTTCTGCCAAATTGTCTTGAAATCAAACAAGTACTTTCAGAGAAGTATTCTTTTTATAATTTTGTAATTTTAACGCTTTTCTGATGCCACCAGACTACTATGTTTGTAAACACAAACCAATATGGATTGGAGAAGTTTTGGAGAACATTTTTTGCTACCTTACATTGAAATCAGAAAAGTCACTTTACCCCCTTTTTGATGCCATTTAATGGCCAATATTTTTCAACCAATCAATATAGCTTGAATACTTTTTTTTAGCTGGTCACCACAGGTCAATCTTACCAAATTAACTTGAAATCTGATCAGCAGTTTCAATGGAGAGATATGTTTCAGTATTGATTGATTAATTGATTCGTGTTTAACGCCATTTTCAACAATTTTTCAGACATATCACAGCAGCCAGTTCACTTACACAAGTGGTGTTCCCTAGCTTTCTCACACCAGTACTCCTAACAACATACTTGCCAAGCAACTAGCTGCTTTTTTCACATAGACTGTTAGCTCATTGGTGGAAGATGAATGAAGCTTGTCACAGTGACAAAAAAGTCAAACATAAAAAAGAATGTTAATTGGCCGAGCTGGGGTTCAAACTCACAACCCCTTGATTTTTAGTATTAACATAGCTGAAAGGAATCTTGTTGTTGAACACCCTAGGACCATTCTGTTAAAATAATCATAAAACATCATGCTATTACTCTGTGAGATAAAATTTCATTACAATTGGTCCAGAGGATACTCTGAGTACAAAATAACCCTTTCCCTCATACGACAATTCTGCAGCAGACGACTTTGAACTTATTTTGTCAAAACATAGAAAATCTCCATAATTGAATGGATAACCTATGACAAAAAGAGGAAAACATTGTGGCAAAAGGAGAAAATGCACGTTTTGTGCAATTTCTTCTTTTGTCACTATGTTTTCAAAAAGCTGTATGCTGCAGAGGCATCAGAAAGCGTCTACATGAGGGAAAGGGTTAAACATGAACTGATGCAAACACACTCACACAATAAAATTCCCATTGTAACATTATCTCAAATAGCTTTCAGCCAGTGGATGTGAAAACTAAATGACAACCAGAGAATAAATTAATTTAGGTAATAATTGCTGTGAATTTTGCTGGTTAAAGATTAATAATGCAAGTCTTTGAAAAATGTATTGGCTTTCAACCAGAGCATTGAAATTCATCATTTTATTACAAAGAGAAAAGATATGTGATATTGCAAATATTATTGCTGACTGAACATATTGACTGTTTGAACTTTGCCTTGAAACAAACATCTCCTCAAAAAATATATATTTAACCCTAACCCACTTGTAGACACATTAGGACGCATCTGTTATAGCCGACCTTTTTTGAGAACATTGTGATAAAAGGAGTAATTGCTCAAAACAAACAATTTCTTCTCTTGCCACAATGTTTTTAATTTAACTTCAATTTATATAGGTTTTCTATATTTTTGCTCAGATCATTTCAAAGTCGTCTGCTACATATTTGTTGTAGGGAAGCGATGATACAGTACAATTGATGCAACAGTATCATGGTTAAAGATACTGGAGTACTGATAATTTAACCCTTTCCCAAATACAGCAAATTTGCAGCAAATGACTTTGAAAACATGGTGACAAAAACCTGGCAAATCTCCATAAAAGATAGCTTAAGTGTTAAATAAAGTTAAAAAACATTGTGGCCAAAGGGGAAATTGCTCATCATGAGCAATTTCACTTTTGGCCACAATGTTTTCAAATGTCGTCTGCTGCTATTGTGTCTGCAGGTGGGAAAGAGTTAACCAGGAAACATTACTGAAATACTGTTGAAAGCCACGTAAAACATCATTCAAGCAAATGAAAATATAGCGATGAAATCACTGTATACATTTCATTTCTAATCAATCAATTTCTAAAAATTCAGGAGCAGTCACTTAAATTTGATGAAATATAATATTGATGTGGGAATGGGTTAATAAATCACTAATTATTAAAGTATGCACTTTTTCGTGGGCAAAGAATTACAATCAGTGCAAGCTTTTAAATTGGCTGTCTGCAGCATTTACTGCATTCTTGATGTATGTGATTTTAACAAACTTTAGCTGTTTGAAATTACCAGGTTTTTTTATTGAGGTTTTACGGCATTTTCAACATTTTGTCAGTTATATTACTGCAACAGTTCACGTAATCATGATCCCTTGGTAAGCAAACCAGTACTAGGCTAGGAAATGTGCCTTGTCTAAGGGCACCCCACCATGACCGCTGCTCCCCAACTTGGGATCGATCATGGGATGCCTGGTTCCAAATTACAGGAAGCCACCCACGGCGGATTCCTCTGATTTGAAGTAACAAGAAGGCCAGTATCGCTCGACTGCAATTAGGCAAAAGTTAAATCTCCAAACAGCCCCGCCCCCTGGTGGCCATGTTTTTTTACCAATCACAGTGGCTTGAAGATATCTCGTAGAGTGTCACCCAAAAAAAATCGGCCAAATAGTTTGGCAGGAGATAAAGCCAATTTAAGACTAACAGCCCCGCCCCCTAGCAGCCATATTTGAAGACCGATAAATATGGATTGAAGGAACCTGATAGAGTCATCAAAGGAACATTTCTACAAAATTATTTGAAAATCGGCAAGATACTTTCATAGGAGAAGATTTTTCAAGTTTTCACTATAACCATATAAGGCAAAACAGCCCTGACCCCTGGCGGCCATGTTTTTAAACCAATCAACATGGCTTGAAGGAATCTGATAGTCTGGGTCACCCAAGAAACATATATTTTGTTTGAAAATCGGCCCGACACTTTGGAGTTTTCACTATAGCCATATTAGGCAAAATAGCCCTGCCCCCTAGCGGAATCTTATAGAGGGTCACCCAAGTAACATTTCTACAAAATTATTTGCAAATCAGCCCAACACTTTTGGAGGAGAAGATGTTTTAAGTTTTCAAAAGGTTTTTCTTCGGTTGCCATGGAAACAATAATTTTGCATGGATCCAAAATATTTGAAGGAATTTAGGAGAGGACATTGAGAGGATGCTTCCTATGGAGTTTTATCCCAATTGGCCAAGTGGTTAGGGGGGAGAAGTCTTTGAAGCAAAAGGTTTACGCACGCACAGGCGCACTACGGACAATTCGCCATGACATATTAAGCTCGACTGGCCAGTGGAGCTAATAATATATGGAGTTTTATCCCAATTGGCCAAGTGGTTAGGGGGGAGAAGTCTTTGAAGCAAAAGGTTTACGCACGCACAGGCGCACTACGGACAATTCGCCATGACATATTAAGCTCGACTGGCCAGTGGAGCTAATAATATATGAGGTAAAAATATTGAAAAATTGATATACCAACCATGGCGGGAGTGTGTTCTAGATTAGTTGGAAAGCAACATTTCTGCAAGTTCAACTAACAAAGGGTGTCAAAGCTTTATCATAAATCCGAACACTACAGTAGTTTTCTGTTTCATGCAATGGCATTTTATGGTGAATATTAATGTTTCAGGGGTAACGAAAGCCCCAAAGTCCATTATTATTTCTGTGACTGGAATTTCATCAAGTTAATTGAAAGAAAACTCATGAAAGCATAAGCACAATGTAATCTGCAATCTATAACCTGTTTTGGTGGCTTTTATCATGCAAACAAACAGCTCATGCAATTTTGATTTACAAAAAAAAAGGACATTTAATCACTACTGATCTCATATCAATTCATCTGTGAAGTTTCAAATAAAATTATAATAAACACCTGGGCAAAAATTGAATCCTTTCCCACAGCAATCCCGCAGAAGACGACTTTGAAAACATATAGGCGTAAATATGGAAACTCTATGAAAGAAAGAACAATTGTTGAGTAAAGTTGAAAACATTATGTTGCAAAAACAGAAATTGCTAATCAAGAGCGATTTCACATCTTGCTACAATATTTTCAAATTTTGTCTGCATCAGAAGGCGTCAAGATGTGGGACAGGGGGGTTAATTTAACATTATCCCACAAGCATACTCATTTTGATGCATCTGCAGTAGACATTTTCAATTTCAAAGTCTTCAAAAGTAAATAAAATAAGGGAGAGGATTGAATAGAAAAAAAGATAAGTCAATTTCTCTCATTTCAATTTGAGTTTGTTAATGTATGGTGTTTTATGCAGCTTTCACAGTATTTCAGCTACATCACAACGTTTCCTGGGTACTGCCGAGTCCCGAAACAAGTGCTTGTCCATTATATAACTCTCATCATTTGTTTGTTTGTTTGTTTGTTTGGAGTTTAACGCCGCTTTCAACAGCTTTGGTCATATCACGGCGGTCAGTGCACCTACCCATGTTTTCCTGGTTTTCCCACACCAGTACTTACACAACATTCTTTCGAAGCCACTGACTACTTTCTCACATATATCAGAGGTGAGAGGCAATGGAAAACATCGCCCGAAAGAATGTCGCCGCAACCGGGTATCGAACCCGTGACCTCCAGATCACGAGTCAGATACGCTACCAATTGAGCTACCCGGCCAGGCTCTCAGCATTTGAATATTTAACAATTAATTCTGGTTTGTGACACATTCATATATTCACACTTCAAATTTTGTTTCTACCTGGGAAAAATAAAGTGCTGGAGATATAACCAAGAAATTATTTAATTTTAAATTGGATTAAAGGTCAAGGTCACAGTGATTTAATTTTGGTACACCATACACCATCTCCGCAAGATGCACGTATGAAGCAAATTTGGTGTAACAATGTTGGAAATATGACCAGAGCAAAGTTTTCTTTAAATTGGGACAAAGGTAAATGTCATAGTTAAATTGTTTAGTCTTCCAAAGATGCATCTTCATACTTATTTGAAAACAAGAGGGCCAGTATTGCTCAACGGCCATTAGGCAAAAATTAAATCTCCAAACAGCCATGCCCCCTGATGGCCAAGTTGTATGACCAATCAACATGGCTTGAAGGAATCTGATAGAGGGTCACCCTAGGATCATTTCTACAAAATCATTTGAAAATCCGCTTGACACTTTCAGAGAAGAAGATTTTTCAAGTTTTCACTATAGCCATATAAGGCAAAATAGCCCCCTGGCGGCCATAGTTTTCGACCAATCAACATGGCTTGAAGGAATCTGATAGAGGATCACCCAAGGAACAATTTCTACAAAATTATTTGAAAATCGACCTGATACTTTCGGAGGAGAAGATTCTTTAAGTTTTCACTATTTTTTTCTTTCTGTTGCCATGGATACCAGAATTTTGCATGGTTCCAAAACATTTGAAGGAATTTAGGTGAGGGGATTGAGAGGATCGATGCTTCCTAGTTTCATCTGAATTGGCCTAGTGGTTAGGGAGGAGAAGTCGTTTGAAGCAAAAAGTTAACACATGAACGCACGCACGCACAACAGACAATTCACCATGACATAAGCTCGACTGGCTTTCAGCCAGTGGAGCTTAAAACCAAAAACCTCTATGTTTTATAGCATAGAACGTATGGGCCTGGACAGGTTGGAACAGGTCAAGGTCACAGTGACCCAAGAAACATTTTCATACCAAAGTTATAAACTCCAGGCGTGATAGCAACAGAGATATAGTTTGACAAACAAACAAATTAACGGTTTCAAAGCAATATGCCCACCAACTTCTTTGAAGTTAGAGGCATAACAACAAACTGCAAAATGTAAATCCCATCACCATGTAGTAAAACAACAGTTTCTAAGTAAAGCAATACATGCATATGAGCCATACTCTAGCAAAACCAATCATAAGGCATTTGGGGCCAGACTTATTATCAAACAATGTTTTTAAAAAACTGACTGCTGCAGAGACGTCCAATTTATTGATTTTGGTTTAAGATCATTTTCAAAAAAAATCCAGTAGTAAGATTTCAGCTTGTTCACCTTCTTGTGTGTTTCTTGGCTTTCTCACACCAGTATTCCACACAACAGTCTTCTCAACCAACTGGTTATACCATTTGTGGAAGACAAACGAGATGTTCCAACAAAAATAAATAGGGGAAAGAATTGAAGAAAGAAAGATAAGTCATTTTCAGACAACCTTTGCAAGTGTACAATATATTGGGAAACACAATTATGAACAATAAACAGGAAAATGTATAACAAAACCCAATTACCAGTAAAACAAACAGTTTCTTTTAACCCCCACGTATGTCAAAGCCCCTGATGAAAATGGTTTAACCCTTCCCCTCATATGTCAATTCTGCAGCAGACGACTTTGAACATATTTTGTCAAAAAATAGAAAATCTTTTTAATTGAATGGATATGACTAAAAGTGGAAAACATTGTGGCAAAAGGAGAAATTGCTCGTTTTGACCAATTTCTTCTTTGGTCACTATGTTTTCAAAAAGCTGTCTGCTGCAGAGGAGTCAGAATGGTCCACAAAAAGGTTGGCTCTAATAATACTCCAAAGCCTTTAGCTTGCTATACCATGTTCAAATGGCGCCTCATGGTAAGGGAAGGTTATGCCAGACTAGTTATTGCACTTGACCAAGTGACCTTTTCACACATACAACAAATCTGCAGCAGACGACTTTGAAATAATCTGGGGGGAAAATATGGCAAATCTCTATTAATGTAAGTTTAAATACTGAATAGAGTTGAAAATATTGTTTTCTGCTGCAGAGGCGTCGGAAAGCGCCTATATGTGAGAAAGGGTTAATATCTAGTGTTTACCAAGTGTGCTATGGATCGGCTGCCGTTCAATGGTAAATAGGAGGGCTCTCAAGATTGGGGAACATTCTTCCCTGCCTATTTCTAATAACCTTTTCTTACATATAACAAATCTGCAGCAGACAATTTTGAAAACAACCTGGTCATGCACATACATGTTCTAAACAATTCTATTAATAAAAGTATTATCTTTGAATAAAGTTGAAAACATTGTGGTAAAAAGAACAAATTAGTCATAATGCCCAATTTCCTTCCTTGCAACATTGTTTTCAATAGTATTCTGCTGCAGATGCGTCAAAATGCATCTGTTGGTAGGTAAGGATTATTTACACCTGATGAAAACTTACTTCCCTTGAGATGCTCTAAAGATATTGATGTAATAACTGAGTCCAGACAGAATTAGTAGGCATAATAGGTCTTAACATAACAATAACAAAATTCAGCTTTTAGGCATAATAGGTCTTAACATAACAATAACAAAATTCAGCTTTTAGTTAAAAAGGAAAGATATCACATTGATGTCAGTTTTAAAATGTCTAAATTGAGCAATAAAATATCTCATGGTAATGTTGCTTTTACAGAGAAAAGGCTGAAGAATTAGTGACATTAGCACGTTGTAGACAATAATCATTCTGACAAAGAGACTTTAAGTTTCACTGATACAGACAAAGTATAATTTCTCTAAAGCAGACAACTTTAAAAAAACATTAGTGAAAAAGAGAAATTGCTGAAAATGATCCCTTTCCCCTAATCTGACAATATATCCGACTCTGTAATATAACAGGGTGAGTGTATATTTAATTGAACAACCCTGATTATAAGTACAATCCATTTTTTATGCATGCAAGGTCTTATCCTATTATGAAAGCAAATTAATTAATAAGGACTCTCAGAAAATTATGTCAGGTAAACTGTTATATAACCACCACCAAATATGGGCATTTTTTAGCCAAATTGAACATATCTGAGAAACAAATGAAGACAGTAAGCTCATTATGAAAGAATATTTTTCAGAGAGACAAAAACATTATTCGAAAAAGACAAAAGACAAAATATGAGGTATATATCTGAAACAAAATGTTTACAGTTCATCTGTTACAGAGTTGCTTTTATGAGTGCAGGGCTTTCAAACATGCAACAGACAGGAAATGCAAGACAAAAACAACACAATCGCATGCAGCACTATCACATGATACAGTTGCCATAGTTACCTTCATGATGGAGATCTTTGAAATCTACTTTCTTGGCTATAAAAGGCAGATGATTAAAGAAAATTGTCATGTACAAAAAGACACACAATGCATTGAGTGGAAGGAAAAAAACAGGGAAGGGAAAGGCCACATCGCACAGAAACCAACCTGAGGTGGTTTTGAAATTAACCCTTTCTGACAGGCAGACACATTTTGATGCATCTGCAGCATATGTAGATAATATAATATATTGTTTTCAATCCTTTTCATTTATAGATATATTTTTTTTATATTTAATGACGATATTTTCAAAGTCATAAATCATATTTTCAAAGTCATCTATTGCAGATTCATTGTTGTGGTACAGGGTTAAAGATGGAATTACATGTTCAGTTGCTGTTTGGTCTTAACAATTCTCCAGAAAATGCTAAATAGTACACAGAGAAGATTATGATCAGCTATCATGCTCCTTTACACTGTCTGATCTGGTTCTTCATGTGTGACAAAGTTCAAACTCACTTTGAGTGGGGCTTGGCTCAGAAAGCTAGGGAAATAGCACTAGATGTGATCTTCACCTAATTGGCCTGCCATCATGTGCCACTTTTAGACAAAATAAACTTCAACAACATCCATGTAACAAGTGTCATTATCTAGAAAATTAAAATTAATTTTGTTTCATAAGCATCATGATAAAAGTGAACAAGAGGCCCAAGAGGGCCAGTATCGCTCCACTGCCATTAGGCAAATATTAAATCTCCAAACAGCCCCGCCCCCCCTGGTGGCCATTTTTTTTGACAAATGAAGAAATCTGGTAGAGTTTCACCCAAGGAACATTTCTGCAAAATTATTTGAAAATTGGCCAAATTGTTTGGGAGGAGAAGGTTTTCACTAAAGCAAATATAAGGCTAACGGCCGCACTCCCTTGCAGCTATATTTTAAGACCAATCAACATGGCTTTAAGGAATCTAATAGAGGGTCACCCAAGGAACATTTCTACAGAATTATTTGAAAATCGACCTGGCACTTTTGGAGGAGAAGATTTTTAAAATGTTCACTATAACCATATAATGCAAAATAGCCCTGCCCCCTGGCAGCCATATCTTTTGACAAATCAACATGTCTTGAAGGAATCTGATAGAGGGTCACCCTAGACACATTTCTACAAAATAATTTGAAAATCGGCCCGACACTTTCGGAGGAGAAGATTTTTTAAGTTTTCACTTTAGCCATATAAGGAAAAATAGCCCCGTCCTCTGGTGGCCATGTTTTTCAACCAATCAACATAGCTTGAAGGAATCTGATAGAGGGTCACCCAAGTAACATTTCTACAAAATTATTAGAAAATCAGCAGAACACTTTCTTTTAATCAGATTTTTTTTAGTTTTCACTATAGCCATATAAAGCAAAATAGACCTGGAGAAGATTTTTTAAGTTCTTCTATTCCCAAGTAACATTTCTACAAAATTATTAGAAAATCAGCAGAACACTTTCTTTTAATCAGATTTTTTTTAGTTTTCACTATAGCCATATAAAGCA
Organism: Serripes groenlandicus; assembly: GCA_031761405.1. Classification (NCBI taxonomy): domain Eukaryota; kingdom Metazoa; phylum Mollusca; class Bivalvia; order Cardiida; family Cardiidae; genus Serripes; species Serripes groenlandicus. The sequence goes on along the minus strand of JASEVX010000001.1, from coordinate 48,604,081 downwards.
AAATAGACCTGGAGAAGATTTTTTAAGTTCTTCTATTTTTTTCCTTCAGTTGCCATCGAAACCAGAATTTTGCATGCATTTAAATTTTTTAAGGAATTTAGTAGAGGACACTGAAAGGAGGCTTCCTATGAAGATTTATCCCACTTGGCCAAGTGGTTATGGAGGAGAAGTCGTTTGAAGCAAAAAGTTGACACACATACGCACGACGGACAATTCGCCATTACGTAAGCTCGACTCCAGGCTTTCAGCCAGTGGAGCTAAAAATGGAATGGTGTTAATTCTAACCCTTTTTTTGTGGAATAAAAGGCAAACTAATCAACTTTTTCCTAAATACAGCAAAGCTCCAGTAGACAAAACCGTCTATTTAAAATTGGGTATCAAATAAAAATATAATTTTTGAATAGAGATAAATTAACAATTTCTCCCTTTACAACAATATGTTTAACTGCTGTAAAAGCCTCTGCATGTGGGAAAGGTTTATATTCCTTCTCTAAAAACTATAATAACTACAAAGAAATACATCGACAAAAACAGATAAGAAATAATAATTTGGAAATAGCATTGCACTGATATTATTAATAATAGTCCTGCGCAAATTTCAAACAGAAATAATGAAACTGTTCACAACAAAATAAATGCAAATTCTAAAATTGTCTGTTTTGAACACATTAGACAAATACATGTAACATTTATATAATTTGAGGTATAATTTAGGTGCTGAAATAGGAAATGCTTTAAGAAACACATGTAACATTTATATAATTTAGGTGCTGAAATAGGAAATGCTTTAAGAAACACATGTTTCGCCTGCGATTATGTCAGTAAATGCAGACATGATAGATAAACAACTGAGCAGTTAATAATATCCCCATGTGTCTCCCTGTCAAGGCAGGTGACAAATGAGCCGTCCCACGAGAAAACCAACATTGTGGACCTGATATACACTTTTCACCTCCTGCGGATTTCAGGAATCATTACTCTATACCTCTATCCCCCTGAGAATGTGTCGGCCTGGATCAGTCTGCAATGTGTTGGCCTGGATCAGTCTGCATAGACTACGCAGGCTGATCTGGGTCGATACATTACACAGAGGCAATAATGTTGGTTTTCTCGCGGGACGGCTCAAATTCTGTATTTTTGATTCTGAAAATGCTAATAATTGTAAATTAAAATTGAAATAATTTGAAGAATGACAGCTACATGTGTATCTGTAAAAACCAATATGTGAGATTCAGATTCAAGTTTAAATATGCGGTGCTCCAGAAAAATCACCCTTAACATAAGTTCTATAACCCTTTCCCACGTGTAGACACACATTTTGACGCATCTGCAGCAGACAACATTTCACAACATTGAGGCCAAAGAAGAAATTGCTCAATTTCTCCTTTTGCCACAATGTTTTCAACTTTTTCCAGTCATAATAATACTTTCATTTACTGAGAATTTCTATATTCTTGCATAGATTTTTTGAAGTTGTTTGCTGCAGATTTTTTGTATGAAAGGGTTTATATATTTATGTTTGGTTGCCCAAGACTGCCACCAAAGGTTTATGGGTTAACCCTTTCCATAGTATATGTTAACCCTTTCCCACATAGACAATTCTGCAGCAGACGACTTTGAACGTATTTTGTCAAAACATAGAAAATCTCAATAATTAAATGGATAACCTATGACAAAAAGTGGAAAACATTGTGACAAAAGGAGAAATTGCACGTTCTGTGCAATTTCTTCTTTTGTCACTATGTTTTCAAAAGACGTCTGCTGCAAATGCGTCAGAATGCGTCTGCAAGTGGGAAAGGGTAAACCCAACATATAGATGATTTCTGATGCCTATAGAGCAGTTGATTTTTGAACAAATTGTAACAAGAAGGAGTAATTGCTCAAAACAAGCAATTTTTCCTTTTGCCACAATGTTTTCAACTTTTTCCAGTCATTATACTTTCATTTACTGAGAATTTCTATATTCTTGCCTTAGATTTGTTGAAGTTGTCTGCTGCAGATTTGTCATATGAAAGGGTTTGTTTATTATGTTAATGTTTGGTTTCCCAAGAGTGCCATCAAAGGTTTATGGGTTAAACAGGATAAGAGAATAAATCAGTTAATAATGTAAAACAAGAGGGCCAAAATGGCCCTAAATCGATCACCTGAAAGATAGTTGATTAGAAGCAAATATTTAACTGCAAATATCTGTGAAAATTTTATCAGGAGTTCAAATGAAACTGCAAGGAGTGGACACTCAGTTAAAGAAATAGTTTATCAGTAAAAGCCCTTTAATAAGAATGGAAATGAAGTTTGGTAATTTTGCACCTTTCCTGATGCCGCTTTGCTGCCCTGTTTGTCACCGAAATCAATATGGCTTGAACAGTTTTTGTAGAGAGTCACCCAAAGAACATTTCTGCCAAATTATCTTGGAATCTGACAAATGGATTATGGAGATGGAGGTTTTTAAAGTTTGGGTATTTTTCTCAATTTCTGATGCCGCAACAACAAAAGTTCTACACAGAATTTTAGTCTTTGAACAATATTGAAAGAGGACCATCAAAGGAACAATCCTGTGAAGTAACGTTGAAATTGGTCTAGTGGAATGGTAGGAGTTGTGATTTGTAGCTAAAAGTTCAATTTACCCCTTGTGTGATGACGCGAGGTCGCTATGATTTTGAAACCAATCAATACGACTTGAACAAATTAAGTAGAGGATCACTACTGAAGTAAGATTCCTATTTAATTTTCTTAATATCAGAAAAGAACTTAAAAAATGGAATTTCCAACTTTTTCATTTTGCCCCTTTTCTGATGCCTCCTGAATGCCATGTTCTTCAACCAAACAGTATGCCTTGAACAATCTTTGTAGGGGGTCACCCAAGGAACATTTCTACCAAACTATATTGGAATCTGACATGCAGATTCAGAGGAGAAGATTTTTAAAGTTTGGACATTTTGCCCCCTTTCTAATGCCGCAGCAACGAAAGTTCTCAATGGAATTTAAATCTTTGAACAATTTTGAAGAAGGGCCAACAAAGGAACATTCCTGTGAAGTTTGGATGAAATTGGTCCTGTGGTTTAGGAGGAGATGATGTTTAAAGCTAAAAGTTAACGACGGACGACGGACAAAAAGTGATCAGAATAGCTCACCTTGAGCCTTTGGCTCTAGGTGATCTAAAAACCATACATATCTACTGAGGAAACGTTATCGTACTTTGAAATTACTGTTTATTAACCCTTTCCCACATGCAACAACTTAAACCTACTGCAGCAGATGATTTTTGAGAATTTTGTTGGAAAAATAAGAATTGCTTTTGATAATTTTTCTCCTTTTCCCTGCATTTTTTCAACTTTGTTTTTATACTTCAGTCATCTGCTGCATATTTGTTTTATGTGGGGAAAAGTTATATAGACTAATAACAGCACTAAACAAAAAACTAAATATCAGGGGAGAAAATCACAATCAACAAAAGAAAGGGAGTTAATCCCCATTTTACCTGTTTTAGTATGAAACAACATAGTGTCTGGAAAAAAATATGTACAGAAATCATTGGAGATTTGTTGCATCAGTTAACAGTGAGAATTCAGATGAACCTGTGCATACACACAGTCTTACCAAACCCTTTCCCTCATCAAGACACATTCTGACAACTCTGCAGCAGACGTCTTTTGAAAACATTGTGACAAAAGAAGAAATTGCTTGTTTTGAGCAATTATTTTCTTTTCTCACAATGTTTAAACTTTTTTTCAGTAATTACACCTTCATTTATAGAGATTTTCAGTGTTTTGCTTGGGTGATTTCAAAGTCGTCTGCTGCAGATTTGCTGTATGTGGGAAAGGGTTTAGTCTTCACTGTCCACCTTCATTTTAGAAGAGCCATATGTATAACTTCTGATGAAAAACTGAAAGTTATGACCCTTTCCCACATACACCAAATCTGCAGCTGACGACTTTCAAAACATCTTAAGCAAACGCATGGAAACCCATCTAAATGTAAAGAGATGAAAACATTGTGCTAAATGGAGATATATGCGCGATTACTCCTTTTGCCAAAAAGTCGTCTCTTGCAAGAACATCAAAATGCATATGTAAGTAGGATGATTTAAAATTTGAATTATGTATAGTGCCATCCGTTAACATTTCATCATAGTGCAATTAAACAGTTTTCTGCTCTGAAATTATCTTAATATAAATTTTAAGCAAATATAATTAAAAGCAGCAGACTTTCTCTAGGGCAAACAGCATCAATACACCTAGCAATGTCAACACAAAGGAGAAAACACAAACCTACTGTTTCCTTTTCATATAAAATGTTCTCACATATAGAAGCTTTCTGACGACTCTACAGTGACACCTTTTGAAATCGGTGTGGTAAAATGAAACAAGAGGCCCATGAGGGTCTATGCTCTACTGGGATGGTTCTTTGGTTATTTTCAATCCAGAGCATGTATGTATGGTGAAGATCGGATAGTAAATGGAGGCTCTTATGTGTTCACAAGCTGTTTTATAGCAATTTTGACAATTTCAATGGCCATAATACAGTCTTGCATGGGCAGATCTGGCTGGTTTGCGAAAGGAACCGAGCTCTCATCAATATTTAACTATTATCTAAGTTTGGTGAAGATCGGATAGTAAATGGAGGCTATATTGTGTTCACAAGCTGTATTATAGCAATTTTGACAATTTCAAGGGCCATAATCCAGTCATGCAAGGGCACATCTAGGTGGCTTTCGAAAAAAAAAGCTCTCATCAATATTTAACTACTATTTAAGTTTGGTGAAGATCGGATATTAAATGGAGCCTCTATTGTGTTCACAAGCTCTATTATAGCAATTTTTGCCAATTACAAGGGCCATAATCCAGTCTTGCATAGGCGGATCTAGCTGGTTTGCGAAAGGAACCAAGCTCTCATGGATGTCTAACTACTGTATAAGTTTGATGGAGATACAATCAAAACTGAAGACTTTATTGCGTTCACAAGCTGTATTATAGCAATTCTGACAATTTCAAGGGCCATAATCCAGTCTTGCATGTCCGGATCTGTCTGATTTGCGAAAAGAAGCAAGCTCTCATGGATACCTGACTACTATGTAAGTTTGGTGAAGATCAGATAGTAAATGGAGCCTCTATTGTGTTCACAAGCTCTATTATAGCAATTTTGACAATTTCAAGGGCCATAATCCAGTCTTGCATGTCCGGATCTGTCTGATTTGCGAAAAGAAGCAAGCTCTCATGGATACCTGACTACTATGTAAGTTTGGTGAAGATCAGATAGTAAATGGAGCCTCTATTGTGTTCACAAGCTCTATTATAGCAATTTTGACGATTTCAAGGGCCATAATCCAGTCTTGCATGGGCGGATCTGGCTGGTTTGCGAAAGAAACCAAGCTCTCATGGATATCTAACTACTGTATAAGTTTGATTGAGATACAATCAAAACTGAAGACTGTATCGCGTTCACAAGCAATTATTTACGGACGCACGGACGACGGACACCACACCACGGCATAAGCTCTTCTGGCCAAAGGCCAGTAGAGCTAAAAATTGCTCATAATGAGCAATTACTCCTTTTACCAAAATGATTTCAACTCTGTGTAATCATCCTACTATCATTTATAGAGATTTTTTCTTTATTTTGGACTTGATATTGTGTATGTGGGAAAGGGTTAAAGTCTTTCTCACATGCATTTGATAAAGGTACAGCAAAATGTATGATTTTTTGAAAACATTGCAGCACAAGGAATAATTTCTTACTATCAGCAAATTCTACTTTTGCAAATATATTTTCAAATCTATTCCAATATTTATACTTCAATAATAGATTTTCCATAATTTTGTCTTGATGTTTTCAGAGTCCTCTGCTGTTTTACGTAGGAAAGAAGAATTAACATTCCATTGGGAAATAAAGAAGGAACAAACATTAATGTAGGGAAGTCATAGTATTACAAAGCAGTCATAAAAATTGTAGCTTTAATGGCATGATACTTTCATATAACAAGAGTGCCGCAAAGCGAACGCCAACGCTCGCCTGTTTTTTCTATGTCGAATTATGAGCATTACTGAGTTTAAAGACTAATGCCAGAGTTATGTGAATTGGTATATACATGCATTTTGTCTCAAGATACATGTGTACCAAGTTTCATTTGAAAATATTGAGCGGTTTTAAGTTTTGGGCAAGGTTAAAAATGTTGCATGAATGTCTAAGTCCAAAAAGGGGCATAACTGAATAATAATAAAAGCCAAGAGTTCTGTCACTTTGTATATACCAGTACATGTGTATTGTATCTAGTCAGATGTGTACCAAGTTTCAATTGAATATTTGGAACGTCTTTTGAGTCATGAGGTTAGGTTTAAGTTTTGGGAGGAAGCAGCCGACAATGACGATGCTAAGGGTATCACAATAAAACTACTTTTTATCTTCGAAAAACAAACAAGCTAAACATAAAGAGGGAAACGGGTATCATTTGTATAGGTAAATAAGGCACACAGCATAGAAGCATCAGCCATTAATAACAGAAAACCTTTCCCAGACATAGGCAGGGCCTTTTCACATCTTGCCAGGTGACAATTTTTGAAAATAATATGGGCATTTTTAACATACAGTCATGATAACTTTTACAATAACAGAATATAATTTATTTGACACAGTGTCTTAAGAGAAAAACTTACTGTTTTCTTTTGTTGATACTAAAAGACTTTTTGACATTTCAATACAAGCAATTACTTATTTCCCCATGATACATTTTTGTACAAGCAATTTATTATTTTTCTATAGTATTTTCAAAAATATCTGCTGCAGCAGTACCAAAGGTCTTCAGTATTGAGATAACCCTTTCCCACCTATAAAAGCAATTTGATGTGTCTGCAGCAGATAACTTTTGAAAACAGCGTGACTAATGCCACATTGTTTTCAACTTTTTTCAGTAATTATACCTACAATTATAGAGATTTTCCATATTTTTTAGTAGACATTTTCATTTGCTGCAGATTTGCTATATGTGGAAAAGGGTTAAATGTAAACTAAATCAGGAGTAAAATGGCTTGGAAACCATAATACTATAAAATGTAAACTAGAAATATCACTGAAGGTGATGACGACCCCCAGCTGGTGCCTGACAATATACATATGTATGAGAAATTCAAGGGGCCATAACTCATTTAAAAATAATACCAGTGCAACACGCCGACAATATGCACAACTTGGCTTGGTATCAATAATTCTTGTGAAGTTACATTGAATTCTGACCAAGGGTTGCTGAGAAATAGTGTTCACAAGAAATGTTCACAGACCAACGGACCGACAAACCGACCGACAAACCGACCGACCTACTGACAAGTGTGACTCCTATATAGCCCCCATATACTATGTATCTGAGGGTATAATGATGTGACAGCACTAATTTAAACAGAAAACCGATGACATACAACTCAAAATCAAAATCAATGAATCAAAATCAATGGGTATCAACGAAAATTCTGGTAAGTATCCTGTGAAAGAAAAACTGAGGGATAATAAATAAACATTCTTTAATCATCTCCCACATACAGACCCTTTCTGACACCTATGCAGCAGAAGGTATTTAAAAACAATGTGGCAAATGGTGGAATTGCTCTCATCAACAGCATTTCATAAATAAACTCTTCTTTAAAGGATTTTTTTCACATTTTTCTCAAATTATCTGCTACAGATTTGTTGTACGTGGGAAAGGCTTATGTGCAATTTCTTCTTTTGTCACTATGTTTTCAAAAAGCCGTCTGCTGCAGAGGCGTCAGAAAGCGTCTATATGAGGGAAAGGGTTAAACATGAATTGAGTCTCATGACCGACAAACTTTTCCTAAAGCATTGGTGACCAGTAAAATCTGAGAAGAACCTCTGTCTAGGGTGATCAGTTATCTTCATTTTCCTTGTTAATGTTTCCACTTTCCAACTTGCAGACACATTTTGACGCATTTGCAGCAGATGACGTTTGAAAACATTGTGACGAAAGGAGAAATGGCTCCAAAAAATGTTTTCAATCCTATTCAATAATCTAATTTTGATTGATAGAGATTTTTCATATTTTTGGCTGGTTGTTTTCTCAGTCGTCTGCTGCAGATTTGATGTACGTTGGAAAGTGTTTAAGATATCCAGACATCTATGTGAAACTTGCAGAAGAAAACCCTTAAAAAACATGGTGTGAAAAAGAAGCAATTGCAAATTTTAATCTTTTTCTACCTACATGTATCCACAATGTTTTCAACTCTGTTTCAAAGGTATTCTTTCAAATTCAGAGATGTTACTTACAAAAGCTCTATTAATCCTTTCCCACATACAATAAATCTGCAGCAGACGACTTTGAAAGCATATATGCAAATATATTGACACTTTTCATAGCTGAAAGTCTTATTATTGCAAAGAGTTGAAAACATTGTGGCAAATGGAGAAATTTTCCACAATGATTTCAAGAAGTTGTCTGCTGCAGGGGCATCAGAAAGTGTCTGTAAGTGGGAAAGGATTAAAATGTTTTACAATCAGATGACACATATAAGTTCAGTTACAGCAAATGGTTACTATCTTGTCAATGCTTTAAGGTAATATTTTTCTGAGATGAGACCCAATCATCCATGCATGAGTACAATGAAGCCAAGCAAGCGTTTATATACCTGGGTGTGTTTTAACAAATTCTGAAAAAAGACAAGTAATAATCATAAAGCATATATTCTGTGCATGTACATAAACATATACATAATGCAAATGACTTGCGTTAACAAGGGCTTATTAGTCGCCGGGCAGAAGCCCGCGACTTATATTTTCAATACCTTTTTAGAAATGACATGGGAGAAGAGTTATTATTAGAAAAGAAAAAATTTAAATGTCTTCAACATATTACAATTGCTTTTGCTTAAAAACACTAAGTTATGACACGTCTAAAATGAAATTAATATTCCGATGTTTTAGGTATTTTCAGTTTCTTTATTTTGACTTGCATTTATGTTTTTTTGTTTTATTTACAAAAACAAAACAGTCCCTATTAGACTTGCAGCAAACTGTTATGTGTCAATATCAAGATAAAAATCACGTCAAATTCTCTTTTTAATAACAATTTTAACTTACTGAATGTTATTTTCATGTTCAAAGAGATGTCTTGATTTGTGAAGAGTTTATCCATGTATATCTAAAATATGAACTGTTTCGAAGCTAAATTTGTTGATCGAGTGACTATCGAATACCGACTGCGTAGATAAATCTCCTTTGCAGGGAGCCGTTCTTTACACTGACTTAAAAATAGTTAATTATAGGTGATTTAAAATGTTTATTTGGTCTGAAACAAATGAAGAAAAGAACAAACTGAGATAAAACTGGTTTTAATATAAAAATTACTTTGAATAAACACTCTCTGCCTATAAAGAGAGTGTAAAGAATGACAATTATGCGAAGAAGAAACGAATCGGATCTTTCGTACACAATTATTTCGTGCTTGACAATTTTAAATGTGTCATTAGATTCCCTACACACGTTTTGCTTGCAATCTGCATAGTGTTATGCATCATTAACACAAGGGCGCTCATCATTATATAGTTTTAAAACATGAGTAGACTAATGATTGGCAAGATTACTCATTTCCGGTTTATGATCAATAAATAGTTGGCTGTGTGTACATATGGTCAACCTACGTTAGAATGGAGATTGATCATAAACAATGAAAGGCTACAATTATATTTCAATGAAGGACATTCACTTTGTTGACAAAAAAATGCAAGTTAAGATACATTTTCACATGACCCCATCCCTGATGTTCCAAAATGCCCCTTAGTTGATACATGTAATGCATATTTCCGGCGACACTGATGCGTTGCATCAACTTTCTCTTGTTTTCTTTGAAAGAGATATCTGTATCATTAGCCCTTTCACACATGTAGATGCTTGCTTTTGCATTTACAGCAGATGACTTTGAAAAACATAGTGGAAAAAGGAAAAATTGCTCATAATGAACAATTTTTCATTTTCTGCCACAATGTTTCAAACACTTTTCAAATATTATACTTTCATTTATAGAGATTTTTCATATAATTGCCTACATGTTTTCAAAGTCGTCTGCTGCAAATGTGTTGTACATGGTAAAGGAATAACCCTTTCCCACCTATTTTTACTCATCTGCAGCAGATGACTTTTGAAAATATTGTGACAAAAGAAGAAATTGCTCATAATGAGCAATTTTTCCTTTTGGCACAATTTTTTCAGCTCGATTCAATAAATATAGTTTCATTTAAGAGATTTTCAATTTTTTGCTTAGATATTTTCAAAGTCGTCTGCTGCAGATTTGTTGTATATGGTAAGTACATTGGCTCGAATGACTGATCAGGAATCTGCTGTGGTCAAGTGGTTAGCGTCGGGGATTTCGAAACCGGGTGTCCCGGGTTCGATCCCCAGTCGCGGCACTACGGTCATGGTGGAGTGCCCTTGGGCAAGGCACATTTTCTAGCCTAGTACTGGTTTGTTTACCCAGGGATCATGAATAATTAAATTTAATTGCGCGCTAAATGACCTTAGCTGTCGATGCGCAATAAAACAATATACATTCATTCATTCATTGAATGACTGATCAGTTTATTTGTTGAATTATCATCTTGGGTTGAACTGGCTTCATAAAATCTACAGCAGACGATTTTGAAAACATCTACTAAGGATATGGAAATCTCTAGAATTGAAGGTATAATTACTGAAAAAGAGTTGAAAATATTGTGGCAACAAGGAGAAATTGAAATTGCTTGTTTTAAGCAATTTCTTCTTTTGTTGCAATGTATTCAAAAGTCGCCTGCTGAAGATGCGTCAACATGTGTCCATAGTAGGTGGGAAAGGGTCTGCAGCCAATGACTTTGAAATTGTAAAGTCCAAAATAAAGAAAATCTCTAAAAAATGATAGTACATGTATGTTTATTGAAAATAGTTGAAATCATTGTGGCAAATGGAAAAATTGCTCAAAAAGCGTGTTTTTTTGTAGTCTACTATTGTGTGAACAAAAGTCTTCAGCTTGAGAGACATAATACAAGAAGTGCAGACCCATAAAGTATAAAGGCCAGTTTCATATGGCTGATAATCTGTCAGACAATCTGCTCAAATGAATTTGCTTTAACCATTTTCCTCTTACAACAAATCTGTAGCAGACGACTTTGAAAACAAACCAACATTAATATGCAAAAACTCTATAAAGGGAAGTATAACCATTGAATAGAGTTGAAAACATTGTGGAAAATGAGGAATTGCTCATTATGAGCAATTTCTCCATTTTCCTCTTTGTTTTCAAAAGTCGTCTGCTGCAGAGGCATCAGTATCGGGGAAAGGGATAAGAATGCTTATGGTTATCTTTTTCTGACTTAAGAATGCACTAAATCTTTTCCCTGAAAGGTTGTATTAAACATTTTCAGGATTTATCATATATATTCTTCTGCATAAAAGAAATGTTAACACTTGTAATAAGGAAGAATAATTGTGAAAATGTGAGATGTTGATCAATTTCGTCCCCCTTTCCAACTTGCAGACACAATTTGATGCATAATAACAGTAGACCTCTTTTAAAAACATAAAGTAAAAAGTTATCAAGACAATGCTGATAATGTGAATTTTTTTATTTGGGCCCCAAAATGTTCAATTCTATTGAAAAGGAAAACTTTAATTTTAATAGATCTTCTATAGATTTGCATCGACGTTTTCAAAGCCATCTGCTACAAAGTGATCTCTTATGAGTAAAATGGTAACTAATAAAGCAAAGCTGTGATATCAGTGGTCAATCAGAGTCAATGACATATTGCCAGGCAGGGCAGAGACCTATCTAATTTTACACTTCTCCACGGTCCTTTTACAGACAGAATGATCTGAGCATTGATTGATGAAAAATTGTCCAACCAAGTCATAATGTCATTCAAAAAGTGTCATATTACCAAAAAAACAATCTGTAAAATTGTCCAAACATAACCTGTTCCCATATATAGACACACTTTGATGCATCTGCAGCAGTACACTATTAACCCTTTCCCTCATACGACAATTCTGCAGCAGAAGACTTTGAACATATTTTGTCAAAAAATGGAAAATCTCTATAATTGAATGGATAACCTATGACTAAAAGTGGAAAACATTGTGGCAAAAGGAGAAATTGCTCGTTTTGAGCAATTACCTCATTTGTCACTATGTTTTCAAAAAGCTGTCTGCTGCAGAAAGTGTTTATATGAGGGAAAGGGTTAAAACCATTGCCTCAAAATGATCAATTCTATTCAATGGATGTTGGAGAGGGTTAAAACACCCCAACTCTTTCAATGTTGAATACTTAACCCTTTCCCTCATATAGACGCATGCAATTTCTCCTTTTGCCACAATGTTTTCCATTTTTTGTCATAGGTAATCCATTCAATTATAGAGATATTCTATTTTTTGACAAAATATGGTCAAAGTCGTCTGCTGCAGAATTGTCGTATGAGGGAAAGGGTTAAGGATTAAAACTTTGATTAATTTAAACTTCCAATTTGTCAGATGCTTATACAGCAGACAAATAAAAATATCAGGTTAACAGATTAATCTATCAGATTTGCCCACACAATTGAGGTAAGATGACAAACTATTGTCTTGTTAACCCTTCCTCACGTACAACAAATCTACAGCCGACAAATTTAAAAGCATCTCAGCAAACACGGAAAAACTCTATAAATGTTGGTATAATTACTGAAAATAGTTGAAAACATTTTGACATAAGAAGAAATTGCTTGTTTTGAGCCATCTCTCCTTTTGTCACAATGTTATCAAAAGTCATCTGCTGCAGAGGCCTAAAAATGCGTTTATATGTGGGAAAAGGTTAAAACTGTATCAGGAAGTAGGACAAGATGTACTAAGGAATGAGACAATCCCTGTATGTAACCTTATGCAGACGACAGCAGAGGCTTGCAGCAGACATTTCAAATATTGCTGGATTGATTGATTGATTGATTGGGGTTTAACGCCGTTTTTAACAATTTCTCAGTCATATCACGGCTGCCAGTTCACCTACTCATGTTTCCTGGTTTTTGCTCACCAGTACTCCACACACCAATCTTCCCAAGCAACTGGCTGCTTTTCCACATAGACTTAGCCCATTGGTGGAAGACGAATGACGCATGTCGCAATGACATTTGTCAAACGTCAGAAAGAAAGTTGGCCGAGCCGGGATTCGAACTCACAACCCCTGGATTGAGAACCTGCGTCGTAACTGACTGAGCTACCGGGACTCGACAAAAATATTGCTGGAAAAGCAGAAATCTCTCTAACAAAGCATTTGACACTTTTCCATCAAAGTTTTCGAGACTGTATTAATCAAGAAGGACATCAGACTCATCTGAGAATGTTTTTCTTCAATATTCAAGAAACATTAAATTGTTTTCATCAATGTGAATTAATGCATACTTTTCCATTATGTGTGCAACATTTCCAAACCCCTTTGGACCTAAATAGTTTTGAAATCAGACATTGACACGCTTTTTCAAAGCAGAAGATCTTTTTTTCCCTTGCTGCCTGGTTGGAATGTTTATGAACCAAACAAAATTGAACAATGCTAGTCAAAGGTCACATATGGAACATTTCTGTCAAATTATCTTGAAATCAGACGTAAACCATAAGATCAAAAGAGTTTTCAGCTCACCTGAGCACTTCATGCTCAAGTTGAGCAATTGTTATAGCCCTTTGTCTGACGCCCGGTGCGCGCCAACATCTTCTCCTCTGTAAAAAGAGGGTCAATTCGGATGAAAGTTCACAGAAAACATCCTCTCAATGTCCTCACCAAGATTCCTTCATTTTTTTTTATCCATGCAGAATTCTGGTTTCCATGGCAACCAAAAGAAAAAAGAAAAAAATAACCTTAAGAGCAGAAGAGTTTTAGGTCACCGGAGCACTCAGTGCTCAAGGTGAGTTATTGTGATAGCCCTTTGACCGGTGTGCTTCAACATCTTTTCCTCTGTAACCCGTAGGCTTATTGGGCTGAAACTGCACAGAACATAATCCTCTCAATGTCCTCAGCAAAATTCCATTTTATCACATAACTAGTTACATAAAAGCCGACTCACAGCACGTATGTAACGTCACTTTAAATGACAGCATATTGTTTACAATTGTTCTGAATTTCGGCATTTATTAAAAATATTGTTTAAAGAGAATAAATCTCGATAAATGAAATGTTATAAGTGCCTTGTTGCTAATTTTGTATAAAATGAAAAGGTTATTGATAGGGACTACTTTTTACAGTGGAAGTATGCATTAGAACTTCGGGGTGAACTTCGGTCACTGTTTATATGAGGACGAAGAAAAAGAATGATTTAAAGATTGAAAACAGTCTTTTTATGGTGTTATGTGATAAATTGAATCTTACATTCGCGCTTATTTGATATTGTTTTTATGAAACTCGTCGACTGAAACGAATATACGAACATATTATTTCAGTCGACTCGATTCATAAAAACAATAACAAATAAGCACTCATGCTCTGGTTTCCATGGCAATCAAAAGAAACAAACTTTAAAAGCATTCTCTTCTCAAACCGGTTGTCCGATTTTCAAATAATTTTGTAGAAATGTTCCTTTGATGACACTCTATCAGATTCCTTCAATCAATGTTGATTGGCTAAAACATGGCCACAATGGGGTGTGCTGTTAATATTGCCTTATATGGTTATATTGAAAACTTTAAAAATCTTCTTCTCCGAAAGTATCTGGCCAATTTCCAAATATTTTGGAGAAATGTTCCTTGGGTGACCCTCTTCAAGATATCTTCAAGACATGTTGGTTGGTAAAAATATAAAAAGGTCATTGTGGTAGGCATGATAAATGACATTGCATAATTCAGGTGATGCTTTGAAATTAATCAATATAGTTTGAATAATTTTGTGACAATTCTGCCAAATTATCTTCAAATCACTAAGACTACCAGCAATTTAAAATATTGTCATTTCTTACCTTTTCTGATGCTATAGCAACTAGAGTTGTATTTATTTATAATTCAACCCTTTCCCTAAAGCAGGAGTAATTTCTCCTTTTGTCACAATGCTTTTAACTGAATTTGTTTGTTTGTTCTCTGGGGTTTTGTTTACCCTCACACTCGGCTATATAGCCATTTGGCGAACCCTATTCAATAATACAACCCTCATTTATAGAATGTTTCCATATTTTGCCATTATGTTTTCAAAATTGCCTGCTGCAGATGTGTTGTATATGGAAAGAGTTAACCCTTTCCCACATATAGATGCTTTCTAATGCCTTTGCAGCAGACAACTTTTGAAAACATGGTGACAAAAGGAAAAATTGCTCATAATGAGCAATTTCTCCTTTTGCCACCATGTTTTCACCTCTATGCAATGATTAAACTTTCATTGATAGAGATTTTCCATATTTTCACCTAGATGTTTTGAAAGTCATCTGCTGCAGAATTGTTGTATGAGGAAATGGGTTAATATGATTTGTGATATTCCTGTTTGCCTCAAGTTAAAAGGAATTTGCTATTTCGACAATAATTACTCTCTTCTTGTAAAATAATAATACAATTTTCATCTAAACCGCTGCTTTACCATGTTACAGATTCCTTTTGACACCGAGTCCTCAACAGGAGATGACATTTAAAACCATTGTGAGAAAAGGATAAATTGTTCAAATTCCAAGAAAGGACCACTGGAAACAATATGACAAAGATGGACCTAAGAACAAATAACTAACACTGGTGAAACTTTGATGAAATTGGCCATAAGAACAGAGACATTGTAAAGTTTGCTCTTCCAACCTAATCGAAAATAGGCCCAATATTTGTAAATTTAACAAATTACCATCAAGTTCAAAACAGAAAGTATTTATAATTCTATGTAGATATATTTCAGAAGATTATTCTATTAGCGATGACGTAACAAAGCTTGTTGCTGTTCCAAAACCTATTCTTACTATGTACCTTTTTCATTTGATATACCAAATATTATTTATCTGACATACTGTCTAGTTATATATTTATTTACTTTTGTCTAAGCCATATTCTTCCACTTTGTAAATGGCCACAGTGCCACAAAACAACAACAACAACATACACAAAATGTGTATAGGGACTTCCGAAAATTGATTCCCCAATCGTAACTGCAAAACACCATGGCCAATTAAGTAAGTTTACAATCATGTCAGTGCTTATTTGGTACCTGCTTGAGGGGCCGTATTCACCAACCCGTCTTAATTTGATTTTCGGACTAAATCTAAATTATCAGACTAAATTGCCCTAACCCTTACCCGTTTTGTACCTGTTTGATTTGCACTGTTTGAAATTCTGTAAGCAATTGTATCTCTTTTCGAATTGCAAACTCATTTTGAAGCATGTGAAATTTCATTGTGACAAAAGGAAAGGTTGCTCATAATAAGCAATTTCTCCTTTTATCACAATGTTTTCAACTATGTTCAATAATTGTTCTATTAATTGTACAGATTTTCTGAGATGTTTTCCAAATTCGTACGCTGCAGATTTGTTATATGTGGAAATGCTTAGAAGAGGACCAGTCATGACACACAACAGTTAAATTTACTTGAAAATGGCATGTGGTATGGATGCAGATAATGATACAGTCAAACCTGTGCTAGCAATTCCCTGTCTATAGCAACCACATGATTGTGTGATTTCACATTTACATATTTACTGCATAAATGACCCTATAATTAAGGACAACCTGTGAACAAAGACCAGCTTTTTCTCTTCCAACAGGTGGTCTTTAAACACATGTTAGACTGTACTTAATTAATTTCTTATTTCCACTTTTCTGATGCTCCAGTTTCTAAGACTAGCCAATAATGGAAGTGAAGTAAGAAAAAACCTTATTAAAAAGACAAAATTTGAAATATAAAGTAGAAAACTTAAAGTTTACAAAAACAAGTAATATGAAGCTCATGATTAACTGCCTTGAAAAAACAAATTTCTATGTCATTAAACAAATTCACAAGTGATTTTTCTGTTTTTTATATTAAAAGTGATTTTTAACCCTTCCCCTCAAAAATATTTCTGCAGCAGACGACTTTGAACATATTTTGTCAAAATATAGAAAATCTCTATAATTGAATGGATAACCTATGACTAAAAGTGGAAAAACATTGTGGCAAAAGGAGAAATTGCTCGTTTTGAGCAATTTCTTCTTTAGTCACTATGTTTTCAAAAAGCTGTCTGCTGCAGAGGTATCAGAAAGCGTCTACATGATTTGACATATTTTCTTTCTTAGAGTTTACATCTTTATAACCCTTTCCCTGAAACAGTTGACTTTTTAAAAATATCTCTGCAGCAGACAACTGTTGAAAACATGGAAGGAAAATTCTCAAAATGAGAGCTCCTATTTGCTCAATGATTTATTCATTTTCAATAACCCTATGCTAACAACCCAGATTCTATGCAGACAATTGTAAAATATGATAAAGGGTATTAATTACTAAAGGATAGTTAAAATGAACTTTATCACTGTTCTTACGGTAAACCATTCTCACATACAACAAATCTGCAGCAGACAATTTTTGAAAACACAGAAATTGTTCACGACCAATTTTCTCCATTTGCGACAATGATTCCTTTGTTTATAAAGATTTTTTCATATTTGGACAGAGCGGTTTTCTAAGTAGCTGCAGATTTGTTGTATGTGGGAAAGGGTAAACAAATTAAATGAAATGAAGGAGGTCACTTTCAGGAAGGGACACAGGTGCCTGCAGCAGACGCCTCAGAATGTGTGTGAATGTAAGAAAGGTTAATTAACTCTTGTACATTAACATGGCAATGTGGTATGTTTAACCCTTTCCCACATCCAGAGACAACATAGGAAAAACTCTTAAAAGGAAAAAGGAAAAACTTTGAATAAAGCTTAACATTTTGGCCAAAAGAAGCACAAATGTGTACAAATGTAGGTTACAGTTAGACATAACTCTGCAACAGACTTTTAAAACATATGTACAACAAGAGGCCCAAGAGGGCCAGAATCGCTCCAAAAAACAAATCTCCAAAACAGCCCCGCCCCCTGGTGGCCATTTTTTTTGAACAATCACCATGGCTTGAATGAATCTCGTAGAGTGTTACCCAAGGAACATTTCTGCAGAAATATTTGAAAATAGACCAAATAGTTTAGAAGGAGAAGATTTTTAAAGTTTTCACAAAAGCCAATATAAGGCTAACAGATCCGCCCCCTGGCAGCTATATTTTTCAACCAATCAACATGGCTTGAAGGAATCTGACAGAGGGTCACCCAAGGAACATTTCTACACAATTATATGAAAATCAGCTAGACACTTTCGGAGTAGAAGATTCAAGCTAACCACTTGGCCACAGCGATTCCTAACCCCTGCTAAACTTTGTTAGTATATGAAAAGTGAAGATTTCTACTTATGTTTACCCTTTCTCACATACAATAAATCTGCAGCAGATGATTGGAAAACACCTGGGAAAAAATCCATAAATGAAAATATAATTTATGAATTAAGGTCAAAACATTGTGAAAAGGAGGATCATGCCCATCATGAGCAAATTCTCCTTTAATGAAGATTCGTCAAAAAGCCTCTGCAGGAAAGAAAAGAAAAAGAAGCTCAGACCATGCCTTTTTGAAGGATATCACAATAATGAAGCTTAATAGTCCATGGTATGCAGACCTTTTATAAATTAAATATTGTAAAGTGTACCATTAAGTTTAACCCTTTTCCACATACAGAAGCTTTCTGACACCTCTGCAGCAGACGACTTTTGAAAATGGTGAAATTGCTCATAATGCCACTATCTTTTCAACTCTATTCAATAAAAATACTTTCATTTCTAGAGATTTTCCGTACTTGCCTGCATGATTTCAAAGTTGCCGGCTGCAGATGTTTTGTATGTGGGAAAGGGTTAATAACACAGTAACTACAACATAATAACTAATCTGCATTCTTGCTTGTGAAGTTTAATTCATCTCACCATCATAAGCAAATTTCACAAATAAACTGCCATTTATTTGAACTAAATAAAAACTATGTCCGAATCAATGAAGTCAATTTAAGATTGTGTTAACAAGCATCAAGCATCATTCTATAGGTGTAAAAGTAATGCTGCATGGTATTAAGTGTAGAAAAAAGGAAATTGTTGTATCACTTATTATTAATTATAAAACTGCACTTGCAAACTATGCAAGAAGAAAGTTAAGCTTAATCCTTTCCTGCATGTAGAAACATTCTGACATCTATGCAGCAGACAAGTTTTTAAAACTTTGTGGCAAAAAGAGAAATTGCTCAAAATTAGTGATTTCTCCTCTTGCATAAATATTTTAAACCCTATTCAATAATTATCTTTCAATTTTGTTGGATATTCCATTTTTTGGTTTAAATATTTTCAAAATCATCTACTGCAGATTCATTGTATGTGGGAAAGGATTATCTCAAACCTGTATTTTTGTCCATGCACTACTGAATAATAATTTGGGGGATATGAAACAAATAGCACTTTCTCAATTATAGGTGTAAATAGTCAAAGGGATACAACCCATAAATGATTTATTCCTCGTTTTAATATCAAACTAATGAGTTATTGTTTCTGAAATATAAGACCAGCTCAAACCATGCAAATCTTAACCCTTTCCAAAATACAAGAAATCTACACAAAACAACATTGAGACCATCTAGGCATAACTATAGAAAATCTAAATAAATGAAAAAAATCGAATTGAAAGCATTGTGATAAAAGAAGATATGGCTCATTATGACCAATTCTTTTTTTTAGAACAATATTTTCAAAATGCATCTACTGCAAATGCATCTGCATGTTTGAAATAAGGTCCAGATGAGTCGATTAAGGACAGAGATATTTTAATCTAATTATAACCCATTCCCTAATAAAACACCATTTGATAATTATGAGCAATTTCTTCTTTTGTCACTATGTCTTCAATACTTTTTAATTGTTATACTTTCATACATTGAGATTTTCCATATTTTTAGATGTTTAAATCACAGTTTTCTGCTTCACATTTGTGGCAGAAGGAGAAATTGGTCATCATGTGCAATTTCCCCTTTTGTCACAATGTTTTCAAATGTAGCCTGCTGCAAATATGTCAAAATACATCTGCAAGAGGGTATGGTCTGTATGGATTGATTAACCCTTTCTGACATATAGATGCTTCCAGACACCTCTGCAGCAGATGACATTTGAACACATTGATGCAAAGGTGAAATTGCTCATGATGAGCAATTTCACCATTTGCCACAATGTTTTCAACTCTTATCTAATAATAAAACTGTCATTAATGGAGATTTTTTTCACTATTTCTTAAAGATGTTTTCAAAGTAGTCTGCTACAGACTTGTTGTGTGTGGGAAAGGGTTAAGATAATATCCATATAGGATGAATCTATTACAGGCAGACCAGGTTAACCCTTTCCCACCTGCAGGATGAGCAATTTCTCCTTTAGCCACAATTTTATGAGATTTTTCAGGTTTTTGTCACCATGTTTTCAAAGTCGTCTGCTGCAGATTTATTGCATGTTGGAAAGGGTTAAAGGAACATTTTGTCCAACTAAAGTACAAACTATACATACTTTTTCCTGCTGATCCTTGTTTATTTAGTGTCTTCTGACTGATAACTTTCTCTGAAATATAATCAATCAGACTTACTATAGGAATACCAATATTAACACTTACCACCAAACAACAAAATCATCAGTAGATGACTTTGAAAATATCTTGGTTAAAATATGTTAAATCTCTATTAATGAATTTGAAAAAGTCTGAAAATCATTGTGGCAAAAGCAAATATTGCTCATGATAAGCAATTTTTCCTTTATCCTAAATGATTTTAAGCTATTCAAACTTATACCAAATCAGCAGCTGACAAGTTTAAAAACATCTAGACAAAAACATGAAAAATCTCTTATTATCATTGGATAGAGTTGAAAACATTGTGGCAAGAGGAGAAATTGCTCATCATGGACAATTTATTCTTTGGTTAAAACCACTTCGATGGTGAATTGGTAGCATCCGCCTCTGGTGCAGGAGATTGAGATGCGATCCCTAGCAGTGTCATACCAAAGACTCTAAAAATGGTAGTAATGGCTGCCCCCGTGGCACTCAGGGTTGTGATGTTAGCATTATGACTGACTGGCTGGTGTCAGGATAAAAGGACCTGTAGTACTGATAACTTAACCAGGAACTGCCATGTTATAATTGAAAAATTGTTTAAAGCGGCGTAAAACACCAAACAATACATTTTTGGTCAAAATGTTTTCAAGAGTCTTCTGCTGCATATGTGTTCTTGCAGCAGATGTAATTTTTAAATACATTATGGAAATAGAATGCAATGATAAACATTCCCCTGATACAGACAACTTTTGAAACTTCTGCAGCAGAGAACTTATTAACCCTTTCCCACATACAACAAATCTGCAGCAGACGACATTGAAAACATCTAGGCAAAAACATGGAAAACCCCTCATAATTGAAGGTATATAATTACTGAAAAAAGTATAAAATCTTGTGACAAAAGGAGAAATTGCTCAATTTGAGCAACTTCTTCTTTTGTCACATTTTTTTCAAAAGTTGTCTGCTTCAGAGGTGTGAGAAAGTGTCTATATGTGGGAAAGGGTTAAATATAATTTAGCGATTCAGATTTTACATGTCATATTTATATTGGTTAAAAAATTTATTTAGAATATATGTGTAAAGAATTATTGATTGCTCCCTACCTGCTATAAGTATAGTATGCCAATGTCGAGCTGATAGATAGGGTATAACATGGAGAGCTCCAAACACAGGTCTCGGGTACGCTACTGATTGTCCGTTTGGCCCTTTACCTAGATCTAACTTAGCAGTTAAAATACCAGCCAGGCGTCCATTTTCACCATTACCCCAGGCATATACATAATTATCTGAAAATAAATTTTTTTAAATCTCAAAATTGTAATGACAAGAAGAATGCCCGATGGCAGCCATGTTGTAAATTGTACATTTTTCAAAGTCAAAGGGCAATAACTCTGCTTTGAATACACAAGCAAGACTCAAATTCAAAGTTATTATGTATGATATCTTGTCATTATACTTCTCTTACAAATCAAGAAACATTGCAAGTCAAAAGAGCAGAAATCACAAAATATATAAACATTTCCCATATACAACAAATCTACAACAGATTACTTTCAAATAACATAGGTAAAATATCGTAAATCTAATAAATGAAAGAATAATTATTTAATTAAGCTGAAAACATTCTGGGAAATGGCTCATCATGCGTTGAGGAAAATCACTCTGCTTGTAATAATCTGAGGGCAGACTAATTCAATCCTGACCTGTAAATTGTCATAATACAAAGAAAACAGATAACATTTCATAAAAGGTAAACAGTTTAACCATTTCCCAAATATAGATGCATTCTGAGTTTCTGCAGCAGACAACTTTTGAAGATATTGTGACGAAAGGAGAAATTGCTCAAAACAAGCAATTTCTCCTTTTGCCACAATTTGTTAACCCTTTCCCTCATACGATAATGCTGCAGCAGACGACTTTGAACATATTTTGTCAAAAAAAGAAAATCTTTATAATTGAATGGATAACCTATGACTAAAAGTGGAAAACATTGTGGCAAAAGGAGAAATTTGTTTTGAGCAATTTCTTCTTTTGTCACCATGTTTTCAAAAAGTTGTCCGCTGCATGGGCGTCAGAAAGCATCTAAATGAGGGAAAGGGTTAAACTCTAATCATTAATCTTGCATTTAGAGTGATTTTTATTTTTTATTTTTGCCAAGATGTTGTCAAAGTCAATTGCTGCAGATTTGTTGATGCTATAACATTTTTCCCCATATTCAACAAATCTGCAGCAGACAACTTTGAAAACATCTAAGCAAAAAAATGGAATATCAATGAAATAATTATTCTTGAATAGAGTTGAAAACATTATTGCAAAAGGAGCAGTTGCTTTTTATCAGCAGTTTCTGCTTTTGCCAAACTGCTGTCAAAAGCCGTCTGCTGTGAATGCGCCCAAATGCATCTGCATGTGGGAAAGTTTTGAGACTGGAGATAAAATAAAACTGACCACTTGTAGAAGCAACTGTAAACCCATCTCCACATGTGACTTTTTCCACTTTATGGTTGGACATGACTCCTGGTACTCTGCAAATACCTTGATGGTTCTTGAAATCTCCAACACCTAACTGACCAAACTTATTGGAACCAAATGTATACAGATGACCAAAGACTGCAAAATAATCAGATGGTAATATATAGTAGGGTGAATATTGATATGTGACGCCTGGGGAAGTTGGATAAAAAAACAAAAAATGGCCAAGAAAAATGACAGAGGACTGTAACTCCAACATTAGGCATGCTAGAGTTATGCTTCTTGTGTTGTTTGTTCTTTTCTCCTGTTGACTAGGTATAAGTGTTGAAAGTTTGAAGCAAATCTGACCAATTGAATTTGTGACAGACAGACAGTCATACGGATGTCAGAGAAATGATATCTAAGTGTCTCCCTGATTTACAGACAGGCACCACAAAAATTAAAGAAATGGAGAAACACGAAAATGAAAGTAATGGAAGAACACAAAATTGAAACATAACTGAATAAATTTAACCATTTTGAACAGACTTTACTTTGATATGATGTACTTTATATCAAGTCAAATTGCATTCTCTTTTTTTGTCAGAATATTTGCTCATATGCTGATTTTAATAATCTGTAAAGCATTTTAAAAATATACAAAATGATGGCCCTTGATCGCTCTCCTGAATAACGCCAACCACAAAGTTAATCACAATAACACCTTTTGCTGTCAGTTAAGTTACTACTATTGTTAACAATATTTTCCTTCAATTTGGCCTAGCGCCCTTTGTTTTTGACCCGTAATAACCCAAATTCAAACTTGGCGTAGATATCATCAAGATGCTCAAATTAAAAATAGGGCAGTTTTGACAAAATTGTCCTTCAATTTGGCCTAGTGACCTAGTTTTTGACCAGATATGACCTTTATTCAAACTAAACCTAGATATCATCAAGACAATTATAGTGACAAAGTTTCAACATGCTGAGGTTAAAAATGCAGCCTCAATTTTATCTTGTGACCTAGTTGTTTATCTCACATGACCCAGTTTCGTACTTGGCCAAGATAAGATGGAGATGTAAGTTCTAATAAACTTTCATGATGATTGAATGCAAAATGTTGCCAGTAGAATGTTCAAAAGTCAGACGGCGGTCAAAATGTGATCACAATTTAAAGGCACCATTTGTGAAAAAAATTCAAATAAATATAACATAATGGAATATTTTGTAGTTATCTGTATGATACTAAATTTCATAATTCCACAGTTTATGCCCTTGAAAATCAATGACAATGAAACTTGATATTTACACTGAAACTAACTTGTAACAATGTAAGGATATAACATTGAAAAAGTGTAGAACTTACTATCAATAACAGCAGAGTGTGTAGACCCTGTTGCGATATTGATGACATTTAACCTTGTCAGAGGTCGCACAAGGGTGAAGGTCAGTTTACATGGAATGTCATAGACCTAAAACAAAAACACAAATAAAGGTAAACTATCAATCTTACCATCTATAATAAGCTAAAACTTTAAATTTACTGTACCACATATTTGAAAATAGAAGCACCACCATAGCATAGAAAATTAAAAAATATATGTGTTCAATTCTATTGCACACAAGGCAAAAACAAAATATCCTTTCCTACATACAGCAAATCTGCAGAAGACGACTTGCCCATCATTTTGCATTTTAATGATTTCAAAATTTTTCTAGTGGAGAGACATCAGAAAGTGTTAAGATGAACCTACCATTCTTTATTCTAATCGTGGATATACCTTTGGGGGGTGGGGGTATCATAAACAGACCTAAACTCTTTCCTAAATACAACACATCTGAAGCAGAGGACTAACAACTCCTCTGAAAAGGTCTTCGACTTAAAAAGTAAAAGACCTGACTGGACATCCTAATCAATTTTGTTGGAGGTTCAAATTCTTCAAAAGATTGTCCATTTCTGTTGGCACCTGTTTCTGTTGGTTTATTGGCAATTTCTTCTTTTGCCACAATCCTTTTAAAACCCATCTGCTACAGGTGCATCAAAATGTTAAATAATATGCCTGTGGGAAAGGATTAAAGTTTGTTCTTCTGTAAAACAATGATTTACCTTTGGCTTATGCTTTTTGAGCCCTGATGTTTCCGAGTTAAAGCCTAGTTTATTGTTCTCATTACTCCCACAAGCCAGCACTCGACCCGTCGTAGTAAGAAGGATAGTTCCCTCTGGTCCACCATACACATGGTTAATCAAATGTTTCTTGGCTGTCTCTGCCTAGAAATTATAGAAAGACCATTGAATTTGCAGAGACATGACTTCAGAATGAATCCAAGTCAATTGTTTACAGTAGCTTTAACTCTATGCCACTTACAGACAATCTGCAGTAGATACCTTTGAAACATTTGGACAAGAACAAAAAAAACCTCTATAACTGAAATTTGCAATGAAATTTGCAATGTTGAATAGAGATGAAAACATTGTGGCAAAAGTAGAAATTGCTCATTTTGAGCAATTTCTTCTTTTGCCACAATACTTTCAAATTGTATCTGCTGCATATCCATTAAAATGCCTCTGCAAGTGGGACAGGATTAAGATGAACACCATTGAACAAGAAAGCCTGGCAGACCTTAGACAACCTCAGACAAGAACAGTGATGACAAAGCTGGGCGAAATGGGACTTTCATAGGGTGAATAACAGAAAGTTGCCCAAGACCAGCACAAATGAAGGAAGCTCACTCTACCCTGACATCCACAAGTGGGGGAAGAGGAATTATTTTGTAATATCTGCCTGAAAATATTGCACAGTAAGTAATATCATTACAATCGAAACCTATCTTTGTGCAAGGGTACAATTTTTGTTAATGTAGTTAGAATGTTGCTTCATACATTTAACCTTTGACTGTTCAGACTCGTCCATTTTGAAAATATCTCAAAAAAGAATGTATATATGAGCAGAGATGAAAACATTGTCAGGAAGGTAGTAGTTTTTTATCTTAATATCTTTATCCTTTATCCACAATATTTTGTGAACTGCAGAGGTATAATCTGACATTTGTATGGCATATATTGTAAAACAACACCATAAAACAAAATAATAGCATATGAGTAAGTATCAAAAATACCTTCTGTGGAGAAGAAAAGTCATCTTCATTACCAAGGCCTAATCTTCCTGAATAAATAAATTAATAAATGGTGTCTTTTTGTCACTGTTTTTACCATGTTAAATGTTTGTGTTATGTAAAGAAGCATGGTTTATCAATTAACCTTTTCCTACATGCAGATGCATTTTGAAGCATCTGCAGCCGACAACTTTTGGCAAAATGTTTTCAAATATATTCACTTATTACACTTCCAATTGTGATTTTCTAATTTTTTGCATAGGAATTTTCAAAGGTCCATGATGCAGATTTATTGCTTGTGGGAAAGCGATAATATATGTGCACAATGAAGAAGAATGATCTTGTAGCCCTTTAGCTGATACAACCAATAATGTAAATAATGTGGGAAAAGAAGAAAAATGTTCATAATGTGGAATGCCTACTTTTTTCATATTTGTTTCAACTTTGTATCTGTAGTAATAAATTTATTTTAGTTTAACACCATTTGCAAAGGTATTTCAGTTATATCACAGTGGCCAGTTCAACTTAAATGTGTTTCACTAGTACTCCACACACAATTCTTCTAAGGCAATTAGCTACCTTCCCAGATAGACTTATTAACCCATTGATAGTCGATGAATGATGCAAATACTTCTTTTGCCACAATGCTTTCAAAATACATGTGGGTTAAAAGCAAGGAAGAATAAGTTGTAATTATTTTAAAATTGTCATACAAAGTCATGATACTCATTAACTGACACTGTACAACATTTTTAATTTCATCAAGATCAAATTAAATAAAAGTAAGATAAATCTGATTGAGATCAAAATTAATAACCTCTCACTATTATTTAAATTAATGAACAATATATTTATGAGCTCCTTCTGGAATCTTTGAGGTATTACTTGCCTCCACAATTTGGCATTTCTGAACGGTGGAAATTTTGATCAGTCTGTACATCTGCTGTCTCATCAGAATCTACACAAGTTGACAGAATCTGCAAAAATCTTACCAAATTCTCCACATCCCCAAGTGAACACATCCCCCTCTTTAGTGAGCGCCACTACATGGTTATCCCCACATGATATCTCTTTTACAGGGAGAGAACTGCTGAAGGAATCCAGCCTGATAGGGGAGACAACTTCATCTCCTGCCTCATTGTTGCAACCCAGGCAGCCATAAAAGTCAGATCCAAATGTATATACTTCTCCTCCATCTGTATAAAAATATCACATCCATGTCAAAAAGATAATACAGAAGTATGACTATAAAGATATCACATCCATATAAAAGAGATAATACGGAAGTAGGATATCTCTTCAACCCTTTCAAACATGCGGACATATCTTCAGAAGATGAACTTTAAAACATTATGGCAAAATAATCCAAAATATGTTAAACATTTATTCAATAGTTATCCTTGCTCTATCTACGTCCCTGGTTGAATGGAGAAATATCAAATATAATTATATTTAACAGTTGCATGAGCAAAAACAATTAAACCAAGAAGTCGATATATAAGGACATATGGTTGTCAAACTCAATTCTTTGGTGTTTTCCTCATTATTACATTTTTTTAAATATTCTCTATTAATGCTGATCATATTTGCCTATTAAAATTGCAAACAAGGGAGATAATTATTGTAGTTGTGGAAAATATGTAAAGTTACCTGTAAGACACACAGTGAAGTCCTCGCCACAGTCAGCTTGTATTACATTCTCTAGACATGCCACTTTCTTTGGTGTCTTGTAGGCAGCATTGTTGCCATGTCCTAGCTGTCCAACAACTTTACTGCCACCTTGTAAATTCTACAACATAATATTCACATTCCAATAATTATAGTATTTCCATATATAAACAGGAGACGGTCATGATGCCCTTGATGACTTACCTGAGAAGGTGATCTTTAAGAAAAGGTCAATATTTACATGACAGCAAACTAATATGATAAATGCAACTTAACATTTTTTTCATTTAAAGTGAATCTGCATTATAAGTGCAACATAAGTGCAACATGTCCTATTCCTTAGGCGCTATGTTCTAATCCCAAGGGCTATGGTTTTTTTTACCTAACGAAACACTTTGAAGAGGGTCTCCTTAGGAATATTGCTGTCACATTATCTTGAAATTAGATAAGCACTTTGAAAGTTTAGTTATTTTTTATCCCTTTTCTGATGCTGCCACTGCTATGTATTTTAACCTTTTCCCACACTAACACTTTCTGATGCCTCTGTCGCGAATGACCTTTGAAAAGATTGTGACAAAAGGACAAATTGCTCATAATGAGTCATTTTTCCATTTGCCTTGATGTTTTCCAAGTTTTTTTAAGTAATTACACCTTCATCTATAGAGAGAAAATATATTTTTGCCACATGCTTTCAAAGTTGTCTGCTGCAGATTTTCTGTATGTGGGAAAGGGTTAACAAATTTAAATGGCTTGACCACATTCTGTAAAGAGTCATCTGAGGACCATGTCTGTCATCTTATGTTTGAATCAGACAAGCACTTTCAAAGCAAAAGAATTTCAAAATTTTGTTATTCTATCCCCTTTTCTGAAGCTGCCTCTATATTCTTAACCAATCAATAAGGCATTAACAATGTTAATAGAATGTCGCCTAAGGAATATAATTGCCATATTATCTTGAAATCAGATAAGCACTTTCTGAACAGATGAAAGTTTTGCCATTTTGCCCCTTTTCTGATTCAGCCCAGTCGCTCATACAATTAAGTAGAAGATCACCAAAGAATCATTTCTGCCAAATTACATTGAAATCAGACACGAAATTAAAGAGGATAATTTTTTTTTTAGTTTTGTCTTTTTATCCCCTTTATGATGCCACCCCATATATTTCAATAAATCAAAAATTGAAAAATATTTTGAAAGAGGGTCACTCATGGAACTATTCTGCTAAATCAACTTGAAATCAGACTAGCAGTTTCAGAGGTGAAGAACTTAAAAGTATTGTCTTTTTTTCCCTTTCTTATAAAGCAGCAAACACAATTTTTTAAAAGGGACATTCCTGTATAGTTTGGCTGCAATCAACCCATTGGTTTAAGAGGAGATGTAACTTTATAAAAATTGTTGACAACAACAGGATGATATATGAGGGATGACACATGAGGTATGATGCATGGCAACAGACACAGTTTGATCCAAATAGATCACCTTGAGCACTTTGTTATCAGATGAGCTAAAAATGCAGCAGACAACTTTGAAAACATTTAGCAAATATGGGTTAATCTCTATAAATGAAAATACCATTAATGAATAGACTTGAAAACATTGTGTCAAAAGCAGAAATTGCTTAGTACGAGCAATTTCTCCTTTTGCCACAATGTTTTATTAAGTTGTTTCCAGCAGATGAATCAAAATGCTTCACTTAGATATCAGATGAATTACACTTTGCTCTGACAACACTTACAGCCCACGTGTACAGTTCTTTTTCCATGGTAACCACAGCAAAGTGACTATGGCCTGCTGAAACTTGGGCAGCACTTTTCCCTATTACAAAAATGTCCTGTTTTTGCGGGCAAACTTTCCCTCCACCCCATTGATAAACCTGAAAATAAGATACATAATTGTAGTACATGTACATGTGTTGCTGTAAACTATTTCCTTAATACAGATCACTATTGCATCTGAGAAGCAAAATTTGTTAAGAACAAGAAATTGTTTCTTTCTCAAATGATTTTAATTCTGAATCATTATTCTCCATCAAACTTTCAAAAATCAACCATTTTAAATATATATATATACAGTCCAACGTGTGTTTAACCCTTTCCCACCTGCAGACAATTTTTGACGCAATAGCAGTAGACAACATTTGAAAGAATTGTGGTCAAAGGTGAAATTGCTCACAATGTTTTCAACTTTATTTAACAATTTAACTACATGTATCTTTTATGTAGATTTTTTAGGTTTCATGTTATTATGTCTGCTGCAGAATTGTTTTATGTGGGAAAGGGTTTAAGACCATCCATGGAAGGAGACAAATCTGGTCTTTGTTCACAGGTGGTCCTTAATTACAGGGTCATTTAAGCAGAAAATGAGTAAATGGGAAATCACAAGTGTGGTTGCTATAGGCAGAGAATTTGCTAAACAAAGGTTGTCTTTAGCACAGGTTTGACCGTATATACCTTAAATGATTTAGCCATGTCCTATATGTAGACATACTTTAAGGCATTTGAAGCTGACACCTTCTGAAAACATTGCACCAAAATGAGAATTTCCTCATGATGAAAATGTTCTCCTTTTACCACAATGTTATCCAGTCTATTCTGGTTTAGATTTGTTGCATTTGTGAAAGGATTATTTTGTTATTGAATAGATTTGAAAACATTGAACAAAATGAAAAATGAATTATCATGTAATAAAAATGTCATTCATGAATCAAAGCAGAGTGGTTTAACATTTACAATTTAACCCTTTCCCTTGTTTCAGAGCATTTTGACACATCTGCATCAGACATCATTTGGAAAGATTGTGACAAACAGAGAAATTGTTCATCATAAGCAATGTTCCCTTTTGACAAAGTTTTCAATAATTACTCTTTCATAAGTCTTCTGCTGCAAACTACGGCTTTGAACATATTTTGTCAAAAAATGGAAAATATCTATAATTGAATGGATAATCAATGACAGAAAGTGGAAAACATTGTGGCAAAAGGAGAAATTTGTTTTGAGCAATTTCTTCTTTTGTCACCATGTTTTCAAAAAGTTGTCCGCTGCATGGGCGTCAGAAAGCGTCTAAATGAGGGAAAGGGTATCAACTTTTTTGTCAAAAAATGGAGAATCTCTATAATTGAATGGATAATCAATGACAGAAAGTGGAAAAGATTGTGGAAAAAGGAGAAATTGCTCATCATGAGTAAATTTCTTCTTTTGCCACAATGTTTTCAAAAGTCGTCTGCTTCAGAGGCCTAAGAAAGCATCTGTTTAAGGGAGAGGACTAAAGCAACTAGTTTTTTTATCAAGATAGAAACTTACCTCAGTGACCTTAGATTTCACTACAGGTACCACTGTTTGCTCTGTGACAGATATGATTGACTGGAGGCGTGTCTTTCGTGTTACTGTGTTCAACTCATAAACTTTCCTAGCAAAATCTCTGGAGAGAAAAACATGACACTTACATATATTATTGCTAATGTACGTGTTTATAATAGGAATTAGAAATTCATTAAAAATTGTCTCATTTATGTCTTTGTCCCTCTGAAAGGTCAATTTTGCAGCAGATTTCTTTTTGTAAACATTGTGGGAAAAGAAGAAATTGACTAAAATGAGGGATTTCTCGTTTTTCTCACAATGTTTCCACTCAATGTAAAATTAAACCTTTCCCAATTGCAGACGAGTTATAACGTATCTGCAGCAGACGAATTTTCAAAACATTGTGGCAAAAGGAGAAATTGCTCATCATGAGCAATTTCTCCATTTGCCACAATGTTTTCAACTGTGTTCAATAATTACACTATGATTTGCGAAGACTTTCCATATTGTTTTGCATAAGATTTAAAAGTGTATTCAGAATTACCCATCACAGTCTTAGGCATATTAACCTTACATAATATATGAATGATTTGTTGTGCTACCAGATAATTGAAATAAATGTTAGAACAAACAACCACCTAACAGTTGATAAGTTAAACCAGTGAACCATTTCACACATGTAGACAACCTTGGAAAACATTGCGGCAAAAGAAGAAATTGCTCACAATGAACTTTCTCCTTTTTGCCACAATGTTTTTAAATCTATTCAATTTTATTTATATTTTTCAGAGTTTTTACATATTTCAGCCTAAGTCGTCTACTGTAGATTTGTTGTGGGAAAGTGGGTTAAATGAAGAATTGCCTGTATTAACCCTTTCCCTCATACGACAATTCTGCAGCAGACGACTTTGAACATATTTTGTCAAAACATAGAAAATCTCTATAATTAAATGGATAACCTATGACTAAAAGTGGAAAACATTGTGGCAAAAGGAGAAATTACTCGTGTTGTGCCATTTCTTCTTTTGTCACTATGTTTTCAAAAAGCTGTCTGCTGCAGAGGCATCAGAAAGCGTCTATATGAGGGAAAGGGTTACAAGGTTTTAAAAGTAGTTAGGAAAGATGTAGTCTGGTTCCTGGTGTTCTATAGAAAATTAGTATGTCTAGCATGAACCATCATTGAAATGGCAACCAGATCTTCAATGGACCAATACGACCTGATGTTTTAGAATCAATACATGAACAATAAAGCAATCTACGTTGTATGAAAAGTTAAACCAAAATCAAAACATAGAAAATCTCCATAGTTGAATGAATAACCTATGACTAAAAGTGGAAAACATTGTGACAAAAGGAGAAATTGCACGTTTTGTGCAATTTCTTCTTTTGTTACTATGTTTTCAGAAAGCCGCCTGCTGCATAGTTTAGTTTAGTTTAAACTTATTTATTTTACATCGATTGCGAAACAAGCCTTTGGCTTAGATTAATCACTCTCGATGTCTGCTTCCTGGAGACTTAACCAGTACTCGCGCCGTTTGTGTGGAAAAATCCCAAAGTCAGGACCCGCTCATCACGGGACTCGAACCAGGGACCTTTGATACGAGAGGCCGACGCTCTACCTCTGTACCACTGTCTTCCACTGCTGCATAGGCGTCAGAAAGCGTTTATATGATGGAAAGGATTAACAAAATGATTGTATATATAGCCCTTTTCTTCCTACATCATGTCCAAAGGATGCCAATACTATTGGTGTATGCCTGACTCGATAATGTAATGATAGGGCCAGGTAACTCCAGGCTAGGAAAGAAGTCATTGAAAGATAAGACTTACTGTCTATCACAAAGTACATCATTTTGTATAATCTCTTCAGAACTGGGTCTGTTTTTGGGATCCTAAAATAGAAGACAACAAAGGATAAATTGGCACTTAATCATTTTAACCCTTTCCCAGGTTTGACGCATCTGCAGCAGACGACTCTTGAAAACATTGTGGCAAAAGCAGAAATTACTCAAAACAAGCAATTTCTCCTTTTGCCACAATATTTTTAACTGTATTTGATTATTAAACTCCCATTCATGGAGATTTTTCATGTTTTTTGTCAATATTTATAAGTCGTCTTCTGCAAAATTGTTGTATTTGGGAAAGGGTTAACCCTTTCTCAAACAACAAATTTACAGCAGACAACTTTGAAATCATCTTTGTTAAAATAGGGAATATCTCTAAAAACAAGAGCTGTCAGAGGACAGTGTGCTCGACTTTACAATGCTTATTCACTTAAGCAGTATTTTAGTATATTGCCTTTAAGTACCATTAAATTATTATACTCTATATGTAAAAGCAACTGAAAAGATACAATGATTACATTTAAATGTATGTAATTTAAAAAATCAAATTTCCTAAGTCAATCAAGGGCTATAACTCCATATTAAGGATACAATGGAGTTGTGTATCCTAACTGTTCAATGGGCCTTGACAAATGTGTCAAGTATGAAGTGATTTAAATAAAGGGTATTGGAGTTATAAATGAAAATTCCAACTTGCCCCTAAAACATTGACCGGACACCGACACTGGGGCGAGTAGTAAACACCTCATTTTTGGGTAGACTTGCGCATGCGCAGAGGCTGCCATAGTCATAGTGAGTTTGAAGTCACGTGATGTATATGCCCTTCACCACCAACAATTAAGTGCAATTTTTGGTTTGACTAATTTACGAATGCTCACAAAAGCAAACATAGAGTAACAAAAAAAAATCCGATTATTCAAGCTTATAATAGAAAATAACAAGTCTTGTAAGTGTAAATATCATATTTAAAGTGTACACAATTATTTAGATATCACTACGCCAATATAGCACTGCACCGCGCAATTACCCTTTGTAAATTGTAACCCTTTTTACCCTCTCGGCAGAGATGTAAACATCCACTCGCCCGCTAGCATAAGCGAGTGGAATGAAGGATCGGCTAGTACGACATTCTAGGCGCTAGTCCATACATATTCGTTCATGTCCTTATTCATAAAGATAGTATGCATTGCTAAGCCTTTTCTTTCTCTTTCTCTCAGTCCACGATGACTTTTGCAATTTGGATAGGTGCTTTCGACAAGGTCCGCGTCTAAAGAAACAAATTTCATCAAATGATTTAAGCGCTTTAAATCACTTGTTTATAAAGCGTTTAGAATACTTTGATTATAATATAATAATTTTTATTATATAGAATAACGAATAAATCTTGCAAGAAATCGATCATTTCTTTCGGCCAAAATCAGGTAAATGACCCGCGGATATTGGTTGTTACAACATAACTGATTCATCCTTTTATTCTAAATTTGTATTACACAGTTCAAAATTAGATTTGGACAGTTTGTTCGTTATGATTTTGACGCGATTATTTCGTTCATAGAGTTGATTACTAACAGATGACTAAGTTGATGATGGAAAGAACATTAACAAGTTAAGTTAAGCTAAAACATGCACAGGCAGGCGAGTGTTTCATTAGGATAAGTGCAACACTCAATTCCCAATCCTGCTTGCCATTTAACAAATCACAACCCACCCCACAATATAAAAACTCTGCAGCAGACGAATTAAAAAAAATCTGAGCAAAGATACAGAAAATCACATTTATTGGAAGTGTAATCATTGAATATAGTTGAAAACATTGTTGCAAAAGGAGGAAGCTTGTTACGAGCAATTTCTTCTTCTGCATCAATGTTTTCAAAATTCGTCGGCTGCAATTACGTATGCAAGTGGGAAAGGTTTAAATAAGAAACACTTTTTCAAATGATAGTCAGTTGGCTATTCTAGTATATAATGTCCGTCTTAAATAATAATGACAAAACTTTCAAAAAACAAGAAAAAGATTTTTTACAATTGAAAACATATTTAATCAAAGTTGGGAAAGTTGTCCCTTTCCATGCTTTTTTTTATGAGAGTTCAAATCACAAGCAAAACTTATGGGACAGAGTTGACAAATAACACATTGACACAATTTCAGATTTAGGCTTTGTTTCTGTCAAACTGCTGAAGAAGACAACACTGAGACACACATTTTGATTAAAAGTTTATTTAAAAAAAGGAATAATTTTATTTATGATAAACAACATTACAATGATGGTGTAGAAAATACATGTCAACAATACATTTTTCAATTAGTACATTCATTGCACAGACCAAATCTTAAAAAGTTTGAAATTATGGACCTCTCAGCACATTTTTTTCTCAATTCATTACTTCTTGGCAGGATTTTACTGCTAAAATTGATGATCTTTTTAAATTTTTGGCCGGATTGCTCTAGCAATTCTGGTCTATAGATTGGCGATGTCTGTCTCTCCGTCTGTCTGTTCGTCAACATTTTGTAAAATAAATATTCATATATGCACTTCTGTATCTCTTCTTAAACGATCGCAATTCTACCTTCAGTACTTCAGTACTTTGATTCTTCGAATAATTGAGCTAAAAACGAAACTTTAACTTTGAGCTAAACGCAAATGTTAAAAAAGGTTTTTCAAATGTTTGACACCAAAACCTGTTTGATATGTTGAAGAATTATATTTGATAAATGAATGATCACAATTAGAATGGAACGTACCCAAAAATTATGAATTTATCTCAATCATAACATACAATGTGAAAAAGGGTTTTATATGTAATTATATTCCAAATATGAAAGCCCTAACACAAGTACTTATTGAAAAAAGTTAAAAAATAAATGAAAATGCCAACTTGCCCTAAAACTTTAACCACCCAAAATCATGTCTTTTACCTTTATAAGATGTAACTATATTCCAAATATGAAAGCCCTAGCACAAATACTTATAAATGAAAATGCCAACTTGCCCTAAAACTTTAACCAGATGCCGACGCCGGGGAGAGTAGTAAAGCTCTCATATTTTTTGAATAGTCGAGCTAATAATAGCTGAATTATGAATAAAGTTGAAAACATTGTGACAACAGAAAAAATTGCTCAATTTCAAGAGTAATCTTCTACGGCAACATTCGTCTATATGTGGGAAAGAGTTAAGATGTTTCTTTTTAAAACAAATATTGCTTTCTTTGAAAACTCATAGTTTAGTGTTTTCATATCCCACTATTATAATATGACTTCATTAAATCTCCAACAGAGGCATCAAACATTCATTCTATTGAGAAAGGTTGAAATTCATACCTTTTCTAACATACTATCAACTAGTTTTTTCATCCCTGTAGAGTACTTAGGACTAATACCTCCATGTTCTCTATTCACTACTTCAAAGGCCAGGCGTAATTGATTCTGAAAAACAAAAACAGACAAATTCCATTCTTAGTTTTATAATATCAACCAGAGTGTTTGTAGGAACACAGGTATGGACTGTCCATTAGACCCACATACAACAAATTGGCACCTAATGACTTTGAAAACATCTTGGCGAAATTGTAAAAAGGGAATAATCCTCATAAATGAGAGTTAACCCTTTCCCTGATATAGACGCTTTATGACGCCGCTGTAGAAAATAGCTTTTTGAAAACTTGGCGACCAAAGGAGAAAGTGCTCAAAATTTTCATCATGTTTTCAACTGAACTTTATTTAATTATTGTACTTTCATTTAAAGGGAGTTTCCAAAACATTTCAGGTATGTTTTCAAAGTCGTCTGCTGCGGATTTGTTGTATGAGGGAAAACACTGCACCAAAGGAAAAATTGCTCATTATGATCAATTTCTCCATTAAAGACGATGTTTTCAAACGTTGTCAGCTGCAGAGGCTGCAGAAAGTGTCAGTATGTGGGTAAGGTATAACAAGAAGCAAAGGCCATATCTTGTTTGCTTTTTTCTAAGTCGTAAAAGGGGCATTTCTGAATAACTATTAAAGCCAGAGTAATGTGACTTGGTATAGACATGTCGATGGTTTCATGCAAAACGGTTGTAACTGCATCTTTAACAAGATGCTGTTACAACCGTTTTGCATGAAGCCCTCAATGTGTATTGTTACTAGAAGCATGTGTACCAAGTTTCATTTGAAAACGTTTTTTGAGTTATGAGGAGAGATAAGGTTGAAGTTTTGTGACGACGCCAAGGGTATCACAATACCCTTGGCTTTTTTTCTTTGAAAAACAGACAAGCTAAAACTGACAAAGATCAATACTTCAAATATGGGCATGTCAAATGTTATTGTGTGTTGTACATCTACAGGTCAAAAGTTGTCTACATACTATGTTTGAAGGTGATGTATTGGAGAAAGGAGAAAATGGTCGGACAAGAAGGTGAATAAGGGAGATTGCTCCAAAAATGGACATGCTTGAATAAACTTCTTTGTATTGTTGCAAGCTCTGTATCAAACTATTTTAAACCCCTTTCCCACATACAACAAATCTGCAGCAGTCTACTTTGAAATCATGATAGTATGATTATTGAATAGAGCTAAAATCATTGTGGCAAATGGTGAAATTGATTGTCATGTAAAAGAACAACAATTAACCCTTCCCTTTCCCTCTTATATACAACTTTTGATGTCTCCACTTTTTGGAAATTGCTAAAAACAAGCTATTTCTCCTTTTCCTGCAATGCTTCCAGCTCTGTTTCAAAATTTTGATTAAAAATTTAAGATGTTGCAATATTTTTCACATATCTTTACAAAGCCGACTTATCTAAAAATGGTGTATCAATAAACAATCACCCATTCACACAAACAACAAATCTGCAGCAGACAATTTTGAAAGCATCTAGGCAAAAATATAAATTATCTGTAAATGACAGCAAAATGAGAAATTGCTCATTAAGAGCAATTTCTCCTTTTGACCCAATGTTTTCAAAAGTTGTCTGCTGCAGAGGCAAAAATAATACTCACAGTAGCCTGAAATGTCCTTCTCAAGGTCAGCAACTCATGCAGAACACAACCTAGGGCCCATATATCTGTTTTATAGTCATACCTGAACAGAGAGTAAATATATATATATTTATTCAGGTCTCCTGTTTGTGAGCTTAAAAATTCAAAGAACAGCACTGCAGAGGACTAAATGAATCATTAGACATCAGAAAAATATTTCAAAACTTCTCAGTTGACTGCTACGTACTACAAAGCCAACCAAGGAAAATGTGAGAACAATGACATTATAAACTAAGGAAAATCACTAAGTTAGAAAGCTCTATAATCAACTTAAGTTTACATTCACAAAAGAAAAAGTGTACATCTTGTACATACAATTAAACATTCACACATGTATAATAATAATGTACAATGAATATAGATATAGGTATATTTATAATTTAAATATACATTTGTCAAGATACATTGTACAATGTTGTCAGATACATCTGTTTCCTGGTTATCAGCATCTATTAAAAGAAAGGAAAACAAAACAATATGGAAAAGTAGTGAAGAAAAGCAACCATAGAAAATTAATAATTCAAAATATATTTGGATCACAACTTTTTCATGTATATATTCCAAGCACTTATTTAGCAGAAAAACCTTAAAGTAGCAAGCACATGATGATTTATCTATTTTTTACCCTTTCCATATTATATTGTAGATGCTTTCTGATCCCTCTGCTGCAGACGACTTTAACCCTTTCCCTCATACGACGTTTCTGCAGCAGACGACTTTGAACGTATTTTGTCAAAACATAGAAAATCTCCATAATATGAGGGAAAGGGTTAAACATAACACCAAAAAACTATTCAATTATTGAACCTTCAATTACTGACATTTTTCATAATTTTGACAAGATGTTTACAAAGTTGTCTGCTGCAGATTTGTTATATGTGGAAAAGGGTTAACCCTTTCCCTCATACGACAATTCTGCAGCAGACGACTTTGAACGTATTTTGTCAAAACATAGAAAATCTCTATAATTGAATGGATAACCTATGACAAAAAGTGGAAAACATTGTGGCAAAAGGAGAAATTGCACGTTTTGTGCAATTTCTTCTTTTGTCACTATGTTTTCAAAAAGCCGTCTGCTGCAGAGGCGTCAGAAAGCGTCTATATGAGGGAAAGGGTTAACAATTAAACTCTGTCTTGTTGAGATGTTTCACTTTTTGTACGTTATCAAAGTCAAGTGCTGTAGATTTGCTGTATGTGGGAAAGGGTTAAGTATATGAAATAAGCTCTGCATGGACAAATTCGAACAATTTGAAAGTCAATGCTTTGCTCTGGTTAATGACTCTAATATTTGGGTGACCAGTGTAGATCAAGATCAACCTACACATCTGTACAGTCTGATCTAGACCTGCACAATTTGGCAATCATTCACAGAAGCATTTAGGTAGCTACTGGCGAACAATGTAAACTAGAACAAAATGGCACGAGTTTAAACAAAACTGATAATATACATATTTTCTATTAGTATTGCAACTTCCCTTAACCCTTTCCCACATACAGGCGCTTTCTGAAGCCCATGTAGCAGACAATGATAAATTGGGGCAAAATGATAAATTGCTCATTAAGAGCAATTTTCCTTTTGCTACAATGTTTTCAACTGTATTCTAATCTTAACTTTAATATAGAGAGATTTTCCATATATTTTTTTTCCAGATGATTTCAAAGTCGTCTGCTGCAGATATGGGAAAAGGTGAAGATCCAGCATAAGGAAGGTCAAAACATGCATTTGGAAGAGTCAATAGCCAATTATAGGAATATCTAAATAGAAATGTTAAAGTGGTGACCGACTGTATAGAGCCTTGTCAGAAAGGGCAGATGTGCCGGCTGGACTGGCTTTAAATGGTCAGCAAAGGATTCACAAAATTGGTTCAAGAGTCGAGGATTGAAGAGCTTAGCTGCGCCCAAAGAATTGAGACTTAACCCTTTCCCACATATAGACACTTTCTGACGCCTCTGCAGCAGACGGCTATTTGAAAACATAGTGACAAAAGAAGAAATTGCACAAAACGTGCAATTTCTCCTTTTGCCACAATGTTTTCCACTTTTAGTCATTGGTTATCCATTCAATTATAAAGATTTTCTATTTTTTGGCAAAACATGTTCAAAGTCGTCTGCTGCAGTATTGTCGTATGAAGGAAAGGGTTAAGAAGCTGATTATATGTCCTCCTTTTGATACTTAAGCATCTTATTAAGTTTCATTGAATTCCAGTCAGTGGTTGCTAATAACTATCCCTCCTAAGGACAGACAGAAGGACAGACATGTAAATATGCTTTCCCTTTTAACCCCCCTTTCCCACGTATAGACGCTTTCAGCAGCCTTTGCAGCAGATGACTCTTGAAATTGTTGTGGCAAAAGAAGAGTTGCTCATAATGTGCAATTTTACCAGCGTTTTCAGCTCTCTTCAGTAATAACACTCCATATTTTTGTCAAGATGTTTTTTAATTAAAGTTGTCTGAATATGCATAGTATATGGGAAAGGGTTAGGAGCAGAAAATGTGATTTTCCTGTTTTAAGGAGTAGATTAAAAGCTTACTTAAAACCCTGCATCAGTTCTGGGGACATGTATAAAGGGGTGCCTGCAACCTGAAAAAGGTAACAAATGGACTGATTTATTAATGCTTTTTGACGCCTCTGAAGCGGACGGCTTTTTGAAAACAAAGTGACAAAAGAAGAAATTGCTCAAAACAAGCAATTTCTCCTTTTGTCACAATGTTTTCCACTTTGAATTATAGGTTATCCATTCAATTATAGAGATTTTCCTTTTTTTGACAAAATATGTTCAGATTTGGCCGCTGCAGATTTGCTGTATGTGGGAAAGGGTTAAAAAAAAACATAATCAATAGTGTAGTGAAAAGACACACAATTAATTCTTCAAAATTTCTATTTTTTTTCTTACTATGGTCAGGGACGTAGATCTACGTCCCTGCTGTGGTTTAATAATCCTTTACCACATGTATACATAGTTACAACAAATCTGCGGCAGACAAAAGAACCTTGAAAACATTATGGCAAACTATAATTCATATGTATACAAAAGAAGCATTTTTATCCTTAGATGTTTTAAATTTGATCTGGTCAAGCATAATGTATCTATCATACAATCCATTAAATCATTACTTTATTTACTAACTAAAGAAAACCTCATTTTAGTTATTACCTCCCTTTATAAAAAATAACTGCTGAAATGTTTTTTAAGAAAATTTTATATAAACAGATTCTACATTGCAAATTACTTTTGAAAACATTTGAACTACCGAAAGCAGGATCAAACTCTCTGCTTTGTTAGTCGATATTTATTCACAGCTTCAACCTAGTTGGAGTTAACAAAACTATAAAAACCCTATCACTTTCTGCTTTGTAGTTGATAGTTCTTCAATGCTTCAAACTCAGTTGAAAGTTGGGGAAAAAGGCAATATTATGAGAGCCTGATGGTATAATCCATTAATATAAAGAGAAAAATGGGATATTGATTGTTCAAACGTTTTTTCTATTTCTACACTTTGGCAGTTACATTTGAAAACAAATGTGGGAAAACCATACCTTCATTTATAACAATTTTCTTTATTTGTACCCAGATATTTGCTGCTGGCAGTCATCTTGTGCAGAAAAGCAGAACTGCTTGGTAGAGAGCCAATATAAGAAAAGTTAGGGTAGGAATTTATTTTGAAATTGGGTTTGTGATTATTTTCATCTCATGCTGTCATCTAATGCAGTAATGTGGAACAGGTTGAACTAGTTAGGTGGAGGGCCACAAAAGAAACATTGATGTGAATTTATTTTGAAATTGGGTCAATGGCTTAAGAGGAATCTGCTTAAAGATTGTTCTATCTCTAGCTCCCTGTTAAAGGGACTGAATCCCATATGAGAAAAAAGCGAAAAAAATAAAAAAAATTGTTAAGAATTGCTATTACCTTGATGTTTTTGCATGTAAGGCATTGAGATTTGCTGACTGATGTACTACAATATATGCATTGTAAAATCTACTGGGTAAGTAACCCAGTAAATCTAAATTATCGCTGTATATTTATCACGTGATCACTAAAACCGAATTTACAATCTCCTTCGCAGAGTTGTCGTTCCTTACACTCACGCATACATGAATGTAATGAGTCGATAGTGCTAGAGAATGTCGAATTGAATCCACAAATTCAAATGAGCAAGAGGAAATTCCACGGTATTTTTAAACGGGAAAACACGGAGCGGACGTTTTTTTAACTGCTTATTTCCTATGAAATAATGAAAATCAAGACTTGTACGACCTTCTACAACATTCCGTTAAATATATATCGACGTATTTTGGATTAATTAGAATAAGTATAAAATATAACGATTTTGGACCATTATGGTGTTCAGTCCCTTTAAGCATGGGAGAAAAAGTGCTTGAACAATTTTGGTAGAGGACCACTATGTAATCTTTTATGTGGATTTATTTTGAAAATGGGCCAGTGGTTTTAGAGAAGTTGTTTAATATTTTAATATTTTTAGCACTGGCAGTGATTTGTGCAGCAGAGTGAAACAGTTTGAACAATTTTGGAAGAGGGCCACTTCAGGAACAATTTTGGAAGAGAGCCACTTCAGGAACAATTTTGGAAGAGAGCCACTTCAGGAACAATTTTGGAAGAGAGCCACTTCAGGAACAATTTTGGAAGAGAGCTACTTCAGGAACAATTTTGGAAGAGAGCCACTTCAGGAACAATTTTGGAAGAGAGCCACTTCAGGAACAATTTTGGTAGAGGGCCCCTTTAAGATTGTTTTTGGTAGAGGGCAGGTTCAGGAACAATTTTGATAGAGAGCCACTTCAGGAACAATTTTGGTAGAAAGTAACTTCAGGAACAATTTTGGTAGAAGGCAACTTTAGGAACAATTTTGGTAGAGAGCCACTTCATGAAAAAATATATAATGGAGCTAGAAGCTGTTATAAAGAGGAAATGTCGTTTCAAGATATTTC
This sequence comes from Serripes groenlandicus, assembly GCA_031761405.1. NCBI lineage: Eukaryota > Metazoa > Mollusca > Bivalvia > Cardiida > Cardiidae > Serripes > Serripes groenlandicus. Next base: position 48,561,182 of record JASEVX010000001.1, on the reverse strand, counting down.
TATTTCTAGCTCTGGTCTCCATCTTTTTCAATGGAGAAGAATAATTTGAACACTTTTGGTAGAGAGTAAGATAGTAAGAAACATTTTTGTGTAGCAAAAGGGATATTTGTTCATTATCATCAGTGGAATGAGCAATTTCTCCTATAGCCTCGTTTTAAAAAGTTGTCTGCTTCATCTGTTTTTAGAAAAGAGTTCATATTCATCATGCCAGTTCATAGGAGATTTTCTATTTCCAATTGGCAAAGTACTTTTAATTATTTCCATGCTTTCATTAATTGCGCAAAATGAATAATACTTACAGTTTCTGCCAATTGTGATGAGGACTCCAACACTTTAGAAATTCCAAAGTCACCTAACTTGAGCAGATCTGTTTTAGTTGTGAACACATTCAATGACTTAACGTCTCTGTAAAACAAGAAATAATTAACAATTAAGAACAATTCAGAAAACTTATTCAATTTTTTCTTTAGCTACAAAGTTTTCACAAGTGTTCTGCAGCAGATGCATCAGCATGTCTACATAGGGAAATCCCCATAGCGTGTTTCATTACTTTTTAGATTTATAGGATTGTTACATTTAAATTGATGATTTTATGCTCATTAACTAACATGGTTAATTTGTCAAAGTCACTCCAGACCTGTTTCATGTTAGTGTATACTTCGATAAACTGAGAATGGACTATTTAAGACTTAACTCTTTCAGCGCCAATGGCAATATCATCAAGACAAACTTTCTGACAAAATTTCAAGCTGCTCAAGTCAAAAATGCAATCTCTATAGTGTTAACTAGATTGTTCTACAATTTGGCCTAGTGACCTTGTTGTTGACCTGACCTGACCCATATTCGAACTTGACCTAGATATCACTAAGACAAACATTCTGACAAAGTTTCAACATGCTCAAGCCAAACATGTGGCTTCCAGAGTGTTAACAAGATTTTCCTACAATTTGGCTTAGTGACCTAGTTTTTGACCGGTCATGACCTATTTTTGAACTTAGCCTAGATATCACGTAGACAAACATTCCGACATAGTTTCATCATGCTAAAGCCGGACATTACCAATATTCAAACATGGCCTAGATATCATCAAGACAAACTTTCTGACAAAGTTTCAACATGCTCAAGTTAAAAATGCGGCTTCCAGAGTGTTAACAAGCTTTACCTTCAATTTGGCCTAGTGAGCTAGTTTTTGACCCGACATAACCTATATTCGAATTTGGCCTAGATTTCTCTAAGAAAACATTCTGACAAAGTGTCAACATGCTCAAGCCAAACATGTAGCTTCCAGAGTGTTAACAAGATTTCCCTTAAATTTGGCCTAGTGACCTAGTTTGTGACCAAACATGACCCATATTTGAACTTGGCCTAGATATCATCAAGACAAACTTTCTGATAAAGTTTCAACATGCTCAAGTTTAAAATGTGGCTTCCAGAGAGTTAACAAGATTTTCCTTCAATTTGGCCTAGTGACCTAGTTTCTAACCCGACATGACCTATATTCGAACTTGGCCTAGATATCACTAAGACAAACATTCTGACAAAGTTTCAACGTGCTCAAGCCAAATATGTTTCGAACTTGGCCACTTTGATGGAGATATATGTTCTGATAAACTTTCATGAAGATTGGATGCAAAATGTTGCCTCAAGAGTGTTAACAAGCAAATGTTGACGACGGACAACAAAACTGTAACAGATGAATTTGAAAGCTAAAATATGGAAAATATCTTTATCTTTTTTTTTTTTTTAAAAATGTGTTAAAAGGAGAAATTGCTATCCAAATATATATAGAATATCTATAATTGAGAGTTTAATCATTAAATAAAGATGAAAACAGTGTGGCAAAATGGGAAATTATCCTTTAAGAGCAATTTCCCCGTTTGCCACTATGTTTTCAAAAGTCAACAGCTGAAGAGAAGCTAGAAAATGTCTGTTTGTTAACCCTTTCCCTCATATAGACGCTTTCTGACGCCTCTGCAGCAGATGCATTTTGAAAACATAGTGACATAGTCCTTTTGCCACAATGTTTTCCATTTTTTGTCATAGGTTATCCATTCAATTAGGGAGATTTTCTATTTTTTGACAAAATATGTTCAGTCGTCTGCTGCAGAATTGTCGTATGAGGGAAAGGGTTAAGGTTAAATCATATAGAGAGCTTTTGATTCCTCTGCAGCTGAGCATTTGTAAACATTGTAGGAAAAGATTAAACTACATGACTGTATTCTAAACAAATCCATTCTCCTTTTTCAACAATCTTTTCAACAATTTTTTTCAGATGTTTTTAAAGCAGTGGATTCATAAAATATTACATCAGGAAAACAGAAGAAAAAAAGAGTCAACCATGCCTTCCAATGCCGAGCAAATGACAACCAAAATCTCTCAAGGTGTGTTAACTGTTTCAAACATGCCGAATTGTAATTCATCTTCAGCAGATGACATTTGAAAACATTGCTATAAAAGTAGATATTGTTCAACTTTTTCAACTTTATTTAATAATTATCCTTTCATTCATAGAGATCTTAATAGTTTTGACATTTTCTAAAAGCCTCAGCTGCAGATAAGTATGCACGTTGGAGAGGTTTTAAAAATGAAAGTTTACCTGTGAATGATGCTATTTTCATGGCAGTGAGCAAGGGCTGATGTCAGCTGGTATAGATACCATTTAACCACCTGTGAGAATCATAAACTTATTAATCCTTAACCCTTTCCCTCATATAGATGTTATCTGATGCCTCTGCAGCAGACAGCTTTTTGAAAACATAGTATCAAAAGTGCCCAAAACAAGCAATTTCTCCTTTTGACACAATGTTTTCCACTTTTAGTCATAGGTTATCCATTCAATTATAGGGATTTTCTATATTTTGACAAAATATGTTTAAAATAGTCTGCTGCAGATTTGTGGCATGAGGGAAAGGGTTAATAAGAACTTCAAACAAATAAATGAAATGAAATTAAACAAAAATGTGTAAAGGTAGACAACATTGCCTGCGAATAACCAAGTCAAATCATAGAAGACAGACAGACATTGGAACCCTAATTGTCACCCTGTTAACCCTTTCTAACATGAAGACACATTTTAATGCATGTGCAGCAGACGACATTTGAAAACAAGGGGAAAAATGAATTTGCTCATTATGAACAAATTCTACTTTTTGCAATAATTTTGTCAACTCTTACCGACGATTACGTTTTCATTTATAGTTTTTTTCACCAAACATTATCAAAGTTGACTGCTGCAGATTTGTTACATGTGGGACAGTTTATCTGTTTATCATTTTAGAAAGCTCTAGTTACTGTTATATTAGAACTTGTACTTTCTTCAAAAGAACTTATATTGTCCATCACTACATGTATATGGTTTAACAATTTATATCATTTATCCTTTCTCACATTCAGACTCTATCTAGTGCCTCTGCAGCAGACGATTTTTAAAGACATTGTGACAAAAGGAGAAATTGCTCAAAATGAGAAATTTAATTCTCCTTTTTCTCACAATGTTTTCAACTTCTATTTAATAACAAAACTCTCATTTATTTAGATTTTCACATTTTTGCGTAGATATCTTTAAAGTCGTCTGCTGCAGATTTTGTTGTATGTGGGAAAGGGTTAAGAAATACATTACATTTTCATCAATCAAATCCTTTTGTTGATGTATCTTCTCTGCAAGAGTTCCACCTGAAAGGATAAATAAATACAAAATACTAAGCTTTGATAACATTATTTAAAGTTGTTATGGCAATTTTTGAATTTTTATGTTAGCTCAACAAATATGTACTGAACTGCAAAAATGAAACTTAAGTGCCTATTTCTCAATCATTAACCATTTCCCTCATGCATTCGCTTTTTGATGCCTATGCAGCAGATGACTTTTGAAAACATTGTGACAAAAGGAATATTTCCTTTTTCCACAATGTTTTCTACTCTATTTAAAATAAATTAACTCTCAGTTTTTGTCAATCTGCTGCAGATTTGATGTATGTGGGAAAGGGTTAAACAAAAAACGTAAATGTTATAAAGATTATAGTAGCTATAAGAATGATTTATTAAATATTATCTCCTATACTATATTAACTTTTTCATACATACAACAAGTCTGAAACAGATGACTTTGCAAAGGTAAAAATATGGAAAATATCTATAAATAAGATTTAATTTTTAAACAGCTTTTCAAAAGTCATCTGCTGCAAACACTTCAAAATATATTTCAAGGGATAATTAGTTACCATTTGCGTACTCCAATTCAATGAGCAGAGTTTCCCCATCCATGAAATGGTTATAATAATTTATGATGTTGGCATGATTCAGTAAGAAGAGAATTTCAATTTCAGTGGCAGCATCTTTGCATTCTTTCTCCCCAAGTCGGGCCATGTTAATCTCCTTCCAAACAACTAAACTGTTATCCTGAAACATAATGTATTGGAACTTGAATGAGTAATTTGTCTGGTATACATGGTAAATTTAGTCACTAAAGCTTTGAAAACATCTGAAAAAAAAATTAGTGCGTCGGCATAAGAGTGCTTAATGTATTTTAACCCTTTCCCACATACAACAAATCTGCAGCAGACCACATTGAAATCATCAGGAGAAAAATATGGAAAAATATCCAAATATAAAATATGAATTTTAGGATAGAGTTGAAAACATTGTGACAAAAGGAGAAATTGCTCATTATGAGCAATTTCTTCCTTTGCCACAATCTTTTCGAAAGTTGTTTGCTGCTGAGGCGTCAGAAAAGATTAACAAAATCATATGGACAGGCTTTGGAAGAGATAAACTCAACTTAAGATAATGTGCATATTTCATATTCAAAAATCCTTATTTGATGTTTAAATCGTATATACATGTTGTGGTACTCAAAAGAATCATCTCAGTATAATAGAGTTGGTTTTGTGGAGCCTTACCTTTCCAACATAGAAACGCTTTCTGATGCCTCTGCAGCAGACAACATTTGAAAACATTGTGGCAAAAGGAGAATTCTTTTTTTTGCCACAATAATTTCACTTCTTTACAATAACCCTTTCCCTCATATAGACACTTTCTGTGGCCTCTGCAGCAGACGGCTTTTTGAAAACATAGTGACAAAAGAAGAAATTGCTCAAAATGAGTAATTTTCCCTTTTTCCCTAATGTTTTCCACTTTTAGTCATAGGTTATCCATTCAATTATAGAGATTTTCTATTTTTTGACAAAATGTTTTCAAAGTCGTCTGCTGCAGAATTGTCGTATGAGGGAAAGGGATAATCAAACTTTCCATAATTCTCTCAAAAGTATTAGTTAGACAAACTGGTAGTTATAGTTGAAATCGTCAAAATCCGAAAGAAAATAATTTGCGTGTAATTACACTTGTTGTCTTTTTTTAAAATGAGTTCAAAAAGAATACTGATGCGGTTTTACTGACTAACCAGATGTAACATATCTAAATTCCCTTTCCCTCATATGGAGGCTTTCGGATGACTGCAGCAGATAGCTTTTGGAAATCATGGCGACAAAAGAAAAAATTGCTCAAAACAAGCAATTTCTCCTTTCATGACCATGTTTTCAACTCTGTTCAGTTATTGTTCTTTCATTTAAAGGGATTTTCTGTGCTTTTGCCTGAAGGTTTTCAAAGTTGTCTGCTACAGATTTGTTGTATGTGGAAAAGGGTTAAGCTTATAAACTAAAAATCATCCTCTGGAAAAGCATATATCCTGTTGTGTCCTAGTTTCGTGACCTTTGACATCGATTTTCGCGTATGCACATTTTGATATGAAGAAGTGAGTGGTCAAAATATTAATTTATTTTAGATAAGTATCAACATAAACTGGTAATATAAACAAAAATAAGAAATATTTTGAAAATATGTCTCAAATATACGTTTGTTTATCGGTCGTGAACGTCAAAACGCTTTCTCCTCAGTTTGTGACCTAAGTGAGTTTCATATTGCCAAAATGTAAAGGAAAGTAACCGGAAGTAAAATGTAAACTTAGAAAAACGCTTCCATGACATTGACGAGTTATGCTGACAAAAAATGTCGCTCGAAAAATTGACTTCTTAGACGTCACGAAATATGTGCAAGGGCCGAATGTAGGAGAAAGCAGGATAATACGGGTAAACAAATCGACGGCAAAGCCGGCGATGTTTCCCGTCAATAGGTAATGTGTATGAACTTTGCAAAATTTTGCTATACCGTCTTTCAAACAATTGTGTCCATAGTGGATTTTTCGATGCAGTCACGATTCTGCTACAGTGCTACGTTTTGATTGGATGAAAAGAAAATATCGAAACAAAAAAAGCTTCTAGAGAAAATAATTTAATATGATAATACGTACTCGATAAAGGAACAAGCACAAGTAATTTTATGTGTGATAATTTCCGTTTAATAACACTCGTCGTCTATTTGTAAAACGAGTTCAAATAACAACTCGTAAGGGTTTTTTGACTTTCCGAAAGTTATAAATCCAAATTCCTGTAATATGACGTCATTCTATAAGTGGTGCAGAGGTAAAGCGTTGGCCTCTTGTATCAAAGGTCCCTGGTTCGAGTTCCGTGATGAGCGGGTCCTGACTTTGGGATTTTTTCACACAAACGGCGTGAGTACTGGTTAAGTCTCCAGGAAGCAGACATCGAGCGAGATTTATATAAGCTGAAAGCTTGTTTTTGTTTCACAATCAATGTAAAATAAATAAGTTTAAACTAAATGAACCAAAAGGAAAACGACAGAAATTATAGGAAACGTTAGTTTGACTTGTCACAAAGGTAGTTCCGTGAATTATGGAATCATTTTATTTGAAGTACTTTATGAAGGGCAAGTTGATTATTTGTTGTACCTGTCATCATAATTTCATGGATGTAAAAACTTGGCTATATTTTAAAGTTAAATATAATCTTAACCTGGTGATGATTTTTATTTTCTTTGCTTAGGTCGGTAGGACTCGTAATTGACGTAAATAACTGATCGTGCAGCAAGCAAGGGGCTAACTGCAGTTCGCGGGGAATTATTCACCGATCACAACATATAATAAATGTTTACCCGAAATAGGTAGCACCTATACTCATATATTATTCAGCTTTAAAATGTGACCAATATTTTAAAGACGGCAGGACTCGTAAATAACTTATTATCAAATCACTGATATTACTGCAAGGATAACAAATGTTAATAAATGTTTACGCGATAATATACTCATATTTAGAGATTTTTCATATAAATGAGTAGATGATTTAAAGTCGTCTGCTACAGATTTGTAGCATGTAGGATACGACGTTTAATTAACCACCGTCCAATCAATATGACTTTGTTTTTTATTCATTTATCGGCCTTACCTCAACCTTCCTGTATAAATTAGCTTCAGCGAAAGCTCCAAATCCCAGACTTTTGATAAACACATAGCTTGTCTCATGTCCTGCATCAGGTAGTGGGCTGGAAAGTAAATCGGCAGGTAAATCTGGTTCCATCGTCGCCATTTGTAAACAAACACTGCTGGTACCCTTTCGTAGTACAATGAAGTATATGCGTTATCCAAAAGACGAAAGCCAATAAATTAAAATCAAAGTACCTTCATACTCAATTAAATGATGAAATGGATAGAGTATAATTATTTTCCATTACTTAAAATTTGTCCAAAATATTTGTATACCACAACATAAAAACAATCCCAAAAAAGTTATTCTAATCTCAATTGTAGCTTTGAAATGAACTAAAAAAGTTGTTAAAATAAATGAAAAAGAATCTGTTAACAAAAATGGTAATTATTGATAATCAAGCTTGTTTTAAACCTTTTGCCGCATGTAGATGCATTTTGATATATCTGCAGCAGATAACATTTGAAAACAATGTGGCAAAAGGAGAAATTGCTCATAATAAGCATTTCCTTTTTTGCCACATTGTTTCAAAACTATTATATAATTATACTTTCATTTGTCAAGATTGTCAATATTTTTGCCAAGATGTTTATAAAGTCATCTGCATCAAATGTTTTGAGCATGGAAAGCGATGGTTCAATTTAGCCTGTGATATTATATCCATTATCATTATGGACCAAGTTTGGTGAATATTGGACAGTGCAGATCTTACAAGCTCTCACTGTATTATGGCTACAACTCTGGAATGTCTGTAATGATCAAGCATATTTAATTAACCCTTTGCCATCTAAAGAAGCACATAGGCACATATGCGCAGAAAATATTGAAAACATTGTGGTAAAAGGAGAATTTGCACATTATGAGCATATTTCCTTTTGTCACAATGTTTTCACCTCTATTCAATAAAAAAGCTTTCTTTTATACAGACCTTCCATAGTTTTTGCCTAAATGTTTTCAGTCATCTGCTGCAGATATGTTGTATGTGAGAAAGGGATAAGTATGGAGAAGACTGAATGAGGCGGAATAATTTAATATTTTTTGGAGAGGACCACTTAACCCTTTCCCACATACAAGACATCTGCAGCAGATTACTGAAAACATTTAGGCAACAACTATGGAAGGTCTATATAAAATAAAGCATTTTCATTGATGAAAACATCTAGGAAAACCCCTATAAATGAAGGTATAATAACTTAAAAAAGTTGAAAACATTGTGGCCAAAGGAGAAATTGCTCGTTTTGATCAATTTCTCATTTTGCCACAATGTTAACCCTTTTCCACATATAGACGCTCTCTGACGCCTCTGCTGCAGACGACTTTTGAGAACACTGTGACAAAAGGAGACATTGCTCAAAACAAGCGATTTCACCATTTGCCAAAATGTTTTCAACTTGTTTCAGTACCTTCATTTATGGAGATTTTCTTGGGGTTTGCGAACATGCTTTCAAAGTCGTCTGCTGCAGGTTTGTTGTATGTGGGAAAGGGTTAATAAACAATTATGTGAACTCATTGTGAAATTAGCTGATTTATTCCAATTTTGTTTATATTTTTAATTTCTGGTGGAGGTCATCTTAAGCTATCGTATGACCGCCGGTTGAATTTCTCAGGCTCCGGCAGCAACTTCGTGAGCGGTGGCAAAATCTTTGGCATGCCAAAGAAGTGCCGAAAGACCTTGCGAAGGCTCATTTTCAAGTTGATTTTGTGTGTCCATTTTGCCCTTCGTTAGGCCATCGTGAGGGCATCCTGTCATCTCGTGTCATCTTCGTCTTTACTTCGTGTGATCATCGATGCCATCGGGCTTTTTTCGCCGCCTCACGAAGACAATACGAAGGAAACAAGAAGCTGCCTGATTATCTTAGGAAGGCAACATGACTGCGTGAAGCCCTCGCAATGCCGTCGTGTAGACATCGTATTATAGTACGATGACATCGAGATGGGACCACGGTGTCGGCGAAGACAGCCGAATTTGAGTAGATCAAGCGTTTCCCATGTTTCATGGTAACGAGGACATATCAAAGGCCATCCTCAGAGCATCTTCCTCAGTCAGTTCTTAGCAACTCTACAGAGCAGAGTCGTGTGTAACTACCAAAGCTTCAATCACAATTCAGTTCCTGTAGAATGGCATACTTTGATGATGAGACAACCAGGAAAAAGAAGGCAGCAGCATTGCTTATTTTGATACACATCAGAGAACATGATGAGAAACTCTTACAAGCCCAGCATCTCCTCTTACAGGTAAAAATGGTCTTATTTCACTTTGTCATTTTTTGCTATTTGCCTTTCTAGCATTCGACAATGAACTTATCTTGTTTTGCTTTTTATTGTCCAGGGCAGGGGTACACCGAGGCGAAGGAGGAAACCGATGTCTATTTGGGTTTGGAAATGGCTTTCGCCAAAAGAAGAGAACGCTATGGCCGCTATAGCACTTTACTAAATGAGCTGAAGACAGAAGATGGGAAGGCCTTCTACAACTACACAAGACTTCCCAGAGGCCTCTACGATGAGGTCCTGCAAAGGGTAGAAGGCAGAATAGAGAAGAAGGACATATTAGACAGAAAATCTCCCCCTCCTGGTCTCAAGCTTTCCATCACTCTACGACACCTGGCCTGCGGTGCAATTATCCAAGCATGTCCTACAACTTCATAGCTGCTCCAAACACCATCTCCTTCATCATTTATGAAGTCTGCGATGCCATCAAAGTCGAGTTTGCTGCTGAGGTGATCCAGTGTCTTACTACAACTGAAGAGTGGACCACCATTGCTGAGCAGTTTGAGAAGAGATGGCAATTTCCACACTGTTGTGGTGCTCTGGATGGCAAGAATGTGGCGGTCACCTGTTCTTGGAATACTGGCTGTGTGTGCAGAAACTACAAGGTCTTCTTCTCCATTGTCCTCATGGCCCTGGTCGATGCAGACTACAAGGTTCTCTGGATTGATGTCGGCTCTGAGGGTCAGAACTGAAAGAAGGCCTGGAGAGTCCGAACAACATATTCAATCCCCCTGAATAGAAGTCTCTACCTGGTGATACCGTTCCTGTCACATACTTCATAGAAGGGGACAATGCTTTTTGGATCAACATGCGCCTGATGAACCATCAGAATCATGGAGCACCTTGAGATAATATTTTACTACAGATTCTCCAGAGCCAGGCGTGTAGTGGAGAATGCCTTTGGTATTCTTGCACATAAGTTCCGAGCTTTGCTGAGGACCACGAACCAGAGGCCAGAGACATGCAGAAAACGTTTTATACCATCGGGAGGTCACGTGACGCCTTCGTGACCTAGTTCGAACGCATCGTACTCTCAATACGACGTCGTGTAGCCATCGGATGCCATTCGTGTGTCCTGCGGGTAAACTACGTAATAAAAATTCACATCTTCGTGTTGCCTTCGTGCGTGGTTCGGGTGCCATCGTGTGACCTTCTGTAGGGATCGTACTTGTTTCGGCTGTTGATTGGCCGTTAATTTATTCATTAGTTAAGGAGATTTTTCTTTGTAGGAAAATGAAACTGAGCGATAATGAGTTTTCAACTTTGTAACCAGGTGACACAATCTCTCCAGGTAAAATCCTGACTATGTCAATATTTTTTCAAATGTTAGACCAAAGTTATTACGACTAGCTCTCACTCATCTTCCAGCATTGGATTAAAAAGTATATGTGAGAAAGAAGTCAGTTGCCTGGGAGGAACATTGAGTGCGAGACAGCTAGGAAGCAAGCACACCGTTGTTCCATTAGCTGTCATGATACAACTGAAATACTGTCGAAAACTGCCGTAACCCTTTATTCACCTGCAGACGCATTTTGACGCATCTGCAGCAGGCGACTCTTGAAAACATCGTGCCAAATTAGAAGTTGTTCAAAACAAGCAATTTCTCCTTTTGCCACAATGTTTTAAACTTTTTTCAGTAATTATACCTACAGTTATAGAGATTTTCCATATCTTGAGAAGACAATTTCAAAGTCGTCTGCTGCAGATTTGTTGTATGTGGGAAAGGGTTAACCTCAAATAAACTCAAAAGCACTATAATTATTATATTGAACAGAACAGGTGAACAGTTAAAACATTCTTTTTGAACATAAAGCACATTGTAAAATCTGATTAGTTTAAGATATTTGTTTGAATTAGAATTTAAGTGCCATTTATTTTTTCAAATTGAATTCAGTCATTAATCACAAATCCCTTAACCTTTTCCATATACAACATATCTGCAGCAGACGACTTGAAAACGTATTGCAAAAAATATTCAATATCTCTATAAATGAAAATATCATTTTTAAATAGAGTTGAAAAGATTGTGGCAAAAGGAAAGAAAATGCTCATTATTAGCAATTTCTTCTTTTGCCAAATGTTTTCAAAAGTCGTCTACTGCAGAGGCGTTAAAAAGTGTCTGAATGTGAGAAAGGGTTAAGCTTGATATGATATCTTCACATATATGTTTGAAAAAGCTATCTTTCATCACATGTTAGGAGGTTTAACACTGATACAGACAACATTTGAAGACTCTTCGGCTAGGTTAAATTGAGAAAGGAAAGGAATTTCTCCATTTGCACACTGATATAACATCTGGAAATTGGGAATCAAATTCAGAGACAAGGTTAAAAAACATTGTGGTGAAAAAGAGACCTTGACTTTGGCAATCCCATGTACAAACCCAAGTTAAATTTCCAGCATAGATGTTTACCTTTTGAGCCCATTCAGCTAATAACAACAAAGTACCAAGTTTGTTGAAAATCTGGTAAATAAAGACTACAACAAATTTGCATGTATACAAGATTTATTTTTCATAAATACAATAATTAACAATAAAATTAGAAGCCAACAACAATTTCATCCATGATAAGAACAATAATATATTTGAACAAACATCCCATTTGAAACTTGACACAAGTAAATGAAGAATTTCTAATTCAATATCCAATTACATTTTTTAAATACTGAATAAATAATCCGTCTCTAAAATCCTATAAATAAGGTCACCACGTCCTAAACAACATTATTCATTTCATGCTGATAAAATGTTAACCTTTTCAGCGCCGAATTGTTTATAGTAGACTCTTCCATGTTCAAACTCGGACGACTCTATTTTCATGCTATAGGATTTTTGGAATATTTTTTATAACTCACAGCCAAACAATGCAGATTTCAGGTGAGACAGCTCGTTACGAGCTGACTCACCTGAATCTGCATTGTTTGCAAAAAGCTCAATATTGGCTTTGGCGCTGAAAGAGTTAAAACAAGTTCATTGAATTCACGATGTCCTGGGAAAATCATCATACATGTAAACTATTGTAACCAATGCACTATAAATGCTTCAATGTTCATAATATACCATAATAGATTGTGTATACATGTATATGCCAATAGACATATAGCATTCATAGAGGTAACCAGAAGGACTAGATAAGGCGGAGTAACTGGTCTTCCGCCCGCAATATCTCTCTAATTAGTTAATCAAACCCTATGTTGTGGGTACTCAAAAGAATCGTCTCACTCAGATGATTCTTTTAATAACCAGCAACATAGGGTTTGAGTGTCAAATAAGGATTTTAGAAAATGCCCCTTATCTAGAGCTCTGGGAAACTTTCTGAAACAGTCAATATGAGCCAGTGCATGAGAAAAGGTAAACGATGGCATTTCTTCTGTGTAGGTTCAGATCAGTCTGGACATCTGCTTGGTCTGGTCTTATCATAATCCAGACAAGTTAGCAGAAGCTTCTTACAAGCTTATGCAACTTATACGTGGACAGTGGAGATCTAGATCAGACCGTGAATACAATTGCCGATCTGGATCTACACTTTTCACAAATGCCAACTTGTTCCCCTTTACCAAGAACTGGCTAATATAACCCTTTCCCACATACAACAAAACTGTAGCAGACGACTTTGAAAATAAATTGACAAAACAATAAATGAAAACAATCCACTAATGAGAGTTATATAGATTTGCAAACATTGTGGCAGAAGGAGACATTGCCTATCATGAGTAATTTCTCCCTTTGTCACATAGTTTTCAAAAGTTGTCTGCTGAAGAGGCATCAGAATGCGTCAGCATGTGGACTTTTAATTTCCCAATTACTCATTTTCTGCATGAATGACCCTGTATTAAAGACCATCTGTGAGCAAAGACCAGATTGGTCTCTTCCCATGGGACGTCTTTAAACATAGGTTGGACTGTATATTTTGTAGAGCTAAAAATGTGAAATTAGAACCTGACTGGGTTAGTCATTATTACGATGAATCACATGATTGAGATAGTATACTCCACAATGTTAGGGACACTATGAGTCAGTGTGTACAAGTTTGAATTTCTGAACAATGTAGGATTCAGATCAGCCTGTACATATCTGCTCAGTCTTTATTAGAATGTCTAATAGTTGACAGAACCTTGTAGGTTTCAGATCAGCCTGTACATATCTGCTCAGTCTTTATTAGAATGTATAATAGTTGACAGAACCTTGTAGGTTTCAGATCAGCCTGTACATATCTGCTCAGCCTTCATTAGAATGTACAATAGTTGACAGACCCTTCTTACATTCTAATGTAAATAATAATTGCATTTGATCGTGTGTTTTTATTTTTTTCAAACTTGCTTTTAGCTCGACTATTTGAAGAATATGAAAGTTATTACAGTCACTTGGGCGTCGGCGTTGGCGTTACAACTTTGGTTAAAGTCTTGCATGCACGGCCTTTTCACACAAACCACAAATGATTTTGCTTTGAAACTTCACATACTTATTGGACAAGTCCTATAACTCTATATCAGATTTTGACACATTTATGCGCCTTTTCGGACTTAGAAATGTTAGTTAAAGTTTTGCATGCAAGGCTTTTTCTCAAAAACCACAGATGCTGTTGTTTTGAAACGTCCCACACTTATTGGACATTATCAAATGACCTTGCAGGACAAGTCCCAATACTCTATATTATATTTTGACACAATTATGCACTTTTTTGGACTTAGAAATTCTGGTTAAAGTTTTGCGTGCAACTACATTAAGAGTCCATATCTCTGTATTTACTTCACACCTATGTATACTATCAAGTAAGATAACTCTATCCTGCATTTACTGCAAGTTATAGCCCTTTTAACTTAGTAATTCTGGTTAAAGTTTTGTGTGCAACGACATTACAAGTCCATATCCTAGTCATTACTTGAAGCATTGCATTGAAACTTTATACAACCCTTCCTTACCATCACTCCTATATAAACAATCACGTTTGATAACTCCTTCCAGCACATAATGCAAATTCTGGCCCTTTTTTTACTTAGACCTTTTATCTAATTGATAATTTACATATGTGTGATAGTTGTGAAGGGTTGTATATAGTTTCAATGCAATGCATCAAGTAATTTCTGAGATATCGACTCTAATTGTAGCTGCATGCAAAACTTAAACCAGAACATCTAAGTAAAAAAAGGGCTAATAACTTTCATTAAATGCACGGTAGATTTGTCAAACTTAATTTACATATGTGTTATAGTGTGGAAGTTTGTTAGAAAGTTTCAATGCAATACATCTAGCAGTTACTGAGCTATGGTGAAATATATGTACTTGCTTGCAAAACCAAGGTATGACACTGACGCCGACACCAGGGTGAATAGAATAGCTCACATATTCTCCGAATAGTCGAACATATCAAACATATACCTTATTACTCCTTTGAAGTATATTTTGTAGAGCTAAACATGTACAATGAGAGCCTGACTGGGTTAGTCTATCAGGTATAATATTATTACCATAAATCACATGATAACTCCAGAACACATTTTAGCAAAATAAGAAATTGTTAATAATACCAAAATTTCTCGTTTTACCTAAATGTTTGGAACTCTTTTAATACTACTTTCACTTCGAGAAATGTTCGATTTTATAAACCTAGGTGTTTTTAAAGTCGTCTGCTGCAGAATTCTTGAATGCAGTAAAGGGCTGATTAATAGGTTAACTAATTCATATTACCTCCTTCTCTTTCTTTGATGAACCGTATACCGAACGTTTTCGTTACACTACTTCCCACCCCGAGAAGACCCGTCCCGAGTCTTGGCCTGGGAAACCCATGGGTAAGGCAACTCCGGTATGGCAGTTGTCTTCATCCCTCCGCTGCCAATGTAACGTGCAGGGCTAAAGACGCAGAAGATCCCTTCAGCGAAAAGTATACTCAACCCTGAAGGGGTCCACTTGTCTTATATATGTAATCCTAAACTCCATCACTTCGAAACGGTGATGTAAATTTGCATATCAAATGCAACGTACATGTATACCGAACGTTTTCGTTACACAACTTTTGAAACTTTTGTGACAAAAGGAACAAAAATGTTTTCAATTATTTTAAATAACCAAACTGTCCCTTATAGAGATTGACCATTATTTAATCAAATTGTTTTCAATGTCATCTTTGGCAGAATTGCTGTATGTGGGAAAGGGTTAACAAGAGTGTTGGAATTAACCCTGTGTGGCGCCTTCCAACACGTCTTTACCTTTGCAGAAATAGAACAAATCTGCAGCTGATGTTGTTAAAATGGAAAATGGAAAATATGGAAAATCTCTATAGATGAAATCCCTATTCTTTAAAATAGAGTTGAATAAATTGTGGTAATAGCAGAAATTGAGAATTATGAGTAATTTCTACTTTTGCCTCAATAATTTCAAAATTTATCCACTGCGGATCCATCAAAGTTTATCTACATTTGACCCCTTTTCTGATGTCAAAGAACTTGCATATATGAAGGACATAGGCTTGATTGACCAAACTGAACCGTCATCCTGTCTGCCTTTGACGGGTGATAATGAATTGTAAAAAGTGTCTATATGCGAGAACAGGCGGAACAAGACAGGAAGAAAAGTACTAACAACACAAAACAAGAGGACCACGATGGTCCTACATCGCTCACCTGATTTAATAGAACTTTCATATTGTTTTAAATGTGTTAAATCTATACATATAAGCAAAACGAGATCCGTCCCCTGGTGGCCATGTTTATCAACGGATCGGAATACTTTAAACAATCTCGCCCAAGGAACCTTTTTGTAAAAAATATTTTCAAATCGTGCCAGTGCTTTTGTACAATCATTTTTTTTTAAGTTTTCACTATAAATATAAATATACAGAAAACAAACTCCACACCCTGGCGGCCATGTATTTCAACAATCTAGGTAGAGGGTTGCCCAAGGAACATTTGTGCCAAATTCTTTATAAATGGGGCCAGTACTTTTGGACAAGAAGATCTTTTACTTTTTACTTTACACATATAAGGAAAACAAGCCCCGCCACCTGGCGGCCATGTTTTTAAATTGATCGGAATAATTTAAACACTCTTGGTAGAAGGTCCCCGAAGAAATATGTGCGAATTAATTTTCTGTTTTTGCATTTTCCCCCTTTTCTTATGCCGCAGCAATCAAAATTCTCCACGGAATTAAATTATTTGAACAACTTTGAAAGAGGACCAACTTAGAAAGATTCCTGTGAAATATTTTTAAATTGGTCCATTGGTTTAGGAGAAGATGTGTGTAGGAAAATGTGAACGGACGGACGGACTCATGAAGTGTATTTGTGGGGTTATTTCTTTTGTTTGAAACTTATGCTATTCATTCCGTGATCACAATAGCTCACCCCGCACTTTGTGCTTAGGTGGGCAAAAAATGCCTTAACAGTCAGTTTTCCACAGCTATGCTCATTTACTTAACACTTTCCAACATAAAACAAATCTGCAGCAGATAAAATTGAAATAATGAGCAATTTCTCATTTTGCCACTTTGTTTTCAACTCTATTCAATAAGTATATTTTCACTTGTAGACATTTTCAATGTCGCCATCTGCATAATTGTTGTATTAGGAAGACGAGTAATAATACTAATATTCTAGGGTTCATGCATTCACCCTTCCCCACATACAGAACGCTTTCTGACACCTCTGCAGAAGACGACTTTTGAAAACATTGTGGCAAAAGAATAAATTGCTCATAATCTGAAACAGTGGGATAAAATACTGTATTCTTCTTCTTTTTTTACTGTTGACAGCAAAAAACCACTAACAACTTCTTCTTATTGCTGTCCCCTCACAATTTAAATGTTTTTTAACATCCCTTTTACCACATACAACAAATCTGCAGCAGAAGACTTTGAAGACATTTATTCAAAATATGGAAACAGTCTATAAATGAAAGAACAGTTATTGAATATAGTTGAACACATTTAGAGAAAGGATAAATTGCTCTTTATGAGCAATTTCTCCTTTTGCCACAATGTTTTCCAAAGTTGTCTGCTGCAGAGGCGCCCGAAAGCTTCTGTATGGGGGAAAGGGTTAAGTGGAACGGATTGCTGACTTCAAAGTGTCATACCAATTTCCTGACTTACCAGAGTTACCATTCTATGATCTGTCTTCCATGTTTTCTTTCAGCTTAAACAGAATCTGTTTGAGTTTTAAATTGTTATGCCCATTTTCTACTTTATACCATTTGTGTAACAATTCATGCACTTGTGATTGATAATGCAAGTCTGATCTTTGGATTTGTCGAATTGAACCATCGGGGATCTTGAGTAGTCTTCCAAGTTCAAGAATCTCAGCTACATCAACAAGCCCTGAAAGCTGCATCAGATCACCGTCGTCTGGTTCTTCAAACCATTTGCCTATTTCTTTTAAATAATGCGGTTCTTCAAACCAATACCTCAAAGCCTTCTCGCGCTCAATGACATGACCTTTTCTGACAGATTCGCAACAATCACAGTCAGTAGATGGTTTCATCTTCTCCACTTCATACAAGCCAACCATGTAGTCAAACTTGTTGGTTGATTGCAAAACTGTCAATTTATTATTAAGGAAAGCCTTTTCACATAAAACATGTTCCTTGAATGCGTCCGCTCTGCCCGCCGTCTTGGAATCCAAAGATCCGGCCTGGTTTTGTTGATGGAGCTGCAATATTTTTGTAATTGTATCAGAAAGTTCTTTCCGTATGTTAATGCACTCGTCAGTGAGAAGGATGTCATTTTTCTTGTCATGAAGTATAACTCTGGCAAAAATGATAAAATCGGCATACCAAATACAAAGTGTTTTTGTGCTGGTTAGTTCAAATGCTCCAAATCCATTATATACAAATAGTTCTTCACCACGTCTTTTAATTTTATTTTTCTTGATATATGTGGCCAACACTCTGTGGAAGACTGATGGTGGTAGATATCCGTCATTGAAAGCAAAGCACAGCACATAGGTGGATTTTCCATCCTCAGGGTTGATAAGGTCTTTTATTTTGTTTTCATAGTCCACTGGCATAAGGTGCTTCAGCATGCAAGGAACAATATAAAAGTCTACATCTTCTTCTGATACTGGTTTGGCAATAACATCAAGATGTTCCATGTATCGCAAAGCATCTGCACCCTCATTGACCTTATTATCATTCTCTCTTTTTTCATCTGTTTTAGTAATGTAATCCAACAGCTTTTTATGAAGCTTTGCCGTTTTCTTGTAATCAATCCAATAGTCCCTCATCTCATTTGGGACACTAGGTCTGTGTGTTACAAACTGCTTGAATATGTTAATAAGCCATTGAGGGTCAAAAATAATTGTTCTGTCCAAATCTTTTGCATCAAAGTAAATTGCATTGCCAAAAGAGTGTTGAACTTGCAGAAATTGTTTTATTTCAGGTTCATCATTGAGATTGTATTCATTTTCTTTATCTGCTACAGCGACCTCACTGAATTTCATCAGTTCTTTCGATTTGTTTTTCTCATATTCAATTGAGCGTTCAAGTGGTATCCATTTTGCTGGAGTTTTGCTATTCCAGTAAGGCTGTTCTTTTGCAATCTCTGTGATATTTGCCTTCAGGTTATTAAAAACATCATCAGCGTCGTCTGAACAACTTACGAGAAACGTCCTGGGATGAAATAGCTTGGCTACACTCGTTGCATCAAAGTGTTCTCTAGCCTTATCAAAATAGTCATCTTTCTGTCGTTCTTTCTCCTTAGGATTACCTTTCAGTTTGTCTCCATGAGTCCCGACTAAAACAATAGTAGGTTGGTATTGTTTACCCTTCTCCACTTTATATTGTGTATAGATGCTGGAAACCCAGAATTTGAACGCATCCAGACAGGTGTAGTCCTTTTTCATGGACCCTTCAAAATGGAGTGATGGATCTTCTGGATCCTCCTTAACTATGCTGTCTAAAGATTTACTGATATCCAAAACAAGCAAATAAATTGATCTGGAACTTAAGAAAAAGTGATGGGTTGAATAGTATACTGACTGTCCAGCAAAGTCCCATATTGATATGGTTGGTTTTATGCCAGAGAAGAATTTTTTAGATGTTGCTGCTTGAACTTTTTCTATATATTCTTTTCCCTTATCAGTTTTACCAAGAGCTTCAAAAGCATTTTTACTCTTTTCTAACTGCTGTAAACTAGGACCAGGTGATTTTGGTTTTGGTGCTTGTTGTAATGATTGATCCATTTTTAGTTGTTCTACTTGAGCTGTAGTTTCTGACTTCACCACGACATCTGCCAGTCTTGCATCAAACCGACAGTCTTTACTTTCTTGATTGATCCATGTGCCATCCTCATCTAAAGCACATTTCTTGACATTCACATCGATGACTACTGTACTTTCAACGCCCTCAATAGATTTACCCCGTAGCCGTCGAACCAAGCAAGTCTTTCCAACACCAAACATGCCTACAACCATCAGACGAATATGTTTCAACTGTTCCTCTCCCTCATCAAGTGCTTTATGGTAAATTTGAAATGTTTCCTTATCAATCTTGCCTTTTCTTGCCAACTCCTTTACCAGTTGCTTTCTGACCTTGTGTTCTGAAGAATTTCCAATTTTATCTGCAATGATGGAACCTGAAATAGATAAGAATATAACCAAGAGATGTTTGTCAAACATTATGCCCCCCTGAGCACCAATATTTGGACAATTAAATAAAATAAAAGTTTGAGGGCCATGGGTGCAGGCAATGTCGAGTTATCATTCAGACAAAATCTCGAGTTCAAGGTCATCTAATGGTTTGGCCCAACCTCCAAGACAAGTTTGAGGACCATATGTCCAGGCATTGTTGAGTTATCACTCGGACAAGCTTGGTCACTGTGACCTTGAAATTTAACCCTGATGAGCTCGAAATCAATAGGTGTCATGTACTGGTCACCCCCAGCCTCCATGATAAGTTTGAGGGCCATTGGTGCTGGCAATGTCGAGTTTATCACTCGGACAAGCTTTTCGCGTTCAAGATCATTGTGACCTTGACATTTAAATGTCAAGTTTGAGGGCCATGGGTGCAGGCAATGTCGCATTATCACTCGGACAAGATTTCGCGATCCAGGTCAGTGACCTAGGCCTTTGACACGATGTCCTCAAAATCAATAGGGGTCTTCTACTACCCCCAGCCTCCATGTCAAGTTTGAGGGCCATGGGTGCAGGCGCAATATCGAATTATCACTCGGACAAGCTTTTCGCGTTCAAGGTCATTGTGACCTTGACATTTAAATCGATGACCTCTAAATCAATAGGAGTCATCTACTGGTCACCCCAGCCTCCATGCCTAGTTTGAGGGCCATTGGTGCAGGCAATGTCGAGTTAACACCTGGACAAGTATTTCACGTTCAAGGTTCGAGTGGCGAATGTAATTAACGAAAGGTTTGTATCATCAACATTTACCGGTTTTGGATATCAGTTTACGACATACATTACTAATTTAGACATATAAGCCCCGCCCCCTGGCAGCAATAGTGTTCAACCAATTAACATAGCTTGAAAGAATCTGATAGAGGGTCACACTAGGATTATTTCTACAAAATTATTTGAAAATCGGTTAGGTACTTTCGGAGGAGAATATTTTTTAAGTTTTCACTATAGCCATATAAGGCAAAATAGTCCCACCCTGTGGCGGCCATGTTTTCCCACCAATCAACATGGCTTTAAGGAATCTTATAGTGGGTTACCTTAGGAACATTTCTATAAAGTTATTTGAAAATCAGCCTGACACTTTCAGAGAAGAAGATTTTTAAAGTTTTCACTTTAGCCATATAAGGCAAAATAGCTCTGCCTCCTGATGGCCATTTTTTTAAACCAATCAACATGGCTTGAAGGAATCTGATAGAGGGTCACCCAAGGAACATTTCTACAAAATATTTGAATATAGGCTAGACACTTTCTGAGGAGGAGATTTATTAAGTTTTCACTTTAGCCATATAAGGAATTATCCCCGCCCCCTGGTGGCCATAGTTTTCGACCAATCAATATCGATTGAAGGAATATGATAGAGGGTCATCCAATGCACATTTCTTCAAAATTATTTGAAAATCGGCCAAACAGTTTGGAAGAAGAAGAATGTTAAAGTCTCTTTTTCGTTTGGTTGCCATGGAAACCAGAATTCTGTAAGGACGCAATTTTTTTTAAGGAATTCTGGTGAGGTTTCATCCCAATTGAACCACTGGTTACTGAGGAGAAGATGTTGACGGACGACAGACGCCGGACAAAAGGTTGTTTGCATCCACATATACATATGTATTGAGAAACATAGAGTATCACCATTATCTTCACCATTTATTTTTATGGCATAGGAGGCATTTTAATGTTTCTACAGCAGACACTTTAGAAAAAAATATTGTCAAAAGAGGGGCAAAAGAGGGCCGGTATCGCTCCACTGCTTTCAGGCAAAAATTAAATCACTATAGTCTAATGGAGAAAACCGCGCTGCCAGCCTGGTGGACATGTTTTTCGACCAATCAAGATTTGCTTGAAGGTATCTCGAACAGAGTCACCAAATGAATATTTCTACATAATTATTTAACAAGATGGACATTATTAGTAAATTGGCCAAATTCTTTTGGAGAAGAAGTTTTTTAAAGTCACTATAGCCATATAATGCATATCTGCCTCACCCCTGGTGACAATATGTTTACACCAATCAAGATGACTTAAAGGAATCAGTCCGAAGGTTACCCAAGGAACATTTCTAAAAAATAATTTTGAAATCAACAAGACGCTTTCGGAGAAGAAGATTTTTAAAGTGTTCACTATATAACCATATAAGGCAAAACAGGCCAACTCCATGGTGGCCATGTTTTTCAACCAATCAACATGGCTGGAAGAAATCTGATAGAGGGTTATCCAAGGAACATTCCTACAACATTAATTAGAAAACGGCAAGATACTTTCAGAAAAGAAGGTTTTTTAGCCGTATAAGGCAAAACAGACCGCCCCCTGATGGGTACGTTTTTCCATCAATCAACATGGCTTAAAGAAATGTGATAGATGGTCGGCGAAGGATTATTTAATATGGTTAAATCTGACAGACACCTTTGGTGAAGAAGATTTTTAAAGTGTTCACTATAGTCATATAAGACAAAACAGCCCCGCCCCTGGTAGCCATGTCTTTATTTAACCAATCAACATGGCTTGAAGGAATCTAATAGAAGGTCACCCAAGTTACATTCCAGCAAAATACTTTCTGAGGAGAAGGAGATTTTTTTAAAGTTTTCAATATAGCTATACGAGGCAAAACAGCCCTGTCCCCTGGCTGCTACTATTCAACATAGCTAGGTGGAATGGAACAATTCTACCAAATTATTTGAAAATTGGCCAACTGGTTTTGGAGAAGAACAAATTTAAAGTTTTTGTCTTTCAGTTGCAATGGAAACCAGAAATTTGCATGGGTAAAATGAAATGAAGGCATTTTTGATGAGGACATTGCGAGGATGCTTTCTGTGATCATGATGAGCAATGTCTACACCATTTGCCACAACGTTTTCAACTCAATTCAAATCATATTTGTAACTTGTGCATAGATGTTTCAAAGTTGTCTACTGCAGATTTAGATAAAGGTTAATTGTCATTGAAACAGAGATGTCACAAAACCCAGCTTCGTCTGACGGAGCTCAAATAAAGTACCTTTATCCTCAGACCCATCTGAATTGATTGGGAAATATTGCTGGAGGTTGTCCTCATACTTGGTATTACTCAGAGACAGATTTCTTGTCTTTTCATCTCTTTTTTCCTTTGTGCCTTTGCCTGAGGGGTCTTTTGATTCTATGACAGACTTTGCTTTCTTGGATTTCTTTATTTTCAGACTATCAGATTTGTCTACTTCAGTTTTGGTTCCAACATCTTTTATATCACCTACTTCTGTATTACTATTGGTATTACTCAGAGACAGATTTCTCTTTTCATTTGCGACTTTGTCGGAGGCATCGTTTGAATCTATGACAGTCTTTACATGCTTGTCCTTTCCTTTAGCTTCTTTGGCTATTTCAGACTCAGGCTTTCTATTTTCTTCCCCATTTTCTTTGTCTGCTACTTTTTCTGAGCCATTCACTCTATCAGTTTTAGTTTTGACTTTGTTTTCACTAATACTGTTCTTTTTGTCTCCTTTCTTCACTGCCTTCTCTTTCTTTGTCGAACCTGTTTATATAACATTACGAATTAACTCTTTCTCTCATAAAGACGCATTTTGAAGCATCTGTAGCAGACGACTTTTAAGTATATTGTGACAAAAGGAGAAATTGATCATGATGAGCAATATGATCTCCGTATGCCAAAATGTTTTCAACGATTTTAAATAATCAAACTGTCTCTTATAGAGATTTACCATTATTTTATCAAAATGTTTTCAATTTCATTTTTGACAGAATTGCTGTATGTGGGAAAGGGTTAACAAGAGTGTTGGAATTAACCCTGTGTGGCGCCTTCCAACACGTCTTTAACTTTGCAGAAATAGAACAAGTCTGCAACTGATGATGTTAAAATGGAAAAGAGAAAATATAGAAAATCAATCAAAAATAAAATCCTTATTCTGTAACACAGTTAAAAACATTGTGGTAATAGCAAAAATAGAGAATTATGAGTAATTTCTACTTTTGCCACAATCATTTCAAAATTTATCAGCTGCGGATCAATAAAAATCTATCTGATAGAGGGTTACCCAAGGAACATTCCTACAGAATTATTTGGAAATCGGCAAGATACTTTCGGAAAAGAAGATTGTTTAACCGTGTAAGGCAAAACAGCTTCCCCCCCCCCCCCCCCCCCCCCCCAACAAAAAAACCTGGTGGCTACGTCATGTGATAGATGGTCGACGAAGAATTATTTATTCAAAAATATCGTTTAATCTGAAAGACACCTTCGGAGAAGAAGATTTTTTAAGTTTTCACTATAGTCATATGAGACAAAACAGCACCGACCTGGAGGCCATGTTTTTTAACCAATCAACATGGCTTGGAGGAATCTGATAGAGGATGACCCAAGTAACATTCCTAAAGAAATTATTTGGAAATCAGCAAGATACTTTTTTAAGTTTTCAATATAGCCATATGAGGCAAAACAGCCCTGTCCCCTGGCTGCTACCATTCAACATGGCTTGGGGGAATCTGGTAGAGGAACCTCTCTACAAAATTATTTGAAAATTGGCCAACTGGTTTGGGAGGAGAACAAATTTAAAGTCTTTGTCTTTCAGTTGCGATGAAAACTAGAAACTTGCATGGATAAAATAAAATGAAAGCATTTTTGATGTAGACATTGAGAGGATGATTTTTTTTGAAGTTTCATGCCAATTTGCCCAGCAGTTACAGAGGAGAAGTCATTTAAAGCAAAAGGTTGACGCACAACTGACTGACAATTTGTCATGACTCAAGCTCAACTCATTATCATAGGGATTAGTTGGATAATAAGAGAGAAATTGTGGGGGAAAGAGCTGAATAACTGTATTATCCTCCTTTTGCCACAACGTTTTCAACTCAATTCAAATCATACATGCAACTTGTGCAAAGATGTTTTCAAAGTTGTCTGCTGAAGATATGTTGATTTCAGATAAAGGATAATTGCCATTGAAACAGAGATGTCACAAAACCCAACTTCGTCTGTTGGAGCTCAAATAAAATACCTTTATCATCAGACCCATTTGATTTGATTGGGAAATATTGCAGGAGGTTGTCTTCATACACTTGTATATCTCCAGCCATGAAAACACAGAAAATTAGCTTCTTTACCTGTAAATGATAGAAAACGAGTAACCTTATTCAAAGTTTGTGACAATTCATTTCATGAAATTAATGAAATGATATTTTTAATTGAGTAATTATTTAGATTTTCTTTTCTTATTGTCATGATTTAACCCCTTCCAAGAGCAGCACATTTTCTTTGAAAACATGTACACATGTATGTAAAAATCTGAAAAAAATCTATAATGAAAGAATAATTATGAGATAATAGTTGAAAACATTGCGGTAAAGGTGAAAATTGTTCATCATGAGTAATTTCTTCTTGGCAACAATATTTTCAAAAATCTTCTGCTGAAGATGAGTCAATATGCATCTGCATTTGGAATATGTTTGACAAAACTGTTTATAAAATTTTAAAGTTTATTAGCAAACAAAAGACAGAACTGTCCATCATGCAAATACAAACTAAACAAGTAACATATATACATAAGTATGCTATAGATATAATTACTTCCGGTTTCCTGGTCAAACTGTTATGTATTAGATATGGAGAAAAACGATTAAAGGATGATTTCTTTTATGTGCATTTAGGAAGTGATGCATATAAATGAGAGTTCATAATATCTTTTAATTCATATTATTCATCAGTCATTTTAAAAAATATATATAATGCGCTTTTCCGTTTTCTTTTATATCTATGCATTCATTTTTTTTGTTATATATATATATATATATATATACATAACATTCACAATGTGTGTGTGTGGGGGGGGGGGGGGTGTATGTGTGTGTGTGTGTGTGTGTGTGTGTGTGTGTGTGTGAGCGCGTGCATGCGTGTGGCTATGTGTGTGGGTGCGTGTGCCCGTATGTTTGTTTGGATGAATATATTATTGAATAGTTCAAATATTAATTAATCAACTGATCGATTAATCAATCGAATGAAATACTAAACAATTAACATTGTAAAGTGTAAAGCATTCATAAAGCTTATATACTCTCTCTTTTCTAGGAGTATTTCCTGGTTTTGTCCATCTTCCTGATTCAATTTCAAGTTTATGACTAGAAACTCTAAGCCTAGTTAAAGTTCTGTATTTCTTTTTTGATATTTTGTTAAGAAATTCCTGAAACCAAAAGATTTAAAGAGATTGTATGTAGTTGATCTTGACATATTACTTAGGTAATTTTCCCAATTTTGTTTGAAAATATTCATAAACATGTTTTCGTTTTCTACACCCCGATTTAACCATATATAGCCAAAACCCATACTGTTCAATAGATATTAAACTTTAGATGACCAATTGGTAATTTCATAATTTGCGTTTATATCATTTAACATTTGTTTATACAATGATTTTATATATTTACGATCATTTATTCTTGTTACTTTAATTCAATACTTTATGATGCATGATGCACGCTGTAATTTCAGAGGGAGTCTTCAAAGTTCTCAATATATAATTGTGTGGTGTTTGTATTTAAACAAGGTATTCAAAACTTACATGTTTGCTTAACTTAACAGTTTACCTGGCATTAGATGTTAATATTACTTTAACAGGGAGCATATTTTCTGAATGATAAACTTGTTCATTTTCAGTAATATATTCTTTTAACACAATATTTTAAAAAGCCATACAAAGCAGAGCTGTTCAATGCAGTCTGTATTATGTAGAGGGTTAATACAAAACAAGTTATGATCGTCAAAACAGTTGAGACATTGCAGAAAGAAGAGCTAAGTCACACAAACAAGAGGGCCATGATGGCACAGGCCGCCCTGAATTGCTCACAGAAGCTATGTAATGTGATGTGTCATGCCAACCACAAAAACTCATTTCGCGGTCAGCTAAGCTAATACAAGAGGCCCAAGAGAACCAGTTAAGCTCCACTGCAACAGAGAAATAAATCACACCATCTATGTTGTCAGTCAGTTAATATGACTTAGAAGGTCACCAAAGAAATATTTATGTACCAGTTAGTATTTGCCATATATATATCTCTGTGTAAAAGAGGTGACCCCAATGTTGGTAGATGACCACGAGACCATTGTACTCACCATATGAATAAGATTTAGGACTTTCGGTTTCAGACAAGAAGATTTTCCAAGTGTTTCCGTAAATATCTCTTTTTAAAAAAGGTGACCCCTGGGGTGGGGCCAATTTTGAACCCAGATGCATTATTTATACAAACTTGGTAGGTAACAACTAGACAATGCTACACACCTACTATCTAAGGTTTAGGCTTTTCGGTTTCAGACAAGAATAATTGCAAAACAGTTAATCCCTATATATCTCTACGTAAAATAGGCGACACCCGGGGCTACAATGCTACACACCAAATATATTATCTCTAGGCCTTTCAGTTTCAGACAAGAAGATTTTCAAAGTTTTTTCTTTATATATCTCTATGTAAAACAGGTGAACCCCGGGACCGGGCCAATTTTGACCCCAGGGGCATAATTTGAACAATTTCTGTAGAGGACCACTAGACAATGCTACACAACAAATCGAAGCTCTATTGCTTTACGGTTTCATCCAAGAAGATTTTTAAAGTTTGCAAACCAGAGTTCTGTATGGCATTAATTTCTTTGAACACATTTGAAAGAGGATCACTAAAGGATCATTCCTACCAAGTTTAGTCAAAATCCATACAATGGTTTAGGAGAAGATGTTGTTTAAAGAAATTGTTGATGACGCAAGACAGACAAAAGGACATCCCAACAGCTCACCTTGAACAGTTCAAGCACAGGTGAGCTAAAAACAACAGCAAAAGGTTGAGAAATTAATGGCTATTTTAAAAAGATTAAATACTTGTAAATTAAGTTAAATGAAACAATTGAAAGTAAAACTTGTTTACAATTTGCAATTGTACCATTTAGAAAATTTTAAAATTTAATTTTTGTACTAAATTGAAAACATTGTGTGAAAAGGAAAAATTAAAGTGAACATTTTTTCCTTTTCAACATGTTTTTAACAAAGGATATCTGTATCTGGTTATATGCGTACCCTTTTCCACATATCGGTATGACAAGTTTGCAGCAAGTGACTGAATTAAAGAATTTGAGGTCTCTAAAAATCAAAGCATAGTTGGTGCATATAGTTAACAACCTTGTGGCAAAAGGAGAAAACTATCATTTTGAGCAATTTCTCGTTTTGCCACAATGTATTAAACAAGAAACCGCTGAAGACGGTAAGGCCGGATTGTCGGCAATTTGACATTGAAAATCGACAAATCAAGGTCAAGGTCAAAGTAACCATAGAAATCAATAGAACTTGTTGGTTACCTTTATGCAAAGTTTCAAGTTTGTAACCCTTTCCAGTGCTGAGATTTTGCCTCAACCTGAAACTTTAACCAAAATGTTGACGGACAGACAGACGGACATCGCCAATCTATAGACCGGAATTGCTAGAGCAATCCGGCCAAAAATCATCTGCTGTAGACGTGTCCATATGTGGGAGAAGGTTAAACAGTTGGTATGACCTATATCATACCTTGATTGTTGTTATTATTTATTGTCTGGTAATAAATGTGTTATATTTAATGATTTTACTTTTATGTTGTCATGTTATTGCAGCGGCATCTTAAAATAATGAAACATAAACTATTAGTAACATGTACCTTATTTCTGTTACGAACATCAGACAGCCATTCTCTTATTGTCCTCAATGCAACTGGTGTAGCCTTTTCAATATCATAACCTAAATGTATGAAAACAGTTGAGAGAAATTATGAAAGTAGCTGATTCTTATTTCATGAAACACATAGTTCTAAAATCACAAGCAAAATACCCATAAATGTGATAGCAAATGCTGAAGCACATTTAGATTAGCTAACATTGTATCAAATTTTTTTCTTATCCCATTCCCACATTCAAATGCATTTTAACCCATGTTTAGCGGATTAGCCTATGATGTTTGAAAAACTACTGGCAAAAGGAGAAATTGCTCATAAATAGCAATTTCTTCTTTTGCCACTTTGTTTTAAACTCTATTTGTTAATTAAGCTTTTCTTTATAGAGATTTTCTAAATGTTTACAAAGTCATGGGCAGCAAATTTGTTTTATGTGGGAATGGTTTAAGTGATCAGCTATGCAATATTATATATTTAAATAAGTTAAATACATTTACCGGTTTCTGATGTGCTTAAACAATTATATCCAATTTGAAAAGCCTAGTTGCAATGAGTTGGTTCTGCACTTTTCTTACCATGGTTTTCTTTTTAAGCTTAGTTTATAGTTAAATTGATCAATTTTAAATTATTTTAGAACAGTTTTCTTCTTATATGAAGAATTTTAAGCTGAGTCTTAATAATACGTTCAGGCATGCAGACAGCTTTTGTAAATATGGTTGCAAAAGTGGATTTTTTTTCCTTTTGCAAAGATATTTTCATAGCTATTTTCATTAATAAAAATACTTTTATTTATAGACTATTTTCATATTTTTGTCAAGATGTTTTCAAAGTTGTCTGCTGCATGTGTGTTGTATTTGGGAAAGGGTTGAACCTACCATTTTCTCCTGTTGAAATGCATGGAAAGGCCTGAAACAGAAACGTACGTACAGAAAACACATTATACGATACAGATGGCTTGGAAGTATACTTTAGATTCACGTATCAAAGTGAAAACAGGAGACTGTCAAAGACATGGACTATCAATTAAAATACAACAAGAGTATTTAAGCAACATACAATTATTCTGCCAGTCAATAACCTGTGTATTAAAGTAAGTAGTTGAAACCTTACAGACAGATGGACAGACACTGAAGGAGTGACCCCAAAATTTCACAAGTCCAAGGCAGGTATCACAATATAATATGTTAATCCTTTCCGACATACAGAGGCTTTCTGATGCCTCTACAGCAGACAACTTTTGAAAACAATATGACAAAAGGAGAAATAGCTCATAATGAGCAATTTCTCCTTTGGCCACAATGTTTTCAACTCTATTCAATTGTTTTACATTTATTTATTGAGATTTTACATGTTTGTCTAGATGCGTTCAATGTCGTTTGCTGCAGAATTGTTGTATGTGGAAAAGGGTTAAACAAACAAGAGCTGTCAGAGGACAGCGTGCTCCACTTGTTCTTGCTTGCCAATAAAACAAAACTTTTTTGGGTGGTATAGAAATCCTAACCAATTACTTTATCATACTTTTTATAAGCAAAGTACTTTATAAGTCATTAAAGGGTCATAATTCTAACAAAAAACTTCACTGAATAATGCACCCTTGGCTGCTGGTGGAGGTAATGATGGTAAAAAGATATTATAAGTGTTTAAGCTTTATCTCTAATTTATTTTTAAAAAAATGATTTGGTTCGAAAAACTTTACCAAAATTTTAAGTTGAAAAAGGGCTATTATTCTTACAAAAGCCTTGACAGAGTTATAGTAGGAGACCAGCCTGTATGTCCAGTGACCAAATTCTGGGAACAAAGGTTTGAAAGTGTTTTTTTTTCTCTCTGATGAATACCGAACAGTTTTGACTTGGGCTGCCTCCTTGAAAATGTGAGGCATTTTCGGGAGGGGTCAACAAAGGTCAAACAGGGGTCGAAATTCAAATATATTCCAATTGTGTCGATCTGCTATCAAATTACTCGTCTGGTCATGAGGATTCCAAAAATGTATAGATTGTTATACCTCCAACCTTAAATGATTTTAGTGTCTAATAATATGTTTTCTGACATGGCAAATTCAACTGAGCAACTTTTAAAAGTACAAGCCGGTAGGCGACGTGGGATTCGGCTTTGCGTATATTTGAAGACCTGGTGTGATAGGGTAACTATTGTGGTGACTTGGTAAATACTGGTGAAAAGTGTGCACCTTGTAAAAACAGTCTCTGGTCAACCAACCATGTTTTATCAACATGCCAAGACGCATCCGTTTACGCCGAACCGTTTCCGCTCGGTTATTTTCGCCTTTGCATATTTTGCAAACTTCTGGCTATAGCTCGGAAACTCGAGGTCGAAAATCAATGACGTATGAGAACTTATTGTAGCTCTTGAATAGCTCTAGGGGTGATTGAAGTAAAAAAAAAGTCTGTAAAAAGAGCCTTTCTTTGCAAGGCTTCCATTTAGAAACAAAGGCCTAAATCGGAAATCGTTACGGATACGTTTTTTTCAAAATATCTCGAAGTATCTATAACCGAAGTTTCAGTTCTCCACATTCAAAACTGAAGGAGAAGATAGAAAAATGGTTTGGGTTCTTTAAACGCGTTTTTTCCTAGCTGCATAGCAACGGCTATCATTAAAGGCTACCATTTGGGAACAAAGGCCTAAATCAAAATCGTAACCGATACGTTTTTTCTAAATATCTCGAAGTATCTATAACCGAAGTTTCAGGTCTCCACATTCAAAATGTAGTAGAAGATAGAAAAACGTGTTTTGTTCTTAAAACAAGTTTTTTTGCTAGCTGCATAGCAACGGATGGATCCTTAGCATCGAAACTCAAACGCGCATACCCTGAGGTCATTTGGCATCTGTTCACCAAGTGTCATCGTAATCGGCCAGTCGGTTTGGGCTGTGGAGCGTCGCTTTACAAATATTTGAACACACACACACAGACAATCCCGACAATAAGGGATACCTAGCGAATCCCTACAAGAGCTGTCGGAGGACAGCATGCTCGACTTTGTTGTGCTTGCCAATAAAACAAAACCTTTTTGGCTGATAGTCAAAAAAGAGTCATAATTCTTATAAAAATCTTTACTGAATTATGCACTCTTGGCTGTTGTTGGAGGTTATGATGATAAAAAGATTTGTGTAAGTGTTTAAGCTATGTCTCTAATTGTTTTGAAAAAAGTTGATTTGGTATGAATAACTTAACCAAAATTATAAATCGAAAAAAGGGCCATAGTTCTTAAACAAAACTTGACAGAATTATGTACCCTTGTCTGTTGAAGGAGGTAATGATGTTTAATAAGTATTGTAAGTTTGTAAGCTAAATCACTAATGGTTTTGAAAAAAAGTGGGGTGGTATGAAAAACTTAACACAATTCTAAGGCGGAAAATGGCCATAATTCTTACAAAAACATTAACAGAGTTATGTACTCTTGTCTGTTGCTTGAGGTAATGATGGTGAAAATGTGTTGTAAGTTTCAAAGCAATATCTGTAATGGTTTTGAAAAAAAAGTAAATTGGTACAAAAAACTTAACCGAAATTCTAAGTAAAAAAATGGCCATAATTCTTAAACAAAACTTGACAGAGTTATGTACCCTTGTCTGTTGAAGGAGGTAATGATGATAAATAAGTATTGTAAGTTTTTAAGCTAAATCACTAATGGTTTTGAAAACAAGAGGGCCATGATAGCCCTGGATCGCTCATCTGATTTTTTCACTTTAGCTATATAAGCCCCGCCCCCTGGCGGCCATAGTTTCTGACCAATCAACTTGGCTTGACGGAATCTGATAGAGGGTCACCCTAGGATCATTTCTACAAAATTATTTGAAAATCAGCCAGACACTTTTGGAGGAGAAGATTTTTTAAGTTTTCACTGTAGCCATATAATGCAAAATAGCCCTGCCCACTGGCGGCCATGTTTTTCGACCAATCAACATGGCTTGAAGGAATCTGAAAGTGGACCACTTAAGGACCATTTCTACAAAATTATTTGAAAATCTGCCAACCAGTTTGGGAGAAGAAGAATTTTGATTTTTTTTTTCATTTTGTTGCCATGGAAACCAGAATTCTTCATGGATGATAAATTATTGAAGGAAGTTTCATCCCAATTGACCCACTGGTTTCTGAGGAGAAGAAGTTGACGGACGACGCACAACGCACGACGGACAAAAGGCGATCACAATAACTCACCTTGAACAAAGCTCAGGTGAGCTAAAAAGTGGGGTGGTATGAAAAACTTAACAAAATTCTTAGGCGAAAAATGGCCATAATTCTTAAAAAAACATTGACAGAGTTATGTACTCTTGTCTGTTGCTTGAGGTAATGATGGTGAAAAAGTGTTGTAAGTTTCAAAGCAATATCTGTAATGGTTTTGAAAAAAAGTAAATTGGTACAAAAAACTTAACCGAAATTCTAAGTCGAAAAAGGGCAATAATTCATACAAAAACCTTGACAGAGTTATGTACTCTCGTCTGTTGATGGCAGTAATGATGCTGAATAAGTGATGTAAGTTTCGAATCCATATCTGTTATGGTTTTGAAAAAAAGGGCCATATTTCTTACAAAAACCTTGACAGAGTTACGTACTCTTGTCTGTTGATATAGGTGATGATGGTGAATAAGTGTTTCAAGTTTCAAATCAATATCTGTAATGGTTTTGAAAAATAAGTGATTTGGTACAAAAAACTTAACCAAAATTCTAAGTAAAAAAAAGGGCCATAATTCTTACGAAAACCTTGACAGAGTTATGTACTCTTGTCTATTGATGAAAGAAATGATGGTGAATAAGTGTTGTAAGTTTCGAAGCAATATCTGTAATGGTTTTTATTTTTTTTAATTGGTACAAAAAACTTTACCAAATGTCTGAGTCGAAAAAGGATCATAATTCTAACAAAAACCCTGACAGAGTTATGTACTCTTGTCTGTTGATGGAGGTTATGATGGTGAATAAGTGTTGTAAGTTTCAAAGCAATATATGTAATGGTTTTGACAAAAAAGTGAATTGGTACAAACAAATTAACCAAATTTCTTAGTCGATAAAGGGCCATAATTCTTACAAAAACCTTGACAGAGTTATGTACTCTTGTCTGTTGATGGAGGTAATGATGGTGAATAAGTTTTGTAAGTTACAAAGCAATATCTGTAATGGTTTTGAAAATAAAGTGAATTGGTACAACAAACTTAACCAAAATTCTAAGTCGAAAAAGGGCCATAATTATTACAAAAACGTTGACAGAGTCATGTACTCTTGTCTGTTGATGGAGGTACTGATGGTGAATAAGTGTTACGCCGAGACGAGTAAAAGTCGAAAAGACGAGCTAAAACTGGGGAAATTGGGAAATTGCTCTAGATATGAGTTCTCACCATTTCCCACAATATTTTCAAAAGTAACTGTTTCATATGTGTCAAAAGTGGTTTCTATCAGGAAAAAGTTTAATTAACAGTGTAGATCTATACATACAATTGTTTCTACTCCATTTTCTACTGCCAGATCCAAACTATTCAAGTAACAACTTTTCAGTTTTTCTGGATTTATCCCAACAGGTCCAACTGTATGTATGATATCTACATAGGAAAGGAATAAGCAAACAGTTACAAGGAATACAACTTTGTTTCCTATTGTAAAAAGCATGAACTAGCATGACATAAGTTCTACTTATTAAGAACTTTTTTGTATGTGCAGGAACTTTTATGATGATAAAAATTATATACTTGTTCAGTCATATAACGAATCTGCAACAGACAGCTTTGAAAGCATTTGGGGGGAAACTATGATAAGGTAGGTAATCTCTCTTCTTGCTAGTAACATTGAAAACATTTTGGAAATGTAAGAAATAGCCAAACGGTTATTTTTAAATTTCAATCAGCTGTAGATGTGTCAAAATGCATTTGCATGTTGGAAAAGTTTAATTTACACTTTAAACCATTTCATTCTGGAACCATCCTGATAAGATAACCTGAATATCTGGAGACTTTATCAGTAATCTCAGATTTTTTTCTTTGAAATGTGGTATCTTCAGTTATTTACTGATATATCTCTTATGATGAAAAACAACTATACAAAACTATACATCATTGTATTGGGCTTAATATTCTCTTTGATATGATATAAATGTTAAGTGTAAAGCCATTACATTAATATTTCTATAGAAAGTGAAACAAAGAAAATCATGCAAACTGGGTAAAAAAAAATGTCCTACCTGATCTTTAGATAAATATTCATGTATGTATTAGCCATTTAAATTATATATAGACGATGAATGAAATATATGAAACACTAAGAATTGTATGGAATTTTTACTGGTGAAAACAATTATGTTGATATTACAATAATATCCAAAGATATTGAGTCATTCTTGAACTCACTCATTCATTGGTTTTTTTATTCAGGTATGTATATGCTGATAAAAATCCTGTACCAAAGATGGTTGCTTTCTTTCTTATGCATAACAAGTTTTAAATGTAGATTGAAATTGCATCAATTAAAGAAACAAATGTCTTTAAACATGTAATTCCCAATTGAAACAATAACAATATTTTAATTATTGTTAGGTTCAACTGTATGTATGATATCTACATAGGAAAGGAATAAGCAAACAGTTACAAGGAATAATACTTTGTTTCCTATTGTAAAAAACATGAATTGGCATGAGGTCCGTGAAGTTAGGTTGACGAGTGACGAATTGACGAGTGACGAACTGTGACATTGTTTTAGGTCCGTGAAGTTAGGTTGACGAGTGACGAATTGACGAGTGACGAACTGTGACATTTTTTCTAGAAACTTTATTTATTTCTTTTAGATAATGTATCTGGACGTATTGAATACAAATTAAGCCCTATTTCATGTTTTATGGCGATCAGTCAATCAGTAGAGCTTCTTCAAGTTCGTCAATTCGTCAACTTTTCAAAAAAGTTGACGAAATTGACGAAATAAATATTTTTCTAAAAACATTATTTCTTTCCTTTGGATAAGTATCTGGAAGTATTGAATGCAAAATAGGCCCTATTTCATGTTTCATGGCGATCAGTCAATCAGAAGAGCTTCTTCAAGTTCGTCAATTCGTCAACTTTTCAAAAAAGTTGACGAAATTGACGAAAAAAATATTTTTCTAAAAACTTTATTTCTTTCCTTTAGATAAGTATCTGGAAGTATTGAATGCAAAATAGGCCCTATTTCATGTTTCATGGCGATCAGTCAATCAGAAGAGCTTCTTCAAGTTCGTCAATTCGTCAACTTGTCAATAAAGTTGACGAAATTGACGAAAAAAATATTTTTCTAAAAACTTTATTTCTTTCCTTTAGATAAGTATCTGGAAGTATTGAATGCAAAATAGGCCCTATTTTATGTTTCATGGCGATCAGTCAATCAGAAGAGCTTCTTCAAATTCGTCAATTCGTCAACTTTTCAAAAAAGTTGACGAAATTGACGAAATAAATATTTTTCTAAAAACTTTATTTCTTTCCTTTAGATAAGTATCTGGAAGTATTGAATGCAAATTAGGCCCTATTTAATGTTTCATGGCGATCAGTCAATCAGAAGAGCTTCTTCAAGTTCGTCAATTCGTCAACTTTTCAAAAAAGTTGACGAAATTGACGAAAAAAACATTTTTCTGAAAACTTTATTTCTTTCCTTTAGATAAGTATCTGGACGTATTGAAAATAAATTAGGCCCTATTTCATTTTTCATGGCGATCAGTCAATCAGAAGAGCTTTTTCAAGTTCGTCAATTCGTCAATTTTGTTGACGAAAACATTCTTTTTCTAAAAATCTTCATTTCTGTCTTTTAGATGATGTATTAGGCCCTATTTCAAATTTAAAGGCCATCAGTCATTCAGAAGAGCTTCGACAAGTTCGTCAATTCGTCAACTTGTCAATTTAGTTAAAAAATATTTTTCTAAAAACTTTATTTCTGTCTTTTAGATAATGTTTCTGGACGTATTGAATGCAAATTAGACTCTATTAGATCTATTTCAAATCAGTCATTCAGAAGAGATTCGTCAATTCGTCAACTCGTCAATTTTGTTGACGAATTGATGAAAAAATATATGATTGTGTTTTCTGAGTCCTATGATTAAAACTAACTCTTGTGATGAAGAATCTAGTAGAAACTGGAGAGACAATCCCTTGTTTATTATATTTTGGAATGCTCCTTTCTTTATATTGTTAGTACAATCTAAATTAGACCAGTTATCAGAATAGCTATATACCTCAGCGAGCTTAATCCATGCCGCAACATCCCTTTGTAACTTTGCTTGCTGATTGTATTGCAACCAAATTACTCTTAAGTAGTGGTAACAAGTTGAAATTTATATTTGTTCAAATGGAGGGGGTTCTCTTTGCCAAACTTCACGTTTTTGTACATCTTAGTAACAGCAAAAGGACGGACCTTTATGTTCTCTTTACTAGCAGTAAACAACATTTGATATGTCAACGTTATTACAATGGGTTCACTAATGAAAACAATACCAATTTCGTCTACACTGTACGGATGTCAGCTATTGCATTCTATGTCTTCTTTAGATATCCAGAACGTTGCAAATCACAGCATTTGCACTGTAGAACATGTACATATAGGTATTTAGTCTGCTAGGTCGGTACAACATACAATGTGAAATTGACAAACACAAAAACAAATTTCCTTCAAAGACTGTACTACGAATTGTCTCACTAACAAGATTTTCACTTATCGTCTAAATTGGTTTAAAGCAATTCAATGTACTCGACAAAAAATGTTTTATTTCCGATACTTTCAATTAATTGCAAACATATTGTTTAACTGCATACATTGTATGTGCACTCGTATCTATCTACTGGCACATTCCCTGAGACAAAAGTTCTTAGAAAAGGAAAGTTTTTAGGTTTGACTGCGAGCGTCAGGAAAGAATGAACCTCCCCATGGCTTCGACCGTTTTGTGTCTGTTCACAGAGAGAGAGAGAGAGAGAGAGAGAGAGAGAGAGAGAGAGAGAGAGATAGAGAGAGAGAGAGAGAGAGAGAGAGGAGAGAGAGAGAGAGAGAGAGAGAGAGAGAGAGAGAGAGAGAGAGAGAGAGAGAGAGAGAGAGAGAGAGAGAGAGAGAGAGAGAGAGAGAGAGAGAGAGAGAGGAGAGAGAGAGAGACATTGAGAGAGAGACGAAGGAGGGGAAAGATTTAGAGAGATAGAGAGAAAGTGAGAGAGACAGACAGACAGACAGACAGACAGAGAGAGAGAGAGATAAAGAGAGAGAGAGAGATGAGAGAAAGAGAGGGAGAGAAAGAGAGACAGACAGAGACACAGAAGAGAGCAAAGAGAGACAGAGAGAGACAGAGACAGAGAGACGAGACAGAGACAGGGAGAGAGACAGAGAGAGACAGAGAGAGACAGAGATAGAGACAGAGAGACAGATAGACAGACAGACAGAGTGAAAGAAAATACAAAACAAAATAATAATAATATCAGTATATGAGATGCACCGTAGCTGAACTTAACTAAATGTATTTGTTGATATTAGCTTCCCACCAAAGAAACGCTTGACCGAAACGGAAGAGAAAAGCGTTCATAGGGAAGGGGGTGCAAAACACGTACCACATGTTTGTAAAACATATCATAAATGTTAAGCAGTACGCTGTTCAAGTTCGGATTAAAACCGAATAGAGCTTCAACATACTCCTTACCATTCAAAGAATCTAGCATAATTGAAAGTACTATTACCAAATTTGACATAAGTTATTTGTTGAAAGGAATACATAAAAACATTTAATCAGAATAAGCTCAGTCAAACTTGTTTTGATATCACTATTTCCACACCGTGAGCAATGGGAGAAATCAGTGCATGCTGTGTATGCAATTATTTTGGCGATAGAAAGACAAGCACGTAGCATATTCGGATTACGTTTAGCGTAGTCCCACACTGGATTAGCAGAGAACTGATACTGTAGTTTTCTGTATAAGACAAACTGTCCCCGAAGACGTTCTAACAGTCTATTCTTCTATATAGTAGTTACGAACCTTCGTATTAATACAATGTTTCCAAAAATATCTACTAGGAAAATCGCGAAATCGGAAGACCTATTCTTAAAACAAACTAAGACGTAATAAAAACAAACGTTTTGCTGTGCAGTCCCTTTCTAATCGACACACTATGCAGAAAGCTATTAGTTAGAACCTGTGTATGAAGAGAATCAACTGAAGAAGAATATGCTGTGATGTTTGTCAACGTATTATTTCTTGAAAAACATCAGGGCTCATTTTCATGCATGTTTGCTTTACGGGTCTGTTCACCAGTTCGTGTGTATGTGATAATTCCATACGTGAGTGCGCCTTAAAATATGTTTTCCAATGCAGAATGTCATCAACAAGAACCTGTATATGTCGAAGTCCAAAATCAGGTCCGATTTTCATATAATATATTCAGTTATCTTCCGTTCACCAGTTTAGTGTGTATATATGATAATTTCATGCGTGGACTAGCCCCAGAATACATTTACCTCTTTACAGAAAGCCATCTCAACTAAAACTAGGTACATGTATTTATCTTTTCAAACTGAACAAAGAATGTGCTGTGATATTTGTCAACATTTATTTTGGTGCGTTTTATACGTTGCAAACATCAGGGCTCATTGTATGTTATCAAATGACAACCAATTGACGAACTTGATGAAGCTCTTTTGAATACGTTCAGATTCAGCTTCTAAAAAACAGAAATAATTTTTTTAGAAAAATATTGTTTTCGTCAATTCGTCAACAAAATTGACGTGTTGACGAATTGACGAACTTGATTTAGCTCTTCTGAATGAGTGATGGCCAGGAGAATTAAAATAGGGTCTAATTTGCATTCAATACGTTCAGATTCAGTATCTGAAGACAGAAATAAAGTTTTTAGACAAATATTTTGTTCGTCAATTCGTCAACAAAATTGACGTGCTGACGAATTGACGAACTTTACGTAGCCCTTCTTAATGACTGATGGCCATGAAAGTTAAAAAAAAAGGGCTTAATTTGCATTCAATACGTCCAGAAACATTATCTTAAAGACAGAAATAAAGTTTTTAGAAAAATAATTTTTTGTCAATTTCGTCAACTTTATTGACAAGTGACGAATTGACGAACATGAAGAAGCTCTTCTGATTGACTGATCGCCATGAAACATTAAATAGGTCCTAATTTGCATTCAATACGTCCAGATACTTATCTAAAGGAAAGAAATAAAGTTTTTAGAAAAATAATTTTTTCGTCAATTTCGTCAACTTTTTTGACAAGTTGACGAATTGACGAACTTGAAGAAGCTCTTCTGATTGACTGATCGCCATGAAACATGAAATAGGGCCTAATTTGCATTCAATACGTCCAGATACTTATCTAAAGGAAAGAAATAAAGTTTGTAGAAAAATATTTTTTTCGTCAATTTCGTCAACTTTATTGACAAGTTGACGAATTGACGGACTTGACGAAGCTCTTCTGAATGACTGATGGCCATGAAACATGAAATAGGGCCTAAATTGCATCCAATACGTCCAGATACATTATCTAAAGGAAAGAAATAAAGTTTTTAGAAAAATATTTTTTTCGTCAATTTCGTCAACTAAATTGACGAGTTGACGAACTTGAAGAAGCTCTTCTGATTGACTGATGGCCATGAAACATGAAATGGGGCCTAATTTGCATTTAATACATCCATATACATTATCTTAAAGAAAGAAATAAAGTTTTTAGAAAAAATGTCACTGTTCGTCACTCGTCAATTCGTCACTCGTCAACCTAACTTCACGGACCTAAAAAAATGTCACAGTTCGTCACTCGTCAATTCGTCAATCGTCAACCTAACTTCACGGACCTATTGGCATGACATAAGTTCTACTTATCATAAAGAACTTTTTTGTATGTGCAGGAACTTTTATGATGATAAAAATCATATATTTGTTCAGTTATAGAACGAATCTGCAAACAGACAGCTTTGAAAACATTTTGGAAATGGAAGAAATAGCAAAACAGATGTTTTTAAATTTCATCCGCTGCAGTTGTGTCAAAATGCATCTACATGTTGGAAAGGTTTAACCCTTTCCCTCATAAAACAAATCTGCATCAGACGACTTTGAATACGATCAGACAAATATATGGACGATTTCTATAAATGAAAGTATAATTACTGATTAAAGTTGAAAACATTGTGACAAACATTTGCCATTAAGTTTTCAAAAGTCTTCTGCTGCAAAGGCATCAGAAAGCGTCTGTATGTTGGAAAGGTTTAAGTGACACGTTAAAACATCTAGTATGGTTCAGTGACATTATCCCATATTATCAGACTATTCCCCTCAAAACACTCTTTATTGAAAATAGCTTAAACAGTTTGCATGAGTAATAAAACTACTTACATTTAGCTGGTAAATTGTAACCTGTAAGGAAATATTCAAAATTATTTCTAAACTTACTTTCCAATTAATCATTTTTATATAAAAGTATTTTAGTTTCATGTCAAAAGAATGCAAACATTTTATAGACTAGTAAAGATCATATTCAATGTCAATGTAACAATGGAATATCATTGTAACAATGGAATATCATTGTTTCAATGTAATACCGATCCACATCAATCCCTTTTTGGAACATACTCATTAACATTTGCAGCTAATGTAGAGTCGACTTCTGAGTCCACATGCTCCATTGACAGGAACTTTTTAGACATTGACTCGAATCTACTTTGGGTTTCACCCCCAGCACGTTTCGTGGCCGAAAGCCTAAATTCTTGCTCGATTCCAC
The DNA here is from genome assembly GCA_031761405.1 of Serripes groenlandicus. Taxonomy (NCBI): domain Eukaryota; kingdom Metazoa; phylum Mollusca; class Bivalvia; order Cardiida; family Cardiidae; genus Serripes; species Serripes groenlandicus. Next base: position 48,519,590 of record JASEVX010000001.1, on the reverse strand, counting down.
GAGTATCAGAAATCCCACCTTACTCAAAACATTGGGCGTAATCAAAATAATCCAAATTATAACCATAATCGTCGTGAGACATATTTTCCATTTGACTCATTTTCCTTGTCTGCCATTTTGTGCGGCGAAACTCCACATGTTGAACTAAACACAAACCGTCCGATAGACGAAAGAATAACCAAAAATCGGATAGAAATGTGTTGCGAACTTAACAATGAGCTTACCCCCGACAGGAGTATACACAAATTTAACAAAAATCCGCATAAATAAAAAGAAACATCCAAAAATAAGCCGCTTTGGTTGTCTTCACATTTGAACGTCGCACAAACTACGAGCATACTGAACTGCGTATGCGCGACACAATCTCATTTCAGACCGAAAAGGAGTATGACGAAATAGTATTATACCTTCATTTATACCATATCATGTTCATACTTTTCATATTTTATACTAAATGTCTTAAAAGTCTTCTGCTGCAGATACGCTGTATGTGGGCAATGGTTACCACACAGGTACATTGAATATAGGACCTCGCTTGATGATATTACGTACCTGCTGTTATTATAGCTTCTCCTGTAGGACAACCACCCAGTTTCCTACATTCTTCTTTCAGCTTATCCCCAGCTGAATGATGGATTGCTCCATCAACTGAAGAATATATTGAAATAAACCCTTTCCCTCATATAGACGCTGCAGCAGACGGCTTTTTGAAAACATGGCGACTAAAGAAGAAATTACTCAAAACGAGCATGTTTTTCCTTTTGTCACCCTTTCACACTTGCAGACAGCATTTTATTAATATTTTAGCAAAAGGATAAATTGCTCATTCTAACCAAAATTATGAAGAATCTCTAGAAATTAATTAATTGATTGTTTAATGTTTAATGACGCTTTCAACGAATTGTTCAGCTATATACAGTGTTTCTTGGGCAAGTTACCATTTCTTGTGATCCATTTATTCTGACACTGGTCAGTCTGTCAAAATGCAAACCCTGCAACCCTGAGTGCCAATGGGGGATGCAGCCATTACTATGGTATGATCAGGCCGGATCGAACCCGCAACCTCCCACACCGAGGCGGATACTCTACCACAGGGCGGATCTTTAAATGGGAGTGTAGTTATTTTAAAAAATACTGTTAAAATATTGTGGCAAAAGAAGAAATTAAACAAAAATATCCATTATGAGCAACTTGTCTTTTTGCCAAAATGTTTTCCCTATATGTGTCTTTAAACTTGTGGGAAAGTGATCAGTATCTTGACCATACCTCCTCCACCCCCAAGTAAACTGTTATTGGCCCCATTCACAATCCCATCTATCTCTAGGTTGGTAATGTCTCCTCTCCACAGGCAAACTATCTTGTTTAATTCCTCATTGACATCGCACTTTGGCTTGAATTCTGGAAATTAGAAAATATACTGGTTTGAACCTATCCCACATTTAATACATCTTAAACAGATGACTTTGAAAACATTGCAGCAAAAATATGGCAAATTTCCATTATTGAAAGTATATTCATTAAAAGGAGTTGAAAACATTGCACTAATAAAAAAGAAAGAAATAGCTCATAAGGAGCAATTATTCCATTTGCCCCCATGTTTTCAAGAGAAATTTGCTGAAAATGCAAAAGGTAACTATAAAAGGGTTATGTAATTGAAGTATACCCTAACGTATAAGCTGTACCAACATATGTAGCTAGTCTTATTCCTATCTATGTTCATACAATAACCAAAGTCAAAGGGTGACACACACAGAAGAGATCTCCAAGTGGCACCCTGTCTTAACCCTTTCCCATATACAACATATCTGCAGCAGATGACTTTGAAACTATTCAGTCTAAAATATGAGAACTCAGTATAGTAAAGAACAAGTATTGAATGGAGTTGAAAACATTGCGGCAAAAGGAGCAATTTCATTTTGTCGCGATTTTTTTTTTCAAAATTCGTCTGCTGCAGAGGCATCAGAAAGCATGTGTATGTGGGATTGGGTCAAGTATTAGATTTTCTGTTCCAGTTTGGGTGATGACCAACTTACCATAATCCTCGTGCACATTTTGTCCATACGTGGCCCATTCTTCAATATGTATTGGGAGAACATAATTCTTTCCACACTTGTAAAGCTTCCTCTTATCTTCTAGAGGCATATTCAAGGTTTGCTCTGCAATATATATAAATATGGAAACACATTTAGTTATAGAAAACCAATGTGCTTTCTGTTGAAGTTGCTGTAGAAGGCATTCGTCCATTCTTTTGCGACCTTGTAATTGCTACTGAAGATATGCAGGTGTATCCTCTGGAATCTTGAACAATGTTTCTAAAACATCTGTCGGCACCTGCTATGGACTTCTTATCTCATTGTGTCCCCTTTGGTTCCACTGGGGTGGACTATAAGGACAAGTCCTGTGGCTCCTATGTTTCGGGATCTTTTCTAAGTCATCAACTTGGGCCACCCATGTGTCTTTAGAGACGGAGAAGTCCAGTCCAACTTTGCTGATCCCTACCACTCTGCTGCTATGGAGTTGCAGCTCAAATTCCACCCATTTTTCTGGTGTCATTTGATGTACCTTTTTTTGGGATGCACACCCATAGCAATCCTTCATTTTGGATTAGTGGGATAGCTCACTTTACCCAAACGTTCCGGGTCGCAGTAGATTAGGACCCCTCCTACTACCTTTACCCATTGGTAGCTTAATGGCCTCTTTCTCTGACTTCCCTGTTGCCTGTCTCTCCTCATGCAACAGCCTGTCCAGGTGGAAATGGCTTTCGAAGGCCTCCTTTTCCTCATGGAATATGTCAAATAATCTGTTTGTTAATTTGTTCTGATAGTATTCACATCTTCTTTCACAATGTTTTTATTCTGTAAAAATGAAGGTAGAGAAACTGCTCTTTCAATTGTTCTTTTAAGCTCTTAGAATGGTTTCTTTCAATGAATGGATGAACAATGTGTGGAAAAGAAGTAAAGATAAACAGTTTTTACCTATCAATCTCATCTCCTCCGATTCCACATTTTCTCTCGTAGGTACTTTGCTTTTGAATTCCCCATAGGGTAATTCGCCCTTAAGTCGATTTCGCCCCGGAGTCGAACGTTTTTCGACAGGTTTTTTACCCATCAAAATCCTGTATGATGAGTCATCTTGTCCCTTTTTGTTGGAGGTCGACATCGTTTGACGTTCTAAAACACAAGAAAAATGTTCAGCCCCCAATGGCGATCGGTATCTTGTACGTTTGAAATAAGTTTTTGCCTACACTTATAAGTCTAAACCGTGACATTAGCACAAATACAAGTCGAAGTACAAAAACCTTATTAAAAAAAAAAAATCATATGATTAAAACTCTTTAATTATCGAATTTTCGACCACTTGGTCTTTATCTGGGACATCTAATACAGGGAAAGGAAACTAGTGCGATAAGCTTTATAAATAGCGCTATATATCATGCTTGCTGTTCTTATCGATCGATATACAGCCTTACCTGTACGAGGTTTATCTACCCGCGTCTTCTCTTTCCGTATAAATAAAACACAAGAGAAAGTTGATGCAACGCATCAATGTCGCCGGATATCCATAGTGCAGTTATGCATAACACTAACATTATGGTAGTTGAATAAACAGTTATCAACTGAGGGGCATATTGGAACATCAGGGGTGGGGTCAAGTGAAAATGTATCCTAACCTTCATTGTTTTGTCAACGAAGTGAATGCTAATTGAAGCCTTTCATTGTTTATGATCAATCTCCATTCCAAAGTAGGTTGACCATACACACAACCAACTAATTATTGATCATAAACAGTAATGGAAATGAGTAATCTTGCCAATCATTAGTCTTAGTATGTATACAGTGCTTTCATTAAGGAATTATTATAAGATTTGTGAATTCCACATACACTTTTCAAGATGTTTGTCAGAATATTTGAATTTTATTATTTTTCAATAAAACCACAAAACAGACAATTTAGGATTTGCATGCAATAGCACGTCATTTTACCTTTCCTCTTTCAACAGTGGACACCTTTGCAGCAATCTACTTTTAAAACAATGAGATAAGGGTTAAATCGCTGAAGACATGAGTTTTCTCTTTTTCTCAAAATGATATTAGCTTGGCATCCTAATTATATCATACTTTAACAAATGTTGAAATGTAGTCCAATATTTATAAATTAGACCAACTTCGAAATATAATATCAACTAAACAGTTAAATCTTATTGAAATTGTTGTATAATTTAAACTTAATTTCGAACATAAACTTAGCCCTACAACATGTTAATTTATTTTAATTCTTTCCTTCCTTTTTTATAATGAAAATAACAAACTACTCATGTTTTAAAATTATATTATGATGAGCGCCCTTGTGTCAATGATGCATAACACTATGCAGATCGGAAGCAATATGCCTTTAGGGAATTTAATGACACATTTAAAATTGTCAAGGACGAAATAATTTTGTACGAAAGACCCGATTCTTTCTTATCCGCAGAGGTGTCGTTCTTGAAACTCTCTTTATAGGCAGAGAGTGTTCGTTCAAAGTCATTTTTCCATTAAAACCAGTTTTATCTCGGTTTGTTCTTTTCTTCATTTGTTTCGAACCAAATAAACATTTTAAATCACCTTTAATTTACTATGTGTAAGTGAGTGTAAAGAGCGGCTCTCTGCAAAGGAGAATGATCTACGCAGTTGGTATTCGCGAGTCACGCAGGTGCGCGTAAGTAAACAAATTAGACTGTGACGTAAAGGTTTGTAGTTATCGCCTTTTGATTACATGTAGTAGTGTAAAATAAAGTATACCAGTCTAGCTAATAGGGACTGTTTTGTCTTCGTAAATAAAACAAAAAAACATAAATGCGAGTCAAAATAAAGAAACTGAAAATATCTAAAACATCGGAATATTTATTTCATTTTAGATGTGTCATTACTTAGTGTTTTTAAACAAACACAATTGTAATATGTTCAAGACATCTAAATGTGTTTCTTTCTAATAATAATCCCCCCTCCCATGTGATTTCAGAAAACCTATTAAAAATAGAAGTCGCGGGCTTCTGCCCGGCGACTAATTAAACAACAAACACCCATATGCAAGTACCAGACGCGTGTCTATTTAATGAACAAAGAAGCAGTTTAAACAGTGAATTTTATATACATGTGACCTTTTGTAATACGAGTTGAATTATCGTATTTATGTTTTACATATAACCTCTCAATTTCAAAATAAAGCAGTATTTTGTATTTTTGGAAATCCGTCTCGCCCAGGAACGACCAGAGATAAAAACCATTGTATGGAAAAACTCTGGAAACCTGTGTCAGCTTGTCAATGACAGATTTGAATGTTAGACCTCATTCTATGCAATTTGGTTATGTTAACCGTGAAATAACTATCGGAAATTTGACATGTACTGCTTGCTTTCGTCCGGTAGAATGACCATTTCCCGCCATCACGAACAATATATAGCCATAATTCCCGCGCTTACGTATTAACCCTTGTGTATACGCTACGCGAAGACAAATATTTCACTCTCTTCTACGAAACGCGTGAAATATATATTATCGAGGTTTACGTACACGCGTACGAGAAAAAGTGGATTATTGCCGATAATCGACTATTCTGCTGTTAAAAAAAATAACCGTAGTCTTGTTTCGACATTTGTGCGCGATTGAATGTATTATTAGGTCTTTGATAAAAACAATCCCCAAACAATTCTTATCTAAATTGTAACTTTTAAATGAAGTAAAATAGTTGGGAAAATAAATAAAAAAGAATATGTTAACAAAAATGGTAATTATTGATAATCAAGCTTGTTTTAAACACTTTTCCGCATGTAGATGCGTTTTGATACATCTGCAGCAGATAACTTTTGAAAACAATGTGGCAAAAGGAGAAATTGCTCATTATTAGCAATTCCTTTTTTGCCACATTGTTTCAAAACTATTATATAATTATACTTTCATTTGTCGAGATTGTCAATATTTTCGCCAAGATGTTTATAAAGTCATCTGCATCAAATGTTTTGAGCATGGAAAGCGATGGTTCAATTTGGCCTGTGATATTATATCCATTATCATTATGGACCAAGTTTGGTGAATATTGGACAGTGCAGATCTTACAAGTTCTCACTGTATTTATATAATGGCTACAACTCTGGAATGTCTGTAATGATCAAGCATATTTAATTAACCATTTGCCATCTAGAGAAGCATATAGGCACATATGCAGCAGACAACTATTGAAAATAGTGTAGCAAAAGGAGAATTTGCCCATTTCCTTTTGTCACAATGTTTTCACCTCTATTCAATAAAAATGCTTCCTAATATACAGACTTTCCATAGTTTTTGCCTAAATGTCATCTGCTACGGATATGTTGTATGTGAGAAAGGGATACGTATGGTGAAGACTGAATGAGGCGGAATAGTTTAATATTTTTTGGAGAGGTCCACTTAATTTAAACATTATTTATTTTACATTGATCGAAGCAATCTTTAAGCTTATATTAATAACGCTCGATGTCTGCTTCCTGGAGACTTAACCAGTACTCGCGCTGTTTGTGTGGAAAAATCCCAGTCAAGACCTGCTCATCACGGGACTCGAACCAGGGACCTTTGATACGAGAGAGGTCCACTTAAGAAACAATTATGTGAACTCATTGTGAAATAAGGTGATTTCTTCCAATTTTGTTTATATTTTTCATTTCTGGTAGAGATCGTTTGCAACAGCGAGTTACTGTTTGAACCATTTTGGTAGTGGGTTACCTATTCAGTGGGAACATTCTTGTGAAAATATTTTAAAATTGGGTCAATGGTTAAGAAAGAGGTTGTTTAACCCTTTCCCACTTAAAACAAATTTGGAGCAGACGACTTTTAAAACATCTTGATAAAGATGTTGAAACATTTCATAAATGAGTTTAATTATTAAATCAAGTTGAAAACATTGAGACAAAAGGAAGAATTGATCATTATGAGCAATTTCTCTTTTTGTCACAATGCTTTCAAAAGTTGCGTCAAAATACGCCTGCAAGTGGGAAAGGGTAAAAGAGTATTGCCTATTTTTAGTGCTGGCTGCTATCTTGTGTAGTGGAGCAGAACAGTGTGAACAATCTTGCAACAATCCCCCCTTAGGAACATTTCTTAAAAATTATTTTGAAATTTGTTCATTAGTTAAGGAGAGGTTTTTTGTAGGAAAATGAGTCTGAGGGATATTGAGTTTTCAACTTTGTAACCAAATTTTAACTTCCATTTTTAAAGATGACAAATCAGGGGGGACACAATCTCTCCGGGGTCAAATCCTGACTATGTCAATATTCTTTCAAATGTTAGACCAAAGTTATTACGACTAGCTCTCACTCATCTTCCAGCATTGGATTAAAAAGTATATGTGAGAAAGAAGTCAGTTGCCTGGGAGGAACATTTACCCTTTCCCACATACAATAAATCTGCAGCAGACGGCTTTGAAAAAATTGCAACAAAAATCTGAAAAATGTCCATTAAAGAGAGCTTAATTGTTAAATATAGTTGAAAACATTGTGGCCAAAGGAGATATTGCTCATCATGAGCAGTTTCTACTTTGGCCACATTATTTTCAAAAGTCGGCTGCTGCTATTGCGTAAAAATGCATCTGCAGGTGGTTAAGTGTGAGAAAGCCAGGAAGCACATGGGTTGTTACATTAGCTCTCATGATACAACTGAAATACTGTCAAAAACTGCTTTAACCCCCAATAAACTAAAAAAATAATATTATATTTAACAGGTGAACAGTTAAACATTCTTTTTGAACATAAAGCACTTTGTAAAATCTGGTTAGTTATTTGTTTGAATTAAAAGTGCCATTTAATTTTTCATATAGAATTCAGTCATTAACCACAAATCCCTTCAGCTTGATGTGATATATTCCCATACATGTTTTAAAAAGCTATCTTTCAACACATTTTAGGAGGTTTAACCCCGATTCAGACATCATTTGAAAAATGTTTCTTACAGGTTAAATTATGAAAGGAAGGAATTCATCATGACCAGTCTGCCCATCTGCACACTGATGTAACATCTGGAAATTGGAAATCTAATTGAGAGACAAGGTTAAACAAGAGGGCCATGAGGCCCTGGAAACCTGAGAATGGGCTATTTAAGACAACTCTTTCAGCACCAATGGCAATATCATCAAGACAAACTTTCTAACAAAATGTCAAGCTGCTCAAGTAAATCAAAGCGCTGAAGGCACCAAATTTGTTTGGGTACATAAAACTGTCCAAACATTTGCCTTTGCATAGATGTGTGATTTATAAACTATGCATTGTTTATAAATATTACAACTTCGGGTAAAAGAATAAATGACGCATCCGTTAAAATTAAATGCCATTTTAGTTGTCTATAAAAATAAATCATGAGACATACATATGAATATTATATTTAATTTCCAAGTTTCAAAAGACATGTAAAACAAATGGATATCCATTATGGCCCCGACTCACTCATTTAAGTATTTACCAATTTTTGTTACAAAAAAAATCACAATTGACCAAGGGTTTTCTAAAATCTTACTCAAAAGCTAATCCTTCTTAACAAGAGATTTTTCAAGTTTTCACTATAGCCATATAAGGCCAAATAGCCCTGCCCCCTGGCGGCCATGTTTTTCGACCAATCAACATGGCTTGGAGGAATCTGATAGATGGTTTCCCAATGAACATTTCTAGAAAAAGAATTGAAAATTGGCCAAACACTTTCGGAGGAGAAGATTTTTCAAGTTTTTACTATAGCCATATTAGGCAAAAAAGCCCCGCCCACTGGCGGCCATGTTTTTCGACCAATCAACTTGGCTGGAAGGAATCTGATAGAGGGTGACCCTTGGAACATTTCTACAAAATTATTTGAAAATCGGCCTCACACTTTTGGAGGAGAAGATTTTTTTGAGTTTACACTATAGCCATATAAGGCAAAAAAGCCCCGCTCCCTGGCGGCCAAGGAATACTTCTTGAAAATAATTTGAAAATCTGCCAACCAGTTTGGTAGAAGAAGAATTTTAAAGTTATTTTCGTTGCCATGGAAACCATAATTCTGCATGAATCACAAACATTTGAAGGAATTCTGGTGAGGTCAATGAGAGGATGCGGTCTGTGAAGTTTCATCCCAATTGACCCACTCGTTACTGAGGAGAAGATGTTGACGGACGACAGACGCCGGACAAAAGGAGATCAGAATAACTAACTTTCAGCACTTCGTGCTCAGGTGAGCTAAAAAAGAAACATCTATCCAAATGAAAGAGTAATTGAAATCATGTAGAAAATATTGTGGAAAAAGGCAGTACTAATATTTATATGAGCACTTTAAAAGAAACATGCTTCAGACTTCAGAGGCTTTTGAATTCATTTGCATTATAAAAGGATTAAATGCTCCAGAGAAAACTAATACCTGTGCCGTCCCCATTTTACTCTACAGTATACACCTAAGCTGGCCGCTGTTTCCTTTAAAGGGTGTTTAAGCTTGCCAAATCAATTAAGGATGCGTGACCATACACTGTTAATTACCATTGTGTACGAGTGTCATTCCAAACAAATTATAAATGTAACCCCTTTTCCAAATAAACCTATCATATACATTTATGTATTTGTAACTTGCCGGGATGTGTCGATACCGTCATGGTACAATGTGATATATGCACAAATTGGTTTCACAAATCTTGTGTTAATGCACCTGTGGATATTTCGACAACAGATGCGGACTTTAATTGTAGCTTTTGTTAATTATTTGGCTATTATAATGATAAGATATGTGATTAAATTGGCAACATTTAAGTTTTTTACTTATAACAGCCTTCAAATACAAATTTGGTTTATACGACGGTAAAGAAAGGTTATGGGAATTAAGAAATTGTTTAAAAAAGCAAATTCTCCTTTTCCCACAATGTTTTCAATATATGTTGCTTTTTACTGTTTACACAGCAAGAAAAAAACATTTAACTTATTTGTTATAGATTAGTATTATTGTTGTATATATATATATATAATTACTAGAAACAAATTAAGATTAAAAGTGTTGTATATATATATATACTTATTGTTTATTTGTTATTTAAATTGTTCTGCCCCTTCCAAGTACCCTACAGGATAGAATGTTGCATGGATCATTTGCCTCGTAGTATGGCACATGGAAAACTGTTGAAAGTTACAAAGTAGAAAATGAAGAGGCCAAACAATAACTAGAACCCATGACCCTTCAATCGATTGTAAAGGAGAGGATATAATTTAAGCAAAACCTATGGCTAGTTACTAGCAACCTATTCTATTCTTGCAATGTTTTCAAATTTCGTCCGCTGCAGATGCGTCAAAAGACATTTACTTGTTGGAAAATCAATCCATCAATTCGCGTTATTGATATCTAAAGATATGATATAAAGAGGAAAGTCGTTAAAACACTTTACAAAGAGATTCCATTTCAGCATGATCTCGATTTTTGGTTTAATCTATATCGCTGATAAAAGCAATCAAACACATTATATATTTACAAAGAAAACCCCGGATATGATCATATTTAACAAATTATACACATTTGCCCATCTTTAATTAAACATTTTTTACAACAAATCATAGCGTCCGCAGATTTGCTCTATATTCTATAGCGTCCGCATTTTCCCTCTATATTGCATTTGTCCGCATTTTCCCTCTATAATGTATTTGTCCGCAGATCGCGTCCGCACTTTACCCATAGCGTTGTATTTATAAATAGAATTCGATGATCACGATTTCTTTGCAAATGTGTTACTCTCATTTTAAATGCATTTTATGACGCACATATTTGCTTTTTTAATTCTTTATACTATATTTATATGGCCGACAAGGCACAAAGAAAATATTTTCAATTCTGTTTTTATCTACATTTTCAATGCGTGATTGAAAATTCAAATACCGCATCTGGAGCTTAAATCGGAAATAGTTCTCCCTGTAGCAGTTCACTCATTGAGATTTATAAATCTCTCCGCGTTCATGTTTTAAAATACAATGTTTCATTTTATTTCCAAATTCTCTTTGAGTATAAGAACCACATAATAAAACAAAGACGATATAAATATATCATTATTTCAAATATCGTGATACATTTGAAAAGTAAGAGCAAGTATTGAGTACTACTTTCACGCGTATGAAATTTAGGGAATTTTCCATAAGACGTATGGCTTCAGAATTTCAGCTATCACTAAATTTGTTTGTTCCAAACAAATAAAAATGATCTCTATAGTCTTAACTATAGTCTTGACTAGATTGTTCTGCAATTTGGCCCAGTGACCTAGTTGTTGACCTGACCTGACCCATATTCGAACTTGGTCTAGATATCATCAGGACAAACTTACTGATAAAGTCGCAACATGCTCAAGTTTAAAATGCGTTTTCAAGAGTGTTAACAAGATTTTCCTTAAATTTGGCCTAGTGATCTAGTTTTTGACCCGGCATGACCCAGTTTCGGACTTGGCCTAGATTTGATGGAGATATATATGTTCTGATTAATTTTCATGAAGATTGTACGCAAAATGTTGCCTAGAGTGTTAACAAGCAAATGTTGACGACAGACAACGGACAAAGGGCAATCACAAAAACTCACCTAGACCACTTCATGCTCTGTTGAGCTTAAAACAGTGTGGGGACAAAGAGACCGGCAATCCCATGTACAAACCAAAGCTAAATTTCTGAGCCCATTCACCTTATAACAACATCTACATTCTAACAACCAAGTACCAAGTTGTGTTGAAAATCTGGTAAATAAAGACTACAACAAATATGGATATTTACAAGATTTATTTTTCATATTAATAACTAAATACAATAATTAAGAAAACTTAGAAGCCAACAATAATTTCATCCATGATAAGAAAAATATTATATTTCAACAAACATTCCATTTGAAAATTGACACAAGTAAGTGAATAATTTCTAATTCAATGTCCAATTACATTTTTTAAAAACTGAATAAATATTCTGTCTCTAAAATCTTATAAATAAGGTAACCACGTCCAAAAAACCCATAATTCATTTCAAGTTGTTAAAATTTTAAAACAAGTTCATTGAATGCATGATGCAAATCATCATACATTTATAATAGTGTAACCACTGCAGAAGAGAAAGTAAGTAACAATTTACTATAAATGCTTCAATGTTCATAAGATAACATAATAGATTGTGTATATATGTATATGCCAATCGACATATACATGTATCTTCATGAGGTAACCAGAGGACTAGATAAGGGGGAGTAAATTTGTCTTTCCCATGCAATATCCCTCTAATTAGTTAATCAAACCCTATGTTGTGGATAATCAAAAGGATCGTCTCACTGAGACAATTGTTTTAAGTACCCACAACATAGGGTTTGAGTGTCAAATAAGGATTTGAGAACATAAAAATTCCCCTTATCTAGAGCTCTGTGTAAGTCTCTGAAACATAACACGTTATTATACCTCACCTGACTTTGTAATGTTAAATTCTCATATACTCATCATGGGCAATTTCTTACTGTCTCATGCTAACAGTACGTTTTTGACCGGTTAACAGTATACTGTTACATGGCACGCACGTTAAAATGTTGGTAATGCACATGCATGACGTCATTTCAAACAATAACGCCACCTTTCAGACACGCATGCAATGTAACAGTATACTGTTAACCGGTATATTCATATATGTGTGTGTTACATTGTAGTAGATCTACCCATGTTCACCTCCCCTACAAAGGTACAGAATAAATTGAATAAACGTGTAATTCTGCTGCAGAATTGTCGTATGCGGTAAAGGGATAGTACTTCACAATCTTAGGGACACTATGAGTCAGTGTATGGGAAAAGGCACAAGTTTGAATATCTGAATAATGTAGGTTTCAGATCAGCCTGTACATATCTGCTCAGTCTTTATTAGAATGTACAATAGTTGACAGAACATTCTTACAAGCTTATGTAAATAATATGAGCCGTCCCATTAGAAAACCAACATTGAGGACTCTGTGTAAAGTAAGCCCGGATCAGCCTAAGCATGCCGCTCAGTCTATTACAGACAGATATTTTTCGCCTACTGTGAATTTCTTGTTTCAGAAATCATTACTCTATACCTCCACCCCGAGATGTAATGTGTCGGCCCGGACTAGCCTATGCGGGCTGCGCAGGCTTATCTGAGTCGATACATTACGCAGAGTCCATAATGTTGGTTTTCATATGAGAAGAGTTGAGATCTAGATCTGCACTTTTCCACATATCCAACATGTACCTTTGCCTATGAACTGGCTCATGTTATGTCCTTATTGAAATACCATGTTATGTGATATAATCAGTCTTACAGCTTTTTTTTTCACCTCATATATTTATATCAAGTTTAAGACCCAAAATGTGACGGATTGTCTGTATAATAATCCCTTTCCATGCAGACAAACTTTGACAAATCTGCAGCAGACAACTTCAGAAAATATTTTGGCAAATAAAGAAATTGTTATTAACCCTTTCCCTCATATAGACGCTTTCTGATGCCTCTACAGCAGACGGCTATTTAAAAACAAAGTAACAAAAGAAGAAATTGCTCAAAACGAGCAATTTCTCCTTTTGCCACAATGTTTTCCACTTTTAGTCATAGGTTATCCCATTCAATTATAGAGATTTTCTATTTTTTGACAAAATATGTTCAAAGTCGTCTGCTGCAGAATTGTCGTATGAGGGAAAGGGTTAATACCGAAATTTCTCCTTTTACCTAATTGATAATTGACATAGTTGTGATCGTTGGGAAGTGTTGTATATAGTTTCAATGCAATTCATCAAGTAATTACTGAGATATGGACTCTTAATGTAGCTGCATGCAAAACTTTAACCAGAATTTCTAAGTAAACAAGAGGCCCATGAGGGCCTATGCTCTACTGGCATTGATCTGGCTTGTTTCAAAAGGAACCAATATGTCATCAATATTCAAATACCATCTAAGTTTGGTGAAGATCAGATAGTAAATGGAAGCTCTATTGTGTTCACAAGCTGTATTATAGCAATTTTGACAATTTCAAGGGCCATAATCCAGCCATGCATGGATAGATCTGGCCGTTTTTTAGAAATGAACCAAACTCTCATGGATATCTAACTACTGTATAAGTTTGATTGAGATACAATCAAAAACAAGCAAATTCAGAGAATTATGGTCCCCCGCTATGAAAGCAGTACCTATTACGGTTCAGAAGTTATGACCAAGGTTAAAGTTTTTGTGACAGCGTGACGGAGGGACTGACGAATGAGATTTAATGTCCCCGACGTTTTACTTCGTAAAGCGGGGGACAATAAGGACTGTATCATGTTAACAAGCCCTATTATAGCAATTTTGACGATTTCAAGGGCCATAATTCAGCCATGCATGGGGCGGATCTGGCTTGTTTTCGAAAGGAATCAAGCTCTCATGGATATCTAACTACTGTATAAGTTTGGTTGAGATACAATCAAAAGTGAAGACTGTATCGTGTTAACAAGAAATTGTTTACGGACGGACGACGGACGAATCTCCACGACATAAGCCCTTCTGGCCTTTGGCCAGTAGAGCTAAAAATGGGCCATAACTTTCATTAAATGCAGGATAGAGTTATCCAACTTGATTATTTACATATGTGTGATAGTGTGGAAGTTTTGTAGAAAGAATCAATGCAATACATCTAGTAGTAACTAAGCTATAGTGAAATATATGTACTTGCATGCAAAACCAAAGTGTGACACGGATGCCAACACCATGGTTAGTAGAATAGCTCACATATTCTCCAAAAAGTCCAGCTAAAAATCAAACTTATACCTTATCACTCCTTTGAAGTATATTTTGAAGATCTTAACATGTTCAATTAGAACCCGACTAGGTTAGTCTTTCAGATATATTATTACCATAAATCACATGACAACTTTCGAAAACATTTTGTCAAAATAAGAAATTGTTAACCCTTTCCCTCATACGGCAATTCTGCAGCAGACGACTTTGAACGTATTTTGTCAAAAAAATAGAAAATCTCCATAATTGAATAGATAACCTATGACAACATGACTGTCAGAGGACAGCGCGCTCGACTATATGCGCTTATTCACATAAAGCACTACTTCATTATATTGCACTTTAAAAGTACTATTAACCCTTTCCCTCATATGGCAATTCTGCAGCAGACGACTTTGAACATATTTTGTCAAAACATAGAAAATCTCCATAATTGAATGGATAACCTATGACAAAAACTAGAAAACATTGTGGCAAAATTTTCTAAGTAATTCAAGGGCCATTACTCCATATTTAGGATACAATGGAGTTATCTAACCTAATTGTACGATGGTCCTTAACAAATGTGTGAAGTATGAAGTGATTTGAATTATGAAACTTTAACGTTGAGCTAAACGCAAATGTTAAAACTGACCGAGTCCAAATATAGCAAAACCTTAAAAAAAGGTTTACCAAATGTTTGACATCATGCAAAACCCGTTTGATATGTTGAAGAATTATATTTGATAAATGAATGATCACAATTAGAAAGGAATGTAACCAAAAATTATGAATTTATCTAAAATTCTTAAAATCAAACAAAAATCATGTTATTTATTCCCAAAAAGTCACACTCAGCATCTTCAGCATTCAATGTGAAGAAAGGTATAAGATGTAACTACATTCCAAGTATTAAAGCCGTAGCACAAATTCTTATTGAGAAAAATTAAAAAATTAAATGAAAATGCCAACTTGCCCTAAAACTTTAACCACCCAAAATCACGTCTTTTACCCCAAAAAGAAGGTCACACTCAGAATCTTCAGCATACAATATGAAGACAGGTATTAGATGTAATTATATTCCAAATATTAAAGCCGTAGCATAAGTAATTATTGAGAAAAAAAAAAAAAAAAATTCCAACTTGCCCTAAAACTTTAACCGAAAATCATGTTTTTTACCCCAAAAAGAAGGTCACACTCAGTACCTTTAACATTCAATGTGAAGAAAGGTATAAGATGTAACTATATTCCAAATATTAAAGCCCTAGCACAAATACTTACGAATGAAAATGCCATCTTGCCCTAAAACTTTAACCGGACGCCGACGGAGACGCCGGGGCGAGTAGTAAAGCTCTCATATTCTTCGAATAGTCGAGCTAAAAAGTGGAAAACATTGTGACAGAAGGAGAAATTGCACGTTTTGTGCAATTTCTTCTTTTGTCACTATGTTTTCAAAAAGTCGTCTGCTGCAGAGGCTTCAGAAAGCGTCTATATGAGGGAAAGGGTTAATAATACCGAAATTTCTCCTTTTACCTAAATGTTTGTAACTCTTTTAAATAGTACTACTTTTATTTCGAGAAATATTCGATTTTATAAACCTAGGTGTTTTTAAAGTCGTCTGCTGCAGAATTGTTGAATGTAGTAAATGGCTGATTAACCCTTTCCCACATACAACAAATCTGCAGCAGAAGACTTCGAAAACATGTGGACAAAAATATAGAAAATCACTATAAATGAGGGTAAATTTACTGAAAAAACATGTTTTCAAAAGTCGTGTGCTGCAGAGGCATCTGAAAGCGTCTATATGTGGGAAAGGGCTAATAGGTTAACAATTTACAGAACTGCGTGTGGAGGGAAAACCTTTTTGTCATGAGACATGGCACTCTTTTTGGCAGCAGGTTCCAAGATGTCTTTTTGATCATCTGACTTTGCTTTCTTGGATTTCTTTACTTTCAGACTATCAGATTTGTCTACTTCAGTTTTCGTTCCAGCATCTTTTATATCACCTACTTCTGTATTACTATTGGTATTACTCAGAGACAGATTTCTTTTTTCATTTGCTCCTTTGTCGGAGGCATCGTTTGAATCTATGACAGTCTTTACATGCTTGTCCTTTCCTTTAGCTTCTTTGGCTATTTCAGACTCAGGCTTTCTATTTTCTTCCCCATTTTCTTTGTCTGCTACTTTTTCTGAGCCATTCACTTTATCAGTTTTAGTTTTGACTTTGTTTTCACTAATACTGTTCTTTTTGTCTCCTTTCTTCACTGCCTTCTCTTTCTTTGATGAACCTGTTTTTAAATAGCATTACAAATTAACTCTTTCCCTCATAAAGACGCCTTTTGAAGCATCTGTAGCAGACGACTTTTGAAAATATTGTGACAAAAGGAGCAATTTATCAAAATGACCCTGTGTGGCGCCTTCCAATACGTCTTTACCTTTGCAGAAATAGAACAAATCTGCAGCTGATGGTGTTAAAATGGAAAATGGAAAATATGGAAAATCTTTGAAAATGAAATCCTTATTCTATAACACAGTTAAAAACATTGTGGTAATAGCAGAAATTAAGAATTATGAGTAATTTCTACTTTTGCCACAATAATTTCAAAATTTATCAGCTGCGGATCAATCAAAATGTATCTGATAGAGGGTACCCAAGGAACATTCCTACATTCCTACAAAATTATTTGGAAATCGCCAAGATACTTTCAGAAAAGATTTTTTTCTAGCCATGTAGGGCAAAACAACTCACCCTGCTGGTGGCTACGTTTTTCCATCAATCAAAAGGGCTTGAAGTAATGTGATAGATGGTCGACCAAGAATTATTTATTCAAAAATATCGTTGAATCTGAAAGACGCCTTTGGAGAAGAAGATTTTTTAAGTTTTCACTCATATAAGACAAAACAGCCCCACCCTGGTGGCCATATTTTTTAACCAATCAACATGGCTTGCAGGAATCTGATAGAGGTTGACCCAAGTGACATTCCTATAGAAATTATTTGGAAATCAGCAAGATACTTTTTAAAGTTTTCACTATAACTATATGAGGCAAAACAGCCCTGTCCCCAGGCTGCTACCATTCAGCATGGCTTGGGGGAATCTGGTAGAGGAACATTTCTACAAAATTATTTGAAAGTTTTTGTCTTTCAGTTGCAATGGAAACTAGAAATTTGCATGGATAAAATAAAATGAAAGTATTTTTGATGAGGACATTGAGAGGATGCTTTCTCTGAACTTTCATGCCAATTCGCCCAGCAGTTACAGAGGAGAAGTCGTTTGAAGCAAAAAGTTGACGCGCACACGACCAGCAATTCGTCATGACTTAAGCTCAACTTATGATGAGCAATGTCTCCACCATTTGCCACACTGTTTTCAACTCAATTCAAAGCATACTTGCAACTTGTGCATAGATGTTTTCAAAGTTGTCTGCTGCAGATATGTTGAATTTAGATAAAGGATAACTGCCATTGACACAGAGATGTCACAAAACCCAACTTCGTCTGTCGGAGCTCAAATAAAATACCTTTATCATCAGACCCATCTGATTTGATTGGGAAATATTGCAGGAGGTTGTCTTCATACACTTGTACATCTCCAGCCAGGAAAACACAGAAAATTATCTTCTTTACCTGTAAATGATAGAAAACGAGTAACTTTATTCAAAGTTTGTCACAATTAATTTCATGAAATTAATTCTCAATGGAATTTAAATCTTTGAACAATTTTGAAAGAGGGCCACCAAAGGAACATTCCTGTGAAGGTTTGTTGAAATTGGTCCTATGGTTAAGGAGATGATGTTTAAAGCTAAAAGTTAATGACAGACGACGGATAGAGAGTGATCAGAATAGATCACCTTGAGCCTTCGGCACAGGTGATCTAAAAAGCCATACAAAGCAGAGTTGTTCAATGCAGTCTGTATTATGTAGAGGTTTAATACAAAACTCATTTGTCTGTATTCCAAGTTATGAACGTCAAAACAGTTGAGACCTTGCAGAAAGGAAAGCTAAGTCACACAAACAAGAGGGCCATGATGGCCCTGGATGGCCCACAGGAGTTATGTAACGTGATTTGTCATGCAAACCGGAATAACTCGTTTCGCGGTCAGATAAGCCAATACAAGAGGCCCAAGAGGACCAGATTAGCTCCACTGCAACAGAGAGGAAAAACACCACCCTTTTTTGTCTGCTCTGCAAAAAAAATCCCTATATATCTCTTTGTAAAACAGGTGACCCTGTTTGTCAGAATATTTGAATTTTAATATTTTTCAATAAAACCACAAAACAGACAATTTAGGATTTGCATGCAATAGCACGTCAATTTACCTTTCCTCTTTTAAAGTCAACAGTGGACACCTTTGCAGCAATCTACTTTTAAAACAATGAGATAAGGGTTAAATCGCTGAAGACATGAGTTTTCTCTTTTTCTCAAAATGATATTAGCTTGGCATCCTAACTATATCATACTTTAACAAATGTTGAAATGTAGTCCAATATTTATAAATGAGACCACCTTCGAAATATAATATCAACTAAATAGTTAATTCTCATTGAAATTGTTGTATAATTTAAACTTAATTTCGAACATAAACTTAGCCCTACAACATGTTAATTTATTTTAATTCTTTCCTTCCTTTTTTTATAATGAAAACAACAAACTACTTAAATGACACATTTAAAATTGTCAAGGACGAAATAATTTTGTACGAAAGACCCGATTCTTTCTTATTCGCAGAGGTGTCGTTCTTGAAACTCTCTTTATAGGCAGAGAGTGTTCGTTCAAAGTCATTTTTCCATTAAAACCAGTTTTATCTCGGTTTGTTCTTTTTTTCATTTGTTTCGAACCAAATAACATTTTAAATCACCTATAATTTACTATTTGTAAGTGAGTGTAAACAGCGGCTCTCTGCAAAGGAGATTGATCTACGCAGTTGGTATTCGCGAGTCACGCAGGTGCGCGAAAGTAAACAAATTAGACTGCGACGTAAAGGTTTGTAGTTATCGACTTTTGATTACATGTAGTAGTGTAAAATAAAGTATACCAGTCTAGCTAATAGGGACTGTTTTATCTTCGTAAATAAAACAAAAAAACATAAATGCGAGTCAAAATAAAGAAACTGAAAATACCTAAAACATCGGAATATTTATTTCATTTTAGATATGTCATTACTTAGTGTTTTTAAACAAACACAATTGTAATATGTTCAAGACATCTAAATGTGTTTCTTTCTAATAATAATCCCCCCTCCCATGTGATTTCAGAAAACCTATTAAAAATAGAAGTCGCGGGCTTCTGCCCGGCGACTAATAATATATGTAAAACAGGTGACCCCAGAGCGGATCCAATTTTGACCAAAGGGGCATAGTTTGGACAATCTTTGTAGAGGACCACTAGACACCAAATATCTAAGCTCTAGGCCTTTCAGTTTCAGACAAGAAGTTTTTCCTTCTTTGTGTATCTCTATGTAAAGCAGGTGACCCCGGGACCAGGCCAATTTTGACCCCAAGGGCATAATTTGAACAATTTCTGTAGAGGACCACTAGACAATGCTACACAATTAAGCCAAGCTCTGCCTTTCGGTTTCAGACAATGAGATTTTTAAAGTTTTTAAAACAAAATTCTTTTGTTTCCCATGGCAACCAGAGTTTTGCATGGAATCATTTCTACCAAGTCAAAATCCATACATTGGTTTAGGAGGAGATGTTGTTTAAAGAAGTTGTTGATGATGCACGACAGACAAAAGGCGATCCCAATAGCTCACTTTGAGCACTTCATGCACAGGTGAGCTAAAAACAGAAATTAATGGCGATTTTAAAAAGATTGAATTGTAAATTCAGTTTTAATGAAACACTTGAAAGTAAAACTTGTTTACGAGCAATTGTACCATTTAGAAAATTTAAAATTTAGTTATGATACTTACTTGAAAACATTGTGTAAAAAGGAAAAACAATAGTGAAAATGTTTTTCCTTTTCAACATGTTTTTAACAAAAGATATCTGTATCTGGTAATATGTGTACCCTTTCCCACCTATGACAAGTTTGCAGCAAGTGACTCAATTAAAGAATTGGGAAAAAATAGGAAAAGTCTCTAAACATCAAAGCATAATAGTTGAATAGAGTTGAAAACCTTGTGGCAAAAGGAGAAACCTATCATTATGAGCAATTTCTCGTTTTGCCACAATGTATTCAAATATCATCTGCTGTAGACGTGTCCATATGTAGGAGAGGGTTAACAAGTTGGTATTACCTATATCATATTCCCGACCCATTCATGAAACATAAACTATAAATAACATGTACAATACAATACAATACAATATGTTTATTCAGTAATTTAGGCCTCTGGCCTATTATACAAATTGACATTTACAAAAAAAGTCCACATGAGTGACATCACATTAATGAGGTTGAAGTATAGAAAATGTTCTGTATGCGATTATTAACAGTACATATATTATTAAACATCGTGACACAACAGGGAAGCGTTCTTTATGTTCATCTCCCATTTTGTAAAAGGGCTTTCATCCCTTTTCCATAGTTATACCTTCAACAATTTAATATTTCTATATTTAGGTCCATATGTTTTCAAAGTTATTTTTTGCACAAAGTAAAGGGTTAATACATCAAATATGTTACACAGAAGTTAATATTAACCGAATAGTAAACTAATTTGTTTTTATATATAGAGTTCATGCCAATTATGCACAATTTACACAATACATATAAGAATGATGTTTAATCTAATAATACAGAAATTGAAAACATATATGGCTTAGCTTAAAGTATTTTCCGTATAACTTAACTTCCTGACTTTAAATGACTCTACCAAAAATTTCGCAAGAGATTTTATGCACATCGGTCTGGGATCAGCCATTAATTCCTTGAATAGTTCTTTTGTTGGATATGATGATTTCCATTTCGCTTTGAAGAATAATGCCCTGAGCTCATCATAAGCAGGACATACCATCAAGAAATGGAACTCATCCTCCTCCACATGTATATTTCGTTTAAGGCACAAATCACAAAAACGTAAGTTATGATAAATTTTGTTATGTCTACCTTTTTCAGTATTTAAGCAATGGCTTGAGCATCTGAAATTTGATACTATACGAAGATTATTATTAATAAAACGACATATCAATTGATAAATATCTTTCCGTATTAAGTAGTGATTTAAAGTATTTATAATAATTGGCTTTTGATGAATCACCTATTTCTTGTTGCAAGACTTGGAGAGAACAATCTATTAAACTTTGTCTAAATATCTTCAGAAATTGGGACGAATCTCCTACTCTATCAGATATCCACATAAACCCAAAACCATTTTCAAGTAATAAATGTTTTATTTTAGTCGCCTGCGTATTTCTGCCATTTTCATCGAGTCATATTTCATATAATAATATTGCTTTGGGTATCTTGTATTTGAGATATCTGTCAGCTTAGGCCAGAATTTAAAGCATTGCGACATATATGATACAGCAAGAGGATTTCTACCACATTCACTTAAAGCAAAGAAAGCGACAGTATTCTGATTTAGACAACTAATACGTTTACAGAAGTTAATATGAACTTTCTCAATAGAATGGCTATATTCATAGCCCCATATATCTGACGCGAAACAGAGAATTGGTTTAACCCTCAAATCAAATAATTTGAATGCATCTTGTGGAATAAAATAACCAAATTAATGAAACATAAATTATTAGTAACATGTACCTTATTTCTGTTATCACCATCAGACAGCCATTCTCTTATTGTCCTCAATACAACTGGTGTAGCCTTTTCTATATCATAACCTTAATGTATGAAAACAGTTGAGAGAAAGTATGAAATTAGCGGATTCTTATTTCCTTGAGCAGAGCACATAGTTCTAAAATCACAAGCAAAAAACCCATAAGGGTGATAGCAAATGCTGAAGCACCTTTAGATTAGCTAACATTGCATCAATTCCTAGACAAGAAAATATAAAAAATATAGTTGCAACTCTAGCTCATAAAGAGCAATTTCTTCTTTTGCCACAATGTTTTCAACTCTATTTGCTAATTAAGCTTTTCTTTATAAAGTTCTCTAGATTTTTATCAAAATGAGAGCATAATAGTATTGATAAGTTGATAGAACAAAGAAAAACTAAACGGAATCTAGACCACATCACAAAGAGGGAAAACAAAACGTAATGGACCTGTAAAAAGCTAAATGCTTATAAGTTTTGACTTATTTGGTCTTGATTGCTATATGAACTATATGAACTACAAAGTCATCAGCAACAAATTTGTTTTATGTGGGAATGGTTTAATTGATCATATATACAATAATATATTATATATTTAAATTAGGTAAATACATGTACAGGTATCTGATATGCTTCTATCCAATTTGAAAAGCATCGTTACAATGAGTTTGTTCTGCATTTCCTGCACTTTTCTTAGAATGGTTTTCTATTTCAGCTTTAATTAAATTTATCAATTTTAACTTATTTTAGAATCATTTTCTTTATATAAGAAGAATTTTATGCTGAGTTTTATAATACTTTCAGGCATGCAGACAGCTTTTGTAAACATGGTTGCAAAAGGCGATTTTTTTTTTTCCTTTTTGCCAAAATATTTTCATAGCTTATTAATAAACATGAGCTGTCGGAGGACAGCGCGCTCGACTTTTTTGAGCTTGCCAATAAAACAAAACTTTTTTGGGTGATAGAGAAAACATAACCAAGTACTTTATCATATTATTTATAAGCAGAGTACTTAATAAGTCAAAAAAGAGTCATAATTCTTACAAAAACCTTTACTCACTCACCTTTGCTTTAAAGCACTCTTGGCTGTTGATGGAGGTAATGATAATAAAAAGATTTTTGTAAGTGTTTAAGCTATATCTCTAATTGTTTTGATAAAATTTGATTAGGTATGAATAACTTAACCAAAATTATAAATCGAAAAAGGGCCATAATTCTTAAACAAAACTTGACAGAGTTATGTTCCCTTGTCTATTAATAATAATAATAATTATAATACTTTATTTATAGATGGTGACTCATTTAGCCATTGGCCATTTTACAATGAGGCCATCTTAAAATTGATGGAGGTTATGATGATAAATAAGTATTGTAAGTGTATAAGCTAAATCACTAATGGTTTTGAAAAAAGGTGGGGTGGTACGAAAAACTTAACCAAAATTCTAAGGCAAAAAATGGCCATAATTCTTACAAAAACCTTGACAGAGTTATGGACTTTTGTCTGTTGATAGAAGTAAGGATGGTGAATAAGTGTTGTAAGTTTCAAAGCAATATCTGTAATGGTTTTGACAAAAAAGGGAATTGGTACAAAAATCTTAACCAAAGTGGGACACCAGCGCCGACGCCGAGGCGAGTAGTATAACTAGCCTTTTCTTTGTGTGTTGTATTTGGGAAAGGGTTGAACCTACCATATATTCCTGTTGAAATGCATGGAAAGGCCTGAAACAAAAACGTATGTACAGAAAACACAACACCTTATTTGATACAGATGGCTTGGAAGTATACCATACTTTAGATGAATGTAGGTGACTGTCAAAGATATGGACAATCAATTACAATACAGCAAGAGTGATTATCAATTCCTACATAGAGACAATTTCTGAAGCCTCCTTTACCTTTTGCCACAATGTTTTCAACATTTTTAGGCAAGTATACATTCATTTATAGATATTTTCTGTGTTTTTGCCTAGATTGTTTTAAAGTCATCTGCTGCAGATTTGCTGTATGTGGGAAAGGTTTAAGCAATATATAATTATGCTGCCAGTCAATAACCTGTTTATTAAACTAAGTAGCTGAAACCTTACAGACATACAATGAAGAAGTGACCCCAAAATTTCACATGACCAAGGCAGGCAACACAATATAACATTTTAACCCTTTCCCACATACAGAGGCTTTTTGAAGCCTCTGCAGCAGACGGCTTTTGAAAACAATTTGGCAAAAGGAGAAATTGCTCATAATAAGTGATTTCTCCTTTGGCCACAATGTTTTTAACTCTATTCTATTGTTTAACATTATTTATTTAGATTTTCCATATTTTGTCTAGATGTGTACAAAGTCATCTGCTGCAGATTTGTTGTAATGGGAAAGGGTTAAACAAAAAAGACTCACAAGAAGAAAGAATAGGGCCATGAGGCCTTGGAATCGCTCACCTGAGATTGGGCTATTTAAGCCTTAACTCTTTCAGCGCCAATGGCAATATCATCAAGACAAACTTTCTGACAAAATTTCAAGCTGCTCAAGTCAAAAATGTGATCTCTATAGTGTTAACCAGATTGTTCTACAATTTGGCCTAGTGACATAGTTGTTGAACTGACCTGACCCATATTCGAACTTAGCCTAGATATCATCAAGACAAATATTCTGACAAATTTTCAGAATGTTAACAAGATTGTTCTTCAATCTGGCATAGTGACCTAATATTTGACCTGATATGACCCATATTTAAACCAGGCCTAGATATCATCAAGACAAACTTTCTGACAAAGTTTAATCTGCTCAAGTAAAAAATGTGATCTCTATAGTGTTAACAAGATATTTCTACAATATTATGGCCTAGTGACCTAGTTTTTGATTTGACAAAATCTGATAAAGTTTCAACGTGCTCAACCAAAAATGTGGCTTCCAGAGTGTTAACCAGATTTTCCTCAAATTTGGCCTAGTGACCTAGTTTTTGACCCAACATGACCTTTATTCGAACTTGGCCTAAATGTCACTACGACAAACATCCTGACAAAGTTTCAACATGGTCAAGTTTAAAATGCGGCTTCCAGAGTGTTAACAAGATTTTCCTTAAATTTAGCCTAGTGACCTAGTTTTTGACCGGACATGACCCAGTTTCGAACCTGGCTTAGATTTCACTAAGACAAACTTTCTGACATAGTTTCTTACAGAGTGTTAACAAGATTTTCATTAAATTTGGCCTTGTGACCTAGTTTTTGACCCGACATGACCCAGTTTTGAACTTGGCCTAGATTTGATGGAGATATATGTTCTGATAAACTTTCGATGTTCCAGATACTTAATAATATTGAAACTTCTATGTTTTTGATTTTTACTTATTCCACTATGAACCTTTATAGTGAATTACTAACTAATTCCAATTGCAGGTCTGCAATACAACATTTACTAAGTCTTCCATGCAAAATATCCTAAAGGTCAAAAAACTCTAATAGTATCCACAGACAAATAGGTGATGATAATGTTATTGATTAGCGACAGATTTACAAGACCCTATTTTTAGGCGATCATGCATTGGGAATCGAATTGAACGTCAACCAACAAAAGGGCACTAATGAACAGACTCAGGGTCGCATTGAAATCTGGACCATTCAAATCCTTCCCTATTGTAGAATATCTGAATGAGCACTTATCAGTGCGATCAGGAAAAACACATTCCTAAAATGAGTCTGTCTGGAAACATAACATTGGACTTTGTTGACTTTCAATCCGAATAGTTAGATTTTTTATGTGTTTTTTCCTTTTTTATTATCATAAATAGAAACCAACTATTGGTAAAATAGCTCTGAAAATTAATCAGACAATCTATTGTTGAAAAATATTGATCTTAAATATAGACGAAATATAGTTAGAAATTTATATATATATTTATTTAGCTTATGAAATACAATTACAGATATAGTCTGCAATTTATATATATTTAGAAATAGACAATGTAACAATATTTTTATATCTTCCATCCCCCCGACCCAATAATAGAGAGACAATAAGATATCAGAATGATCTGCACAAAAATAGTCTGTCTGCTAATGGAAATTAAATTAAATATTTGAGTTAACGATAGCTGTTCGCCAAATGGCATTAATGCCGACCGCGAGGGTAAACAACGTCATAAAGCAAGCAAGCATGAAGATTAAATGCAAAATGTTGCCTCTTAAGTGTTAACAAGCAAATGTTGATGACGAACGACGTACAAAAGGCGATCACAAAAACTCACCTTGAGCACTTTGTGCTTGGTGAGCTAAAAATGGGGGAAATTGGCAAATTGCTCCCGATAGGAGTTCTCACCATTTCCCACATTATTTTCAAAAGTAACTGTTTCATATGTGTCAAAAGTGGTTTATATCAGGAAAAAGTTTAATTAACAGTGTAGATATATACGTACAATTGTTTCTACTCCATTCTCTTCTGCGCGTTTCAAACTATCCAAGTAACAACTTTTCAGTTTTACTGGATTTATCCCAACAGGTCCAACTGTATGTATGATATCTACATAGGAAAGGAATAAGCAATCAGTTACAAGGATTAAGACTTTGTTTCCTATTGTAAACAAGAGGGCCATGATGGCCCTATATCGCTCACCTGATTTAATAGAACTTCAATAGTTTTCAAAGTTTTTACTCTTTTTAGGCCAATACTTTTGGACAAGAAGATTTTTAAAGTTTTAACAATGCACATATAAGGAAAACAAGCTCCGCGCCCTGGCGGCCATGTTTTTCAACGGATCAAAAATATTTGAACAATCTTCGTAAAGGGTGCCCAAAGGAACATTTGTGCAAAATAATTTTTAAATCAGGCCAGTACTTTTGGACAAGAAGATTTTTAAAGTTTTAACAATGCACATATAAGGAAAACAAGCTCCGCCCCCTGGCCGCCATGTTTTTCAACGGATTGGAAATATTTGTACAATCTTGGTAAAGGGTGCCCCAAGGAACATTTGTGCAAAATAATTTTTAAATCAGGCCAGTTCTTTTGGACAAGAAGATTTTTAAAGTTTTAACAATGCACATATAAGGAAAACTAGTTCGGCCCCCTGGCGGCCATGCTTTTCAATGGATCGGAAATATTTGAACAATCTTGGTAAAGGGTGCCAAAGGAACATTTGTGCAAAATAATTTTCAAATTGGGCCAGTACTTTTGGACAAGAAGATTTTTAAAGTTTTAACAATGCACATATAAGGAAAACAAGCTCCGCCTCCTGGCGGCCATGTTTTTCAACGGATCAAAAATATTTGAACAATCTTGGTAAAGGGTGCACCAAGGAACATTTGTGCAAAATTATTTTCAAATCGGCCCAGTACTTTTGGACAAGAAGATTTTTCAAAGTTTAAACAATGCACATGTAAGGAAAACAGGCTCCGCCCCCTGGCAGCCATGTTTTTCAACGGATTGGAAATATTTGAACAATCTTGGTAAAGAGTGTTCCAAGGAACATTTGTGCAAAATTATTTTCAAATCGGGCCAGTACTTTTGGACAAGAAGATTTTTAAACTTTTTACAATGCACATATAAGGAAAATAAGCTCCGCCCCCTGGCGGCCATGTTTTTTAACGGATCGGAAATATTTGAACAATCTTGGTAGAGGGTACCCCAAGGAACATTTGTGCAAAATAATTTTCAAATCGGGCCAGTACTTTTGGACAAGAAGATTTTTTAAGATTTGGCAATTTTCCCCTTTTCTGATGCCGCAGCAACCAAAGTTCTACTTGGAATTAATTTCTTTGAACAACTTTGAAAGAGGACTACCTAAGGACCATTCCTGTGAAGTTATTTTGAAATCTGTCCATTGGTTTAGTAGGAGAAGTCATTTGTAGGAAATTGTTAACAGACGCTGACGACGACGACAACGCAGACGACGACGACGGAAGCCGGACGGTGAGTGATCACAAAAGCTCACCTTGCACTTCGTGCTTAGGTGAGCTAAAAACATGAAGTAGCATGACATAAGTTCTACTTATTATAAAGAACTTTTTTGTATGTGCAGGAACTTTTATGATGATAAGAATGATATATTTAATCAGTCATAGAAGGATTAGATTGATTAGGTAATCTCTCTTCTTGCAAGTAACATTAAAAACATTGTGGAAATGGGAGAAATAGCCAAACTTATTTTTTTAAATTTCATCAGCTGCAGATGTGTCAAAATGCATCTGAATGTTGGAAATGTTTAACCCTTTCCCTCATACAACAAATCTGCAGCAGACGACTTTGAATACGATTAGACAAATATATGGAAGAGCTCTATAAATGAAAGTATGATTACTGATTAAAGTTAAAAATATTATGACAAAAATAAAGTTTTCAAAAGTTGTCAGCTGCAAAGGTGTCAGAAAGTTTCTGTATGTTGGAAAGGGTTAATATACACTTTAACAAGAGCTGTCGGAGGACAGCATGCTCGACTATTTCACCGCTTATTTAAGTTACTGAGATAATGGACTCTAATGTAGTTGCATGCAAAACATTAACCACAATTATGCAGGATAGAGTTATTTAACTTGATTATTTTCATAGATGTGATGGTTGGGAAAGGTTGTATAAAGTGTCTATGGAATGCATCAAGTAGTTACTAAGATATGGACTCATGTAGTTGCATGCAAACCTTTAACCATAATTTCTAAGTAAAAAAGGGCAACGATTTGCACCATATGCAGGATAGAGTTAACTTAATTGGGTTGTGTATATAGTTGTGAAATGGGGAAAGGTTGTATAAAGTTTCAATACGATGTTTCAAGTTGTTACTGATATTACACTCTAAATGTAGTTGCAAAACTTTAACCAGAATTTCTAAGTCCAAAAAGGGCCATAACTTGCATAAAATGCTGGATAGAGTTCTCGTACTTGATTGTGTACATAGGTGTGATGGTTGGGAAGGGCTGTATACAGTTTCAATGCAATGCATCAAGTTACTAAGATTTGGCCTCTTAATGTAGTTGCATGCAAAACTTTAACCAGAATTTATAAGTCCAAAAAGGGCCATAACTTGCATAAAATGCGGGATAGAATTATTTAACTTGAGAATCATCATAGCTGTGATAGTTGGGAAGGGTTGTATAAAGTTTCAAAGCAATGCATCAAGTAAATACTAGGATATTGACTCCTAATGTAGTTTCTAAGTACAAAAGGGCCATAAATTGCAAAATAAACAGGATAGAGTTATCATACTTAATTGGTTGTGTATATAGTTGTGAAATGGGGAAAGGTTGTATAAAGTTTCAATACGATGTTTCAAGTTGTTACTGATATTACACTCTAAATGTAGTTGCAAAACTTTAACCAGAATTTCTAAGTCCAAAAAGGGCCATAACTTGCATAAAATGCTGGATAGAGTTCTCGTACTTGATTGTTTACATAGGTGTGATGGTTGGGAAGGGCTGTATACAGTTCCAATGCAATGCATCAAGTTACTAAGATTTGGCCTCTTAATGTAGTTGCATGCAAAACTTTAACCAGAATTTATAAGTCCAAAAAGGGCCATAACTTGCATAAAATGCAGGATAGAATTATTTAACTTGAGAATCATCATAGCTGTGATAGTTGGGAAGGGTTGTATAAAGTTTCAAAGCAATGCATCAAGTAAATACTAGGATATTGACTCCTAATGTAGTTTCTAAGTACAAAAGGGCCATAAATTGCAAAATAAACAGGATAGAGTTATCATACTTGACTGTTTACATAGGTGTGATGGTTAGAAAGGGTTATATAAAGTGTCAATGCAATGCATCAAGTACTTACTAAGAGATGGTCTCTTAATGTAGTTGCACGCAAAACTTTAACCAGAATTTCTAAGTTAAACAAGAGGCCCATAAGGGCCTATGCTCTACTGGCATTGATCTGGCTTGTTTCAAAAGGAACCAATATGTCATCAATATTCAAATACCATCTAAGTTTGGTGAAGATCAGATAGTAAATGGAAGCTCTATTGTGTTCACAAGCTGTATTATAGCAATTTTGACAATTTCAAGGGCCATAATCCAGCCATGCATGGGTAGATCTGGCCGTTTTTTAGAAATGAACCAAACTCTCATGGATATCTATCTACTGTATAAGTTTGATTGAGATACAATCAAAAATAAGGACTGTATCATGTTAACAAGCCCTATTATAGCAATTTTGACAATTTCAAGGGCCATAATTCAGTCATGCATGGGGCGGATCTGGCTTGTTTTCGAAAGGAATCAAGCTCTCATGGATATCTAACTACTGTATAAGTTTGGTTGAGATACAATCAAAAGTGAAGACTGTATCATGTCAACAAGCTCTTTTATAGCAATTTTGAAATTTTTGGTTTTCGAAAGGAACCGAGCTCTCATGGATATCTAACTACTGTATAAGTTTGGTTGAGATACAATCAAAAGTGAAGACTGTATCATGTTAACAAGAAATTGTTTACGGACGGACGGACACACGACGGACGAATCGCCACGACATAAGCCCTTCCGGCCTTTGGCCAGTAGAGCTAAAAAAGGGCCATAACTTGCATAAAATGCAGGATAGAGTTATCTAACTTGATAATCTACACAGGTGTGATAGTTGGGTAGAGATGTAGAAAGTTTCAATGCAATGCATCAAGTAAATACTGAGATATGGACTCTTAATTAAGTTGCACGCAAAACTTTAACCAGAATTTCTAAGTAAAGAAAGGGCCATAACTTGCATAAAATGCAGGATAGAGTTATCTAACTTGATAATCTACATAGGTGTGATAGTTGGGTAGGGTTGTATAAACGTTTAACGCAATGCATCAAGTAAATACTGAGATATGGACTCTTAATTAAGTTGCACGCAAAACTTTTTGCATGAGTAATAAAACTACTTACATTTAGCTGGTAAATTGTAACCTGGAAGGAAAAATGTGATCAGCTATTCAAAATGTATTTCTAAACTTACTTTACAATTAATCATTTTTTATCATTAAAAGTATTTTAGTATCATGTCAAACATTTTATAGACTAGTAAAGATCTTATTCAATGTCAATGTATCTATGGAATACCATTGTTTCAATGTTATTACATGCTAACCAATTGATTATTGAGAAAGAGCAGTGGATTATATTCTGATAAGCATACTATTTTAACCCCCTTTTCCCACTTATAAATTTTTTGCAGCAGACGACTTTCAAAAAAATATTGACAAACACAAGAAAAATTTCAATAAACGAAAATTGAGCTATTAAATAGAGTTGAAAACATTGTGGCAAAAGGAGAAATTGTTCATTTTGAGCAATTTCTTCTTCTGCCACAATGTTTTCAAAAGCCGTCTGCTGCAGATGCATTAAATAGGTCTGCAAGTGGAAAAGGGTTAAGCAATGTTCTTTTCACTGTTCACCCTTGTCCATAACCTACTTTATATGTTGCTTGTTAGTAAAGACATGAGGAACCCGCCACAGCAGAGCGTTTAATGCAAGGGTTTTGAAACCGTGCATGTGGGTTTGCTCCCTGTTTGTGGCCATCATGGTGGTGTGCCTTTGGGCAAGGCAGATTTACTAGTTTGTTTACTCAGGGTTCATTAGTAAGTGTCCTTGGCCGTGATATAATTGAAACAAGTAACTGTAGGATTGCAAGCAATACCATAATCCCCTACCGGTTTGCACGTTTTGACTTATTAATATTCTAAGTCCAAAAAGGGGCATAACTCATAAAAAAATTGACGAAATCCCATGAAACGCGAACTTGATCTGTGACACATGATTACAGAGGCATATACAAAATTTCAGCTCAATACCTCAAAGCATGTAGAAAAAAAATGCGGAAAACGAATATTCTAAGTCCAAAAAGGGGCATAACTCATTAAAAAATTGACGAAATCCCAGGAAACGCGAACTTGATCTGTGACACATGATTACAAAGGCATATACAAAATTTCAGCTCAATACCTCAAAGCATGTAGAAAAAAAGTGCGGAAAACTGATTTGCCGGACTGACTGACTGACGGACGGAGTGCAAACCTAATAGTCCCCTTCGGCACGCCGGTAGGGGACTAATAATTTTGCAAAAGGCATACATTCCAATAAACAGCCAAACATTTAATACAAGAAGTAAACAGAACAATAACTGGTATTGATGTTCGATAAAGAAATATTTCTATTTGAGATATATACTAATTAAGGGGCCATAACTATGTGGTCTTTGTGCAGAAATGACTGGAAATCGAACATGCTGGGGATGAGGTCCTCATAAACATTGTGACCCAGCTTCAAGTTCACCACTGGTGCTCCCATAAAACAAACATTCTGAAAATGGGCATATTGTTCAAATTAAGGTTAACAGACAGGTATATAGGACCCTCCCTTGATGATATTACGTACCTGATGTTATTCTAGCTTCTCCTGTAGGGCAACCACCCAGTTTACTACATTCTTCTTTCAGTTTAACCCCAGCTGAATGATGGATTGCTCCATCAACTGAAGAAGATATTGAAATTAACCCTTTCCCTCATATAGATGCTTTCTGACGCCTCTGCAGTAAAATGCATTTTGAAAACATGGTAACAAAAGCAGAAATTACTCAAAACGAGCAATTTCTCTTTTTGTCACCCTGTTTTCAACTCTATTCAATTATTGTACTTTCATTTAAAGGGAGTTTCCAATTTTTTTTTCTCAGGTATTTTTTCAAAGTCATCTGCTGCAGAGATGTTGTATGTGGGAAAGGGTTAACCCTTTCACACTTGCAAACAGCATGTGTTAATATTTTGGCAAAAGGATAAATTGCTCATTCTATCCAAAATTAGGAAGAATCTCTAGAAATGGATTGATTGATTGTTTGATATTTAATGCTGCTTTCAACGAATTGTTCAGTTATATACAGTGTATCTTGGGTCTACCAGTACTACTGGTCAGTCTGTCGTAATGCAAACCCTGCAACCCTGAGTGCCAATGGGGGATGCAGCCATTACTATGGTATGACCAGGCCGGATCGAACCCGCAACCTCCCAAACCGAGGCGGATGCTCTTCCACAGAGGTGGATCTTTAAATGGAAGTGTAGTTATTTTAAAAATATTTGTGTCAAAAGAGGAAATTTAACTAAAATATATTGATTATGAGTAACTTCTCCATTTGCCGAAATGTTTTCCAGATGTGTCTTCAAACATGTGGGAAAGTGATAAAGTGATCTGTATCTTGACCATACCTCCTCCACCCCCAAGTAAACTGTTATTGGCAGCATTCACAATCCCATCTATCTCTAGTTTGGTAATGTCTCCTCTCCACAGGCAAACTATCTTGTTTAATTCCTCATTGACATCACACTTTGGCTTGACGTCTGGAAATTAGAAAATATCCCACATTTAATAAATCTTAAACAGACTACTTTGAAAACATTGCAGCACAAATATGGCAAATCTCCATTATTGAAAGTGTATTAATTAAGAGGAGTTGAAAACATTGCACTAACAAAAATTATTCCATTTGCCCCAATGTTTTCTGGATTCATTTGCTGGAAATGCGTCTGCATGTAGGCAAGGGTAAATATAAGAGGGTTATAAATGTAACTGAAGTGTACCCTAAACTATCAGCTGTACCAACATATGTAGCAAGTATTACTCCTTTCTATGTTCCTACAATAATCAAAGTCAAAGGGTGACACACACAGAAGAGATCCCAAAGTGGCAACCTGTCTTAACTCTTTCCCACATACAACATATCTGCAGCAGATGACTTTGAAACTATTCAGTCTAAAATATGAGAACTCTGTATATTAAAGAACAAGTATTGAATGGAGTTGAAAACAATGCGGCAAAAGGAGTAATTTCATTTTGTCGCGATTTTTTTCTTCAAAATTCGTCTGCTGCAGAGGCATCAGAAAGCATGTGTATGTGGGATTGGGTCAAGTATTAGATTTTCTGTTCCAGTTTGGGTGATGACCAACTTACCATAATCCTCGTGCACATTTTGTCCATACGTGGCCCATTCTTCAATATGTATTGGGAGAACATAATTCTTTCCACACTTGTAAAGCTTCCTCTTTTCTTCTAGAGGCATATTCAAGGTTTGCTCTGCAATATATATAAATATGGAAATGCATTTTAGTTATAGAAAACCAATGTGCTTTTATCTGTTGAGGTTGTTGTAGAAGCTAACTTACCTGCAGTCTATAGTACTGGACAGCCTCTGAGGGTTACGTTTATGTGGTTCGTCTAGTACATTGTCTAACAATTGTACAGCAATTCTTGATGTCTCAAATGACCTTCTTTCATACTTGAGGTTCAAGTAGTTAATGATGCGCTACCGGGCCTACAAGCGCAATTTCTTAATGCCGCTTCCCCTGCGCATGCCAAGTCATCTAGTTCTGGGGACGGTTCTTACCCAAGTTCTACGAGGTCATCTCCATACCCCCCCCCTGTTTTAAAGCTCTCTGTCTTCCGTCTCCCACTCCTGCTGCACCCATTGACATCCGGGTAGTCTATCCATATCAAGGTCAGTTCTTCATGCCTATTCTTTAATATGCTAGCCTGTCTTCAGTACCTGGCTGTATTCAACATATGTCATATTCTTTAATATGCCAGCCCATCCTCAGTACCTAGCTGTATTCAACATATGCCATATTCTTTAATATGCCAGCCCATCCTCAGTACCTAGCTGTATTCAACATATGTCATATTCTTTAATATGCCAGCCCATCCTCAGTACCTAGCTGTATTCAACATATGCCATATTCTTTAATATGCCAGCCCATCCTCAGTAAATGGCTGTATTTAACATATGTCATATTCTTTAATATGCCAGCCCATCCTCAGTACCCAGCTGTATTCAGTCATATGCCAGCCCATCCTCAGTACCTAGCTGTATTCAACATATGTCATATTCTTTAATATGCCAGCCCATCCTCAGTACCTAGCTGTATTCAACATATGTCATATTCTTTAATATGCCAGCCCATCCTCAGTACCTAGCTGTATTCAACATATGTCATATTCTTTAATATGCCAGCCCATCCTCAGTACCTAGCTGTATTCAACATATGTCATATTCTTTAATATGCCAGCCCATCCTCAGTACCCGGCAGTATTCAGTCATATGCTATATTCTTGCTTCGCCAGCCCATCCTCAGTATGTAGCTGCATTCAGTCAATTGGCCAGTTCTCGTAAGTATCTTTAAACACGGCCATAAAGCTCCAGTCCGTTCTGTACTCCACAGGCCAATACTACAAAACTCTCGCCGATTTAGATTCTGTTGACTAAGTCTGCAATTTCCCCTATATATGCCGAAGTGTTGTTTCTGATTCCTGCATCTACTGCCAGATGTGGCGAATTAGTCTCCACTAAAATCTTGTCTAGGCATAGCCTCTTTACTGCTTCTTTTTGGTTAGCATTGAATCTAGCCACCTTCCCCGAGAAGCCAAAGTAGCAAATTTGGAAAGGTATTCATCAATTCTTTGGCATCCTTGTAATTGCTACTGAAGGTATGCAGGTGTATCCTCTGGAATCTTGAACAATGCACCTGATATGGACTTCTTATCTCAATGGGTCTCCTTTGGCTCCACTGAGGTGGACTATTAGGACAAGTCCTGTGGCTCCTATTTTCAGGATCCTTTCTAAGGTATCAACTTGGGCCACCCAGGTGTCTTTAGAGACGGAGAAGTCCAGTCCAACTTTGCTAATCCCTACCACTCTGCTGCTATGGAGTTGCCGCTCCAATTCCACCCATTTCTCTGCACCTTTTTTGGGATGCACACCCACAGCAGACCTCCATTTTGGATTAGACGGGTAGCTTACTACCCAAACTTTCTGGGTCACAGTAGTGTGACGAACTTAGGCAGATCCGATCTGGAATTTCTGTTGAGTCTTTAGTCTAGGCCCAACTTTCGTTTTGCAAATCGCAAACTTCCGCAAGCAGAAAACAATATATAATAATTCATCTGCAAGTTGCATTATAAAGTAAGTATGTTCGTTCGTCGCCTACCTTCGTTTCTTTTGTATACAATTGTTTTATATTGTTTAGAAGCATTTAAATAATCGTACAACAAAGATATTGTTAGGTTACGGCTCATTAGGAAATGGTATACTGCGCATGTCCGGCAGTTACTGTGTATATAAAAGGCGAACTCGCAATAATTTAGTCAGTTCTCTGCGGCTCTGCATGCTGTTCACATCGTTGAAATAAAAGAGAAAATATCACTGTGGTTAAATAATCAAATAATTTTTGGGACTTTGGTCAGAGAGAGTTATTGTTTTGGTCATACAACATGCAACCTGGATTCATTTACTTGCAAACCGGGATCATGTGTATTGTCAACAAATAAAACTATAGTACCGGGTCGCATTATTATTTAGGCAATATATACAGGACTGAGTCAAGCCGACTGGATCAGTGAAGGAATCAGTCTGGACAGGAACTGATCAGTAGACGTGCTACAGGCATACTGTGTCAGTGCGTTATAGACTGGACACAAACACCGAAATCATTGATTTGGTCCAGATAGGTTGAACCGTATACCAAGTAGGATATACTGGGATTCATACACTTCCTTTAGCCATACTTAATTATTTGTTTGATTTCTATGTGATTTACATCATTCCATGTTCATGTTTGATTAATGCATTGTCAGGTAGACAATACTCCTTTATCCAACAATTTTCAATCATTGTTTTAAGCAGAAAGCTGTACATTGTATAGGATATTGTCTGACCGCTTCTTTAGTTATTCTCTAATTATTTTAAAGCCGATAGCTAAAGTAAATTCGTTATAATCATCTGCTCAACACCTTACAATAGTTTAGGACCACTCCTTCAACCTTTACCGAAAATGTTGGAGCCTTAACCATTGGTAGCTTAATGGCCTCTTCCACTGACGTTCCTCTCCTCATGCAACAGCCTGTCCAGGTGGAAATGGCTTTCGAAGGCCTCCATTTCCTCAGTCTCTGTCGTGACAAAAGTTGGGGGTGCATCCTTCGAAAGCTCCATTATTGTAGACTTTCCCCCTGAAGACTTTGTCCCTGCTATCTGGACTACCTCCGCATAGGAAATAAAACTCGAGTCCTTCTGTACAATCCATACTGTCTGGGGCCTGTTTTTTAGCAAGCAGAACTTCAGCTTCTAGATTGGTTTGACTGGATCCTCAATATTGAGTAGGCAAAATTCTTTATATTAAATGCACTCCTTTTATATAGGCCCGCCCGTCCGCCGGGATTCACTGGCGTCCTCGTCAACTTTCTTGGTCCTCTCTTCTGCCTTGAATCGGGCAAAGGATTTCCGCATATCCAGTGTGAGCTGGTTCAGCAGGTAACACATACAGTACAGTCAAGTTACCCTTAACGGATCAGTAACGAAACAACGTAGTGCATAAAAGAAACGGTCAATGTTTCGTAACTTTTTTTTTTATAGTCCAAAAGTAAAATAATTTTCCTTTAAATTGACACTTTTTCAATTTTAGTGCAGAAACAGATGTACAAACCGTTGTTTACCAGTTCAAGTTATTGATGCATTAACGGATCATTTGTAGCAATAGGGGATCATGTGCCTGTCTGATATCAGGGGGATCATCTAAAGCATTTTAGCTGTCAAAACTTCTGCTGTTATTGTACAAGTTATATTTTATCTAACTGCAGATTTGTATTGATAGATTTCCGATTTAATTGCATGCTAGCATCTTAATTGTCGAAAATAAAATTTTGAGAAAACCCCTCAGACTCAGTCATGGAAACAAAATGGCGATCCACTAATGCCGTAATGGTAACTTACCTAGCTATTCTATTATCGCTTAAGTGTAAACATGCAAAGACAAATGAGAATGATTGGTTACATTTCAATAGGAGTATATATGTATTTGTCTTTCATAAAATGTCAAAATAAATAACTAACATAATTAAGATCGCTAGCTATTGCCGCAAAAAACACATGTTCTCTTCAAAACAAGGTAGAAATAACTGGGTCACGTAAACATTTGCATCAGGCGTTCAGATGATACGGATGAATTTGAAGTCTGTCAAGCAACATTTTTATTGTGTATTTAAATAATACCATAAAGTACTTACCTGCCGATTTATACACAACAATTTTGTCTAATAAATTAGTTTGCGTGTCTTGAACATTAAAATGATCCGCTATTGGTTATGATCCGCTAAGGGTTACTTGACTGTACTCTAGAGAGGTCATTTGATTGAGATCTCATAGCGCACTCACTTCCATGTGCAGTGCAAGATCGTCCATTGATGTCTGCATGGTGTGACAAAATCTCCCCTGTAGTTCCAGGTTCTGTTCACAAATGTAATCAGGTCATGAACATTTGCTTGCCTAACCCTTTCCTACATGTATATACAATAAAGCTGCAGCTGATGACTCGAAAACATCCTCATGTTATTGTGGACAATGAATTGAATATATAATTTTAGTAGATTTAAAAATATTTTTGGAAATGAAGAAATTGCATGTAATATGTCAAATAATCTGTTTGTTAATTTGTTCTGATAGTATTCACATCTTCCATCACAATGTCTTAATTCTGTAAAAATGAAGGTAGAGAAACTGTTCTTTTATGCTCTTAGAGTGGTTTCTTTTAATGAATGGATGAACAATGTGTGGAAAAGAAGTAAAGATAGACAGTTTTTACCTCTCAAGCTCTTCTCTTTCGATTCCACATTTCCTCTTGTAGTAACTTTGCTAGTGGCAGTATTGAATTCCACATCTTGCCCCTTTTTGTTGGAGGTCGACATCATTCGACGTCCTAAACAACAAGAGAATGCACAGCCCCCAATGACGATCGGTATCTTGTACGTTTGAAATAAGTTTTTGCCTACACTGATAAGTCTAAAGCGTGACATTCGCACGAATATAAGTCGACGTTGATAGTGAAAGTGGCAAACTATGCATCGGTATATTCTATTGAAACTATAGATTAAGGAGTACACAAATCTAATCAAAGCAGTTACTCGAACCTTGCTTCTTTCTCGACTGAACTCATCCAATACTAAGTACTCTCCTCAAAAGAGGTGGCTGTCAAAAAAGTTATGAAAACGTGGAGCGTAGGAAAGCAAAACTTTTTGTTCTCTTAAAAATGACTTGATAAAGTGACAAAACAATTATTCTGGAATCCAAATGGAGAACAAAAGTGCGAGGCGTGGAGGTCGTCCAAATCGCGGTGGTGGCCGAGTTAACAGGGGCAGAGGACGAGGTAGGGGTCGAGGGTCCCAGCCTCAGCAACAAGCACAGTCCCTTGGACACGGTGGAAGGAAAGGCGGTGCAGACTTTATGGCCGATTATGATGATGGGTTTAGTGACGATGACTATGATTATGGTAGTGAGAATATAGTTGTAACTCCAGTTGAGAGAGGAGGTCGTGGAGCTCCATTTGCTGGAAACATGGTTTTAACTGGACGTCCATCAGGCCGTGGCGCACCATTTGCTGGAAATATGGGTAGGAGTGGACGTCCACCAGGGCGGGGCACGCACTTTGATGGAAACAGTAGTAGAGGTCGTGGTGGAAGTCGTGGATCACTTTATAGAGGGTGAGACATTTATGAACTGCATGTCTTACTATTGTGCTATGTTTGACAAAAATGAGTTTTGTTGCATCTGACATAAGCATAGACTCAACACAGTTATCAGTTTGTTAACAAATGTCTGTATGTATTAAATGCTGAATCATTTACCAAATACAACAAATCGGCTGCAGACGTAGACAACTTTTAAAGCATCTTGGCAAAGCTGTGAAAAATCTCCATAGATGAGAGTTTTATAAATTATCATTGAATCGAGCGGAAAACAATGTAGCAAAATGAGAAATTGCATTGATCTATTTTCTGTACATTAATTTGCTTTAAAAGAGTGAATCATGAATCTATATATATATATATAATATATAATATGAGTATAGGTGCTACCTATTTCGGGTAAACATTTATTATATGTTGTGATCGGTGAATAATTCCCCGCGAACTGCAGTTAGCCCCCTTGCTTGCAGCACGATCAGTTATTTACGTCAATTACCAGTCCTACCGACCTAAGCAAAGAAAATAAAAATCATCATCACGTTAAGCTTATATTTAACTTTAAAATATAGCTAAGATTTTACATCCATGAAAATATGATGACAGGTACAACAAATAATCAACTTGCCCTTCATAAAGTACTTCAAATAAAACGATTCCATAATTCACGGAACTACATTTGTGACAAGCCAAACTAACGTTTACTATAATTTCTGTTGTTTTCCTTTTTGGTTCATTTAGTTTAAACTTATTTATTTTACATCGATTATGAAACAAAACAAAACAAAAAAAATCCCAAAGTCAGGACCCGCTCATCACGGGACTCGAACCAGGGACCTTTGATACAAGAGGCCGACGCTCTACCTCTGCACCACTAATATAATGACGTCATATTACAGGAATTTGGATTTATAACTTCCAGAATGTCAAAGGTCAAAAAACCCTTACGAGTTTTATTTGAACTCGTTTTAGAAATAGAAGACGAGTGTTATTAAACGGAAATTATCACACATAAAATTACTTGTGCTCGTTCCTTTTTCGAGTACGTATTATCATATTCAATTATTTTCTCTAGAAGTTTTTTTTGTGTCGATATTTTCTTTTCATCCAATCAAAACGTAACAGAATCGTGACTGCATCTAAAAATCCACTCTGGACACAATTTTTGGAAAGACGGTATAGCAAAATTTTGCAAAGTTCATACACATTACCTATTGACGGGAAACATCGCCGGCTTTGCCGTCGATTTGTTTACCCGTATTAGGGATGGCAACGATTAATCGGTTACCCGGTTAACCGTACGTTTTCCGATTAATCGGTTAGTAATTTTGGTAACCGAGTACTCGGAAGAAAAGATAAAATATATACAAAGTTGTGTTTCACCTTTTGTTCTTTTAAATTTGTCACACGTATCTGACATGAGGTTAATTATTCACACCTCGATTGGCCAGTCATTACTGCGATAACAGCCGCACTCGATTTTATTGATGATCGTTTGTTTGTGTAATTGTCAATTAAAGGACGCTTTGTTTCTTTTTAAAAAAGTTTGATGTCTAATAAAGGCAGAAATTATACTATAATGACTTATTAATTATATTCGGCGTTTGTTTTGATAATACAACTAATTGGAGTGATCGAGTGTGATACATTTGAATTGTTGTCTTTGTAAATTATTATTTACCAACACGATTGTAATTTGAAGTTTGTAACACATTTTCCCCTGAGTTGGTATTTAAAGATATGCAGCTATGTACCTTTTTCAATAAAGGCAAGGTTAAATAAACCCATATGATGATGACCTTTTTCATTCGACATAGCAGACACTTCATTAAAACAGATCTACAGAATATATTGCCATAATGCCGCCTGCTATATCCTTTGTCTGGAAGTATTTCAAACACTGTGCTGATGATAACATTAACAAAGTCAAGTGCAGTTTGTGTGGTAATGAACTGTCTTGGACTGGTGGAACCACTAACCTGCGCAACCATATTCGACTAAAACAGTGGATTTTTATTGTCTATGAATCTATAC
The DNA here is from genome assembly GCA_031761405.1 of Serripes groenlandicus. Taxonomy (NCBI): domain Eukaryota; kingdom Metazoa; phylum Mollusca; class Bivalvia; order Cardiida; family Cardiidae; genus Serripes; species Serripes groenlandicus. The sequence goes on along the minus strand of JASEVX010000001.1, from coordinate 48,477,678 downwards.
GGTTAACCATGCAGTAACCGGTTAGTAATATTGGTAACCGTTGCCATCCCTAATATATATATATAATATATAGATGTATTTTACTATTTAGAAATGCACAGTAAAAGAAAAATATCAAGATATAGACCCAAGCCTTCAACAAAATGAAAATAATGTTTAAATTAGCATAGACTTTTGTGCAATAATCAGTCTGGTTTAAGTTGATATTTCTCCTCAAATAAAACTGCAGGGAAGAAAGTCTGTTGAGGTTTGAGATGTAACCTGTTTTAAAACATTTAAACTCATTCCCACATAAAACAAATACGCAATTGTTGTCTTTGAACAAATCTAGACAAAAATATGGATAATCTCCATTAATGAAGGTACAATTATTGAATAGAGTTGAAAACATAGTGACAAAAGAAGAAATTGTTTATTATAAAACATAGTGGCAAAAGAAGAAATTGTTTATTATGAGCAATATCTCCTTCCACAATGTTTTCAAAAGTATTCACATGCAAATGCTTCGAAATGAATCTGCAGGTGAAAAAGTTTTATATAAAAAGAACAGAAGTTTTTTGTGAACATTCGCTTCCTGTAAGGCAGGGAGATACTTAGGTATTAGGGCTGTAACGATACATTTGAATATTTTGATATAACCGAATACAGGTCTGTCTGGAACATATTCGTTATTCGCTTCATCCAGAAACGAATATTTACTAATATAATCCAAAGCTGTTTGATTTTGACAAAAAGTCGAAAACGTTATTAGCTTCTATACTGTTCTAGTGGGATTTTATTTATCACAAGAGTGACAAGACTTACGAGTCAATCATTATACTTTTTCTAATCATTTGAAATCTGATTTAATTTGTGTTTACATGTTGTTAAATTCATGACAGTATTTGTGAATAAATATTCGTATTCGTATCGTATTCGCCACCTAGTGGATTCGTTACAGCCCTATTAGGGATGGATTTATTTCAAACTTGTAACACTGTATTTTTGCATTATCTTCCTTTTGCAATGTATCAACTTTATCCTTTTACTATATATAGATACTTTCTGACACCTCTGCAGCAGATGACTTTTGAAGACACTGTGACACAAGAAGAAATTGATCAAAATTTGCAATTATTTCTTTTTCCACAATGATTTCAATTCTTTTCAGTAATTATACCAACATTTATAGAGCTTTTCTTTGTGTTTGCCTAGATACTTTCAAAGTCGTCTGCTGCAGAACTGTTGTATGTGGGAAAGGGTTAACTTGGTATGCAGACAAGCAGTCTGTGACCTACAGATGTGCAGTACACAATCATGAATTATAATTCCAGCATGCATACATTTTTAGAAGGAACCCCCTTTGTCCTTTTTTAAGGCTATTTACTGACTAATATATTATGCATCTTTCTGCAGGTGACACCAGTGGCAGAGGACTAGATAAGGAGAAGTAAATAGATCTTTCTGATATGATATCTCTCTTAGCTCTCATTAAAACATATGTTGTGGGTTCTCAAAAGATTAGTCTCACTGAGACGATTCTTTGAGTACCCACATCATAGGTTTTAGAGGTCAAATAATGATTTTAGAGCATGAAAAACACTCCTTATCTAGAGGTCTGCCAATGGTCTTTGTAACCATCATGTTACAGAATTTTAATTGGCTCAATCTCTCGATACATATAACAAAGGCATGCTTTATAGTACAGTGACAAATAAAAAAAAAGTCGATTTTTAAAAAATTTAATGGACCGACTTATTCACGGCTGAAAATCCATATAAGGATTGAATAAACATTATTCCTCTGGTGATTTTTTTTTGGAAATCGCGATAAAGTGAGGCTTTCTGAGTTTTTTCATTTTCATTTTTTAACCCGGGAACGGTTATGAATAATTCCCCAATGATTGTTTTAACAAAATTGTGCTATGAAATGAAACACCAATGTATCAGCTTTTATTTAACATCGAACTTAAGATTCGTATGAAAATAGATTTTGAATTAATTCCACTTTTTTTTTAATGTATGTGACATTCAGCAAGCTTACATGTCAGTTAAAGTATATATTTGTGTTTACATATATGTCATCCGTAGTCGATTTTTACAGAAAAAAAAAGTTAAACAACCCAAGCTGAAGAAATTAAAATATATAAAAATGTGATGGAACATACAAATCAACCTTCATGTGCATTTCCTGTGTACCTGTTATCTTATAGATTTCGTCACTGGCCATGTGTATCTGGCTAGTAAAACAACGATGTTACGCGACTACAGTTTGTTAGGGGCCTTTCATCTGGGATGTACAAAGTCACTATATATACATGTTCACATTTCCATTCATTAATGATGAATTCAATTCAACCAGAATATTTGCATTACATCAAATAAATTACCATAGGTCATGGTGGTGAATCAACTTGCATTAAAACATGCTCCATTGCATTACCATTAGACTGGTCGCAATGCTTTTTGTGCAGACAAAAATCTTATTATAATACGAGATAAGCAATTATTATGTTGTGTCGATAAATTTTAAATGCCGCAAAGCGTCAGTCTGTCTATGAAATGGTTAGTTTACTCTCCATAAATAATTTCAAGGAAAAGGTGTTGTTTCATTCAGTATGCATTGCTAACTTTATGCTGAATTGGAAAAAGGAACCTGGTCCTGAAACCTCACACGAGTCTGAGCATGATGTTGCTTTTCAAAGACTTACAGAAAGTTTACACGATGATCTGTTTGTGAAAAAAGGCATTTTTGATGTCGTTTTTGCTAGAAACGTATTGTTCCTTTCTTCCAAAAGAAATTGGAAGCAATTATACAACTGCTAAACTGCAGCACAAACTAGAAGATCAATATGGTGATTCCATGGTTGTACAGACTCAAAGAGGACAGTGTAAATCAAACATGATTTCCAGTAGCTCGATCAGTGTTTTCGAGGCTATTCGCGCTGCCAGCAGTTTGAAAGCGGAATTACAATTTTCAGAAATTGAAACAAGTTTGTAAAATATTCCATACTCAAAGAAGATCAGACCCTTCACGATGCTGCAAAAAATTTGAGACGTAACTTTGGATCGTTGGAAATTTCAAATGATTACTATCCATCTGCATCAGATGTTTCCATCTCTACAGCATCACAATTTATTTCATGCTCTCTGATTAATTTTCTTACCTGGTTAGTAGATGACAATGTTTTCACATGGAAAATAATTACGAAGGACTCAAGTGATACACAACTTTTAATTTAGCATTGGCCCTTTAGCTGCATCATGAATATGTTTCGAAAAGTCTCATTGAATCTTTACATTCACATGGCTTATGCGCGTTGACACTGAGGTGTGAAAGTTTCTGACGAGTTCAGCGAATCACGCAATTATCAGATCCCAGAATGGGTCATACATCCATAATGGAATAATTGTCCCCACATTTTAGGTGAAGGTTTCATTCAAGGAGAGTCAGACAATGTGGATCTGAATACAGAAAAATTAACGGCAATTTTTTTAAAATACATTCCATTCTATATCTCGAGCAGTATTTCAGGTTGATGACAACCCGACTTCTCAGACAAAATGGCTACAGTCAAAATAAAACGCATTCAAGAAAGATTCCTCGCTCTGGTTGAGAAAACTACTACTGCGCTCATGTTGTGTTTGACTTTCTGTAAGCCAAAAGTAAGATTTGGCCCGCCTAGATGCGTAGATTAATTCATGTTCAGCCAACAAAAATGACTTGTCTGATATGGCTTGGGTACTGCTCCAATCACTGTCACGTGACATTGTTGAACTACCTGTAGTTCGAAATGATACAAAACAAGTAATACCTTTTTGGACAGGCTTCCAGAAAATAATATCTGACAGAAAAGCAATTCACGTAGTCGTTGCCTATCCCCCAATCATAGACGCCAAACCCGCTGACATGGCGACAGTATACACAACAATGCAGACATGCCTCGAGATGTCGACGACAGTAGGCCAGAATAACCAGGTGCAGACCTTTGACCAACAGCTTTATGCCATTGCCCAACAAGTAAAATAGTCTATGCCTGTGATTTACCAAGCGCACATGGTAATGTTAGGCGGATTCCATACTGTATCGTGTTTTCAGCAATCAGGAAGATTTGGGCATCAGCTTGACTTCGTGATTTATTGGTCGATTCAGATCTATCGGAGTTCTTTTATCCTTTTTCGGAAGCTTTTTTCTCCGTTGATATATATTTTCAGAGAGTTTTGTTATAGAGCACTTTTAAATTTTGGGATATTTTTTTAAGAGGCGTAGTAATAATTCTCATTAATGTCAGAGAAGACCGCGATGGAGATTCGACTTTACATCAGACATACAATCTGTGTCTTCTATGTTGCTATATTTCTTCATCGCAAACAAGACAAATTATTCCAAGTGGACACCAGCTTATTTAATTGACATGCTGAATCTCCCCCATGTCTGGAAAGTTTGCAGTCAGACAAAAGCCTGGTATATGGCAACAGAGAAGACTATAATCAAGGATTCGACGGGACGGGCTGTATAGTTGGATTGACTACGCAACAATCTGCTCTTCTTCTATGGACATTTACTAGGCACGTTCTTGCAAGGTACACCTCTGAGATGAGGAAAGGGTCTGGATTTTTTGGCCTCCGATATTGATCATGAAGAGAATAGACATAAAGCCCCTTACAGAGCCCTGTCTCCGGTTTTTCAACGGAGTTTGATTAGTGGTTTAGTTTCTTCAAACACATCTATGAACCTGTTCTCAAAATTTATTAATATCGCCAACAGCCGGAGCATTATCAAAACTGGATTTTGAGAACAGATTCGTCTAAGTGTTTGAAAAAACTAGACCACCAATCAAACTCCTGTAAAACCGGAGACAGGACATTGTAAGCGGTGTAGACTGCGCCATGTTTCATTAAAAAGGGTGAAAAAATAAAAAAGCGACCATGCAAATACGACGTCAAAAGTCATGTGGTATACACACACTGTTATACCTGTTCATGATATATTCAAAAGTATTGGGCCAGTGATGTCTAGTACACTACCAGCTGCTCATGCTCTGACAGGATGCGACACAACGTCTTCTTTTTACGGCATTGGCAAAAACACGGTTTTTAAGGCATTTTGTCAAATCTAGCTGGTGTTAATATTGACACATCTGTTGAAGTGGGCAGACAATTCATCGCTGATCTGATTGACCCCAACAGCAAGGCAACATCTGTACATGAAAATCTCAAAAAACCCAGAGTGAAGTCGGCGGTATCTAAAGATGCTTCCTTAGTGAGACTACCACCACTACCACCAAGTGTACGTCTGGACGAATGCTCATATTTCCAAACCGCCACCCAGATCACCTTTGGATTACGGATGGCGAATGGAAAATAGCTCCAGAGTTCCAATATATTTTGAAGGTCGAATGTCTTCTGAATTTTTACAGGACCTTGTTTGCACATGCAAAGAAAAAACTATTTGTAGCAAATCTTGCGTATGCTACGAACATAATTTGTCATGCACAAACATGTTATTGTCAGAGCAATGATGATTGTAGAAACCAGCTTGACTCATCAGAATGTTTTAGAAGATAGCGATGATGAGAATACTGATTGAACAATTTCCTCTCTCTCTGTCTGTCTGTCTCCCTTTCTATATATCTCTTTCTCGCTCTCTCTCTCAAAAAACCCGCAACCTGCCAGCTCTTTCTCTCCCCACCGCTCTCTCTCGCTCTCCTCTTATCTCTCTCTGTCTCCTCTTTTATCTCTCTGTCTGTCTGTTTCCCCCTCTCTCTATTTCTCTCTCTCTCTCCCTCTCTATATGCATCTCTCTATTCTCTCATATATATATATATATATATATATATATATATATATATATATATATATAAATCTTTCTTGCTCTCTGTCTCTCAAAAAAACCAAACCTGCCAGTGTTCTCCGACCTTGACATGGTTGGTGGGCTTTCAAACCAACTGGAGACCTTTTGTATAGTATATTGATGGTAAATTTAATACTAATCGACATTTCAAATCTGTTTAACCCAAGATTCTGCTATATTTTCCATTTTATACAGTTTTATATAAGTTTTCAAAATGTTGTTTCTAATTAATTACCTATTTGCCTGAGAACTTCATACAATATCGTATACATGCTGTTGTCTTTCAAGCATCAAGATTATTTTTATGTTTCCTATATTTTTGGGGTTTAAATAACCAAAAATGAACGTCATCGTTGCTTTTTACAATGAATCGTGGGTCGGGAGTTCAACTTACTCCTTAATGTTTTCATTTAATGTTCACCAAACTTTTCTGAAAATGTTTATAAACGTTATCAAATACTATTGCATAGCTTAATCTAAGATATAAATATTCTTGTTGAAAATTTAGGTAGATAAAGATGAATTTTGTTATTTTCTTACATGTTGGAAGCAGTGCTACATGTATATCTCTCTAATATCTGGCAATCAGGCCTAGATATGACAAGCTGAATTCATTTTTTTGAAAGTCCACACTTTTTGAACTCACTTTGCAAAAATCTGCACCATATTAGTACTCCACGACAGGCCTTAATCAAAGGGTATTATATTTAGCTTTAAAATAAAACCAAAATCAGCCTTTAGGTAGGTCGGTCCATTAAATTTTTTGATTTCCCCTGCTTGTCACCGCACTATTAGCTCAAGCATACGGCTTGAGTTTTCTTACATAATATTACTTTTAGTTTAATAGCTTTTATTTTCTTTTAGAAATCGTGTCAAAGTAACAATGCAGAATTTACAGATGAGTTCCCATAATCAAGATATGGTCAAAGATATGTTGAGAGACCTCCATGGTGATGATATGGAATTGAATGAGTAAGTGACTTTAACCCTTAACCTGATGTAGACGACTTAAAAAACTTAATGGAAAAAGGAGAATTTTGCTCAAATGAGCAATTTCCACAAAGTTTCTACTACCTGTGTCGAAATGATTCTTCGAAAATCCAGATGATACTTGTTTTGTATGGTACAGTGTTTTACGCAGCTTTCAACGATTATTAAGTTGTATCATACCATTTCCTGGGTACGTTACCAGTACTACTGTTCCATTTATCCTGACATCAGCGAGTCAGTTAAATGCTAACCAAACAGCCCTGAGCGCCAAGGAGGGTACGCAATTACTACCATTTTTAAAGTATTTGGTGTGACTCGGCTGGAGATCGAACCCTGTGACCTCTCGCAACTGAGGCGGACACTCTTCCACTACAAGAAGCATTAAACAATTCAACAAAGTAATTGTCTTAATATTTTTTCTAGGAGTTACCTGTAACTTAAAAAGAAATTTATGTTTTTAATTGCTTTCTTAAATTCTGTCTAAATGTGCTGGAATATTCCCTACACATTCATTTACAGAACCCTTATCAACCCACAACAAATCTTCAATCGACAACTTTGAAAACATCTATGTAAAATTTAGAAAAATTGATTACACAAATGGATGTTATTATTCAAATAAAATCTTGCACATTGTGACAAAAGGAGCTATTTCTCCATTTGCAAGAATGTTTTCATAAATTGTCTACTGGCTAGCAGATGTGGGAAAGGGTTCAATGATAATGAATATTTGATATTATTGGATATTTGTTTCATATAAGTGAGGATGAATATGATGAACTAGATCACAGAGCAGAGAACCAATACTGGATGGTTGACCAGATGAAGATTGCGGATGCTGTCATCAACACAGTCATCAATACACCATCCTCCGATGATTATGACGCGACAAGGGACATCACTGTCAGCTCATTGGCTGTCAACAAATTAGAAAGGTAGTAGTATCCCTTTCCCCCATGCAACATATTTGCAGCAGATGACTTTGAAATAATATTGGCATAAATATGAAAATCTTTACAAATAGGTGTATGCTTTTTGAATAGAGTTGAAAACATTGTGGCAACATAATGAGCAATTTCTTCTTTAGCCACAATGTTTTCAACTGTTTTCAATTATTTTTCTTTTATTTTTAGGTAGTTTCTGTATTTTTTTAAGTAAATATTTTCAAAGTCGTCTGCTGCAGATATGTGAGAAAGGGTTAAAACGAGCAATTTCTACTTTTGTCATCTTGTTTTCATTTTTTTTCAATTATTGTACTTTCATTTAAAGGGAGTTTCCAAATTTTATCGGGTATGTTTTCAAAGTTGTATGCTGCACATTTGTTGAATGTGGTAAAGGTAAATTGTGTTTAATTAATTACAATTCTCGTTTTGTCTCGCCTTCTAGATATGGTTTTCATAAAAGCAAAGCAACAGAAGCCCTCCAAGTGTGTGATAATGATATTGGTCTTGCACTGGAGTACATCCTTGCCAAGTGCTTTGATCTGGATCAAAGTTCTGAAAGTGCCAAAATAGAAGATGAAATATTAGAGCAGCGAGAGGATGAATTGATGGCTTTAAGGTCTATATATGAAGACAATATAAGTGAAAGGATTAAAAATAAAGTGTGGATTTTGAAAATGACATTGGCTCATTTAAAAGAAATTTCAAAACCTAGAAGAGCTGAAAAGCAAGTTATCCGTGTAATGGACACTCGAGAAGTGTGTAGAAACTATCTAAAAGGAAATTGTAGATATGGAACGCGTTGTAAGAGAAAACATGAAGCCCCTCCTGTGTTCGCTGAAAATGGTGCTGAACAATCTGACCAAAACGAATTTGAGTATGAAATTGAAATAAGATTTCCGTCCGGTAATAGATACCCCCAAGATGTTCCTTTTGTTGCCTTTTCAACTATCTCAAGCTTTACTGAAAAGCATATCTGTTTGAATATTACAAGCCATCTAATGACTTTAGCAAAGTCCATGGCAGAAAATTGTGAACCTAGTATATTTACACTAGTCAGTGAGTTAGAGAATGAAGATTTTCTAAATGATGTTGTGAGATTACCTCCCCATGAATTTAGTCGTCCCCCTGGTTCTAGACCTTGGTTGAAAAAAGAAACGAAGACAGTTGAAAACATTGTGATACCTATCAAGGAATCCAATAAAGATTATTTAAATGACAAGGACCTTGAAACAGCAACCAATTCAATGTTACGGATGACAGAAAATGAAGAAAAACTCAGAAACAGTAGAGGTGATAACAGCCAGGAAAAGATTGAAGTGAAAAAATCACCAAGCAAGGAAGCATATAGGAAACCGAATCCTGGAGAAGTGCTTAGGACAAACAGACGATTGGTGGATGAATTTAAAAAGAAAAAGGTAAATATTGTAGACTCAACGACTATGTGAAAGGGACTGATAGATAACTTCTAGATATCGACGACTTGCGTTATCGCTGGATTTATGCTTAACCCTTTCCCTCATACGACAATTCTGCAGACGACGAATTTGAACATATTTTGTAAAAACATAGAAAATCTCCATAATTGAATGGATAACATATGACTAAAAGTGGAAATCATTGTGGCAAAAGGAGAAATTGCATGTTTTGTGCAATTACTCTTTTGTCACTATGTTTTCAAAAAGCCGTCTGCTGCAGAGGTGTCCGAAAGCGTTTATATGAGGGAAAGGGTTAATTCATTTCTGTATTGTCAGCTTCATAATTCATTTGAGCCGTTCCACGAGAAAACCAACATTGTGCGTATCGTATTGACGCAGAGTCAATAATGTTGGTTTTCTCGTGAAACAGCTCATTTATGTATTGTCAGCTTCATTGTTCATTTTACTAAAGTGTTTATTATGAAAACAAACCAGTGATAAAATCATGCAAAACGAGATAGCAGCAGTGTAGCAGCAGTTCTTATTGCTTGTATGAGCAATCCAAGCTGCTGCTACGCTGTTTTCAAAACACGGTTCTCTTCCAGGAAATAGTTAATGATATATTTTCCCATATTCAAGTTATTGCGAGTCCATTGTTTATCTATTTCACCAATTAATCTCAGTAGTAAATCAGCTAGACTTATGATAATAAGTATTTTAATTGAGAAAGAAAGTGCTTGTACAACATTTTTATACCCCCTTCGAAGAAGAGGGGGTATATAGGAGTCACTGTGTCGGGCTGTCGGTCGGTCGGTCAGAAGCCATATTTTGTCCGGCCTATTTCTTACAAACCACTGGGCGGAATTCAATAATATTTTAGATGAAGCTTCTATACCAAGAGGAGATGTGCATATTCTAAAGGTCTTACAATTGCATGTTATTTTACAGAGTAATGGCCCTTTTGGGGGTATTTATCATCTTCAGTGATAGTTCTATTTTTGTTTGGCACTAATTCGCACTTCTTCTTTGTGTTGGAGACAATGGCTCAGACATAGTGGTAATATCTTAACTCAACATCAATGTAAAATAAATATGTTTAATATCAGATCTCTTTAAAAACATTTGATTTGCAAATGTCAAGGCGATTAAACTCTTTGCTATTATTAATTCTTCCCACATTGAATGCGTCTGGTTAAAATAACAGATGTTATTGAAAAAATGATATTAATTAATGCTCCATTTTTAAATAGAGTAGAAATAAATGTTGTATTATCTAGTTTTCGCAATTAACTCTTATCTCTTTCCCACAATGTTTTTAAAAGTTTACTTCAGTAACGCTTTAAGATAATATTTCTTTAGGGAAAGGGTTGAATAAATTTAAAGTACATATATTGATGGCTTCATGCAAAACGGTGGTAACTAGATCTTGTAACAAGACGTAGTAAAAACCGTTTTACAATGTAGCCCTCAATAAATTATCTGTTTTCCACATTCAGACACCTTATGAAGTATCTGCAGCAAACGACTTTTGGAAACATTGTAACAAAAGGAGGCACTAATAATTATAAAATTTATTTCTTTTGTCAAAATGTTTTCATCTTTATTCAAATAACTATAAATATTTTTTTTTACATGTATAGAAATATAGTTTTTTTGCCTAGCTGTTTTCAAAGTCATATGCTGCAGATTTGCTGTATGTATAATAGAATTTACCTTAACCCTTACCCATTCTGAGGCATCTGCAGCAGATGACTTTTGAAACCATTGTGAAAAAAGGAGAAATTGCTCTAATTTTTTCTAGATGATTTCAAAGTCGTCTGCTGCTAATATGTCGTATTTGGGTAAGGGTTAACAGTTCCATTTGTTTTTAGGAATCGGCCAAATACAAAAGTATGCAAGGTGTCAGACAGAGCCTGCCAGCCTGGGATAAACAACACGAGATATTGGAGGCCATCAAGTCAAACCAAGTGGTTGTCATTAGTGGCATGACAGGGTATGAGACCTCATATTACCGATTACACAAACCATTTCTGGGTTCAACTTTAGTAGCGCCCCACTTTCCCAAAGATACTAGAAAATATTTGGAGGGACACCAAAGTTCCCAGGCCAGATGTTCAAATTCTGCATTTGTGGATACAGTAACAGACAAATTTTGAAAATTTAATGGGGATAAAAAAAAGCTCTCACCAATAATAATAAGTAAATTAAAACAATCCTTTTTTAAAAAGTTCATAAATCATGTTAGTTCCTTAATTTTGTGTGCCCTGCCATTCGCTGAATCTGCAGAAGACAATATTTTGAAATTTTATAGCAAAAGGGGAATTTTGTTGTATAAAGACAGAAACAACCTCAGCTTTATCAGTTGAAATCTACAGTTATAATCCTTTCCCACAAACAACAAATCTGCAGCAAACATCTATGAAAATCTTTCATCAAAATATGGAAATGAAAATAAAAATGATTAAATGGAGTTGAAAACATTGAGGCAAAAGGTATCTGTATGTGGGAAAGGGTTACGTTTTGCATACAGACCTATAAGAATAACTCATTAGAGAAGCCCATGTCTACAATGTTTTTGCCTCTACACAAAGGTCCAGATAATGGGGAGTAAACTAGTCTTTTACTCACAATAAATCTCTTCTTATTACCAAACCAAGCACCTTTGATGTGATACTCAAATGAACAATCTCAGTGAGACAAACCTTTTTACTTCTCTTTCCCACATGCAAAAAAATCAGCAGAAGACTACTTTGAATTAATTCAGGCAAAAAAAACCAAGATAGTGTTTAACCCTTTCCCTCGTATAGACGATTTCTGATGCCTCTGCAGCAGACGGCTTTTTGAAAACATAGTGACAAAAGAAGAAATTGCTCAAAACAAGCAATTTCTCCTTTTGCCACAATGTTTTCCACTTTTTGTCATAGGTTATCCATTCAATTATAGAGATTTTCTAGTTTTCTAGCTTTTGACAAAATATGTTCAAAGTAGTCTGCTGCAGAATTGTCGTATGAGGGAAAGGGTTAAACCTTTTCCAATGTTGACCCATTTTGACGCATCTACAGCAGACGACTTTTGAAATCATTGAAGCGAAAATTAAGTAATTTCCCTCTCTGCCACAACGTTTTCAACTCTAATCAATATTTATATTTTCATTTATATAGATTTTCTCTATTTTTGTCTGTATGTTTTCAATGTCGTCTGCTGCAGAATTGTTGTTTGTGGGAAAAGGTTAAGGATCCAATAAAGATTTCTCTGATATGAAATATTCACCTTATCTAAAGCTCTGAATGCCATTTGAAAGTTTCAGGCATTAAAATACTTCTTCTTTTATTATACTATAAACAGATGTGGTAAAACGACCCAGGTACCACAGTTTATCCTTGACCTATATCTGAGTTCTGGTGACCCTCACCTCTGTAATGTATTGTGCACACAACCTCGTCGTATCTCAGCTATAGCAGTAGCTGAACGGGTGGCTCAAGAAAGGGCTGATACCTTAGGAAGGATGATTGGATATCAGATAAGACTGGAGAAAATGCAGGTAATGTGTTTTGTCTTTTCCTTTTACAGACAACTTTTGGAAGCATTGTGGGAAATGAACAAAAGTGCAATTTGAGTAAATTTCCCTTTTCCTTTTATGTTTTCAGCATATACATTATATATAATTTCAATGAATATTACCTCAGTTGTTTTCAAAGCAGATGACTGAAAGTAGTGTATTCGATATATCAATAAATATTAAAGAGGTCTTGAGTCATATCCTAGAAGTAATGAATACAATTTTAACCATTTAGCCAGGGACACTTTAATATAGTGTCCCTGGTTTAGCTGATAGATTATTTATACCTCTGCAGAAGATGACTTTTGGAAACACTGTAGAAACAGAAACATTCGGTAAAAATGATCAATTTTTCTACAATGTATTCATCTCTATATGAAAATATACCTCAAATTTTCTGTATGCTACATTTTTATACCACTGATAAACGAAGTTTAGAGGGGGTATATTGGAGTCACCATGTGGTTGGTCCATTGCAATTTTCCTTGTCCGGAGCATAACTTTATTATGCCCTTTGTTACTTTTTCTTGTTCGTAATGTCTTGTCCAGAGCATAACTTTAAAACTAACTGTTGGAATTTAATAAAACTTCAAACGATGATACAACACATTGAGAGGAAGTGTGGTGAACAGGACCATAACTCTACTTAACCTAATTACAGAGTTTTTGCCCTTTCTTATTTATTCTTGTCCGGAGAATTTCTTTATAACTAATAGATGGAATCTAATAAAACTTCATACAATGGTAGAGCACAATGAGAGGGAGTGCAGTGTTCAAGAACCACAACTCTAATTTACATAATTACAGAGTTATTGCCCTTTGTTACTTTTTCTTGTTTGTAGATTATTGTCCAGAGCATAACTTTTAAACTAATTGTTGGAATTTAATAAAACTTCACACAATGATACAACACTTGGAGAGGAAGTGCGGTGTACAGACACCATAACTCTACTTTACCTAAATACAGAGTTATTGCCCTTTGTTACTTTTTCTTGTCCGGAGAATTACTTAATAACTAATAAATGGGATCTAATAAAACTTCATACAATGGTAGAACACAATGAGAGCAAGTGCAGTGTACAACAACCATAACAATAATTAAATTAATAAGAGAGTTATTGCCCTTTGTTACTTTTTCTTGTCCGTAGAGTCTTGTTCGGAGCATAACTTTAAAACTAATTGTTGGAATTTAATAAAACTTCAAACGATGATACAACATATTGAGAGGAAGTGCGGTGTACAGGAATCATAACGCTATTTTACCTAAATACAGAGTTATTGCCCTTTGTTACTTTTTCTTGTCCGGAGAATTACTTAATAACTAATAGATGGAATCTAATAAAACTGCATATTATGGTAGAGCACAATGAGAGTAAGTGCAGTGTACAAAAACCATAACTCTAATTTACATAATTACAGAGTTATTGCCCTTTGTTACTTTTTGTTGAGCATTAAAAAAATCTCAAAACTATTGGATGGAATTTAATATAACTTCATGTTATGATACAACACATTGAGAGGAAGTGCAGTGAACAAGAACCATAACTCTATTTTAGCTAATTACAGATTTATTGATTTTGTTACATTTTCTTGTTCGTAGAATTATTTTCATCGCCCTTTCTTACTTTTTTCTTGTCCGGAGATTATCTTTAAAACTACAAGTTGGAATTTGAGGTGGGGTTTCTTATTATTCCACTACCTATCCTATCAGGGCAACGTTCGGGGGTATTAATCACATTCAGTGATAGTTCTAGTTTTCTTCAGAATATCTAGCTGTGAAATTTACACTTCATCTGTATTTGTATTTGTGTTATAATATGCTTTAACCCCCTATCCCACATACCACCGTTCTGCAGTGGATGACTTTTAAAATATCTAGGCAAATATGTGCAAATCCTTATGAATGAAAGTAGTTTTTAAAAAAAGAGTTGAAAACATGGCAAAAACATTATGTTTTTAAAAGTTGTCTGCTGCAGAGAGGTCAGAAAGTGTTTGTAATTGGGAAAGACTCAACATTTATTCAAAGCTCTATGCTCAAAGAGGATTTTAAACAATTAACAAAAATGAGAACGGTTAATTCTATGATGCACAGTAGTTACCCTTTCCCACTTGTAGATGCATTCTGACATATCTGCATACGACTTTTGAAAATATTGTGACTAATAGAGAAATTGCTCAAAATGAGCCATTTTACCATTTGCCACTATGTTTTCAACTTTTTTCAGTAACTTTTCTTTTATTTATAGAGATTTTACATCTTTTTGCATGATTGTTTTCAAAGTTGTCTGCTGCAGATTTACTGAATGATGGAAAGGGAAAGGGTTGAGTACATTTTATATACATTTCAGTCATCCATGACCAGATTACTATTCTGTACAACAGGGATTGTGCTGCGGCGTCTAGAAGGGGACACAACTCTGGATGGAGTCACCCATGTTATACTGGATGAAGTACATGAAAGAACAGAAGAGAGGTCAGAACTACTTTGAATTTGTAGTACATACATTCTCACTTACTTTGAAATTCAGACCGATTCTTTTATATTTACCTGATTTGATTTAGAGTTGTTTGTTTAAAAAATCTAAGTTGTATCTATAAATTTAGAGCTATAGTTTCAATGGATTTCATATCATTTTCTTTTCCCTCATATGTCAAATCTGCAGCAGATTACTTTGAAAATATCAAGATATTGAAAATATATAAACAGGAAAGTATAACTATCAAATAGAATTGAAATTAATGTGACTAAAGGATTAATTGCTCATTATGAGTGCAATATTTTCAAAAGTTGTCTGTTGCAAATACATCATATTGCAGGTGGAAAAGGTTTAAACATATAACATATTTTTGTTGTAAACTTGTGTAAATGTATATATTTCAGTGATTTTCTGCTGATGTATTTACGAGATATGTTACCTCAACGACCAGATCTGAAAATCATCCTGATGAGTGCCACCATGAATGCAGAACTGTTCTCAGGCTATTTTGGTGGATGCCAAGTTGTTGATATTCCAGGTTTTAGTCGAATTGTATTCATTTACATCCATTTCTTAATTAAACCCTTTCACATATACAACAAATCTGCAGTGAACTTTGAAAACATCTTGACAATAGGGTGACAAATCTACATAAATGAGAGTTTTATTGTTAAATAGAGTTAAAACATAACTTATGAAACATGGTGGCAAAAAGAGAAATGGCTCATCATGAGAAATTTTCGTTTTTGCCAAAATATTTAAAAATCGATTAAAAAAATCCTTTAATTTATTGAAATTTATGCATCTGCAGCAGATGAGTTTTGAAAACATTTCGACAATATGAAAATTGCTTTAAATGTAAAATTTCTCCTCGTGTCACAATGTTTTCAACACATTCTTCAATATTTAAACTATCATTTATAGATATTTCCAATATTTTTCCCCAAAGTCATCTGCTGCAGAATTGTTGTACATGTATGTTGGGAAAGGTCAAGTGATTTTCTTGTTTCTTGGATGATTTGATTGTGGGACATAGTAGATCGTCTATGGGAGATTCCTGCTAGAAGTGGGAGATATAGGTCTTCCAAATATGCTGTGTTGGTAAGATTCCCAGATACAAGTGACTTTGGTTGATATGTCTATAAACAAATTGTCATAACATTGTCGGAGAATGAATCTGTTAAAAATTCTGCTTTTAAACAATTATTTAATGAAATGAATTTTCAAATGTCTAGATTTTAAAGGCTTACAATGTTTTAAATTTTAAGGAATTAAAAATAAAGATTTCCAATACATGTAATAGATTAAATGTTGCACTTATCTAGACTTTTTAGCTCACCAGAGCACATAGTGCTCAAGGTGAGTTATTGTGATCGCCTTTTGTCCGTCGTCCGTGGTTCAGCGTCTGTGGTTCGTAGTTTGTCGTCCGTCATCAACATTTGCTTGTTAACACTCAAGAGGCAACATTTTGCATCCAATTTTTAGCTCTACTGGCCAAAGGCCAGAAGGGCTTATGTTGTGGTGATTTGTCCGTCGTCCGTGCGTGCTTGCGTGCGTGCGTCCGTCCGTAAACAATTTCTTGTTAACACGATACAGTCTTCACTTTTGATTGTATTTCAACTAAACTTATACAGTAGTTAGATATCCATGAGAGCTCGGTTCCTTTCTAAAACTAGCAAGATCCGCCCATGCATGACTGGATTATGGCCCTTGAAATGGTCAAAATTGCTATAAAAGAGCTTGTTGACACGATACAGTCTTCACTTTTGATTGTATCTCAACTAAACTTATACAGTAGTTAGATATCCATGAGAGCTCGGTTCCTTTCGAAAACCATGAAAACTATGGCCCTTGAAATTGTCCAAATTGCTATAATTGAGCATGTTAACACAATAGAGGCTCCATTTACTATCTGATCTTCACCAAACTTAGATAGTAGTTAAATATTGATGAGAGCTTGGTTCCTTTTGAAAATCAGCCAGATTCGCCCATGCAAGACTGGATTATGGCCCATGAAATTGCAAAAATTGCTATAATACAGCTTGTGAACACAAAAGAGCCTCCATTTACTATCCGATCTTCACCATACATACATGCTCTGGATTGAAAATGACCAAAGAACCATACCAGTAGAGCATAGGCCCTCATGGGCCTCTTGTTATGAAAGATTATCAGAACATATATCTCCATCAACTCTAGGCCAAATTCGAAACTGGGTCATGTTGGGTCAAAAACTAGGTCACTAGGTCAAATTAAAAGAAAATCTTGTTAACACTCTGGAAGCCACATTTTTGGCATGAGCATGTTGAAACTTTGTCAGAATGTTTGTCTAAGTAATATCTAGGCCAAGTTTGAAACTGGGTCATGTTCGGTTAAAAATTAGGTCACTAGGTCAAATTAAAGGAAAATCTTGTTAACACTCTGGAAGCTACATTTTTGGTGTGAGCATGTTGAAACTTTGTCCAAATGTTTGTCTTAGTGATTTCTAGACTAAGTTCGAAACTGGGTCATGTCTTGTCAAAAACTAGGTCATTAGGTCAAATTTATGAAAAATCTTGTTAACACTCTGGAAGCCCCATTTTGTCTTGATGATATCTAGGCTAAATTCAATAATGGGTCATTTTGAATCTTTGTCAGAATATTTGCCTTGAAGATATCTAGGCCAAATCAAATAAGGATTTGGTCAATTCAAAAACTAGGTCACTAGGCCATATTGTATAAAAATCTTGTTAACACTATAGAGATTGCATTTTTGACTTGAGCAGCTTGAAATTTTGTCAGAAAGTTTGTCTTGATGATATTGCCATTGGCACTGAAAGAGTTAAGTATTAATAAGCCCATTCTCAGGTGAGCGATCCAGGGCCTCATGGCCCTCTTGTTTATTCCTATGAACAAAATACTTTAGCAGCATTGTGGGAGAAGTAGAAATTATTCATTAATCCTTTCCCACATATGGCAATCCTGTTGCAGAGGGCCGAGCCCCGGTAGCGACATGGGCTGTCAATCCAGGGGTTGTCAATCCAGGGGTTGTGAGTTCAAATCCCGGCCCAGCCAACTTTCTTTGCGAGGATTGACAAAAGTTAATGTGACATGCATCATTCGTCTTCCACCAATAGGCTAAGTCTATGTGGAAAAACAGCCAGTTGCTTGGGAAGATTGTTGTGTGGAGTACTGGTGTGAGAAAACCAGGAAATGCATGAGTAGGTGAACTGGCACCGTTATATAACTGAGAAATTGTTCAAAACGGCGTTAAACCCCAATCAATCAATCAACTTTTGCAGAAGACATCAAAAACATTTTATCAAAATTATGCAAACCCTCTGTGAATGGAAGTACATGTATAAATTATTGAATAGAAATTAAACCATTAGGGAAATAGTCGTCTATTTCAGATGCATCAATATGTGTCTACATGTGGGAAAGGGTTAAGATTAGTTTCTTCTTGTCCAACAATGTTTTTTGAAACTGTATTAAAAACTGAACTGCCATTTTTTAGATGTTTTAAAGCATTAACTTGTTCCCACTTGTTTCGGATGCCTCTGCAGCAGATGACTTTTGAAAACATTGTGACAAAATGAGAAATTGCTCAAAACAAGCAATTTCTCCTTTTGTCACAAAGTTTTCCACTGTATTCCATAATCATCTTTTTATTAGTTAGAGTAAATTCATATTTTTGCTTAGATATTTCCAAGCTCGTCTGCTACAGATTTATTGGATGTGGGAAAGGGTTAAGATATCATACAAGGTGTATAGTTAATAGTTATCGCATATCTGTTTCAGGCAGGACATTTCCTGTGGAGCAGTATTTCCTAGAAGATGCAGTTGAATTTACTGAGTATGTAGGCATCAAGTACTTTGTCAATTTAAACATAATGCAACTGATACCACTTCTAATGCCCCTGTACTTTTGCAGGAAATGTAGCATATTTTTAGCTTGTCTGTTTTTCGAGACAAGTGTGATACTCTTTGGCATCATCGTCTGCTTTGTCACAAAACTTTAACCTTACCTTATAACTCAAAAACTGCTCAATATTTTTAATGAAACTTGGTACACATGTTCCTAGAAAAAATATGTATGTCTATACCAATTCACATAATTCTGGCTTGAATAATTATTCATAAATGTCCCTTATTCGACTTAGAATAAAATATATCAGCGATGGCATTCGCTGTGCGTCGCTCTTGTTTTCTTTTTATTTTCTTCAGGTTTTAGCTCAATTCTAATTAACAATTTCTCCTTTTGTCATAATTATGTCTCCCCCTGTATACAGGGGAGATATATTGTTTTTGTCCTCGGCGTCTGTCTGTCTGTCTGTCTGTCTGTCCTTCTGTCTGTCTGTCCGAAATCGTGTCCGCTCCATATCTCCAAGACGGCTTGAAGGATTTTCATGAAACTTGGCTCACATGTTCACCTCATCAAGGCGACGTGCAGAACCCGCGTCTCGACAATATAGGGTCAAGGTCAAGGTCACGCTTGAAGGTCAAAGGTTTGAGGCTTTATTTCGTGTCCGCTCCATATCTCCCAGACGGCTTGAAGGATTTTCATGAAACTTGGGTCACATGTTCACCTCATCAAGGCGACGTGCAGAACCCGCGTCTCGACAA
Organism: Serripes groenlandicus; assembly: GCA_031761405.1. Taxonomy (NCBI): domain Eukaryota; kingdom Metazoa; phylum Mollusca; class Bivalvia; order Cardiida; family Cardiidae; genus Serripes; species Serripes groenlandicus. Next base: position 48,457,856 of record JASEVX010000001.1, on the reverse strand, counting down.
TATAGGGTCAAGGTCAAGGTCACACTTGAAGGTCAAAGGTTTGAGGCTTTATTTCGTGTCCGCTCCATATCTCCGAGACGGCTTGAAGGATTTTCATGAAACTTGGGTCACATGTTCACCTCATCAAGGCGACGTGCAGAACCTGCGTCTCGACAATATAGGGTCAAGGTCAAGGTCACGCTTGAATGTCAAAGGTTTGAGGCTTTATTTCGTGTCCGCTCCATATCTCCCAGACGGCTTGAAGGATTTTCATGAAACTTGGGTCACATGTTTACCTCATCAAGGCGACGTGCAGAACCCGCGTCTCGACAATATAGGGTCAATGTCAAGGTCACGCTTGAAGGTCAAAGGTTTGAGGCTTTATTTCGTGTCCGCTCCATATCTGTCCCAAATTTATAGGTTGGAATGTTTTGAGAGATTTTGACAGATATTTGAGGGGAGACATCTGTTTTTTGCAAAAACAATTCTAGTTTTGTTTAATGTTGCTTAATAATTATGCTTTCATTTATTTAGATATTTGTTTATTTTTGATGGCATGTTTTTAAAATCATCTGCTAGATTTGTTGTATGTGGGAAAAGGTTAAACAAAAATGTCTGCTTGGAAAATGCTTTGGTAGAAATATATCTACAGTGACCTTCTACAAAGTGTGTTTATAACAATTTGATAGGTACAAAACATGGCCCCTATGAGTTGGAACATTTTTCACTCATTCTATGTGGCAAAACATTAAGTTGCATTAATCATAATGATTTAAATCTTGTAAATATTAATCATTTCTGAAAAGGCATATTATCTGGTGAGCAATACAACATGGCCCTCTTTTGTCTTTTGCAAATTAGAAGATTTGTTAAATCTTAACAGATTTGTGATGGAAGAAGACTCACCCTATGCCAGACCCTTAAAGAACATGAATTACGTGATACGCGGTCTAGAAAGAGAGGAGGACCAGTCAGTGTGTGAAGAGGGTTCTGGTCCCCAGCATATAGCAAGTAATAAAGTACAAGACCAAAACCTGTCTGTGAAACAACTGTATTTGAGATATCCAGGTGAAGTGTGTGTTTGATTCAATGCCTCAACTGAAATTTTTATGCTCCTAAAATCTGGGATTCATGGGATTATAGTATTTTTCCTGTCTGTTTGTTTATTTGTCTGTCTGATGCAAAAACGTTAGCATTGACTGTAAATTCTGACCCTTCAAAGATTGGGCTTATATATTTGGTATATGTATTTTTTGTGACAAGATCTTTTTAATAATACCAGAATGCTTTATCTGAAATTGAGCTTTGACCTGCTTTTTAAAGAAAATAACACTTGATTGTTGCCCAGGGGCTTGTTGTGTTTCACAAGCACATAATGTGAAAACTGCAAAAAGGATGTTTGTGAATGAGAAAAAACAATTTTACATTTATATTTATTTACCATATATAACATATCATTATCTATTTTGCCAGGTCTTCAAGTCTGGCAAAAATACGTTTTGTGAATAGAGAAAATAGTGGAAAATGCATTTATCTATATTATTTGTAGCCCAATAAAAAAGGATGTTTGTGAATGAAAAATTCTAACGCCTCTGCAGCAGACGGCTTATTGAAAACATGGGGACAAAAGAAGAAATTGCTCAAATTAAGCAACTTCTCTTTTTGTCACCATGTTTTCAACTCTATTCAATTATTGTTCTTTCATTTAAAGGTATTTTTTGTGCTTTTGCCTAGACGTTTTCAAAGTCGTCTGCTGCAGATTTGTTGTATGTGGGAAAGGGTTAAAGCTTTTGATTTAAAACAACTATAAGTTTACATGTTCCATGCTTATCTTCCCTGGCGCACAGCATATATGTTTTTAAAATTCTGTTACAGATTACCATAAATTGACAGTAAAGACTATGGCAATGCTTGACCATACAAAAATCAACTATGACCTTATTCTTACACTGATGTCCTGGTTGGTTACAGGCAACCATGAAGATCTAGAGGTATGCACCTTTTATGACCCTTCCAATGACATAAGTTTTTTGTTACCAGTAGATGACAATCTCAACCATCTTCTTCCCTCATACAGCAAGTATGAAGCAGACGACTTTGAAATGATATTTGAAAAAACCTGAAAAATCTCCATTAAATAAAGTTTTATAATAAAATATAGTTGAAAACCTTGTGGCAAAAGGAGAAATTGGGCATTATGAGGCATCAGAAAGCATTTATACGAGGGAAAGGGTTAGTTAATTAATCAAATCTTGCTGTGTAGCCAGTGCACTACTATTTTCGAGCATATGGTGTTAACCTATTTTATGCAGTGTTCCAGATGTCAGGAGTTCGCATTCAATTAACTTTGACAGTAACAACAACCTTATGTATAACCCTTTCCCTCATATAGGCACTTTCTGACGCCTCTGCATCAGACGGCTTTTTGAAAACAGTGACAAATTAGGAAGTTGCTCAAAACGGGCAATTTCTCCTTTTGTCACAATGTTTTCTCCTTTTGACACAATGTTTTCCACTTTTAGTCATAGGTTATCCATTCAATTATAGAGATTTTCTATTTTTTGACAAAGTATTTAAAGTCGTCTGCTGCAGAATTGTCGTATGAGGGAAAGGGTTAAGCTATTTTGTCTGATATAAGCCAGGAGCCTAAAAAAGTCCAGGGCTGTACAATGGACAACATTGTTGAAAATATAATGAGACAAAGGAAATCTTCATAATGAGCATTTTATCCCTTTCTCAAAATGTTTTCTACTATGTCACAAAATATCATTTTACAGTTTGTCCAGATGATGCATTATGTTGATTAGATATATTTATTTTGGAAGTTTACATTATTTACTCTTTTCCTACCTGAAGAAGTATTGTTACACCTCTGGAACTAGGACTCATGTCAACATAGTGGCAAAGAAAGAAATTGCCAATAATGAGCAATTTTTAGATCACCTAGAGCCAAAGGCTCAAGGTGAGCTATTCTGATCACTCTGTGTCCGTCGTCCGGCGTCCGGCGTCCGGCGTTAACTTTTAGCTTTAAACATCATCTCCTCCTGAACCGCAAGAACAATTTCCACCAAACATCACAGGAATGTTCCTTTGGTGGTCCTCTTTCAAAATTGTTCAAAGATTTAAATTCCATTGAGAACTTTGGTTGCTGCGGCATCAATCAGAAAGGGGACAAAATGTCCAAACTTTAAAAATCTTCTCCTCCGAATCTGCCTGTCAGATTCAAATATAATTTGGTAGAAATGTTCCTTGGGTGACCCTCTATAAAAATTGTTCAAGCCATACTGATTGGTCGAAAAACATGGCAGTCAGGCGGCATCAAAAAAGGGGCAAAATGACAATACTTTAATAAAGCATCCTTATAAAAGTGCTTGTCTGATTTAAAGATAGTTTTGTAGAAATGTTCTTTCATTGATCATTTACATACTTTGTCAAGCCATATTGATTTGTTGAAAGGCATAGCAACCAAGCAGCATCAGAAAAGGAGTAATTAAACATTTTGCTTCAAATGACATATGGTTATTAGATTTATGGTCTAAGGGAGGTAACACTTGGCAGAGTATTATGCAAGGGCAATCTCCTTCGCAGAGTTGTCGTTCCTTACACTCACCATACATGTATCAAAACATGAGTAAAACGACCAAACTTTAAAATCCTTTTCCTCCATAATCTGCTTGTCAGACTCCAAGATAATTCAGTAGAAAGAATCCTTAAATGCCCCTCTAAAAAAACTGTTCAAGCCATATTGGTTTATATTAAAAACAGATCAAGAAAGGTGCAAAATGACAAAAACTTAATAATTCAATTCTAATTGAAGTTCTTGTTAGATTTCAAGATATAAATGACCTTTACTTATAAGCTGTTTCTTGAGAAGTGTTCACTCCTTGAAGTTCTAATTGCACTCCTTGATCTTTTTCCCAGATATTTCTACTAATTTACTATCAATCAGGTGATCGATTTAGGGTCATCTCGGCCCTCTTGTTCCATTTGTCACAATGTTTTCAACTCTTTTCAATATTAACCCTATCCCACATACAGCGAATAAGCAGCAGACGACTTTAAAGACATATCCCTCCGACATGTGGAAACTCTCTATAATGGGAAGTATTATTATTAAATAGAGTTGAAAACATATTGACAAAAAGGGAAAATGCTCGTTTTGAGTAATGTTTCCTTTTATCACAATGTTTTCAAAAGTCACTTGCTTCATAGGCGTCAAAAAGGTTCTCTTTGTGGGAAAGGGAGGGTTAAAGGTAATTTCAATTTCAGAGATTTACCATATTTTTTATCTGATGTGTTTTCAATGTTGACAGCTTCAGGTTTGATGTTAGTGGGAAATGGAGTTTTAACCCTTTCCCTTATACAACAAATCAGCTGCAGACAACTTTGCAATTTTTCCTTTTGCCACAATGATTTCAAAGGTCGTCTACTGCAGAGGACTCAGAAAGAGTCTATATGTGGGAAAGGGTTAAATTTGATTACCTGTGATACATTGACATGTAATAATCATTCATTGTTTGTATGATATTACAGTTTCCTGAAAATGGTGCTATCTTGGTATTCATGCCCGGCTATGCAGAGATTCAAACATTGTATGATATGTTGCTGTCAAGCTCAGTGTTTGGATACAGAAATAAACACAGGTAATATTTGTTATATTGAAGGCTTAACCCTTTCCCTCATATAGACGCTTTCTGCAGCAGACGGCTTTTTGAAATCATAGTGACAAAAGAAGAAATTGCTCAAAACAAGCAATTTCTCCTTTTGCCACAATGTTTTCCACTCTTAGTCATAGGTTATCCATTCAATTATAGAGATTTTCTATTTTTTGACAAAATATGTTCAAAGTCATCTGCTGCAGATTTGTAGTATGAGAGAAAGGTTTAAACCCTATGGTGGGTTAATGCAGAACTATTGTAACTGTATCCTGAAACACAATACTTTGACATCAGACTGATTATCAAATCGTTTTGTAGAAATGTTCCATGGGTGAACCTCTACCTAATTCCTTCTAGCCATGTGTATTATGTCAAAAGACATGGCCACCAGGGGGTGCTGTTTTTACCTTTATGCCCAGAGTGTGGGATTTAGAAACTTATTGTCTGAATTTGAAATACTTACTGGTACATAAACATTTCTTTGGTGACCTTGTAAGTCATATTATTTTGACAAAATACAGACATCATAGGGTGTGGGTTATTTCCCTTTGTGACAGTGAAAATTGAATTCTCCTCTTGGGCCTCAAGTATTAGCTTTCCTGACTGCAAAATGAGTTATTGTGGTTTGCATGACAAATCACATTTCATTACTCATGTGAGCGATCCAGGGCCGTCATGGCCGTCTTGTTATATTGTTAAGGTTTTTAAGATTTTAAAATGGTAAGTTGATATTGTGATATTTCTTTCCTTATTCTATTTGCAAAACGTTTATGTATATTGATGGTAAAGTAATAACATAGGTTTCTTTGATACAGATATCTGAGTACACATGTGCAGCAGATGACATTAGCATACTTTTTTGAGGAAAGGATAATTTTCTCATGATGTTTCTTCTTTTCTTTCTCTATCTGTATATTATGATTCCAAACACACAGGGCTAACTGTTATCTTTAGATATTTTTAATCTTGACAAAATCTTAACTGTTTCCCACATACATCAAATCTGCAGCAGACAAGCTTAAAAATTTGTCATTAAAAATATGGAAAATCTTTATAAATAAAAGTTCAATTATTAAATTAAGTTGAAAATATTGTGTAAAAAGGAGAAATTGCTCTCCTTTTGCCACAATATTTTCAAAAGATGACAGTATATGCGTCAAAATTCATCTACAAACAGGAAAAGGTTAAAAAAATATTGTCAGATAATGGACTAGGTAATATTGTTGAATATTTTATATCTTTCCAGATTCAGAATTATTCCTTTACATTCAACACTATCATCAGAGGACCAGAAGTCTGTGTTTTCGTAAGTCTTTAAAACAAATTTGAAAATATTAGAATACTGTTGGGGCTTTAAATTTGCAGTTCCGAATATTGTGTTTAGTAAAGCTTTTTTTGATGTCGATGCCTTAAATTTATAAATAACACAATCTTTATGGTTATTTGTAATGACAGTATTTAACCCTTTTCCACATACAACCAATCTGCAACAGACGACTTTGAAATGGTATCGGCAAAAATGTTGAAAATCTCTAAAAATTAAAGTATAATTATTGAATAGAGTTGAAAACATGGTGGCAATTTCTCCATTTGTCACAATGTTTTCAAAAGTCTGCTGCTGCCGAGGAGAGGCATCAGAAAGCGTCTATATGTTAGAAAGGATTAAATTGGTGGAATTTGTATGTACTACCATTAGATCCATATTAAACATCCCGCAGAAATAAGTATGTACATGTATACAGTGCTAAGATAAGTTATCTGTTCCTTTGAGGAGTCTATTGTGAAAATGAATTGACCGAGGACTCTTGAATACATCATTCTGACCACTGCACTTGAAAATCGGTAGATGGGGTTCCTTGGGGGATGTTTGTTTTATCAGTTTCTTTAATATATATACCAACCCACAATTTTCATCAATCTACCTCGTCTCACTATTTTGAGTGCAGTAGAGCGATTTTCACAATATTACCTTTTCCCACATACAACAAACCTGCAGCAGACGACTTTGAAAGTATCCAGGCAAAAACACTGTAAAGCTCTTTAAATGTAGGTATAATTACTGCAAAATTGAAAACATCGTTGTAAATGATGAAATTGCCTGTTTTGAGCAATTTCTACTTTTGCCGTAATGTTTTCAAAAGATATCTGCTTCAGAGGTGTTAGAAAGCGTCTATATGTGGGAAAAGGATAAAATCTAAATACTTTTTTATAGTTTTACCTGTGGTGTCCAGTATGTTGTCAGCCAAAAAACTTTAAAATCCTTTGTCCAATCATCACAGATTGGCATAATATCTTGGACAAGTTCGAAAACTAGCTATATCGCTCTAGTCAATCCAGAGTTATCGCCCTTTAATTATAGAAATTACCTAAAATTGGTCTTGTCAGCCCAATAACTTTAGAAGCCTTTCTCCAATAATCACAAAACTTAGTCAAAATGTGTATTGGCATAATATCTCAAACAAGTTTCATAACCAGCCATATCGCTGTAGTCAACCGAGAGTTATTGCCCTTTTATTGTAGAAATTACCTCAAGTAGTTATTGTCTGATCAATAACTTTTGAAGCCTTTATCCAATCATCACCAAATTTTGGTCAGAATGTGTATGGGCATTGTATCTCAGACAAGTTCTATAACCAGCCATATAGCTTGAGTCACTCTAGAGTTATCTCCCTTTAATGACAGAAATAACCTAAAATCGGTTTTGTCCGCGCAATAACTTAAGAAGCCTTTGTCCAGTCACCACCAAATTTAGTCAGAATGTGTATTGCCAAAGTATCTCGGACAAGTTTGATTACCAGCCATATAGCTTCATTCACTGGAGAGTTATTGTCCTTTAATTATAGAAATTACCTCAAATCGGTCTTGTCCAATCAATAACTTTTGAATCCTTTATCCAATCGTCACCAAATTTAGTCAGAATGTGTATAGGCAGAATATCTCGGACAAGTGCTATAATCAGCCATATCGCTTTAGTCAATATATTTGAATATCACCAAATTTAGACAATATGTTGATGGGCAGAATATTTAATAACGTTATCTTAGTCACTCCACACTTATGTCCCTGGAAATGGCCAAAACTGTATTAACAGTATCTGCTCTCTGAATTTACCTAAGATACAACTAATTATCACAACTAATTATCACAATACTTGGTCTCAAAAAAACACATTTGGCGCTCTTGTTATTACTGTAAGTAACTCACACCAAATGACAATGACAATATTTATTTTTTTATTGACATAAGGCCACCGGCCCACAACAATTATGTTGACATCATATAACATTTTCACACAGCACATGTTTGACAGTTTACCTTATATTTATATTTTATGATAGTATTTAAATTAACCTTTAAATAAAGAATAATTATTAAATACAGTTGAAAACATTGTAGCAAAAGGAGAAATTTCTCATCATATATGGGTCAATTCTTTCCAACAAATAGACGCATTTTGATGCACCTGCAGAAGAAAACTTTTGAAGATATTGTTGCAAAGGGAAAAATTGCTCATCATGAAATTTTCAACTCTCTCTGTGATTATGAATTTATGATTTTACTTATAGAGATTCTTGACCGAGATAATTCCTAAGTCATCTGCCGCGGATTTCTTGTATTTGGGAAAGGGTTAACAATTAACATACTCTCTATATGAGAACACATGCCAATATAATGATTGATCAAACTATGAAGGCAGCTAATTATTTATTTAACCCTTTCACATGTGAACATATTGCAAGGCATCTGCAGCAGATAACTTTGAAAACATGGTTGAAATTGGATAAATTGCTCATTAATTCGTCACAAGGTTTATTTATTTTCTTATGTGGGAAACGGTTTACTTGAATTGCAATTTACAGATTCTTGTTGAGGAAATGATACAACTGATCATTGATTAACCCTTTCCCTCATATAGACGCTTTCTGACACCTCTGCATCAGACGGCTTTTTGAAAACATAGTGACAAAAGAAGATTTCTCCTTTTGCAACAATGTTTTCCACTTTTTGTCATAGGTTATCCATTCAATTATGGAGATTTTCTAATTTGACGAAATACGTTTAAAGTCGTCTGCTGCAGAATTGTCGTATGAGGGAAAGGGTTAATTACATTCAATGCATTATCCTCTTACCTCATCATTAGACTGAAACCCACCATTTTTTACTTAAAGAAAACCCCCAGAAGATGTTACCAAGATTGTTATTGCCACAAATATAGCAGAGACCTCCATTACTATCGATGACGTCTGTTTTGTAATTGACGCTGGTAAAATGAAGGAAAAGAGGTAATAATATGTAACCTGCAGATATCAGCAGAGGACTTAAAAAACATATTGTCAAAAATGTTGAAAAAATGTTAGTATTTTCATTGAAAAAAAGTTGAAAATATTATGGCAAAGAAAGAAGATGCTCATTTTGAGCAATGTCTTCATTTGCCATAATGTTTTTAAAAGGTGTCATGATGTATCTGCAAGTGGGAAAGTGTTAAACCCTTTTTCCATGCAGATGCACCTACAGCAGACGAATTTTGCCTCAAAGTTTTCAACTCTTTTCAATAGAGTTTTTTATATAAACAAAATCCATACGATTTGTTTCCAAGTCATCTGTTTAGAATGATTTGTGTGAAGAAAAGGCCTAAAGAGTTATTTTTTCAAAGAAAGAAATTCTATGTAGAACTTTGGTTGCATTGGCAAGAGAAATATTGAAAAATAACCGTTTTAACTCGCCTGTTTTTCGAAGAAAGAAGTCTGGCTATTGTGATACCCTTGGCGTTGTCATACAAATGTTTAACCTTACCTCATAAAGTTCTCACATATTCTTAAAATTCAACTTGATACACATGTTCCTAGAAACAATATGCATGTCTTTTATAAATATTCAGTTAAGCCCTTTTTTTTGGACTTAAAAATTCATGAATAAACAGACGAGCATTGGGTTTCACTCCGCAGTGCTCGAGTTAAAAAACTGTTTCTCTAGGAATCTGCTTGTCTGATTTCAAGACAATTTTGCAGAAGTGTTCCTTAGGTTACCCCATTTCTCTTTTTGCCACAATGTTTTCAACTTATTTTAATAATTATTTTTATACGTCTGTAATAATACAAGTTGAATTATTGGACCATTCATTGTCCACTCTCTAAGTCAAACAGTTTACATCTGACTTTTACTAAACTTCAACATTATGTTTGCGGGCATAATTTCTAGGCCAAGTTTGATAACCAGCCAATATTGTCCTAGGCATTTTTGCATTATGGCCCTTGAGTTATTAAAAATTTGCCAATTTAGCCTTGTCCCCTCTCTAAGTCTAACAGTCTTCATCCAATCTTCACCAAACTTGTTGAACATGATTTGTGTGCATAATGTCTAGGCCAAATATGATAACCAGCCATATTGCACAAGGCAGTTTTGGCTAAATTAGTCTTGTCCACTTTCTAAGTCAAACAGATTTCATCTGATTTTCACAAAACTTGCTGGAAATGTTTAAGGGCATAACATCTTGCAATTTAACATGAAGTTAATCTTGTAGACAAACAGGTTTCTTTTTATAGCAAGCTGGCAGAATTAGATATGTGTTATTAAAACAGAATTTCAATGTTATTTGATATTCTTAATAGAATGATTTGATTAAACCTCCAGGTATGACTCAGAAAAAGGTATGGAGAGTTTGGATACAGTTTGGGTCTCCAAAGCAAATGCACTCCAGAGAAAAGGTCGAGCTGGAAGAGTGAAGTCTGGTGTCTGTTTTCATATGTTCACTAGTCACAGGTTTGAGCACCATATGAGAGAACAACCGATACCAGGTACAACAATAACCTTAACCCATTTCCTCGTAAAAAATACATTAAGTGCCTTTACAACTTTTACAAGCATTGCAAGAAATGAAGAATTTTCTCGATATGAGTAAATTTTATATTTTTCAACAATGTTTTCCAATAATAAAGAAGTCCTTTATCTTGTAAAAACCTAATTCAGAATTTATTTGCAAAGATATTTTGTCATACCCTATTACTCTATTAGTGTGTTTATTCATTGTGATGTTACTTTAATTTCTATTCAACCCTTTCCCTCATACGACAATTCTGAAGCAGACGTATGTGAACATATTTTGTCAAAAAATAGAAAATCTCCATAATTGAATGGATAACCTATGACTAAAAGTGGAAAACATTGTGGCAAAAGGAGAAATTGCTCGTTTTGAGCTATTTCTTCTTTTGTTGCTATGTTTTCAAAAAGCCGTCTGCTGCAGAGAGCATCTATATTAAAATCTTCTGAAAAAAGAAAAAGAGAAATTGCGCACAAATAACCGTGTAATTTTAAGAAAAAGTAGATTGGTGTCAGCTTAAGATTAGGGATGTAGTTCCTGTTCTAATATTCTTGTATGACCTCTAAATAATAAGCAGTGGATACTGAACCCTTTCCCACATACAACAAATCTGCAACAAATGACACTGAACATTGAATTTGTCTAGGCAAAAATAAGGAATATCTCTAAATATGAAATATTATGCTAGAATTGTTTAGTGAGATCAAGAGAATTTAAGCCTTGCAAACAAGCAGAGGTATTTTGATATATCTGCAGCAGAGGACTTTTGAAATAAATAATGCTTAAGGAGAAAATGCTCACAATGAGCAATTTCCCCTTTAGCCACAATGTTTCAGCTATTTAGAATTATCAATTTTGTATTTTCCATAGGTTTGTTTTAATGTGTTCAATGTGGTCTACTGCAGATGTGTTATATGAAGAAAGGGGTTAAAGAATCAAATTTTAACAAAGTCTAACAATAAAAGAAAATTATTTACTCTCATACACATGGCACTTGCCTAAATAGATGTTTTCAAACCAGACAATTCTTAGGCCTTCTGAAAGATGGCTTTTGTACTTGACATTTGTATTCTTTTTAATGAAACCCTTGTTGTGATACCAAGATATTTGATCTTTGTAACTTGACAATAACCTATGACAAACTTTATCATAATATTTTGATATTTGTGTCAATGACTACAATTTTTCATGGCAGAGATAAAAAGAGCCCCATTGGAACAGATTGTCCTTCGTATTCGTATGCTAGAGATATTTAAACGTACACCAGTAAAGGTATGAATTAATCCTTTCCCTCATATAGACGCTTTCTGACGCCTCTGCAGCAGACAGCATTTTGAAAACATAGTGACAAAAGAAGAAATTGCACAAAACGTGCAATTTCTCCTTTTGCCACAATGTTTTCCACTTTTTGTCATAGGTTACCCATTCAATTATGGAGATTTTCTATATTTTGACAAAATATGTTCAAAGTCGTCTGCTGCAGAAAGTCGTATCAGGGAAAGGGTTAAAAGGTTACAGTTTATTTTAAGTCTTTTACTTAGATAGTAGCTTCATTTCCTCTTTTTAAATTCTAGTAACGCAAATGTACCAAATCAAACAAATCTTTATTTAAGTTTATTTTAAGTCTTTTAGATAGTAACATTATTGTCCTCTTTTTGAATTCTAGTAATGCAAATGTACTTAACCCTTTCCTCCATAAACACGCTTTCTGACGCCTCCGCAGCAGATGACTTTTTGAAAACATAGTGACAAAAGAAGAAATTGCTCAGAACGAGCAATTTCTCCTTTTGTCACAATGTTTTCTTTTTTTAGTCATAGGTTATCCATTCAGTTATAGAGATTTTCCATTTTTTGAAAAAATATGTTTAAAGTCGTCTGCTGCAGAATTGTCGTATGAGGGAAAGGGTTAACCCTTTACCAAAAAAAACAAATCTACAGAAGATGTCTTTGAAAACATTTGGATAACAAATTGGAATCCTTACAAATGAAAGTGTAATTATTGAATAGAGTTGAAATAATGCAGGAAAAAGGTCTATACATCGAAAGCTTGAAATAACACCCGCTTATAGGAAAAAGTTAAATAGGTGACACATCAAATAATCAATCAGATCAGAGATTTATTAGACGTTAGAAAGTTTGAAGTTTTCAGATAACTGATGTCCACCACTGTTTAGTCATGGGCTTTTTGAAAGTTGGAAGTTTGGAGTATTAATTTAACATTGGATTGATAACATTGAGGAAAAAGTGGTCCTTTTAATTCTTTTCTTATGTTTTCTGAAGTTGTCCGCCGTAGGAGCCTCTAGTTTATTCCATAGTTAAAGGATAAAGTAGGTAACACATTGCTATATATTGTGATGGTGCTATTATATGATTTCAGACTGTATTGGACGAATTGCCTGAACCACCCAGCGAGGAAGCCATATCTACTGCTATAAATAGACTTGAAACTCTCGGTGCTTTGGACAAGAATGGGGTAAAACTGTTCACTTATTATACCCCCAGATACATAGTATATGGGGGCTATATAGGAGTCACGCTTGTCAGTCGGTTTGTCGGTCGGTCTGTTGGTCTGGACATTTCTAGTGAACACTTTCTCAGCAACCCTTGGTCAGAATTCAATATTACTTCACAAGAATGATTGATACCAAAAACCTAGTTGTGCATATTGCCGGCGTGTTGCACTGGAATTATTTTTAAATGAGTTATGGCCCCTTGAATTTCTCATACATATGTATATTGTCAGGCACCAGCTGGGGGTATTCATCACCTTCAGTGATATTTTTCTAGTTTTTGTTACAAAATTTCTTACTTCATTATTGGACCAGGTCACTCCAAAACAAATTTTGGAAACTTTGAGATCAGCTTCTTAGGTGATCAGGATCTTCTGATTTGCATTCTAATAATAGAAGCATAGAGGACTAGATAAGGATGAGTGATAACCTATGACTAAAAGTGGAAAACATTGTGGCAAAAGGAGAAATTGCTCGATTTGAGCAATTTCTTCTTTTGTCACTATGTTTTCAAAAAGCCGTCTGCTACAGAGGTGTCAGAAAGCGTCTATATGACGGAAAGTGTTAAGAGCCAAAGTTGACTATACAAGTATGGAATTTGAACATTATTGCCATGAAAATCAAAACTTAAAAAGGTTGAATTTTGTTTGATGTGGCTCCTTGAGTGAACATATTAAAAGAAATAGTTAGCGTCGCTCTGGAAAAATATAATAAAAATAAATTTGGTCACCAGTGAAGATCCGGACTAAGCTGCGCCTCTTGATATGGTTGTGCACTGTTTGATAATCAGTTATGCAAGGTTTCATAAAATGTCTGACAAATATTAATCAGATAACTGTGAAAAGCAGGCAGATCTTTTCTACGCATTTTCACAATAACACTAAGGTTGGGTTTTCATGGAGCACTACTCAAATCTAAATGATAAATGGTAAAAAATCAGGACTAGATGTAGATTCCACCAGAAAAGGGGTAAAGTGACGAATTACACTTTCATTTATAGATATGTTCCATATGTTTGCCTTGATGTTTTCAAAGTGGTGTGCTGCAATTTTGTTGTATGTCGGAAAAGACTAAATAAAAGCGTGATCAGCTTTAGTTATAAAGTGTGTGTGCTCATCTCATGGTCTGTCACAATTGGACTTAGTGACAAGTGACAAATGTGTCCACTTGAACAATCTTGTTTGAATTATCTGTCCATAATATTGACAGATACACTCTTAAATTGCAGGAGTTGACTCCCTTGGGTTATCATCTTGGCACACTGCCAGTAGATGTGAGGATAGGAAAGCTGATGTTATTTGGAGCTATCTTCAGATGTTTAGATCCGGCATTAACCATTGCAGCTTGTCTTAGTTTTAAGTCACCATTTGTAAGTTTATGTTTGGTACTGTTTTAAGCAAGGTTTTCAACAAAGATGAAAACCTTTTATTAACTCTTTTCCACTTGAACACACATTTGGACACACCAGCAGACGATTTTTGAAAACATTGTAGCAGAAGGAGAAATTGCTCATTATGAGCAGTTTCTCCTTTTGCCACAATGTTTTCAGTTCTATTCAATTAGTATACTTTTGTGTGTAGAGATAACCCATATTTGGCCAAGTTGTTTTCAAAGTCGTCTGCTGCAGATTTGTTGTATGTGGGAAAGGGTTAAAATAGTTTGAGATATTTGGATTTAGGCCACTAACTATAATAGATGATGAAGCCTGGTAGTAATTCTCACATATGTGAATTACCTCGCTGACTGTCAATCCAGGGATTGTGAGTTTGAACCCTAGCTTGACCAGCATTCTTTCCGACTTTAGACACCAATGGGCTAGCAGTTTATGTGGAAAAGCAGCCGGTTACTTGGAAAGATTATTGTGTGGAGTTCTCATGTCCTAAATTCAGAAAACACATGAACTGGCCACCATGATATGACTTAACAATTGTTGAAAATGGTGGTAAAAGATCACCTGTCAAATTGACACTGTTGAAAACCTGATACCCTTTGCATAATTACCTATGGCATGTTGAATGCAAAAAAGTGTGGGTTTACATAGAAATATAAAGTACTCACAGACTGACTCCGACAGTTTCATCTACTGGAAGAATATCATTGCAATATGTGCTTTAATCCCTTGTCTAAATTGCTATCTTTATATTTTACTGCACATTAATCGTCTAAGGAAAAAAGAGTTATGACACAACAGAGGATAAGAGGAAGTGAACAGGTCTTTTCCCCACAATATTTCCCTTATTACTCAACCAAATCCTATGTTGTGGGTACTCAAAAGAATCGTCTCACTGAGACGATTCTTTTGAGTACCCACAACATAGGGTTGCAAGATCAAACACAAAGAACACACAAAACACCCCTTATCTTGAGTTATGACACACATTTTAGAAGTGATTTGGTATAAATATAGAGATAGTGAGTGAAAGCTTTATTTCTCAGTCTGTTTCTTTATTTTTCCAGGTAACTCCATTTGGAAAGAAGGTTGAAGCAACAGCCAAAAAACT
The DNA here is from genome assembly GCA_031761405.1 of Serripes groenlandicus. NCBI lineage: Eukaryota > Metazoa > Mollusca > Bivalvia > Cardiida > Cardiidae > Serripes > Serripes groenlandicus. The sequence continues at coordinate 48,442,390 of JASEVX010000001.1, read as the reverse complement.
GGAGTTTGCACTTGGCAACTCAGACCACTTGACCATGATGAATGCATACAATGTGAGTTGTTCGCTAGATAACCCATATTTCATGTTTTAAAATCCTATGCTGTGGCTGTTCAAAATAAATATCTCAGTGAGATGCATCTTATGTTACCCACAACATAGGTTTAACCCTTTTCAACTTATAACAGATCCGCAGTAGACAACTTAACCCTTTCTCTCATATAGAAGCTTACTGATGCCTGTACATCAGATGGCTTTTTATACCCCCCCCGCAAACAAAGTTTGGGGGTGTATATAGGAATCACCCTGTCTGTCCGTCTATCTGTCCGTCTGTCTGTCTGTCTGTATGTCCACATTTCTTGTAAGCACTACTCCTCCTAAACGGCTCAATGGATTTGGTTCAATCTTTACATGAAGGTTACACATCATATGTAGATATGCATGAAGGAAGATCATACACCTCTGATTCTTGCAAGGGGAGATAATTCAACTTAGAGGTTAACTGCGAGGGACTCCTGTGCACATACCTTGTAAGCGCTACTCCTCCTAAAGGGCTCAGTTGATTTGATTCAAACTGTATATGAAGGCTACACATCATATGTAGATATGCATGAAGGAAGATCATACGCCTCTGATTCTTCCAAGGGAAGATAATTCAACTTAGAGGTTACCTGCGATGGACTCCTGTGCACATACCTTGTAAGCGCTACTTCTCAGAAAGGGCTCTGTTGATTTGATTCAAACTGTATATGAAGGCTACACATCATATGTAGATATGCATAAAGGAAGATCATACGCCTCAGATTCTTCCAAGGGGAGATATTTCAACTTAGAGGTTACCTGCGAGGGACTCCTGTGCACATACCTTGCAAGCGCTACTCCTCCTAAAGGGCTCAGTTGATTTGATTTAAACTGTATATGAAGGCTACATATTATATGTAGATATGCATGAAAGAAGATTTTTATCCTCAGATTTTTCCAAAAGAAGATTATTCAACTAAGAGGTTACCTGCGAGGGACTCCTGTGCACATACCTTGTAAGCGCTACTCCTCCTAAAGGGCTCAGTTGATTTGATTCAAACTGTATATGAAGGCTACACATTATATGTAGATATGCATGAAGGAAGATTTTTCGCCTCAGATTCTTCCAAGGGAAGATAATTCAACTAAGAGGTTACGAGGAACTCCTGTGATACCTTGTAAGCGCAACTCCTCCTTAACCGTAGAAACTTTACCATTGTATCCGTGCTTTGGGAGGGGAGCGGGGGGTATTCTTCAGTGAGCTTTGTTCTAGTTTAAAACATGGTGACAAAAAAAGAAATTGCTCAAAACAAGCAATTTCTCCTTTTGTCACCATAGTTTCAACTCTATTCAGTTATTATGTCTCCCCCTGTATACAGGGGAGATATATTGTTTTTGTCCTGGGCGTCTGTCTGTCTGTCCTTCTGTCTGTCTGTCCGTCTGTCCGAAATCGTGTCCGCTCCATATCTCCAAGACGGCTTGAAGGATTTTCATGAAACTTGTGTCAGATGTTCACCTCATGAAGGCGATGTGCAGAACCCATGTCCCGACCATACAGGTTCAATGTCAAGGTCAGACTTGAAGGTCAAAGGTTTGAGCCTTAATTTCGTGTCCGCTCCATATCTCTAAAACGGCTTGAAGAATTTTCATGAAACTTGTGTCAGATGTTCACCTCACGAAGGCGATGTGCAGAACCCATGTTCCGACCATACCGGTTCAAGGTCAAGGTCAGGCTTGAAGGTCAAAGGTTTGAGCCTGTTTTTCGTGTCCGCTCCATATCTCCAAAACGGCTTGAAGGATTTTCATGAAACTTGTGTCAGATGTTCACCTCATCAAGGTGATGTGCAGAACCCATTGTCTGCTTTATAGGTTGGAATGTTTTGAGAGATTTTGACAGATATTTGAGGGGGAGACATCTGTTTTTTCAAAAACAATTCTAGTTGTACTTACTTCAATTTTAACCCTTTCAGGTCATCAGGTTAAAGGTCAAATGTCACTGTAAATTTTGAGCACATAAAATTTGTCCGATTGTAAATTGAAACAAAATATAAAAATTAACAGTCTCAATTATTTGTTCTTATAGAATGTATCATCTCTTTACCTTTCAGAAATGGCTAGAAGCAAAAAGGTCTGGTGGACATGAAGCTTACCGATTTTGTCAAGATAACTTTCTCTCACAAAAGTCCCTGCAGGTCTGTGTTTCTGGTATTCTGTTGTTTATATGTTAACCCTTTTCCCTGATATAGAAGCTTTCTGACGCCTCTGCAGAAGAAGGCTTTTTAACTCCACTGGCTGAAAGCCAGTCGAGCTTATGTCATGGTGAATTGTCCGTCGTGCGTGCGTGCGTGCGTTAACTTTTTCCTTTAAACGACTTCTTCTCACTAACCACTTGGCCAATTTGGTTGAAACTTCATAGGAAGCATCCTCTCAATGTCCTCTCTTAAATTCCTTCAAATTTTTTTGATCCATTTATAATTCTGGTTTCCATGGCAACCAAAAGAAAAAAATAGTGAAAACTTAAAAAATCTTCTTCTCTGAAAGTGTCAGGCCGATTTTCAAATAATTTTGTAGAAATGTTCCTTGGGTGACCCTTTATTAGATTCCTTCAAGAAATGTTGATTGGTGGAAAAACATGGTCGCCACAGGGCGGGGCTATTTTGCCTTATATGACCATAGTGAAAACTTAAAAAATCTTCTTCTCTGAAAGTGTTCAGCAGATTTTCAAATAATTTTGTAGAAATGTTCCTTGGGTGACCCTCTATCAGATTCCTTCAAGCCATGTTGATTGGTAAAAAAACATGGCCGCCAGAGGGCGGGGCTATTTTGCCTTATACGGCTAAAGAGAGAACTTAAAAAATCTTCTCCTCCGAAAGTATCAGGCTGATTTTCAAATAATTTTGTAGAAATGTTCCTTGGGTGACCCTTTATTAGATTCCTTCAAGAAATGTTGATTGGTGGAAAAACATGGCCGCCAGGGTAGGGGCTATTTTGCCTTATATAGCTATAGTGTAAACTTAAAAAATCTTCTTCTCCGAAAGTGTTCAGCCGATTTTCAAATAATTTTGTAGAAATGTTCATTGGGTGACCCTCTATCAGATTTCTTCAAGCCATGTTGATTGGTCAAAAAATATGGCCGCCAGAGGGCGGGGCTATTTTGCCTTATACGGCTAAAGAGAGAACTTAAAAAAATCTTCTCCTCCGAAAGTGTCAGGCTGATTTTCAAATAATTTTGTAGAAATGTTCCTTGGGTGACCCTTTATTAGATTCCTTCAAGAAATGTTGATTGGTGGAAAAACATGGCCGCCAGGGTCGGGGCTATTTTGCCTTATATAGCTATAGTGTAAACTTAAAAAATCTTCTTCTCCGAAAGTGTTCAGCCGATTTTCAAATAATTTTGTAGAAATGTTCATTGGGTGACCCTCTATCAGATTTCTTCAAGCCATGTTGATTGGTCGAAAAATATGGCCGCCAGAGGGCGGGGCTATTTTGCTCTATATGACCATAGTGAAAATTTAAAAAATCTTTTTCTCCGAAAGTGTTGAGCAGATTTTCAAATAATTTTGTAGAAATGTTCTTTGGATGACCCTCTATCAGATTCCTTCAAGCCATGTTGATTGGTTGAAAAATATGGCCGCCATGGGGTGGGGCTATTTTGCCTTATATGGCTATGGTGAAAACTTAAAATATCCTCTCCTCCGAAAGTGTCAGGTCGATTTTCAAATAATTTTGCAGAAACATTCCTTGGGTGACACTCTACAAGATTCCTTTAAGCCATGGTGGTTGGTAAAAAATATGGCCACTAGGGGGCAGGGCTGTTTGGAGATTTGATTTTTGCCTTATTGCCGTGGAGCGATACTGGCCCTCTTGGGCCTCTTGTTGTAAACATCGTGATAAAAGAAGAAATTGCTCAAAACGAGCAATTGTTGTATGTGGGAAAGGTAAAGTTATAGACTTATGAAATGACTTTATCTAAAAAGAAAATTGAGAAAAACTAGCAAATTGGTAAGTGATTTTTGAAAATCGGAATAACATTTTATCTTAAGTTAACCCTTTCCCACGTGAAGACGCGTACTGACGCCTCTGCAGCAGACAACTTTTGAAAACATTGTGGCAAAAGTTGAAATTGCTCACAATGATCAATTTATCCATTTGCCACAATATTTTCAACTTTATGTCAGCCCCTGAAGTGGATGCTTTAACCCTTTCCCTCATATAGACGCTTTCTGACGCCTCTGCAGTAGACAGCTTTTTGAAAACATTGCGACAAAAGAAGAAATTGCTCAATACGAGCAATTTCTCCTTTTGCCACAATGTTTTCCACTTTTAGTCATAGGTTATCCATTCAATTATAGAGAATTTCCATTTTTTGACAAAATATGTTCAAAGTCGTCTGCTGCAGAATTATCGTATGAGGGAAAGGGTTAAAGCTTAGTCACTAGGCTGTCGAAACCAGTATGTAGATAAACATGTATATGCGAGTCTAATAGTTTTTGAACTCTCAATTTCAGGTAGTTAAAAGAGTTTGTTATCCATGAATGTTTGCAAAGCTCTAAACTCAGTGATTCTCACAATGTTTTCAAAAGTTGTCTGCAAGTGGACAAGGGTAGATATATTGTAACCTTTTGTGTCAGTTAGATAGAATGAGACTTTGGGATAACTTTTTTAGCAAATGTCTGTCTGTCAATCACACTTTTGCTTAATTTGGCTTATTTGTTCATAGTTATTTGGAGGCGAAACACATATTCCTTAACCCTTTCCCTGATATAGACACTTTCTGAAGCCTCTGCAGCAGACGTCTTGAAATTATTGTGGCAAAAGGAAAAAATTATCATAATGAGCAATTTCTCCATTTGCCAGAATGATTTCAACTCTATTCAACAATCGTACCATTTATAGATATTTTTTATAGTTTGGACTTGAAAATTTCAAAGGTTTCTGCTGCAGATTTATTGTATGTTGGAAAGGGGGTTAAAACAGTATATTATAAAAAGTTTATTGTAATATTCTACCGACAGATGCTTTCCAGCATGAAGCAGCAGTTTGTGGAGCTGTTATCAGACATTGGATTTGTAAAAGAAGGCATTTCATCCAAAGATGTGGAGAGAGCAGCCAGGAGCACAGGAGGGGACGGCGTATCTTCTGTTACAGGGAACGAGGTGGGTAGAGAGCTAGATATGGAAGGATAAAACAGATCTTTGGAGAGCAAAACTCTCTCTTGCTACTTTGTTTAACCCTTTCCCACATACAACAAATCTGCAGCAGACGACTTTGTAAACAATCATGCAAAAACATGGAAAATCTCTCTAAACGAAAGTATAATTACTGAAAAAAGTTGAAAACCTTGTGGTAAAAGGTGAAATTATCCATTATCCCTCTCCGTCATTATGACAGACAACTTTGAATTTTAAAGCACTAGAACTTGTTTGCTTTACTTCCCATTTAGATCAGGTTCTCACATCAGAATGTTTAATATCCCTTTCTCACATTCATAAAATCTGCAACTTTGATAAGATCTAGACAACAATATTGAACATTTCCATATATGAGGATATAATTAATCATGAGGGTTGAAAAGATAGTGGGAAAAGGAGAAATTAATCATAAGTCGTCTGCTACAGATGCATCAAAATGCGTCTGTAAGTTGGAAAGGTTTAAATACTTGAGTTTTATTTTTCAGGCCAACTTGAATGGGGGTAACATGAGACTTGTATCAGCCATTCTTGTAGGTGCCTTGTTTCCAAATATTGTGCAAGTTCTCACACCAGAGCAGATATACGCTCAGACAGCTGTTGGTATGTAGCAGTGCTTTACTAAACCCTTTCCTATTTTAAATAAGTTTACAGCAGAAGACATTGAAAATATCTTGGCAAAAATCTTAAAAATCTCTATAAATTAACCTTTTCCCACATACAACAAACCTGCAGCAGATGGCTTTTAAATTATCAAGGTCAAAATATACTTAAGTCGCTTTAAAGGAAAGTATGATTATTGAATAGAGTTGAAATCATTGTGGAAAAAGGAGAAATTGCTCGCCTTCTGCCACAATGATTTCAAAAGTCGTCTGCTGCAGAGGTGTCAGAAAGCATCTACATGTGGGAAAGGGTTTACTTATCAATCTGGCTGTAGTTTACAATCTCTTACACGGCAAACATAAGGATATGATTTTAATCAGATCTATACCTTTATAAAATAAATAAACCCTTTCCCACATACAGCATATCTCTAGAAGAAGACTTTGAAAAAATGTGAAAAATCTCTATAAATAATAGTAAAATAATTGAATAAAATTGAAAACACTGGCAAATGAAGAAAATACAATGTTTTTAGCTCACCTGAGCTTTGCTCAAGGTGAGTTATTGTGATCGCCTTTTGTCCGTCGTCCGTCGTGCGTCGTCCGTCGTGCGTTGTGCGTCGTGCGTCAACTTCTTCTCCTCAGTAACCAGTGGGTCAATTTGGATGAAACTTCACAGAAAGCATCCTCTCAATGATCTCACCAGAATTCCTTCAAATTTTTGGGATCCATGCAAAATTCTGGTTTCCATGGCAACGAAACCGAAAAAACTTCAAAATTCTTCTTCTCCTGAATTGGTTGGCAGATTTTCAAATAATTTTGTAGAAATGTTCCTTGGATGACCCTCTATCAGATTCCTTCAAGCCGTGTTGATTGGTTGAAAAACATGGCCGCCAGGGGGGGCGGGGCTATTTTGCCTTATATGGCTATAGTGCAAACTTAAAAAATCTTCTCCTCCGAAAGTGTAAGGCCGATTTTCAAATAATTTTGTAGAAATGTTCCTTGGGTGACCCTCTATCAGATTCCTTCAAGCCATGTTGATTGGTCGAAAAACATGGCCGCCAGGGGGGGCGGGGCTATTTTGCCTTATATGGCTATAGTGCAAACTTAAAAAATCTTCTCCTCCAAAAGTGTAAGGCCGATTTTCAAATAATTTTGTAGAAATGTTCCTTGGGTGATCCTCTATCAGATTCCTTCAAGCCATGTTGATTGGTCAAAAAACATGGCCGCCAGGGGGCGGGGCTATTTTGCCTTTTATGGCTTTAATGAAATCTTAAAAAATCTTCTCCTCCATAAGTGTCAGGCCGATTTTCAAATAATTTTGTAGAAATGTTCCTTGGGTGACCCTCTATCAGATTCCTTCAAGCAATGTTGATTGGTCGAAAAACATGGCCGCCAGGGGCGGGGGCTATTTTGCCTTATATGGCCAAAGTGAAAACTTAAAAAATCTTAAACATCTTCTCCTCAGTAACCAGTGGGTCAATTGGGATGAAACTTCACAGAAAGCATCCTCTTAATGACCTCACCAGAATTCCTTCAAATTTTAGGGATACATGCAGAATTCTGGTTTCCATGGCAACGAAACGAAAAAAACTTCAAAATTCTTCTTCTCCCAAACTGGTTGGCAGATTTTCAAATAATTTTGTAGAAATGTTCCTTGGATGACTCTCTACCAGATTCCTTCAAGCCATGTTGATTGGTCAAAAAACACGGCCACCAAGGGGGCGGGGCTATTTTGCCTTATATGGCTATAGTGAAAACTTAAAAAATCTTCTCCTCCAAAAGTGTCGGCCCGATTTTCAAATAATTTTGTAGAAATGTTCCTTGGATGACCCACTTTCAGATTCCTTCAAGCCATGTTGATTGGTCAAAAAACATGGCCGCCAGTAGGCAGGGCTATTTTGCATTATATGGCTATAGTGAAAACTTAAAAAATCTTCTCCTCTAAAAGTATCTGGCCGATTTTCAAATAATTTTGTAGAAATGTTCCTAGGGTGACCCTCTATCAGATTCCCTTTAAGCCAAGTTGATTAGTCGGAAACTATGGCTGCCAGGGGGCGAGGCTTATATAGCTAAAGTGAAAAAAAAAAAATCAGGTGAGCGATTCAAGGGCCATCATGGCCCTCTTGTTTAAGAGTTGTCTGCTGCAGAGGCGTCAGAAAGCGTCTATATGTGGGAAAAGGTTAATAGAATTAAAAACATTGAGGGCCATGATTGTTTTTTTTATTATTTTTCAAAAATCATCTGCATGTGGGAAAGGGTTGTATTTATTACTGTGTAATGTTGTCCTTGTCCTGATGCAGATGACTTCTGATGCTTCTTTGGCACAATTATGTTATTGTCTTTAACCATACCCCCACCCCCCTTTCTAACATACAACAAATATGCAGCAGACGTCTGTGAAAACATTAAATTAAAATGTCAAAATCACTTTATTTGAAACTGTAATTGTTGAAAAGAGTTAAAAACATTGTGGCTAAGGAAAAATTTATCTTCATGAGCAATTGCTCCTTCTGCCACAATATTTTCAAAATTAATCTGCTACAGATGGGTCAAAAGTTGTCTATAGGGAGGAAAGTGTTAAACTTAAATCTGAAATAACATGATCATGTTTTGGTTAAAGATATAATCAAATGTACATCACAAATGTATCCAAAATATGATTATAAACTCTTATAACTGTGTTAATGAATTGACAGTAAAACTATATTCCTTGTTTTTTTTTTTGTTGCTCAGGGAGTGTAGCAATAGCCCCAAAGACAGAAGATATCAGATTTAAAACAAAACCAGATGGATATGTGAGTACATGTATTCTCATTCTCCAACAATTATGAATATCGTCCTTTTTTGTTATTCTAAATTCTCTATATATAAATTACACAATATCTTAACCCATTACTTCACATGACTTTTCAAAGGTCGTCTGCTTTACAATCATCAGACGATCAATTTTAATAATCTAGAAAACTGAAAGATTTATATTGATAAAGAGTTGAAAATATTGCAATAAAAGGTGAAATTGCATGTTTTGAGCAATTTCACCTTTTATTGCAATGTTTTCAAAAGTCATGTTCAATGGCAGTGTCAAATGTCGTCTGTTTGAAGTTATTCCCTATATCTTAATGGCTCGTGTTAATGGCCTTTTGTTCAGTCATCCAGGTTACTTTGAAATAATGTCTTCACCGGGTCAAAGGTCAAGGTAACATGGGAAGTGAAATGAAAATTGGTTGAATATCTTAAGAATCCTTGACAGAAAGTCTTCAAACTTCACAAGATTATTGGCCTCTGTGAGCAGAAAGCAGTCTGCTTTTTGTTTCCGAAAAATCATCTTCTAGTTTAGAATATTTCTCAAATTTTGAATTAGAATGCTTTTAGAGATGATGTTGAATATGGATGATGATTTTTTTTAAAAATATTTTTATATTCTTGCTTGAATTAAGCCATGTATGGATAGATAGTGCCTGACTTGACCTCAGTTAATCCCCCGGTCTGTGTCAACATTTGATTGACCTTAACATTTACGTTCATATATCAGACAATACTAATCAAATGTCAATGAAATTTTACATATGTTTTAACCTTGATAAGTTGGCTTGTTTGAAGCAATAATTTGTTGACTGATAATTAAGGTTAATGAAACAAAGACTTAAGTTTAGTTCGTCTTTTCACACTATTATAAACCATTATCAAGGAGCATCGAAAATGACGCATTGACTGAATGACAAGCAGAGAACCTGATCCGATTGTTCAGATTGATAGTGTTTTTAATTCGCTGCAGAGATGAGAAGGTCAATTTTCCTTCGATACTGCACAAAGAAATTGTAGTTGATTTGCCCAAGTATCTGCTGTGGTAGAGTAGTTAGCATAGTATTATTTAAGATTGGGTCCAAGGTACAATGCAGGCTTGCGACGGTGATGATAGAGTGTCCTTTCGTAAGGCCATTTCTAGTCTAGAACTAGTCAGTCATCAAGGTTTCATGTATATAATCTGTTGCGATGGTATATCTGAAATACTGTTAAAATTGTATAAAACCTCAATAAAACAAAAATAATCTCATAGTAATGTTTATATTTTAAATTTCAGATTAAAATCCATCCATCTTCTGTCAACTTTCAAGTGCGACATTTTGAGAGCCCATATTTAGTTTATCATGAAAAAGTTAAAACGACCAGGGTAAGTGACACTTTTGCGAAATTTCTTAAACCTGAATATGCCTTTTCTTTATCTGTTTAACAAATTTTAAGCAGACAAAAAACATTGTGGCAAAAATATGGAAAACTGAAAGTATGATAATTGAGTTGATTTGAAAACACTGTGTCAAAAATTACATTTATTACATGATGTGATACAGTGATGTTTCTATGGAGACTGGCCATATGCACAGGCTGATTTTACTACAATGTTTTGCAGAAGCATCAAAATGGTCAGCATGTGGACAAGAGTTACATCTTGCTTAACCCCTTTCCCACATACAACAAATCAGCAACAGACGACTTTGAAAACCGTTAGTCAAAATCATGGAAAATATCTATAAATGAAGATATGATTAATGAATAAAGTTAAAAACATTGTGGCAAAGGGAGAATTTACTTGTTTTGAGCAATTTCTTCTTTTGTCACAATGTTTTCAAAAGTTGTCTCTTGCAGAGGTTTCAGAAAGCGTCTATTAGTGAGAAAGGGTTAACACTTTCCTACATAGAACAAATGTGAAGCAGAATACTGAAAAAGGATCTAGGCAAAAGTATGGAACATCTCTTTAAATTTATGGATACTTATTGAAAAGATTTAAAATCATTGTTGAAAAAGAAGTCTGCTGAAGATGTGTCAAAATATGTCTGCATGTGGGTAAAAGTCTACAGAGAATTTCTCCCTTTCACCACAATTTTGTTTCATCATCTGTAGAAATTGTCAAATAATGTCTCTATAAATATTACTTGTTTTATAATAGGCTAACCCATTACCTGATATGCTAAATCTCCCATGTTGACATTTTATAATGGTGATTTTTGTGGTCACAAACAGAATATACATCTGCACAGTCTGATCACTATCTACACTGTTTACATATTACTCACGCAAGCGTGTTTGAAGCTTCTGTCAACTTGTGTCGATTCTTATTTGATGGAGCAAATGTACAGGCTGATCTAAACCAACACTATTCACAAATGTTAACTTGTACCTTTTAGCATGGATGGGTTCATTAATGCTTAATGTTTTAAAACCCTTTCCCACATTCAGCAAATCTGCAGCAGACGACTTTAGCAACATCAAGACAAAAACACAGAATATCTCTTTAAATGAAAATATAATTACTGGAAAAAAGTTGAAAACATTGTGGCAAAAGGAGAAAGTGCTCGTTTTGAGCAATTTCTACTTTGGTCAAATGTTTTCAAAATTCGTCTGCTGCAGAGTGGTCAGAAAGTGTTTATATCTGGGATAGGGTGAATTAATGTCATACTTGTATCACCAGATCTATGTGAGAGACTGTACCATGGTGTCTGTTTATCCACTGCTACTGTTTGGTGGGGCTCAGATTGACATTGACCTGTCCAAGGGTAACTTTATACTCTCCGTAGATGAGGGCTGGATCAGGTTCAGAGCGGACTCCCATCAGGTATGTTTTGATCCCAATTTCCCACATAAAACAGAACAGAATAGAACGCAGCCTGTATTATCCCTTTCCTATATACAACAAATCTGCAGCAGACCACATTTAGTAAAACCTATGCAAACTCTATAAATGAAAGGACTATTATTAAACAAAAGTTGAAAACATTGTGATTATTGATTATTGATCAAAATTGATTATTTTGAGCAATTTCTCCTTTTACCACAAAGTGTTCAATAGTAGTCAGCTGCAGAGGCGTCAGCAGGTGTATATATGGGAAAAGGGTATATCAAACCACACATTTAGTACATGAGAAAATGTTGTTTATGTAACCTTTTCCCACATACAATAAATCTATACCTCTAGAAATGAAAGGTTTAATATTATTGTATAGTGTTTAAACATTGTGGCAGAAGGAGAAATTGGTCATTATGAGCAATTCCTCTTTTTGCCCCAATGTTTGTTGATTACGGATACGTCTATATATGGTAAATGGTGACTATGAATGATAGGAGTCTTTGTCCCCTGTCTTAACCCTTTCCCACATTCAACAAATCTGCAGCAGAAGACATTCCTAGTCAAAAATCGGGAAACTTCCTATAAATGAAACAATATTTATTGAATCAAGTTGAAAACATTGTGACAAAAGGAGAAATTGCTCATAATGAGCAATTTCTCCATTTGTCACAATGTTTTAAAAAGTCATCTTCAGCAGAGGCGTCAAGTGTCTATGTTATTATGGGAAAGGGTTAACAGGGTGACACTTAGGGATCACATTTGTGTCTATCAGTCTGTCACACTTTACCAATTGTTATAGCTATTGGATGGTATCGCATGTTCCTTCAAACTCTCTTGTTAGCAATTGATAATTCTAGTGCTGATTCAAAGTCACAGGGTAATTAAATTGATTGGAGTTAGATGCAGTTCTCAACAGTAGTTCTGTTATATTGTCACAGCAGCCAGCAGCCAGTTCACCTACCTACTTGTTTCCTGGCTGTTTTACACTAGTTTTTCACATAACATTTTTCCCAAGAAACTGGCTACTTTTCTAGATATACATTTTGGCCCATTGTTGGGGGACAAATGATGCTTGTCAACAATGACTTAGACAAGTTTCAGAATGAATGGACAAGCTAGGATTCAAACTCACAACTCCTAGATCGACAGTCTCTGTTGTTACTGAATGAGCTATTGCCGCTCCCATTTTTTCAAATTTAGCAAATTTAATCATTCAACAAAAGCAATGATCAGGGTGCATCTCTTTGCAGCTTGACCAGGTCTTCCCACATACCTATTTGTTTTACACCAATGCACAGGTTCCAGTGTGGAAAAAAGGAGTAATTGCTCTTTCCATAGTGCTTTCAACTCTGTATCAAAATTATACTTGCAATTTTCCACATCTGGTCAAATTCTTTTGTTTGTTCAAGTATTAGATGCTTGTTAGAAGCTTTTGTGAACTTGTGTTTATTCTAATATGACAGAGCAGATGTACCGGCTGATCTGAACCTACACCGTTCAGAAATGCCAACCTGTAACTTTTTTCCATGAACAGGCTCAATTTATTCCTGTATCTTCTCAGAACACATGACTCTTATTAACTTATTCATAACAGGAAAAAGGTTAAGGACGAGCAAGTGCATGTATCTGATGCAAAAGTGGGAATCAATAAGACCCTGTAACCATTTGCCTTATATGGAACTTTTAACCCCTCTTTCCCACCTGCAGACTCATCTGCAGCACACAACCTTAAAAGTATTATGGCAAAATGAGAAATGAGAATTATGATGAGAAATTTCTCCTTTTGCCACAATGTTTCGTACTCTATTCAATAAATTATTCTTTCATTTGCTGAAAAACTCCATATCTTGGCCTAGATATTTTCAACTTGCAGACTTGTTGTATATGGGAGAAAAACCAATAAAAGATTTGCTCTTGATAAGAAATTTCTTTTCTCACAATATTTTTAAATGTTGTCTGCTGCTAAGTAGCAACTGTTGAAATGTATAAATGTGTTTTAGAAATATTTGTTTAATATTTGCAGGTGGCAGAACTGGTAAGGGAATTAAGACTTGAACTTGATCAACTGCTGTCAGATAAAATAGAAAACCCTAACATGGACTTGTGTGCATGCCCTCGTGGAAGTAGGATTATTAGTACTATAGTACGCTTGATATCTACACAGTGAAATGACAGAATGAAAAAGAAAATCCTCACATGGACTTGTGTGCATGCCCTCGTGGAAGTAGGATTATTAGTACTATAGTACGCTTGATATCTACACAGCGAAATGACAGAATGAAAAAGAAAATCCTCACATGGACTTGTGTGCATGCCCTCGTGGAAGTAGGATTATTAGTACTATAGTACGCTTGATATCTACACAGTGAAATGACAGAATGAAAAAGAAAATCCTCACATGGACTTGTGTGCATGCCCTCGTGGAAGTAGGATTATTAGTACTATAGTACGCATGATATCTACACAGTGAAATGACAGAATGAATAAGAAAATCCTCACATGGACTTGTATGCATGCCCTCGTGGAAGTAGGATTATTAGTACTATAGTACGCTTGATATCTACACAGTGAAATGACAGAATGAAAAAGAAAATCCTCACATGGACTTGTGTGCATGCCCTCGTGGAAGTAGGATTATTAGTACTATAGTACCCTTGATATCTACACAGTGAAATGACAGAATGCAAAAGAAAATCCTCACATGGACTTGTGTGCATGCCCTCGTGGAAGTAGGATTATTAGTACTATAGTACCCTTAATATCTACACAGTGAAATGACAGAATGAAAAAGAAAATCCTCACATGGACTTGTGTGCATGCCCTTGGGACAGTGAAATGAAAGAATGTAAAAGAAAATCCTCACATGGACTTGTGTGCATGCCCTTGTGGAATTTGGAGTATTAATTCTACCATACTCTGAATAACTACACAGTGAAATGAAAGAATGAAAAAGAAACACTTCAAATGGTTGTTGAAAAAAGGTTAGCCCAAATTCATTGAAGGGAGATAATAAATTGGCTTTTGAAATCATGTCCAAATAAAGGTTATTGCCCTTTTCCTGTTGGGTGTGAAATATAGACAATATTAACAAAAGAATTTCATCGGATACTGTGTGTATTGTAATGCCTAACTGGTTTGTTCCAAGTTATTAACACTCAATGTAGATAGCAGTCTACCCGTTAAAATTTAGTGAAGACCGTTAATGTTTTATCATCATCGGCTAAAGTAGCATATTTGTTTGTCTAAACCCCGGACATGATTATGAATTCGCGCGGAAATCAATTCGCAAATATAAGCGAAAATTAATCTAACCTGAATAAATAGTGTTTTATAGTAACTAAAGTATATATTAAAATTTGCCAATATGATTTATGAAGAATATTTGTTTTCATTTCCAAATTATTTTCTCAATTTTTGAGTATTTAAGACAATAGTCAGATTATGTATAGATATGATCTTAACCCTTTCCCTCATATAAACGCTTTCGGACGCCTCTGCAGCAGACAGCTTTTTGAAAACATAGTGACAAAAGAAGAAATTGCACAAAACGTGCAATTTCTCCTTTTGCCACAAGGTTTTCCACTTTTAGTCATAGGTTATCCATTCAATTATGGAGATTTTCTATGTTTTGACAAAATACGTTCAAAGTCGTCTGCTGCAGAATTGTCGTATGGGGAAAAGGGTTAAAGAAAAAGTCCCTTATTTCCTAACAAACTCAAGAGCTGTGGAAATCTTTAAAGTCATCTGTGTTTCATTTCTGTTGATACACATGAGCAGAACTAAAGGGAGACGCATCGGAAAATCTGAACATCTGTGTAAATGAAAATATAATCATTGAAAAGAGTCATAGAATATGACACATTGTGTCAAAAGGAGATATTGCTCATTATGAGCATTTTCTCCTTTTGTTACAATGTTTTTAAAGGTCTTCTGCTGCATATGTATCAAGTTGCTTCTGCATGTTGGAAAAGGTAGATCTTTCATCTGACTTTAAAACAAACAAGTGAAAATTGTAGATAGAAGGAAGGGTAATATTTGGATGGACTGTATTGTTGCAAAGAGAAATTTTCTCTTTTACCTAAATTTTCCAATGCTGTCTAATTCAGATGTGTCATAAAGTGTTTCTGTTACGGAAAGAACTAACATTAAGAGTGCATCACTTCTATAGAAAAAGTTGCATTACATTTTTTTTCCAAGTGTTGCTTTGGATACATTGCACTGTAACTTATACAAGGAATCTTGTGATAATTATTTTACCATTTCTACCTCGTCTGTTTTTCGAAGGAAAAAGTTCGGCTATTGTGATACCCTTGGCATCATCGTTGTCTTCACAATACTTCAACCTTACCTCATATCTCAAAAACAGTTACACATATTCAAAAGAAACTGCTGCAGAGGCACTAGAAAGCATCTGTGTGAGTAAAAGGATAAGCCCTTTCCTTCATACAACAAATCTTCAGCAAAAGACTTAAATAGAATAAAAATAAAACCCTCATAAAGTGAATGTTAAACCCCATCAATATTTTAATTAACCCTCTTTCCAAAGTATAAAGTAAATGTTTGAACCCCATCAACATTTTGAATAACCCACACCCACAGTATAAAGTGATTGTTGAACCCAATCTACATTTTTATTAACACTCTTCCCCCAGTATAAAATGAATGTTATACTCCATCAACATTTTAATTAACCCTCTTTCCAAATTGTTAAGTGAATGTTTGAACCCCATCAAAATTTTGAATAACCCACACCCATAGTATAATGTGAATGTTGAACCCTCATCAACATTTTGATTAACCCTCATTCCCAGTATAAAATGAATGTTGAACCCCATCAACAATTTGATTAACACTCAGTCCCTGTATTAAGTGAATGTTGAGCCCCATCAACATTTTGATTAACCCTCATTCCTAGTATAAAGTTAATGGTGAACCCCATCAACATTTTGATTAACCCTCATTCCCAGTATAAAGTGAATGTTGAACCTCATTTACATTTTGATTAACCCTCATTCCCAGTATAAAGTGAATGTTGAACCTCATTTACATTTTGATTAACCCTCATTCCCAGTATAAAGTGAATGTTGAACCCCATTTACATTTTGATTAACCAACATTCCTAGTATAAAGTGAATGTTGAAACCCATCCACGTTTTGATTAACCCTCATTCCCAGTATAAAGTGAATGTTGAACCCCATCAACGTTTTGATTAACCCTCATCCCTAATATAAAGTGAATGTTGAACCTCATCAACGTTTTGATTAACCCTCAGTCCCAGTATAAAGTGAATGTTGAACCCCATCAACGTTTTGATTAACCCTCATTCCCAGTATAAAGTGAATGTTGAACCTCATCAACATTTTGATTAACCCTCATTCCCAGTATAAAGTGAACACTGAACCCCATTAACGTTTTGATTAACCCTCATTCCCAGTATAAAGTGAATGTTGAACCACATTTACAATTTGATTAACCCTCATTCCCATAATAAAGTGAATGTTGAGCCCCATCAACGTTTTTTATAACCCTCATTCCCAGTAAAAAGTGAATGTTGAACCCCATCAACATTTTGATTAACCCTCATTCCCATAATAAAGTGAATGTTGAACCTCATCAACGTTTTGATTAACCCTCAGTCCCAGTATAAAGTGAATGTTGAACCCCATCAACATTTTGAATAACCCTCATTCGCAGTATAAAGTGAATGTTGAACCCCATCAACGTTTTGAATAACCCTCATTCCCAGTAAAAAGTGAATGTTGAACCTCATCAACATTTTGATAAACCCTCATTCCCAGTATAAAGTGAATGTTGAACCTCATCAACGTTTTGATTAACCCTCATTCCCAGTATAAAGTGAACACTGAACCCCATCAACATTTTGATTAAACCTCATTCCCAGTATAAAGTGAATGTTGAACCTCATCAACATTTTGATTAACCCGCATTCCCAGTATAAAGTGAACGCTGAACCCCATCAAAGTTTTAATTAACCCTCATTCCCAGTATAAAGTGAATGTTGAACCCCATCAACGTTTTGATTAACCCTCATCCCTAGTATAAAGTGAATGTTGAACCTCATCAACGTTTTGATTAACCCTCAGTCCCAGTATAAAGTAAATGTTGAACCCCATTTACATTTTGATTAACCCTCATTCCCAGTATAAAGTGAATGTTGAACCCCATCAACATTTTGATTAACCCTCATCCCCGGTATAAAGTGAATGTTGAACCCCATCAACATTTTGATTAACCCTCATTCCCAGTGTCAAGCAATTTCTTCGTTTTCCAGGATGATTTCAAAAGATGTCCTTTGTAGATGCGCCAAATCTCGTTAGTGTCAGACTACACGAACCAATGCTATGAGCTAGTTCGATGGATCTTTTCATGGCTACAGATTTTTATAATTAATTAAAAGGGTTTAATTCATTGCGTTGATACATGTATAAGTGACCAATTAGAGTTGAATATTTTATGAATGTTTTTTTATCTTTTATCCTTGTTTGGTGACCGTTTTTACTTAGACAATGACAGCGAAATATTGATGTACTGTTTATGAATAGTACAATTGGGCATAATTTCAGCCGCGCCACACGAACACCTACCTTAACCCTTTCACATATACAATTAATCTGCAGCAGAAGAAACATCTCTATAAAAATTCTACTTTAATAATTGAATAAAGTTGAAAACACTGGCAAAAGAAGAAATTGCTCGTTTTTAGCATTTATTTCCTTTTGTCAATGTTTTTAAAAGTCTTTTGCTGCAGAGGCGTCTGAAAGCGTCTATATGTGGGAAAATATTAAGCCTATCCTTCCATGCTTCTGATTTACCCTTTCCCTCCTACAAGAGTTATGCAGCCGATGACTTAAAACATCTTGGCAAACATATGGAACACGTCTAAATAAAATTCATATGAATTAAGGCAAACCCTCCGAAAAGTGAAAGTGCACCAGTCACAACATATTTAATCCCTTGTTCATAGATAAGCGATGTTGTGCAATAACCCATCTGCTATGTCGCTATAGCTAAATGAAAATGGAGAGGATTGTCAATCCAGCGGTAGACGGTTCAAGTTCAATCAACAAATGTTCCTATACTTGTCGAAAGTCAAAAACTGCTTTATGCCAGTTTGCTGATTATGAGCACTTTCTCCTTTTGTCACTAACTTTTCAAAAATTCGTCTGATGTAGATGGGTAAAAAGGGGTTTACATTTGGGAAAGTGTAAAATCAACTACCTGTGTGAATTACAAAATGTCCTTTCTCATATTTCTAAAAAGTTAAAAAGACTTTCTGTTGATCGAAAAGACCTAAATCAGAAAGCACACAGGATCGGGCGTATTTTAATTGTCCAAACATGCCGATCACTTATACATGTGCTAGCAGAAACAACCAATCAAAGTGCAGCATTTTGACTACCACTCGCCCAGCACTCGGTGTATAAGCACAATCGGAATCCGCCCTAGATCTCTGTTGGTTGGCTTTTCATTTAGTCTTGCGCAATAGGTCATCTGCTTTGAACACGCATAACAGTGAAAATCGGAAGCCCATGTGGCAAAAGAAGTAATTTGCTAATTTCCAGCAATTTTCCTCTCTTTCATCACAACGATTTCAAAAGTTGTCCGCTGCAGATGCGTCAACTCTCTGTATCTGTATTAGAACATCTAGAAAAGCAAGGGATGTTTAATATTACAACATTTGATGATAGCCTGTACTATTTGACACAAACACATCCTTTGGACACGACCCGGTATTTTACCAGGAAATACGTAGATTAACGATTTAACTATAATGGTGTGGTGGTATGGGTTTCATACCTTATATATTTATCTTGATGTAAATATAAGGATCGGGACGAATATCATCTGTCCTGTCCGCCGCGATATGAAATCAATATATCATCTGTCCTGTCCGCTGCGATATGAAACCAATAACACAGCCCATATTCGTCACGTATAGAACATGTGTCGCGTAACACTGTATTGACTCGTTCAAAATTCGTTTGTTTATAGAATGTAAAAAATAAAAAACAACAACACATACACACCATATAATATCTAGACAACCTTTAAATAGTTGTTCACCATTTCCAATTTGCAGACGCAATTGGACACCTCTGCAGCAGAGAACTTGTGAAATGATTGCGACGTAAGGAGAAATCGCTCATGGTGAAAAAGTTCTCCTTTTGTCAAATTATTTTCAACACTATTCTTATATTTTATTTATCATTATATTGACCTCAAATTTGTTCTCTAACAACTTTCATCTTATTTCTATAACTGTATGAATTTTAATATTTGTATCTAAAAGCAAAAAAAAGTTGTTGATGTATGAAAGTGTTACCTTTCTTTTCGGACACCCTGTATATATTAGCATTCAATAAAAGATATTTCCACATATTTAGATGTTTTCAAAGTAGACTGCTGCTGGTTTGTCGAATGTTGAATAAGGTTAAAGAATGCTATATTATTGATAACATTGCAGGAAGAGGAAACATTGGGCAATTACTTATTTCCTCCAACAATGTTTTTAAAAGGTCGTACCGCCTCGGTGGTAAAGTTGTAGAGTGGGAGATTTTGGGTTCGATCCCGGCCGGGTCACAACCAAGACTTTAAAATGGTAGTAATTGCTGCCCTCCTTGGGGCTCAGGATTGCGGGGTTAGCTTTACGACTGACTGGCCGATGTAAGGATAAATGGACCAGTAGTACGGGCAACTTACCCATGACACGCCGTGATATAACTGAAACAATGTTGAAAGCGGCGTCAAACACCTTACAATCAAACAATTAAATGGTCGTCCTTATCTGGGACAACGTCAAAGTCACCAATCACGGGAAATACACAATGACGTAAAACCTAGATCTGTATTCCGGCTCCAGTTAACCCTTTCCATCATACGACAATTCTGCAGCAGAGGACTTTGAACGTATTTTGTCAAAACATAGACAATCTCCATAATTGAATGGATAACCTATGATAAAAAGTGGAAAACATTGTGGCAAAAGGAGAAATTGCACGTTTTGTGCAATTTCTTCTTTTGTCACTATGTTTTCAAAAAGCCGTCTGCTGCAGAGGCGTCAGAAAGCGTCTATATGAGGGAAATGGTTAAGACATTCCTGCCGCCATCTTAAGTACTCTTGATTTCTACAATAGTTCGTTTTACGTAATTAAATAATTCACCAACGTACCAGTCACCCTTATCCACGGATACGGCCTTCTTTAACCCTTTAACCTAGACGCTTTCGGACGCCTCAGAAGACATTGCTCGGTGCGAGCGATTTCTCATTTTGAAACAATGTTTTTTAACTCTATTCAATAAGTATGTTTTCATTAAGGGAGGTTTTTCCATATTATTGTTGAGACGTATTTAAAGTCGTCTGCTGCAGATTTGTTGATTGAGGGAAAGGGTTAAACTTTAAATTAAGCTTTGAATGTCACATACATGTACATTCAAAGTAAGTGCAGTAGTATATACATGCGTTGAATATACTTATGTCGACGGTCTCTGTATCTAGAATTTATCCACAGAAGTTAATTAAACAACTACGTCATTACACTTCAATCATTACGCCTCCCCCACATTAGACAAATCTGCAGGAGACGATTTTGAAAAAAATACATTGAAATACTCTCTAAGCCTCTGCAGCAGGCGGCTTTTTGAAAACATAGTGACAAAAGAAGAAATTGCACAAAACGTGCAATTTCTCCTTTTGCAACAATGTTTTCCACTTTTTGTCATAGGTTATCCATTCAATTATGGAGATTTTCTATTGTTTTGACAAAATACGTTCAAAGTCGTCTGCTGCAGAATTGTCGTATGAGGGTTAAATAAGGTATACTTATTCAATATACATATAGTTGAAGACGTTCTTCAGGGTTAGGCATACGTGGGGAACGGTTAAAGATGTTCAGAGACATCTGGGCTGCGTATAGAGGTGATTTAAAATAATTGAAGTCCATTCAATTAAAGTTTAACGAAAAGAGGGACGTCAGCATTTAAACTTAAAATCAGGATGCTCAATAACCCTTATCCGGCTTCTTTTCTTAACCCTTTCCCACATTTAACAAATCAGCAGCAGACGACTTTGAAACATTTAGACAAAAACCTGAAAAATCTCCCTAAATGATAGCTTAATTGTTCAATAAAGTTGAAAACATTGTGGCCAAAGGATAAATTTCTGATCATGAGCAATTTCACCTTTGGCTACAACATTTTCAAAAGTCGTCTGCTGCTATTGCGTCAAAATGCGTCTGCAGGTGGGAAATGGTGAAATACACTTATCAATCTTGTTTTTATCACAGTTCCGCATCAATCGTTGGTTACAGTCCATAATGCACGGAGAACAAGATGAGACGGCGTAAATGAGTACAACTGTTGTATTACTTCATACATGTTTAGTAGTTTCAACGATGTTAAGCACATATTGACGCCCACTGCAGTACACGCATTTTGATCACATTGTGACAAAAAGAAGAAATTGTTCGTGGTGAGAAAGTTCTACTTTTGTCACAATATTTTCAACTCCATGCAGTAATCATATGTTTATTTTTCGAGATTTTGATTAAATATTTTCGAAGATGTCTGCTGCAGATTTCTTTTTCAATGGGGAATGGTTAAAACACTGTAAGTAGGGTAAAGGTAAACACTAAACTATAAAATAGAACGCATCAGATAGGGAATGGGTATAGACCAACACACCATGTAAGTTGTACATTTCCATGGCAAGCTACATTTGCTGACGTCTATGTCGTTGGACATTGTAAAACATTGTGAAAAATAGATATAAACCGTCTCTCCCCAAATCTAGCCATTACGTTCGCAATTGTTTATAACGGGATGTGACACATTTACCTCCTTCCCTTAAAGATCATGTGTATAACATTATCTTTTAGATCAACATGTGTAGCCTATTTATTTTTGAGCTTTGAACTCACAAGTGAAGTATGTTAACAGAGACAAACATTGAAGCATAATCATCCTTTGTTATTTAATAAACAATCCTTACTGGTCTAATGGTGCTTTATTCCTCGCCGCCCACACAAGAAATCTGCGGCAGACGACTTTGAATATGTCTAGGCAAAAGTATGGAACATCTCTTTAAAAATATACAAAATTATTTAACCTTTTACCACCTGCAGATGCATTTTGACGCAATAGCAGCAGACGACTTTTGAAATCATTGTGGCCAAAGGTGAAATTGCTCATGATGAGCAATTTCTCCTTTGGCCACAATGTTTTCAACTTTATTTAACAATTAAGCTATCTTCTATGGAGATTTTTCAGGTTTTTGTCTAAATGTTTTTCAAAGTCGTCTGCTACAGATTTGTTGTATGTGGGAAAGGGTTAAAAGAGTTGGAAGTATTATGGCAAATGAAGAGATCGTTCCTTATGAGAAAACATCTTCTCGCCTTGCCCTTATGTTTTAAAAAGTCGTCTGCTATAGAAGCATCAAAATGCGTCTGTTAGTTGGAAGAGGTCTGGTGATTAAGGTTTTGGTTACATCTGCATGCACTAACGACTCGGGTAAACTTATGGACGCACACAGTTTCATTAGAGCTTCACTGTGCACCGGTTTTCCAGAAATTCCGTGCGAAAAGGTACAAATTGATTTTAGTGAACAGTGTAGACACAGATCAGCTTGGGCACCAGAAAAGTCTGATGAAGATCTACACTTCTGTCAACGTGTGTAGGTTCTGATAAGACGAAGTAGATGTATAACCTGTCTCCAAAACTATAGAAGTTTAATCTGAGCTAAGAACTCGTGCTCAAGTATCTGAATTCGTCCAAATCGACAAAATAGAAGTCCCTTTTGAGCATTGAGCTCATTTCAGGTCAGAGAATGTAAACAGATTTATATAGTTTCGCACAACACACTGTACATGAATTCTAACTTGTATATTTCTCCACGAACGGGCTCATATAGAGTATCACTTCATGAATATTTTGACAAGTATCTACAATTGTATCACCACTAGTAAATACGAACATGTATGTGTACCCACACAGAAGACGTCATAAGACCAGATTTGAGCCGAAGCATGCCGCGCAGCCTAACCGGACAAACACTTTTCGCTTCAGGAATCATTACTCTTTACCTTTATCGCCCTGAGACGGAATGTGTCGGCCCGGATCAGTCTACATAGACTGCGCAGGCTGATATGGGTCGATACATTACGCAAAGTCCACAGTGTTGGTTTTCTCGTGGGACTGCTCCTTTCGCCTGGCGCAGCTCAGATGTTTTGAAATATGAGCACCTAAGAAGGAAATGAATCGACTTTACATATAAATAAAGATTGCGCAGTACAGGTAAGTTTATGCGTGATATAACAATTTCGCATATGTCGTGAAGTGGAAAGAACGTCGTCGTCCGAGGCGGGAGACCAGAATTACTGACGCAGTTATAATCAAAGAGTTGTTTTTTGATTGGTTGTTTCGGCTATCATATGGCCTAGTGTTATGAGGGTTCATTTCAACTATGTTCGAATAAAAACTGTCAAGCACATATATGGTTCAGTATAAATGTTGTTGTTCCAGTGGCGTGAAACTACCTCGTTCGTGTAGAAATAAGAGCGTCCGCCTCGAGGATGGGAGCCCATGGTTCGATCCCGGTCGGGTCATACCAAATATTTTACAAAAAGGTAGTTATCTTAGGCTTTCCTCCTTGCAGGTTCAAGTTTGCGTGAAGAGCAGTATGTATGATGTGCTCGTGTTAGGAAAGAGCTACCAACAGTCCTTGTAATGTACCCAGGGTATGCCGTGATGTGACTAAGAAACGGGTAATGTACCCAGGGTATGCTGTGATGTGACTAAGATACGGGTAATGTACCCAGGATATGCCCTGATGTGACTAAGAAACGGGTAATGTACCCAGGGTATGCTGTGATGTGACTAAGATACGGGTAATGTACCCAGGATATGCCGTGATGTGACTAAGAAACGGGTAATGTACCCAGGGTATGCTGTGATGTGACTAAGATACGGGTAATGTACCCAGGATATGTCCTGATGTGACTAAGAAACGGGTAATGTACCCAGGGTATGCTGTGATGTGACTAAGATACGGGTAATGTACCCAGGATATGCCGTGATGTGACTAAGATACGGGTAATGTACCCAGGGTATGCTGTGATGTGACTAAGATACGGGTAATGTACCCAGGGTATGCCGTGATGTGACTAAGATACGGGTAATGTACCCAGGGTATGCCGTGATGTGACTAAGATACGGGTAATGTACCCAGGGTATGCCGTGATGTGACTACGATACGGGTAATGTACCCAGGGTATGCCGTGATGTGACTAAGATACGGGTAATGTACCCAGGGTACGCCGTGATGTGACTAAGATACGGGTAATGTACCCAGGGTATGCCGTGATGTGACTAAGATACGGGTAATGTACCCAGGGTATGCCGTGATGTGACTAAGATACGGGTAATGTACCCAGGGTATGCCGTGATGTGACTAAGATACGGGTAATGTACCCAGGGTATGCCGTGATGTGACTAAGATACGGGTAATGTACCCAGGGTATGCCGTGATGTGACTAAGATACGGGTAATGTACCCAGGGTATGCCGTGATGTGACTAAGATACGGGTAATGTACCCAGGGTATGCCGTGATGTGAATAAGATACGGGTAATGTACCCAGGGTATGCCGTGATGTGACTAAGATACGGGTAATGTTCCCAGGGTATGCCGTGATGTGACTAAGATACGGGTAATGTTCCCAGGGTATGCCGTGATGTGACTAAGATACGGGTAATGTACCCAGGGTATGCCGTGATGTGACTAAGATACGGGTAATGTACCCAGGGTATGCCCTGATGTGACTAAGATACGGGTAATGTACCCAGGATATGCCGTGATGTGACTAAGATACGGGTAATGTACCCAGGATATGCCGTGATGTGACTAAGATACGGGTAATGTACCCAGGGTATGCCCTGATGTGACTAAGATACGGGTAATGTACCCAGGATATGCCGTGATGTGACTAAGATACGGGTAATGTACCCAGGGTATGCCGTGATGTGACTAAAATACGGGTAATGTACCCAGGGTATGCCGTGATGTGACTAAGATACGGGTAATGTACCCACGATATGCAGTGATGTGACTAAGATACGGGTAATGTACCCAGGATATGCCGTGATGTGACTAAGATACGGGTAATGTACCCAGGGTATGCCGTGATGTGACTAAGATACGGGTAATGTACCCAGGGTATGCCGTGATGTGACTAAGATACGGGTAATGTACCCAGGATATGCCGTGATGTGACTAAGATACGGGTAATGTACCCAGGGTATGCCGTGATGTGACTAAGATACGGGTAATG
Source organism: Serripes groenlandicus (assembly GCA_031761405.1). Classification (NCBI taxonomy): domain Eukaryota; kingdom Metazoa; phylum Mollusca; class Bivalvia; order Cardiida; family Cardiidae; genus Serripes; species Serripes groenlandicus. The sequence goes on along the minus strand of JASEVX010000001.1, from coordinate 48,416,611 downwards.
TACCCAGGATATGCCGTGATGTGACTAAGATACGGGTAATGTACCCAGGGTATGCCGTGATGTGACTAAGATACGGGTAATGTACCCAGGATATGCCGTGATGTGACTAAGATACGGGTAATGTACCCAGGGTATGCCGTGATGTGCCTAAGATACGGGTAATGTACCCAGGGTATGCTGTGATGTGACAGAGATAGGGTCGCTAGCGGTGTTCAACACCATACCACCAAACTAGTATCGGAATCCGCTGTGGTCGAGTGGTTAGTGTCAGGGAGTTCGATCCCCAGTCGCGGCACTACGGTCATGGTGGAGTGCCCTTGGGCAAGGCACATTTTCTAGCCTAGTACTGGTTTGTTTACCCAGGGATCATGAATAATTAAATTTAATTGCGCGCTAAATGACCTTAGCTGTCGATGCGCCATAAAACAATATACATTCATTCATTCCAAACTAGTATCGTGAAATTTTTATTGAAAAACAGTTTACGGTGATAATATATATTGTACACGCTTTTGTTCTGAATAAAGGATACTACATTTATATCTATTATTTGAATTATATAACCAAAAAAATCCTACCATTTTCAACATTAGTGTTGTTCAGTTAAACATATAAGCAAACGATTTGAGCATTTTTATGCCTGGGCCTTGTCTAGTGAAATGGGGCCTGTTGACATCATATAAAGTAATATTGGCATGAAACTAGTGGTCCTACACTACATTTAGTCTATACTAATATTCGGACGGTGGATACTCTTGTGAGGTAGTTTTCAATGTGTGAAACTTTTTAATTCTGTGAGCCGACCAGGATCGGCCTATGTATGCCGCGCAGGCTAGCCCGGGCAGACACTTTTAGCCTCCTGAGGATTTTCTGTTTAAGGAATCATTATTCAATACCGTTATCCCCCTGAGACGGAATGTGTCGGCCTGGATTAGCCTGCGCGGACTGCGGAGTCCATAGTGTTGGTTTTCTCGTGAAACGGCTCATATTATGTGTCTAGTTTTCATGTTGTTAGCGTGTTTTTCCTTAATTTGATATGTTGTTCACATATTTGATACGCAAAGCCTTTTTTTGCCAATGGCTGCTGGCTTTTTGTTCAATTACTCGAAGACAAGTCTGAGATTTCCTTCTTACCCCAAGGCGACGGGAGTCGGTAGTTGAACTGTTGCCCGCAACCCACTATCTTTGTAACTAGTTGAAGTTATAAAATGGAAGTCCCTGTAATATATCTGTAACTTCGAGATGTTATGGAATGAAAACGGATATGTTATGGAATGAAAACGGATATGTTATCTTGAGGAGATGGTAACGGGTTTCCATAACTATGACGTGTCGAAGTTTAAGAAAACAAGGCTTGTTAACCCTATATTAGTGTTAACAGTATGCTAATTGGCTAATACTTAGTTATTTGATCAAGCAATTTGATTGGTCAGTAATGAAACTGGTAATTGATGTTCTAGAGTCGATTTGGAACAAAAATAATTCCATTTTTGAAAATGGAGCAACAATTATTATAAGGAGTACCTTGCACAGAAATCACGGCAACAACACGTATATGATTGAAAGTTAGCGCATATTAGTTTAAATTTATTTCACATCGATTTCAAACAAGCTTTCATATTTCATTAACCATGTTCAAGGTCTCCACCCTGGAGACCAGTACTTATTCCGTTTTGGTACGAAAGATCAACGTTATAAAACGGCACTGATGTCTTCCAAAAAGAGTTAAATCGAAAAGCTAATATTTATATAGATATCGGCGAGCAGTACATATCGAGGGCTTGGTGTGGAACGGTTGTAACTAAAACCCTATTTTGAAAACCCTGCTTTGGTGGCAATTTTGACCCCTTTGTAAATAATTCAAATTTAGGTGCCATTGCTCAGAACGAGCAGTGGCACCTAAATTTCCATTGCCCCCCCCCCCCCCCCCCCCCAAAAAAAAAACACCCCGATTTAACGCTTATAAAGACTTTATAAGCACTGCGGTGTTTCTGTTTTCTTGTTTCTTTTTCTCCCAACCCTTTCCTTCGTTCAGTCGCATTTTGACGGATCTGCGACAGGTGACATTTGCCACAGTTAGTCCATCTCTACTAAACAAAAGTACGTATGCTTTATAGATCATTTTCATGTCTTTACCTCAATGTTTTTAAAGGAGTCTGCTGCGTAACGTTATTATTATATGTAAGGAAAATGACCTGCAAATACATCCATGTTTAGGATCCAAATGGCTCATTGGCGAACAGTGTGGAGGCAGATCAGAGTGCATGGATACACTGGCTAATCTGAACCCACTGAAGAAGATCCTTCTTGTGAAGTACCTTCAGTGTTTCTGTTTTATTTTATCTCTTGCACTCAACCCTTTCCCAAATTAAGTCGCATTTTGACAGAACTGCAGCAAACAACTTTTGCCACAATTATATCATCTCTACGAATCAAAATGTACTTTTTCCACAATGATTTCATCTTTACTGAACCAATGTACTTTTGCCACAATGATTTCCTCTTTACTGAACCAATGAACTTTTGCCACAATGATTTCATCTCTACTTAACAAATGCACTTTTGCCACAAAGATTTCATCTCTACTAAACAAATGCACTTTTGCCACAATAAGTTCATCTCTACTAAACAAATGTACTTTTGCCACAATGATTTCATCTGTTCTAAACAAATGTACTTTTACCACAATGACTTCATCTCTACTAAACAAATGTACTTTTGTCACAATGACTTCATCTCTACTAAACAAATGTACTTTTACCACAATGACTTCATCTCTACTAAACAAATGTACTTTTACCACAATGACTTCATCTCTACTAAACAAATGTACTTTTGTCACAATGGTTTCATCTCTACTAAACCAATGTACTTTTACCACCATTATTTTATATCTACTAAACCAATGTACTTTTACCACCATTGCTTCATCTCTACTAAACCATTGTACTTTTGCCACAAGTATTTCATCTCTACTAAACCAATGTACTTTTACCACCATTGCTTCATCTCTACTAAACCAATGTACTTTTGCCACAAGTATTTCATCTCTACTAAACCAATGTACTTTTACCACCATTGCTTCATCTCTACTAAACCAATGTACTTTTACCACCATTGCTTCATCTCTACTAAACCAATGTACTTTTGCCACAATGATTTCATCTCTACTTAACAAATGCACTTTTTCCACAAAGATTTCATCTCTACTAAACAAATGCACTTTTTCCACAATAAGTTCATCTCTACTAAACAAATGTACTTTTGCCACAATGATTTCATCTGTTCTAAACAAATGTACTTTTACCACAATGACTTCATCTCTACTAAACAAATGTACTTTTGTCACAATGACTTCATCTCTACTAAACAAATGTACTTTTACCACAATGACTTCATCTCTACTAAACAAATGTACTTTTACCACAATGACTTCATCTCTACTAAACAAATGTACTTTTGTCACAATGGTTTCATCTCTACTAAACCAATGTACTTTTACCACCATTACTTTATATCTACTAAACCAATGTACTTTTACCACCATTGCTTTATCTCTACTAAACCAATGTACTTTTGCCACAAGTATTTCATCTCTACTAAACCAATGTACTTTTACCACCATTGCTTCATCTCTACTAAACCAATGTACTTTTACCACCATTGCTTCATCTCTACTAAACCAATGTACTTTTGCCACAAGTATTTCATCTCTACTAAACCAATGTACTTCTGCCACAATTATTTCATCTCTACTAAACCAATGTACTTTTCCCACATTTACTTCATCTCTACTAAACCAATGTACTTTTACCACCATTGCTTCATCTCTACTAAACCAATGTACTTCTGCCACAATTACTTCATCTCTACTAAACCAATGTACTTTTACCACCATTGCTTCATCTCTACTAAACCAATGTACTTCTGCCACAATTACTTCATCTCTACTAAACCAATGTACTTTTGCCACAATTACTTCATCTCTACTAAACCAATGTACTTTTGCCACACTTATTTCATCTTTACCAAACAGATGGACATCAGCTCATATTTATTTTCCATGTGTTTATCTAGATGTATTCAGCAGCTGGCGATCCTTGAAAGCAATGCCGACCCAAACACCAGCTGTGATCCAGGAAAACAAACCGTAACGTATACGTATGGACAATGACATGAAAGTACATCTATGCATGTGATCTAAATGGATACTGCTTTATAGAAGTTGCTTGAAACAATATTTGACTAATTGGCGAACAGTGAAGAGTCAAACCAGACTACACGGATTCGCATACGGATTGGCATCAATACTAATCGACTGTCTAAAGTTTGGTTTTCGCAAAGCACTTCTCAAAATTTCAAAATAACAAAAGAGTTAATGATCATTTTTTCCCCACCTATCTGGAAATCATTTTTGAGCCGCTTCAGACGTAAGGAGGTCTGGTCTGTAAACAGTATCGTCTCAAGTTAGCCCTTGAATATGAACATTATCACCATAGTCTTCTTCACTGTCCGCTTACATCTTAACCCTTTTCATAATATAGATGCATTTTGACGCATATGCGGCAGACGACTCTTGAAAACAGTGTTGCAAAAGAAGAAATTAATCAAAACGAGCAATTTCTCCGTTTGCCACAATAATTTCAACTATTTTCAGCAAGTATACCTTCATTTATAGAGATTTTCTATATTTTGGACTTGATAATTGCAAAGTCGTCTGCTGCAGATTTATTGTATGTGGGGTGGGAAAGGGTTAAATGAGTGTATACATAGTTTTGTTTTCTGCCTTAATAATCTTGATAACCTAAACTCCATCTATTGATCTTATAAAAAAGAGAATAAAAACATTTTAAACCGTATATACAACAGACCTAAACGGCTTGGCAACTATCTAGACACATTTATAGAAAATCTCGATGACTTCAGTGACGGTTAGTACAACTCTTACGACAGTGGGGCTCACTTTGATACATCCGTTTGGTAAGCCAGCCGCTAGCTAATTCAAAAAGAAAAATAACGACACCGAATTCCTGCCTGTTTGGTGCCTGAAAAAAGATTGGATAGAAATGTTCTCTTAAGTCAAAATTGACTGGCCATTATAAAAGTGTCGACACTGTAATAAACAAATCATGCATTTCAACTTGCCATCTAAATAAACTAAATGATGAATGAATTGGCGATAACACGATCAGGCAGCATAATCCAACCATAAGACGACCAAGGGGGGATGGTTCGTGTTTGCTTTTCATTCCATAAGGGATATCTTCGTCATGTTCAATGGTTTAAAGGTTACCAAAACACGGTGTTCATTTATGTTGTAAAAGCGGCCATGTTTTATGGCTTTTAAACACGCAACCACGATCATGACTTGAGCCGGGTTCACATCGCGATTCATCAATGACTTGCACAGGAAGGAGATCTTGCTTGCACTGCCTCGGACAACCTTTCTCATCCTAATGTTTTCAATAGAAACGGACATTAAAGTTCTCGAGAAAGAGTGCAATCAATAATAAACTCTACTTAGCTACGACATAGCTCGACCACACCAATATGTTGTGTGCTTATGGAACTGATGTTATTGGGAGATATCCTTTAAGCCATTTAACGCATTGGATTCGCAACACTAAGAACAAGTTTCGTGCGTTTTTATGTGAAAATAACTGGTTACAAACAGTGTCTAACCTACTGACCGGCGGACGCTACAAAAGCTGATCAGTCTGCGATAAATCGCAGGTTCATCGGCGGACTTGTTTAGTCACAAATGCCATTAAGTGAGAAGAGTCTATTTCTTCAGTGATGCGGGCGATTTGTAGTTTATTTGTATTGTGTAACATGACCTGTTTGTTTCCAATTGACCTACGTTCTCCTAATTTTGACCATCAAGTCAATCGGTTGAATAACCAAGTTACTGAATGAATCACTTTGTTCTTACTATGTGACAACATAATTGTTGACCAACCTACGGACTTATGTGAACTCTGTGCTATTTGGTCCCAGTGCTGAATACTACCAATATATAGCAGTAGAGTTGGGTAGCTGTATATGGGAATGAGCCGTTCCATGAGAAATCCAACGTTGTGGACTCTGCGTACAGTATCGACCCGGATCAGCCTAAGCATGCTGCGCAGGCTAACAAGGACAGACACTTTTCGCCTCCTGTAGATGTTTTGTTTCCGGAATTGCAGGGGGATAGAGGTATAAAGTAATGATTCCTGAAACAGAAAATCCATGGGAGGCAGAAAGTGTCTGTCCATGTTAGCCTGCACGGCATGCTTAGGCTGATCCGGGTCTATACTTTACGCAGAATCCACAATGTTGGCTTTCCAGTGGAATGGCTTATATGATGATATACGCATGTATCAAATGAATGAGTTTATGTCATTTCAATTTAGGCAGTCGTTGACCCCCGTTACAAAAATAGATGGAAAAAGAATAGCAAATACTGAGGGAAGCCCTTAAGAAAAGGTCGCTGTAAGTTCGGTTGTTCTGAGAAAAAGATTTTTCACGTGGTTATGGGTGTGGTAAAAAGAGTTAGATTGTGGGGGTACAGTCTGTTTAAAATTCATAAAATCAGGTCGGCCAAAAAATGTACTGAAGATAACAGACATTTTTCCGAATGATGCTAAATACGCTGTTAGTGATATTGCACGCATTGCTCATATTTCGTTGTCAACGGTTAATTTCATTATAATGAAAATCTTGAAAACATATGAAGACACTCTGACGACTAACTAGAAAAGGTATGTGTTGTAACGGCCAATATTTCCCAAAATATATATTTGCTAAATGCAAATTCTTTCACAGAAGATGAAACTTTAGTACGCTATTTTTAACCAGTGAGGTTAGGAACAAAATGTTGGCAACCAAACATGGCAAAAGGTCAATAATTGCACAACGCATTGTAAGTGCAAAGAAGATTGTGTATGCCTTTGTTTCTCACATTAAATTATAATAGGGAATCCGCCGTAGCTTACAGGTAAGTGTCAGGGATTTGGAACAGGGCGTCCCTTGTTCGATCGCCAGTCGCGGTGCTGTGGTCATGATGTAGTGCCCTTGGGCAAAGCACATATCCTAACATTGAACTGGTTTGTTAAGCCACAGATAATGAATAAGTGAATTGTCGCTGTGATATAACCGAAATAATGGTGAAAACGCCGTAAAACAAAACAAAACAAAACAAACAAACAATTCTAATAACGTATTCAACGTTATTCCCTTCCTAAATAAGGTAACCATGGCAACATTATAAGTTAAACAAATTGAGTGAAAGTCATACATTTAACTATCCTATTTCTAGGTTAAATATTTAGGAGTTATCTTAAATGATGTACCTACATGCTGAACTTAGTATCTATATAAATGTGTAATTTCGTAAAACTTGCGCCAGGACTTCCGTAGTACATGTCATCGTAACGTTCCGGAAATTGATCCAGAGACTTAACCCTTTCCCTAATACAGAATACAGACGTCTTTACTGTGTTTGCGACAGATGAATTTTGAAAACTTTGTGACGAAAGGAGAATTTGCTCATTATGAGCAACTCCGTGTTTTGTTTGCAACCTTGTATTCTACTCTGTTCAATTATTATATTTTCATTAACAGAGATAGTTTGCAAAATATGTTTTCAAAGCCGTGTGCTGCAGTTTTGAGGTATGTTGGAAAGGGTTAACTTATGAGAGAAAAATATACATAATTCGATCAGTAAATTAAATGTAACACATATATAAATGCAAACGTAACAAAACATAGCACGCATTGTATTTCGATCACACATCGTACTTGTTTATTATGTTGTTTTTAAAATGCGTAACCCTTTCCCTCATATAGACGCTTTCTGACGCCTCTGCAGCAGAAGGCTTTTTGAAAACATAGCGACAAAAGAAGAAATTGCACAAAACGTGCAATTTCTCCTTTTGCCACAATGTTTTCCACTTTTTGTCATAGGTTATCCATTCAATTATGGAGATTTTCTTTGTTTTGACAAAATACGTTCAAAGTCGTCTGCTGCAGAATTGTCGTATGAGGGAAAGGGTTAACCCGTTACCACATACAACGAATTTGCAGCAGACGACTTAAAACATATCTTATCAAAACACGAACAATCTCCATATATGAAGGTTTACTTACTGACAAAAGTTGGAAACATTGTGAAAAAAAGAGGAATTTCTCCTTTTGTCACAATGTTCTCAAAAGTCGTCTGCTGCAGATGCGTCAAAATGCGTTTATATGGGGGAAAGGGTTGAAATGAAGCAGCTATCAGTCTCTCTGTCAAATAGATAATGTCGAACAGGGCTGTCAATTGTACCAAAAAAACAAATTTCAATAATATTTCAGGATGATTTACAACTGGTCAATAGCCTTTGACCTTTGTCTCTCTTCTATCGCTCTATTGTTACATCAGTGGAAACGCGGTATATATAAATGGACATTTTTAATTTTACGCTTTCCCACATACAACAAAATTTATATATAGTAGACGACATTAAAACCATTTAATCAAACATATGGAAACTCTCTCTTCAAATAGTGATGAAGACGTTGTGCCGTAAATTTGTCAAAATTCGTCTGCATGTTGAAAGTGCAACAGACACACTGAAGTGCTGCTGAAGAACCTATAGAGAAAATATGTGAATCGATCTCGTCTAAATTGTTTATTAATGATTTGTTCTTATTTGACTTTTTCTATTCTTTATTGACTTTTAGCCAGATTCAACGACCTTTTCCTATGGCAGGTGTTGCATTGATACGTATGTTTCATTATGAACCGTATCACACAAACACCGGATTTCGGGCGTTTTGGAACATAGATGATCGAGATCGACCTCACAGCCTACTTCTGTGCAGTCGGATCAAAGTCGTCTCTGGTCGACATAATCTATTCGTACTGACACATGGACGTATCTGTATATGAAGATGAAACGGGTTGACAAATAAGCGATTGTACGAAAATACGATTTGATTATAGATAACATAGGGTTTATTTCAAAATCTAGGAAGTTCGGTTTGCGTGTGTCGTGGTTAAATTACTTGAAACATTTTAATGGATAGGTTATGAGTTCAATATCACCATTCATCTTGTTTTCTATCATTTTAATTGTGGTCACGAAAAACCTTTGTTACAAAAATTGATTTTTTTTACTGTCAACCTAAGCTTTCAGCTCCGAAAAAAAAATGGATTCATCCAGCATTTATTCATGTTCTCTCTCTCCCTCGTGACGAACTAGTGAATTTTTATCTATTAATTACGTACTTAAAATCACACAAGGTATTTTATATGCTTATATATGTCGTGTAAACCAAAGGTTTTCAAAATCAATTGACCTATGCTGTTAAAAAGAGCATGCGCAGAAAACAAAATAGCATGACCTACCGTTTCCCTCATATAAACGCTTTCTGACGCCTCTGAAGCAGACGGCTTTTTGAAAACATAGTGACAAAAGAAGACATTGCACAAAACATGCAGTTTCTCCTTTTGCCACAATGTTTTCCACTTTTAGTCATAGGTTATCCATTCAATTATAGAGGTTTTCTATGTTTTGACAAAATACGTTTAAAGTCGTCTGCTGCAGAATTGTCGTATGAGGGAAAGGGGTAAGCAGTTCTCTCACCTCACGTCTACACCTATAACTGTGTGTATACATGTACATATGTACCATGCCATTTTCCACCGTATGTTATTATATTTGTATTATTTGACTATGAGCTATAATGCTGAATATCTAAATAAAGTTTATGTTATGTTATGTTATATGTATAAATAGCATAAGATAAATGTTGCATTATCAAGAACACTTTCACAAGTGTAAAACAACCACTTTGTATTAATTGTGTTTAAATGGAAGTAATGAGATGTGTGCACTTACTTCTGTCACCGTTTTGTTGTAACATGGCTAATACTTCAGGTAATAGTGATAATGAACGTAACGATTTTTTGTATCTTTAAACATATAACCGATAATAGTTTTGTTATCTTCAGTATGAAAACTGGAATACAAAAACGAGTTTTATCTGATTGTTTTTTTATTTTGTTTGCATGTATGATGTTTAACGCCGCTGACAGCCGTTGGTTGTTTCAGTTACATTTATCCTGACAGTAGCGGCGACACAGTCGTAAGAATAAGTCCACACTCCTGAGCGACACAGTCGTAAGAATAAGTCCACACTCCTGAGCGACACAGTCGTAAGAATACGTCCACACTCCTGAGCGACACAGTCGTAAGAATAAGTCCACACTCCTGAGCGACACAGTCGTAAGAATAAGTCCACACTCCTGAGCGACACAGTCATAAGAATAAGTCCACACTCCTGAGTGACACAGTCGTAAGAATAAGTCCACACTCCTGAGCTACACAGTCGTAAGAATAAGTCCACACTCCTGAGCGACACAGTCATAAGAATAAGTCCACACTCCTGAGCGACACAGTCGTAAGAATAAGTCCACACTCCTGAGCGACACAGTCATAAGAATAAGTCCACACTCCTGAGTGACACAGTCGTAAGAATAAGTCCACACTCCTGAGCGACACAGTCATAAGAATAAGTCCACACTCCTGAGTGACACAGTCGTAAGAATAAGTCCACACTCCTGAGCGACACAGTCGTAAGAATAAGTCCACACTCCTGAGCGACACAGTCATAAGAATAAGTCCACACTCCTGAGCGACACAGTCGTAAGAATAAGTCCACACTCCTGAGCGACACAGTCGTAAGAATAAGTCCACACTCCTGAGCGACACAGTCGTAAGAATAAGTCCACACTCCTGAGCGACACAGTCGTAAGAATAAGTCCACACTCCTGAGCGACACAGTCGTAAGAATAAGTCCACACTCCTGAGCGACACAGTCGTAAGAATAAGTCCACACTCCTGAGCGACACAGTCGTAAGAATACGTCCACACTCCTGAGCGACAAAGACGTGAGGGAATTAACCCTTTCCCACATACGACAAATGTGTAGCAGACCACTTTGAAAATGTCTACTAAAACATATGGAAATTCTCTAAAATTGTAGGTATAATTACTGAAAAAAAGTTGAAAACATCGTGGCAAAAGGAGAAATTGCTCGTTTTAAGCAATTTCTCCGGTTGTCACGATGTTTTTAAAAAGTCGCCTGCTGCAAATGCGTCAAAATACGTCTATAGGTGGGAAATGGTTAAAACCTTTTTTAAAGCATTCAGTATGACTCGGTCGGGGATCGAGCCAGCGACCTCCGGCACTCGAGGCGGACGCTGTACCACTATACCACTATACCACTATACCACTATACTACTATACCACTATACCACTATACCACTATACCACTATACCATATACCACTATACCACTATACCACTATACCATATACCACTCTACCACTATACCACTATACCACTATACCATATACCACTCTACCACTCTACCACTATACCACTATACCACTATACCACTATACCACTATACCACTATACCACTATACCACTATACCACTATACCGCTATACCACTATACCATATACCACTATACCACTATACCATATACCACTATACCACTATACCACTATACCATATACCACTATACCACTACACCACTATACCACTTTACCACTATACCATCATGTTTTGCTAATGCAATCAAATTAGAACTCGACCTTTTACATGGTCGATAGCCCGAAACATGTATTTCATAAATATGTGCGTTCTTTTGATACTGTATCATATATACAATTGGACAGAAAGTAATGACGAACAATAAGTTGAGGTTTGGAGTTTTCAAGAAGGATCCTTTTACACAATTGTAAAATAATCAATTAAATAACAATGTTTGTGAAAGAAGCCTCCACGATGTGTTTCAGAGGAAGGAGATCATTGTAAAGATGTCGCGTCAGATCAGAATATCAAGTGTCTTGTTTCTCCCACGTAAAGACTCAGGTGAGCGTGTTGACAGTTCTATGCAAACTTCTTATTCTCATAATTACATAACTGCAATGCCTCAATTGAGATTAAAAATGACCATGTGCATGTCACATCTAACCCCTTCCCACATTCAATACATCTGCAGCAGACGACGTTGATAACGTCATTGCAAAAGTGTGAAAATTACATATAAATGAGAGTTTAATTCTTAAATAGAGTTGAAAAACACTGTGGCAAAAGGAGGAATTGCTCATCATGAGCAATTCCTTCTTTCGCCAGAGTGTTTTCAAAAGTGATCTGCCTCAGAGACGTCAGAAAGCGTCTATATGTGGGAAAGGGTTAATCAGAGTGCCTATTTACCCGTTCCAACTTGCAGAGGCCTTTTGAAGCTTAGCTCCAAAGGATTATCGCAAAAGGAGAAATTATTCATAATGAGCATGTTCTCCACCTTTGTCGCAATGTTTTCAAAAAATTTCATTTAGACCTTCATTCCTAAACAGTTTCCATATTATGTCTGGATTTGTTATTTCGAATTGGTCTGCAGCATGCTCGTTATGATGTGGGAAGGGTAAAGCGTTGACAGGCTAGATTAGGGTGTGAGTTCTCTGGGTCAAGCGTCCGAAAGTTAATACAGCGTCTGACCGACTGTGATTTGCATGAAATGTCATAAATATGTAATTATTCGACTTGGAATATGTTTACTAACCCTTGACACACAATGTATCAAAGGGGACTTCAACAATGAGTCAACGGGGCCTTCCGAACGTTTCGGGTTGGGACACCACAACATGGGACCTGGGTCCAGCGTATTTCGTCATTTTTGTGTCCCCAATATTTTGACATACATGAATGGTGGAATGTATTTAAGAATATGACTAAGTTGACATAAATATTTACCTTCTTGAGTAACAATTCTTTTTAAGAAATGAAATATTGTTAGAGCAAGGAAACAACAAAATGATGAAATATGCGTTTAAGTATTTAAGTATTACTTAACGCTAAATAAGGTTGGAAAAATTGGACCCTGAACTGTTTACCTTTAGTACTATTTAACAATTATTTTTTAATTGATATTTGATAAGGTAAATAAATGATTAAATAAATACAATGATTAAATAAATACAATGATTAAATAAATACAATAAGTAAATGAATACTAGCGTAATGTCGTGTAACGTTTATGTACCCAACAACTGACGTGACGCTAATTATAAATTTTATCCTCATGATAAATTTGACCTTTTTCGAAAATGCATAACTGCACTTACGATTCGAACTGCATAAAACCGAGTGCTAGCTATTTAGTCAATAATAATGAGATTCTTAAATCCATAGATCGTAAGTTCGAAACTCATCTGTTCCTCAATTGATGAAAATAAAAGCGTCAAACGATTCGGAACAAATGTGAAGATATTCAGCTATCAATAAACATTTATAGGACGGAGTTCTTGTGCGAAGAGGCAAGGACACTAGTGAATAGGAACATTGTCTGCCATGGTATTTATCGCTTATCCTGCTGAATTCATACAACCATAACCATCGTCCTGCGATTGTTGATAAGATAGTAGGTCTACGTGTACATTTTTATAAAATATCCCTCACTAAAAACGTATACATGAGGAGCGAACAATGTAGATCAAAATCAGACTGTACACGAACGTACGGTTTATCGTTTTCTACATTGTTCAACAAATGAGCCGTCACGCGAGAAAACCAACATTGTGGACTCTGCGTAAAGTATCGACTCGGATCAGTCTAAGCATGCCGCGCGGGCTAACCCGGACAGACACTTTTCGCCTCCTGTGGATTTTCTATTTCAGGAATCATTACTCTATACATCTTTCCCCCTAAGACGGAATGTGTCGGCCGGATCAGTCTGCGCGGACAGCGCAGGCTGATCTGGTCGATACATTACGCAGATGATATGAGCCGTCACGCGAGAAAACCAACAGTGTGGACTCTGCGTAAAGTATCGACTCTGATCAGCCTAAGCATGCCGCGCGGGCTAACCCGGACAGACACGTTTCGCCTCCTGTTGAATTAATTACTCTATACCTCTATATCCCCCTGAGACGGAATCTGTCTGCCCGGATTAGCCTGCGCAGGCAAATCTGGGTCGATACATTCGGCAGAGTCCATTTTGTTGGTGTTCTTGTGGGACGGCTCAAATGTAATTTAAAGTCGTGTCAATTATTGTTCCCATCTTGTTGATGTTATATTTTGTTCTTAGAATTGATGACTCGAAACTATATCAGATGTGCTGGACGGTTAAACTGATAGAAATCAATGAACATTGTGATATTAGTTTACCTCGCAAATAAATACTTATCAGCTTTCTTATGAAAGGAATAAACTGTGAAATACAAATCCATGGGGGGTCGCCTTGGTGATATAACTGTAGAGCATTCAGCTCGTGTGCAGGAGATCGAACGTTTGACACCCGGTCAGGTCATAACAAAGAATTAAAACTGTTGTAATGGTTTCCCCTCCTTGGCGCTCGGGATTGTAGAGTTAGCATTACAACTGACTTGCTGGTGTCTGGATAAATGGACCAGAAGTACTGGTAACTTACCTAGGTTAGCATTACAACTGACTTGCTGGTGTCAGGATCAATGGACTAGAAGTACTGGTAACTTACCTAGGTTAGCATTACAACTGACTTGCTGGTGTCAGGATAAATGGACTAGAAGTACTGGTAACTTACCTAGGTTAGCATTACAACTAACTTGCAGGTGTCAGGATAAATGGACCAGAAGTACTGGTAACTTACCTAGGTTAGCATTACAACTGACTTGCTGGTGTCAGGATAAATGGACCAGAAGTACTGGTAACTTATCTAGGTTAGCATTACAACTGACTTGCTGGTGTCAGGATAAATGGACCAGAAGTACTGGTAACTTACCTAGGTTAGCATTACAATTGACTTGCTGGTGTCAGGATAAATGGACCAGAAGTACTGGTAACTTACCTAGGTTAGCATTACAACTGACTTGCTGGTGTCAGGATAAATGGACCAGAAGTACTGGTAACTTACCTAGGTTAGCATTACAACTGACTTGCTGGTGTCAGGATAAATGGACCAGAAGTACTGGTAACTTACCTAGGTTAGCATTACAACTGACTTGCTGGTGTCAGGATAAATGGACTAAAAGTACTGGTAACTTACCTAGGTTAGCATTACAACTGACTTGCTGGTGTCAGGATAAATGGACTAGAAGTACTGGTAACTTACCTAGGTTAGCATTACAACTGACTTGCTGGTGTCAGGATAAATGGACTAGAAGTACTGGTAACTTACCTAGGTTAGCATTACAACTGACTTGCTGGTGTCTGGATAAATGGACCAGAAGTACTGGTAACTTACCTAGGTTAGCATTACAACTGACTTGCTGGTGTCAGGATAAATGGACTAGAAGTACTGGTAACTTACCTAGGTTAGCATTACAACTGACTTGCTGGTGTCAGGATAAATGGACCAGAAGTACTGGTAACTAACCTAGGTTAGCATTACAACTGACTTGCTGGTGTCTGGATAAATGGACCAGAAGTACTGGTAACTAACCTAGGTTAGCATTACAACTGACTTCCTGGTGTCTGGATAAATGGACCAGAAGTACTGGTAACTTACCTAGGTTAGCATTACAACTGACTTGCTAGTGTCAGGATAAATGGACCAGAAGTACTGGTAACTTACCTAGGTTAGCATTACAACTGACTTACTGGTGTCTGGATAAATGGACCAGAAGTACTGGTAACTTACCTAGGTTAGCATTACAACTGACTTGCTGGTGTCAGGATAAATGGACCAGAAGTACTGGTAACTTACCTAGGAATCGTCTAGATATAACTTAATAAGTGTTAAAAGTGGCTTAAATAACATACACACAAAATCATTAGGTAATACATTGTATATAAGCTACATGTATACGCGCGATAACAGCCGTTTTACATCAATCTTATGCTAAACTATTATGGATACCTTACATGGTTTGAAGGAACTGTTTCATGAAAACTGAATTACTATCTAAATATACGTTAAAACTTGACACAGTTGGAAAGTGATAATTACTGAACGGTGCAGAAAATCTAGCATTAGAGTAATTATTACAAGTTAAGAAAAAATGTATGCTTGTGCATCAATGCTAAGGGATCACAGTGGAAACTTTTTTTCAGAAGACGTTCGAAACCTACTGTGACTTATTTGCGTTTCGTTTGATCTCAAAGCCGAACATACTATTAGTCTTATGGACAGTTGTAAACGTGAGAACACAAGCAAAAAAGTGTTTCAACCTGAAATTCCAACCACTGTTTGTGACGTTTTGTAACGTATGGTGATGCGTTACCTGGTAGGCTAACCCAGTAAGCTTAATTTTGATGTTATTCAACCTGCAGGCTTCTATGGAGATTATGGTGTGACGTCAATTGTTGGCGTATTTAAACATTACACGTCTTTACGTTAAATACGTTTCATTAAACAGCATAACAACAGCATATTAATAATCATTTCACGTTCATTTCTTTAATTTGGAGAGTTAAAAAAACAGTCAACTGAAAATTGTTTTTATTTATACGTATTTATTGCATTCATTCTACAATTTTACATAATCAAATATTAAAATGACCCCTACCTCAAAAGTAAATCAGGAACGCGCATGTGCTTCGTCAGTAATACAGAATCGTTTCACAATCACCATTTTCTTTGAAAAAGAGATGTCATGTGTGAAACAATGTACCCTTACGGTACGATCTGATCGCCCAATCTACTAGTTAGCATGTTATCCCTTGGTATTGTCATTTCCCTTACCAATCGGTTATGTACCAGTATTTCTAATCGATTTACAGGAAAGGTTGTATCCAGTGTCAATGTTTTGATTCGCGTCGTGCGACAAGGCCCGACTCTCACACATTGAAAATCCGTAAATTACGCTCAAAATGTATAATTAAAGCTCTACTCTATAACATGAACACTTTTAGCTGGTCCATTATTTATGTTAACATTTATATTTAACCCTTTCCCATATATATGTGTCTGACACATCTGCTTCAGAAAACGTTGTGGCAAAGGAAGCAAGTACATGAGGAAAAGGTACAAGTTGTTTTTATATTAACATTAATCCAGACTCTTCGTATGAAATGTTTAGAACCGTCTAATTGATGAAAGTCTGTCTGAAGCTATATTTACATCAGGGACTGTATTTAACATTCTAAAAATCATTCTTATTCTAAATTTACAAAGTAACACAACATGTGATTTGGCTAAACCGCATAGTTTAGCCAATAAAGAATTGTTATTCTTTGACATTTAGAATATTCTATAAGAATTCAAGAATCAGAATGAATTGAGAATGGTGATAACGAACCGTGGACAATTTGTTTACTTTCAAAACTGTGTTAGACGCATGAACACTCCCCTTTCTATACGCGGTACCTTCCTGCCATGCCGCAACACATCCGAGTTGAGTGCATGGAAATGCATCCAGTGGCAGCTTAAACAGCCAAGCGATTTTATAACTGACCGATGACCCCTTATGACCCGGGAACCCGCGTACTGCAATATGAGAGTTAGAGTTATTATGATTTGTAATATGCACGACCCCATCCGCCAGTGACCTATGACATTTGCAAACAATGTTGGGTAGACTTGACCTCGCAATGAACTTGTGTATTAATTAGAAAATACGAGACAGGCGACGTGAAAGAGTGGTCATTAATAATGTATCCATTTCGTTTTTTAAAAGATCCGTAGAATGCAACATGTCATTTGGGGGAGCTCCGCTTCTAGCTTTTGTTAAAAAGCTGGCTGTAGACATTCACAGCCTATATGAACGGACTAGAATCAACGGAGTCGGTAATAGTAGACCAGCTCGTATACGATAACAGTTTTCACATTACAGACACGAATCAATGGCCCCTTTTTGTGTGTAACGTCCTATATGTTTTAACTGGCGTCGGGGCATAGGTTTTGACTTTTATAATGGATTGACTTTCTAAAGATTTCTCACGATGGTTTACTCGTTTACCTTTCAAACACCATTAACCCTTTCCCACATACAACAAATATGCAGCAGACGGCTTTGAAAACATACATACATTAATATGAAAAATCTCTATAAATGAAAGAAAGCAAGTATTGATTAAAGTTGAAAACATTGCGGCAAAAGGAGAAATTGCTTATAACGAGCAATTACTCCTTTTGCCGAATTGTTTTCAAAATTCATTAGAAAGCGCCTATGTGTGGGAAAGGGTTAAGATCATTGAGACATGCTTGTAAACGGTTATTCGATATCGCTCAGAGCTCAGCATTATCAAGTGTTTATGATGCCTTTTATCGTCGATTTGATAGTATTCAAACACTGTATTTCTTTTCTTTCTCGAGCTTAAATAGATTTACTATTTGGTCAAAGTTGTTTCCTTTTATTACTATGTCGCTTTAGTTCACTTAAATTGAAATCACAGCGTTTGTGCATAAGAGGATCGGTTTTTTGCAACATTTTTATAATTTAACAGAACGCATACATTTAGGTTCTTCTATCACTTCAGATATATCTACATACGGTTACATATATATACTCGTTAACCCGTATACACCGTTGAAGTAATGCAAATGGTATCATCACGCTTGTTCTTTTAAACATTCGTTTTATCCTTCCCCACATACGACAAATCGGCAGACGACTTTCTAAACATAGGCAAAGAGTTGGTCACTCTCTTTAAATTAAAGCACAATTATTGAATAGAGTTGAAAACATTGTGGTAAGACATCAAAGATGGCAGGAGGTAACTGAACTAATATAACAACAGATATTTAGTGTTGCTTTACTCTTGCCCACGTGTGACAGATGTGCAGCAGACGACATTGAAAACTTTTCCGCAAACTATTGGAAATATCTTTAAATTACAGTATGATTATTGAAAGCAATTTAACATATTGTCACAAAATGAGAACTTTCTAAACTTGTGCCACACTATTTTCCAACGTCGTTTGCTGTAGATGCAACAAACACATGGATACACTGTAACAGTTAGCCAAACACATGGATACACTGTAACATTTAGCCAACCACAACACATGGATACAATGTAACAGTTAGCCAAACACATGGATACAATGTAACAGTTAGTCAAACACATGAATACAATGTAACAGTAGGCCAAACACATGAATACACTGTAACAGTTTGTCAAATACATGGATACAATGTAACAGTTAACCAAACACATGGATACAATGTAACAGTTAGTCAAACACATGGATACAATATAATAGTTAGCCAAACACATGGATACAATGTAACAGTTAGCCAAACACATGGATAAACTGTAACAGTTAGCCAAACACATGGATACAGTGTGTAACAGTAGGTCAAACACATGGATACACTGTAACAGTTAGCCATTCGCATGGATATACTGTAACAGTTAGTCAAACAAATGGATACAGTGTAAAAGTTAGCCAAACACATGGATTCAATGTAACAGTAATCCAAACACATGGATAGACTGTAACAGTTAGCCAAACACATGGATACACTGAAACAATTAACCAAACACATGTATCCACTGTAACAATTAGCCAAACACATGGATTTAATGTAACAGTAAGCCAAACACATGGATAGACTGTAACTGTTAGCCACACACACCTGGATACACTGTAACAATTAACCAAACACATACAAAGACTGTAACAGTTATCCACACACATGGATACACTGTAACAGTTAGCCACACAAATTACTTATTTGCTGCACAAATGACCCTGTACTATAAGACCAAAATGTGAACACAGACCAGATTGTTCTTTTCCCGTTCGTGGTCTTTAAACACCGGTTGGACAGTATGTCTAATTCGAAGACATGTCGGCGCATTTATTGCTATAGTAATTGTCTTCTTTTTTTATTGCAATATTGAACTATTTTCAAGTTGAAATGTCCATGGACCCGTTTGCAAGAAACGAATATCCCTTCCTTTAACATCTAATGGGTTGTATATCAAACAAAATAACTTCTTCTAGGGCACAATAAAAACCTTCCATTTATGGGTATAAACATGGTTTAAATGGCGTTAGTTCAGGTTTATCATTCTGCATCTGGGTCGATGCATGACGCAGAGTCCAGTTTTGGTTTTCTCATGGAACGGCTCAATTATAGTTGTATGTCCTTGTGTTTCCTAATGTCTTGTTTTAAAGGTTTCGATTATAGATATGTTCATTCTTCCCTTAACCCATACCAACGTATGACAAAAATTGCATATTTTAAAGTACATGTTTAAATATTATAACAAATAACAATTTATTCCAGAAAGGCGATTCCAGCACCCCTTTTCAAAATAAAACGAATCTAAAACAGACGTCTTCAATGTATCTAGGACAACATTTGGGAAATCCACATAAACGAATGTATCGTAAACGAATATAGCTAAAAACATTGTGGAAAAGGGAAAAATTAGTAATTATGAGAGATATATACTTTTGCCACATTATTTTCAAATGGGTCAAAATACGTTATCAAGTTTAAAAGGTCACATTGTGTCATTCGTGTTACCTTGGATGTCCATCCGGGTGTTTTAACCCTTTTCCACCTACGACACTTATGCAGTAGACGACTTTGAAAACATTGGCAAAAAGGTGAAATATCTTCATAAATGAGAGTGTAATCATGAAATAGAGTTGAAAACATTGTGGAAAAAGGGTAAATTTGTCCATCATGAGCAATTTCTCCTTTTGCCACAATGTTTTCAAATGTCGTCTGCTGCAAATGCGTCCGAATGCGTCTGCAAGTGGAAAAGGGTTGAGACTAGATTGTGGACAGTGCAGCGACAATTACCCATTCTCTGTCTGGTCCAAATAATATGCCATGAATGCCGTACGATGTTTAACATTGACTTCATTGAAACACGTCAAACGACAACCAACATTCACGAAAATAAACCTTCCCTTAATACTGGCGCTTTGAAGCCTCAGCAGCGGAAGTTACAAGTGAGATAAAGGGAGGAATTGCTTGACCCTTTCACACATACAACAAATCTGCAGCAGACGACTTTGAACACTTCTACTCCAAAAGATGGAAAATCTCTATCATTACTGAAAGACGTTAAAAACCTTGTGGCAAAAGGAAAAATTGCTCGTTTTGAGCAATTTTTCCTTTTGTCACAATGTTTTCAAAAGTCGTCTGCTGCAGATGCGTCATTATGCGTCTATAGGTGGTAAAGGGTAAAAATGGCACAATGTTTTCCAATATTTTCGATTATCAAAGTTTACTTTCATATTCAGAGAATTTTCATATTTTTGCAAAGACGTTTCTAAAGTCAGGTCTCCTGGAGATTTGTTGTAAAAGTCATGTCGTCTGCTGGAGATTTGTTGTATATGGGAAAGGGTTAAGACTAGCGAAGATGAAGACCAACATACACGTCCACGCAGTCTGATCAGATGGTTCACTGTTCGCTATTGAGTCGGACAATCTTTCAGGAAATCTCTTTAACCCTTTTCCATCATATAGACGCTTTCTGGCGCCTTCGCAGCAGACGACTTTTGAAAACATGGCGACAAAAGAAGAAATTGCTCAAAACGAGCAATTTCTCCTTATGTCACCATGTTTTCAACTCTATTCAATTATTGTTTTTATTCATTTAAAGGGAGTTTCCAATTTTCCTCGGTTATGTTTTCAAAGTCGTCTGCTGCACATTTGTTGTATGTGGGATAGGGTTAAAACGCTTATGAACAATGACTTTACCAGTATATTAATAAACATTTGATCGAAATTGCAATAAATGTCCATACTTCCCATAGGCTGTCTTCGCTTGACACTGCTTAATGCTTTCTGATACCTCTGTCGCAGACAACTTAACCCTTTCCCTCATACGACAATTCTGTAGCAGACGACTTTGAACATATTTTGTCAAATAATGGAAAATCTCTATAATTGAATGGATAACCTATGACTTAAAGTGGAAAACATTGTGACAAAAGGAGAAATTGCACGTTTTGTGCAATTTCTTCTTTTGTTACTATGTTTTCAAAAGCCGTCTGCTGCAGAGGCGTCAGAAAGCGTCTATATGAGGGAAAGGGTTAAAAAAAACATTATAGTAAAAGGAGAAATAGCTCATAATGAGCATTTCCCCCTTTTACCACAATGTTTTTAATTTTATTCAGTAATTGTTCTTTCACTTTTAAGTCGTCTGCTCTGGGGATTTATTCATGTGTGAAAGGGTGTATCGATGTTATGTGTATGCACATAAACACTTCACTGCTCTTTGACAAATCAATTAAATAATTAATGCACACGACGTTGTTTTTGGTTTATCAGAGTCATTTTCTATCTCATCTTCAAACAGTTTGACGTCATTGTTTGACAGAGTTGCTATTCAATACCTAATTGCGCTCGGTAATTTCGTCAGTCTATTCAAATAAATACAGACCTCATAATCAAGCACTTTGACAAAATGTCCTCTGCTGTATAGTAATGGAACTCTGCGATTCTAACTTTGAAATGACCAAAAATGCGTATACAATCTAATGTCTTTTTTTTTTTTTTTTTAAATCATCAGATGTTGCAAGGGTCGTGAGCTCGAATCCTCGCTCGCACATTTTTTTCCGACAATTGACATAGGTTATTTAACCTTTTGCAATGTGCTTAAGTAAGTAAGTAAATACATGTATTTTATTATAGTGACATGTGTATGTAAATTTAACAGAACAATGGCACAAACAGTAATAAATAACACCCGGCCCCATGGGCATTTAAGTCACTTTCAAAAGAAAAACATTTAAGAAAAAACCCCAAAACAACAACATTATATGGAAAACGTGTTGTGTTGGTATCGTTCTACTTCATACACAATATTAGATAAGCAGATATGGGCAGTACCATTCGAAATCATGCATTGTAGAATCTTGATCTCTAAAGGAAAAATAAGGTAGATATTAAAAGTCAATCTAAGTTCTTATAATTATGAATGTCCTATAGCATAGTATATCGAGGGCTTGGCGTGAAACGGTTGTAACTAAAAACCTATTTTGAAAACCCTGGTTTAGGGGCAATTTTGACGCCTTTGTAAACAATATAAATTTAGATGCCATTGCTCAGAACGAGCGATGGCACCTAAATTTCCATTGTTTACCAAGAAAAATGAGTTAATGCTTATAAAGACTTTATGGCGAGGTGATTAACCTTGGTAAAAAAATACCAATTTTATATACAACCGTTTCACGCCAAGCCCTCGATATATAAGTGCATGGTACAGTGAACGACGTTTGCGCGTAGATCATGAACACTCCATTTAACCATGTGTTTTACATGTACGTTTTTATGAACAAACCCTATTTGACATTCTTTCACAAAAGCACGTCTTTTAAAAAACTTCTGATCTATGAAATTTCGCGCTAAGAGGCCTAAACATATATTGTTGTATTTTAACACTTTCCAACATACAGACGACTTTTTGAAAATATTATGACAAATGTGAAATTGCTAAAAATGCCCAAAAAAACAGCATCAATATTTTCATTTTTTCCCAGAAATTAAACCTTCAATTAATATAGATTTTCAGTGTTTATGCCTAGATGTTTTCAAAGATTTCTTGTATGTGAATAAGGGTTAATTTAGTGGAATCCTATATGCTTTAAAATATTTTATAAACTCCTAAGTGTATTTGCTGACAACAAACTAAAGTTTAGATTTATGCCAATAACTTTAAATATTGTCAAAGCAGAATGCCATTAAGACCCCCAACTCGCTAGCCGCGGCTCAAACTATATGAGCGATGTGTCGACCCTTTACTACATAAGACAAACCTGCAGTTAAAAACATGTTTGCGAAAATATGTAAAATGTTATTTAATAAAAAAAAATATATATGTAAAATGTTATTTAATAAAATAAAGATATTATTGGATAGTTAAAAAGTATTGTAGTAATATGTCCACAATGTTTTTAAAGTCGTCTGCTCCAGATGATATTAACATTTAATTGTGTCTGCAAAAGACAGCGGTCAACCCTTCTAGACCTATTGATGCATTTTCAAGCATTTGCAGCAGACGAATTTTGAAAAAAAATGTGGCATAAGCAGAAATTGCTTATGATCAGCAATTACTCCTTAACCCTTTCCCTCATAGGACAATTCTGCAGCAGACGACTTTGAACATATTTTGTCAAAAAATCGAAAACCTCTATAATTGAATGGATAACCTATGACTAAAAGTGGAAAACATTGTGTCAAAAGAAAAATTGCTCGTTTTGAGCAATTTCTTCTTTTGTCACTATGTTTTCAAAAAGCTGTCTGCTGCAAATGTGTCAGAAAGCCTCTATATGAGGGAAAGTGTTAAGTCACAATATGTTCAACACTATTCATTTAAAATGCTTTTATTTGTCAGATTTTCCTTTTTTTAAAGATATATTCAAAATCGTCGGTTGCAAATTTGCTTTATGTGGGAAAGGGTCGGTTCGGTTCGAATATGCGGTAATCAGGAACAGCTCCATTTATTTATGTACAGAATCGATTTGCTGTTTCTTGTGTCCGGATCATTGACCACGACCTCGCAATTATATTCAGTATAAATGTTTCACGACATTCGTTTCTTAATGATCTAACCCTTCTTGTTTCGGAACTGGCTTCTGCAGTGGTGTAGTAAACGATGTAAACATATGTTGGAAGTAAGAGAAAATTGGTCATGTTTTATCATCGTTACAATTATTTATTCAAGCTGTCTTCTCTGATCTGATCTCATTAGATTCATAATTACATATTCCATATATTTTGTTTCGATAATTTATTCTAATCTTTGAACAGATACAATCAATGTGTGTCAAGGTAGGTATATCTAATGTAAATTTCAGCTTCCCCTTTTACTGTTCACCAACAACGATGCTTGTTAAGTTGTCTGGATCCTTGTTTCGTATTTTGCGAAGGCGGTCACTGTATATTACAAAATATGCCTACAATTTGCATCATGTTTTTCATTATAAATTTCAGAGCTCTAGATAAGGGGCGTTTTGCATGTTCTGAAATTCTTATTTGACCCTTAAACCGATTCTTTTGAGTACCCACAACATAGGGTTTGCTTTAATAATAAGAGAGAAATTGTAGTAAAAAGAGCTAAATACCCGTCCTTATCTGGACCTCTGGACATATTGAGATAATTTAATTTACTAAAGTACATTATATATATATGATTTGAATAAAAAGAGACGGTAAATAGTATTCTTATTTTTCACAGACTATTTTTACACACCAGCGGCAGAAGAAGAAAATATATATTGAAACACGTTCTTATTTCAAATTCTCTATTTCGTGAAAATCAGAGGAACCCTTTCCTTAGATCGTGAAAATGAAAATTGAAAATGCAATCAATTGTTATCTCGGGAAAGGTGAAATGAAAACTATTACTTTGTGGTTAGAGGAATGGCTTCTTTTCGAGAATTATACTGATCGGGCCCATGATGAAATGCAATCACATCCAAGAAGATCGCGTCAGTTAAATTGAAAACTTACGATGTTAAAATTGAAAAGGGAACAGACGAATCAGGTTGTTAGTGAGTGACACGCGGTCATTAAATATTTAACACTGACCAATGATGTGATCAAGTTGCTTGCGTTTTCGATCCGCTTACTCGAATAAAAAAAATCGAATTCATTCGTCCGTTGTGTACCCAATAATTATTTTTAAACCATATTTCCAGATACGGTCAACGTATGACGCCTTTGTAGCAGACGGGGTTTGACACTTTTTGGGACAATGAGAAGTTTGTAAACATGGTATACACATGAGGTTCTTGATTTGTTGTATGTTCTTCAAAGATAACGTTCATATTGTGCCTGACTAATTGCCACTTCTAAGGGGAAACAATTACACGTTCGTAGATAAGTCTTTTTGCAACTTAAAGACGAGTATAAAAGCCATTATTTACAATTGACTTCAATTGTATGGTGCAAAAATGTAGCAAGGTTTCTCTCCAACACATTCATTCAAAACAACTCTCTTCTCTCTCTCTCTCTCTCTCTCCTCTCTCTCTCTCTCTCCTCTCTTCTCTCTCTCTTCTCTCTCTCTCTCTCTCTCTCCTCTCTCTCTCTCTCTCTCTCCTCCTCTCTCTCTCATCCCTCTCTCTCTTCTCTCTCTCTCTCTCTCTCTCTCTCTCTCTCTCTCTCTCTCTCTATATATATTCTATATATGTATATATATATTTCTCTTCTCTCTATCTCTCTCTCTTCTCTCTCACTCTTTCTTTCTCTCTCTCTATTTCTCTTTCTCTGTCTTTCCCCCTCCTCTCTCTCTCTCTTTCTCTCTCCCTCTCTTTCTCCCTCTCTTTCTCTCTCTCTCTCTCTCTCTCTCTTTCTCTATCCCTCTCTCTCTCTTTCTCTCTCTCTTCTCTCTCTCTCTCTCTCTCTCTCTCCTCTCTCTCTCTCTCTCTCTCTCCTCTCTCTCTCTCTCTCTCTCTCTCTCTCTCTCTCTCTCTCTCTCTCTCTCTCTCTCTCTCTCTCTATCTCTCTCTCTCTCTCTCTCTCTCTCTCTCTCTCTCTCTCTCTCTCTCTCTCTCTCTCTCTCTCTCTCTCTCTCTCTCTCTCTCTCTCTCTCTCTCTCTCTCTCTCTCTCTCTCTCTCTCTCTCTCCTCTCTCTCTCTCTCTCTCTCTCTCTCTCTCTCTCTCTCTCTCTCATCTTTTGTTTTTCACAGAAAATAAATTATATCAAACGCCCACTTACACCATTATCTAGAGGATATATTTTGTTTGAGGTGTTTTGAAAGCAGAACGGTTCATAATGGATAATGATCACGTAAACAGATGAACTGTCCCGTTTCAAGGTTGATGGAGTGTTGCGTCGTTCACTGACTGATTTGTTGAATGAGTAATTAAAGAGATAATAGAACAGAATTATCAGATATTACTGTTTCATGAATAGTCCATTAAGTATGACTTGAGTTGTAAATGCGTTAATAAAGAAAGAAACTATTTTAGAAATTGACACTTTCTATACGACAAAAATGCAGCAGACGACTGAATGAGCAATTTCTCCTTTCGTTACAGTATTTGACGCCGCTTTCAACAATTTTGAAATTATATCACGGCGTGTCCTGGGTAAGTAACCAGTACTAGTCGTCCATTTAGCCTGACGCCTGGCAGTCAGTCGTAATGCTAACTGACACCAGGCAGTCAGTCGTAATGCTAACTGACTCCAGGCAGTCAGTCGTAATGCTAACTGACACCAGGCAGTCAGTCGTAATGCTAACCCCACAAACCTGAGCGCCAAGGAGGGCAGCAATTACTACCATGTTTAAAGTATTTGGTGGTATGACCCGGACAGGGATCGAACCCACGACCTCCCGCACCCGAGGCGGATGCTCTTCCGCTACACAACCGAGGCGGTCTGTGTTGGGCAGGATACGGACTGCTATTTATTTTTTTAATGAAACAAAGGAAGGAAAAACACCCAAGTAAACTATGAAGATTTTCAGTTATTCAACTGCATGGACATTTGTCGTAAACGTATTTGAGATAACGCTTACAAAACACACACTGGATGTATCATCAATCAACATCTGCCACAGCTGCAGTCAGGGAATTTTGTAATTTCTTGAATTTAAAATTAAGATACAATTAAGATCCTTGTACCTGTTGCAAAAACTTTGATTGTGTTTGAGCAATCGTTTGTTCACTCGATACGATATTTTTTTTTTATAGGCATCTGCTTCTAAAATATCTCAAGATTGAACAAATTCAAAATATTTAAAATTCGATATGAGCCTGTCCATGGGAAAAGGTACAAGTTGTTTTTTGTGTATAGAGCAGATTCAAATCAGCCTGTGCATCCATACAGCATGATCAATATATCCACCATTCATAAGTCGCCGGGGAGAAGCCCGCGACTTCTATTTTAAATAGCTTTTCGGAAATGACATGGAAGGAGAGTTATTATTAGAAAAACAAATTTAAATGTCTTGAACATATTACAATTGTGATTGTTTAAAAAGACTTAGATGTCATGTTGGATTAATCGACTGACTTGACATCCATACAGACATTCATTCGTGCATTCATTCATTCGTTTATTTCGTCACTCATTCGTTCATTCACTCATTTATTCACTCATTCATTAATATTCTTCTATTAATTCATTCATTCACTCACTCACTCAATATTTTTTCACTCACTCACTCGATCTTTTTTTCACTCACTCACCTGATTACTTCATTCATTCATTCATCTATCCATTTAATCATGCATTCGTTTGCTCATTCATCTATTTACTAATTTACTCACTAATTCCGTATCCATCCTGCTTTGTTTCAACCACACCAACTCAATCATGCCCTGGGTGTGACCTTATTTACTTCGTAAGGTCTATCAATGGGTAATACACTGGATTTATCATTTGCATGCCTTGTTTTTCGTTTCGACAATAATGCTAACTACACCCACCTTTCAAACATGTTACAACTTGCGCTAGCCTCCAGCAAGCCACACACATATTAGTTATTCATCAGTGTTCCCATTGTATATTCATGCTTATCTGTTCGATCTCTTTTTCTTTTTTCTTCTTGATGTGCTCATATTTTCATGTTTATATGTTCGATCTCTTTTTTGTGCTTATTTATTCATATTTTCATGCTTATATGTTCGATCTCTTTTTTTCATTTTTTTTCTTCTTGATGTGCTCATTCTTTTTCATATTTTCATGTTTATATGTTCGATCTCTTTTTTCTTTCTTGATGTGTTCATGTTTTCTTTTGTATAATACTATGTGTTAGGTAATCTATTGTATTCTATGTGTTGTAATGCTCTCATTTTTGGAGGAAATAAAGAATATATATATATATACAGACTGATTTGTTTCACACAATTCGGTAAAGGGAGACATTGCTCCATTCCACAAGGATTTAAAACGTCTCCCTTTCAAGATGCAACAACTGTCGTCCGTTCAGGGAGATAGTTAATTAATCCTTTCCCATATACATAAATTTCTCATTTTACCACAATGATCTCAACTCTTTTCAATAATCATACTTTGATTAATAGAGAGTTTCCATGCTCTACGTAGATTTTTTTCAAAGTTTTCTTCTGGAGATTTGCTATATATATGGGAAAGAAGCGTTATACAATGATTTGAAACGAAATTCTTTTTTAACCATGTTTGACCAACTTGAATGTCAATGTCACTAACAATCAAAGCACTGAAAGTGCTCACAGCAAGGGGCTAACTGCAGATAACATTTGGACATGGATTTACCGATCCCAAAAGTCTAACTTGAACACTTTACACTAGCACTTTGTTAGTTAGCACTTTATATCCATATATTAAATGATAAAGGAGTAAAGCAAAATACTGTACACACAGTAAGATGGTCTATCGATATACTAAAAGTTGGCATACACATGCGCTTCTGCTATCTGGATAGTTTCTGCTTAGCAAACCTCCTGGTTTACAATGGATTTTTAGCCGTGGTTTTTTTAATGCAATTTACACATATACATTTCATATCAAAATCACAATAACCTAACAATGATAATTATATTGAGAGTCCAATTTTACTTTCAAAGCAGAAATAAAATCATGTGTTATCTACATTTTCTTCAGCGTGCAGTGACTGAAATATTGTTAAAAGCGACGTAAAACATCATACACACGATTTAATCATTTCTTAGTGTTTCACAACGCATAGGTGAATAGTTTTAAATGCATGAATGAATGAATGAATGAATGAATGAATGAAAGTCTTTATTTTAAGAGGGTGACCCAATTAACATTAGCTAATCTTCCTTGGGGCCCTCTGAACAAAACACATATTTATACATACATACAAACATATTAACAATATAATCAGTGATTTAACAAAATAATATCATATAATAATAGAAATCAAAATATATCAGTTCAATGATGGTAAAAGTTAAAGCATTTCCCTGTAATTAAGATATAAAATAGCAATACACGACACATTCAAATATAGAACATTTAGCATTAGAGATCAAGCAGAGGCAGTGGTTTTGAAATTATTTAAACACCAATTTTTTCATGTTTTTTATAGTTAAAATGATTAATCTTTTAAACTTTATTTAAAATTAGAAGTACGAGTATGAAAATTATCCCGACTTTATCCACTTGATAAAATTAGAAGTAAAACTGTTTATTGTAGGACAGAGTCTAATATAATCTGGAATACTATTCCATACTTTAGCCCCAGAGTAAGACATGCTTCCTTTAAATAATTCTTTATTTGGTTTCGGTATTAAAACATTTAAATGGTTTGATGACCTTAAATTTCTGTGATTATTATTATTGTACTGAAACATGTTTTGAATGTAAGACGGAGTGGCATTTTGAAATACCCTATACATAAATTTTGCCTTTTGAAGTAAAATTCTATGTTCAATACTAAGTACATTAAT
This sequence comes from Serripes groenlandicus, assembly GCA_031761405.1. Classification (NCBI taxonomy): domain Eukaryota; kingdom Metazoa; phylum Mollusca; class Bivalvia; order Cardiida; family Cardiidae; genus Serripes; species Serripes groenlandicus. The sequence goes on along the minus strand of JASEVX010000001.1, from coordinate 48,386,344 downwards.
ACTCAATAAAGCTTCATTTAGGTTAGTGTATTGCTCACCTAGGATAATATGACATGCCCGCCGCTGTAATCGAATAAGAATTTGAATGTTTGATTTGTTTGTACTTCCCCAAATAATATTACAGAAATCTAAATGTGGTTGTATATATGCCTTATAAAACAGAATCCTATAATGTAATGGCAGAAACAATTTTATTCTTGATAAGAGCCATAAATTTGTGGAAATCTTTTTCCGAACGAAGGTAATGTGATTGTCCCATTTAAGATTTTCATTAATATGAACTCCAAGAATTTTATCCCCTGCTGTTAGCTCTAAATTAACTTCTTTATAGTGTAATGATAATTTTTTATTTACCAATTGAGAACGTTTTTGTGGCGTAGTAATTAATAGGACTTTTGTTTTAGCAGCATTTAAAACCATACCATTATCTAAGCACCAGTTACTAACATTATTTAAAGCTCTTTGCAAATTTCTTTCAACTACTGTTTTCGATAAATTTATATCATATATAGTGGTATCGTCTGCATACATATCTACATTAGAATCATTTTCTTGTACATACAACGGCAAGTCATTAATAAATAATAGAAATAATAGTGGTCCTAGAATGGATCCTTGTGGAACTCCACAGGTAGTAATTTGTTTATCTGAAATAACACCATTAACGCTTACCGACTGTGTTCTATTAGTGAGATAAGATTCAAACCATTTAATAGTAATGTTACTGCATTTGTATATTTTTAACTTTTTTAATAGTATATCGTGCGAACATAAGTCAAAAGCTTTTGAAAAATCAAGCATTACAACACCGACAATTTCACCATTATTTAATGACTTCAACCAGTTATCTATCATATGCACAAGAGCAGTTTCACAGCTATGTTTTTTTCTAAATCCGCTTTGTGATTTACATAATAACTTATAATGGTTAAGATAAGTAATAAACGAATCATGTACATGTTTCTCAATTAATTTTGAAAGTGTTGGTAGTATGGATATCGGTCTGTAATTATTTACATCGTTTGCTAGTCCTTTTTTGAATAAAGGGTTTACTTTAGCTGATTTCCATTGATCTGGGAAAACACCCTGTGATATACTACAATTAATTATATGCGTGATACTGCTTGATATAACATCTGCAGATAATTTTAGTAATTTCGGCCCTATCTGATCGAGGCCTGTAGCTTTTGACACATCTAAGTTAGTAAGCATTTTACGAGTTTCAGATTCTGTTATTAATGGAATGTTAAAGTTTATGAGATTCGGGACATTTGCATTTACAAAGTTTTTAACATTTATGAAATCAGAATCTGGGATTGGTTCTTTTAAATTTGAAGCCATGTTTACAAAAAAATTATTAAACTCATTTGCAATTTCTGTCTTGTCATTTATGTCTTGATTATTTATTTTAATATTATTTATTACATTAGATTTATTTTTATTTTTTGAAGACGCACCATGCTCTCTAAAAATCTTCCAAATTGATTTAGGGTCCGATTTACCTTCTTCGATTTTTCTTTCATAAGATGAATTTTTAGAAACATTTATCAACCTGTTAACTTTGTTTCGTGCATTTTTATAATTGTTTATATCGCCTTTGGTTTTAAATTTATCTCTTTCTTTCATTGAATCTAAAATTTCTGGATTTAACCAGTCTGGTTGCTGCAAATTCTTTACTCTATGAATCTTAACTGGAATGTGATTTTCTATTACACTTGAAAAATTAGATACCCAGGTGTGAAGTACTTCATTTGTATCAGTGTTATTATTCCTAACACCCCAAGGTATGCTGATAATATCTGCTATGAAAGCTTCTTCAGAAAATGTTTTAAAAGATCTGTATTTAATAAAATTGTGAGAATATTTTTTTTCTTTAAAATTTAACTTACGAGTGCAAAACACCGGGAAGTGATCGGATAGACCTATTCTGGGGACATTTACATGATATATATTAAGATCACAATTACAGTAAATATGATCAATCAGTGTTTTTGAATTAAGACATTCTCTTGTTGGTTCTTTGACTAATTGTTTTAAGCCAATTGATGAAATAAAATTTGACCACTCGACGTTTATATTTCTATTTAATAAATCGCGATTTATATCTCCTAAAATTATAATTTGTTTATCCTCTAATTGAACCTTTTCTATATGAGAATCAAAATTTGTTTTCCAAATAACTCTTGATTCGGGATGTCGATACATAGACCCGACAAGAAATGGTTTACATTTTACTGGCATTATTTCAAGCCAAATTATTTCAATATTTTCATCCTCTAGATCTGACCTTCTTATACAATTTATACCTTGTTTTACATATACTGCCAAACCACCGCCCTTATTTTCGGTACGATCGCACCGAAAAGGTATTTGATAACCGTTTATAATAAAAGCTTCAGTTTTATGATTACAATTAAATTTTGTTTCACTAATGCCCATAATAGATATATCATTTTCTGGAGAAGTTAACATTATTTTAAGTTCATCAAATTTTGAAGACATTCCTTGTAAATTTATGTGTCCAATATTAAATTTATTTTTAGGCAAATCTAAATGCATTAAATAATTGTGTTGTTCATCTGGCAAGTTTATATTTTGGTTATCATTTATAGTATTTCTATTTTGAAAAACATCTTGAACAATTTCGTTTTGATTTTCACTTAATACACAGTCACAGTCAATTTCATTGCATGAGGTGCATATGTTAGGTAATATGTTGAAAACGTTTGAATCAATTAGCTGATTTTCGGCATCATTGCCTTCTCCCTATAGGTTCCAACAAATCTCTTGTTTATGTCCGCTTAAACCGCAGCCCCAGCAGGTGACTGGTGTCCTGTGGCGGCATTCATGTGTATCGTGGCTCGTCTCATAACACTTCATGCAGTGTCTCTGTCGCGATGTAAACCGACTCCGTGGTGAAATTGGCTGGTTAAACCCATGCTGGTTTGGCTGACCTATGTATACACATTTCTTGTAGTCATGTACAATGTGCACGGATCTGTCAATTGTAGCTAACAAGCGCTTAGTTCCTGACCTTGACAAATGAATATGGTCATAATCGCTTAAGAAGTGTTTTAGCAGTGTTCCGTTTTTGTCATGAAATGCTCTGTATGAATCTGCGATGTCCGTTTTGTGATGTACTGACAAACGCTCTACAATCATATTTAGGGGGTTAACATCTACATCTCCTCTTGGGGTCACTTTAGATAGAACAATTTGACACTTTTCATTTCTTGCTTTAATTAAGGCGATGAGTTGATCATATTCTTCCTCTATTAATTCGATATCTCGGTTACATGATATGTCATTTCCACCTACGAAAAGGACGATTGTATCAAATTTTGTTAAATCATACATGTCAATATCAGCGATCAAGTTTCTTATCTTTGCTCCAGATACGGAATGTTTGTGCACAGCGTGTTTCAGGCCTTTGGTATTTACGCCTTGCATTATTGAATCACTCATTAATAACACACTTTTGCTTGTTTCTCTCATTTTCGGTACTTCACGCACAGTTGGTGGTCTTCTCTGTGTGTCTTGTCGGAATTTGTCGTCTGCTCTTTTTTCTGAGTTTGTCTTTGACTTAGTATTTAAACGGGGCACCGGATGTGTGGAATGCGTTATGAGTTGAGGATGTATAGAAGATACTTCCGGTTTCTTATAGCGTTGCTTCTGAAGAGTAACTTCCGGGTCACGCGATAATTCGCCGTCTGCTCTTTTTTCGGAGTTTTTCTTTGACTCGTACTTATTTTCTGTCGAAGTAACCTTCCTGTTTTGTGTACAAGTGTCATTTAGAATTGTGTGTTTCATCTGATCCGCAAAGGATTGCACTTTCTTCTGTACTTTATCGGATAACTGCTTTACTTCCTCATTAGTTTTACACACATTGTCCGAAATTTGTTCTATTTCCCTGTCAATGTTACCAGATCTGTGCGAAATTTGTCTCTTTATGCTACACAGCTCATTACACATTCTTTCAAATTTCTCATTTGTTTCACTAATGTGTTTTTTCATGATTTGTTTCATTTCACATATATCACTCTGTATATTTTCTAGTACTGTAGTGAACTTATTTCCGTTGTGCTCACTTTCAACTTTTCCACTTGGATCTTGTTCGGTTACATCATTGCTTTCATTACTGTTAGATTCGAGTTCTACTATAATTGGACGTTGAGAGCTACGGCCTTGTTCGATACACTTTATGTCGTCTGCCATATGTGCATCATTTGGAACAGAATCGGCGGATAGAGTAGAAAGTATTAATTGTCTAATCTTGATATTGAATGATTCAATTGATGCATAGTTATTTGCTCGTAAGTTAAACTCTATGGAGTTCAAAAGTTCATAAACGTCCGTTTGAATGAATTGATTCATGCCTTTACCATTTACAAGAAACGATGATCTGGTATGATACATGTTGATAGTATAGTGTGTATTTTCTCCCGTATATACACGATACTGAGTCTCAACAACATTCTCTCTCTGATCCTTTACCAAGGTGCATTTAGAATGACATTCTGCAAAGTACTTATTACTTGCCAAACGAAAAAGTTCAAACATACCAGCATTCATGAACATTCGAAGTCCGCCACCAGTCAAAGTAATCGATAAATCGTTCATTTCCGTTGCATCAAGTTTCTTTTTCCACGCCCGATCTTTGTTCAGTACGTATTGACGACGTTCTTCGTTGTACAGTCTCTGAGGCGATTGTATTGACGGCTGATCACGATTTTGCACGGCAACTTCTGGTCTTGAAGTATTTTCAATTGTCATTTTTTCACTATTTCCTCTATCCATTTTGATGAAAATTATATCATTAGATGCGTCTTTTTATGTTGAACACAATGCACGCATTTACTTAATTTTTCATGAAGGTAAGACGTTATGATAAATTATTTTTCAATTTTGACGTTACGCTGTTTGTTGTTTTACGTCTACGTGACGTGACGTCAAAAGCATTGCTTTTTAATTCATTTTAAATCCCAACATTTTGAAAGAGTTTATTGCAGCGGTGTTAAATGACAATTGCACCACTGATATCGGCAATTTATAAGACAAAAAATATTTTATTTTTCTTATAAAAAAGAATTATCTGCCCAATGCGGGAATCGAACTCTAGTCTCCCGCTCCACGGCCGAATATCCTAACCGCTACGTTACGCGGCCACTTCTACTCGGAGGATTTTATTTATAACATAATTATAAACCGATACACGAGTTAGCGAATTATTTAGTATTGAAGCGTTTTATCTTGATAAAAAACAAATGGCATTTAAATCATTTGTTTTATAACTGGGACTTGACTATCTTATTCCGTCTGCTGGGGTTGTTCAGGTTAACTTTGGTTGAGAATTTGATGTTTTTACGCAGGAATCTAAAATGAAATACTCTAGTACTTAGATTCCTGATTAATGTTACCGCTGAAAATACATTTTATTCGAAAGGATTTTTGGAAATTACGACGCCTAGGCTCACTTGCACATTTACCGTATATGTTATATTTTGTCAACTATTTATTTTATTATCATTTAAATAATTTGAATGTTTGAGTATATATGTTATCATTGGGACTCACTTATCTGAATTTGTTTTTAAGTCGGAATCGAAAAGTTGCCTTTACTCCATTCGATTTACAATATTTAGGAATTAACAATGAACTTTACGCGCGATCAAGTATGTTGAAAGCGTAGAAATACATTTTAATTATTAATCATGTAATTCATATATTTTAACATAAAACTTCTTTCGAGTTATTTCTTTTGGGTTAGTGATGTCGAATCAAATCAATTTTCGGTTTCATATGTCAACAAGTTACCGCATTTTGATTTTTAAACAGGAACTATTGGCGGTACGAGATGACCAACATGGATATTAGCTGGCAACAGTCATTTCATTTTTAACAAAATATTCCATAAATCATCCACTTTCATTGACATTATGTACGATCTGCAACCACCAATACATCTATATGAAGTCGAGATGGTGTTCAGAAACAGAGAGCTGATGTAGAAAGACAGATGTGAAGTAATTCAATGCCGATATCGTAAAACGCCTGTCTAGATTTCAGTCTCAAAATGATGCGTCGTTTCGAAAATCAGCTACTATAGCAACTGGCTCTAACGAGCCCCATGCTAAAAAGCACTTGTGTCGTGCGTTCGTACGCACTGTGAGGTGTTACCGTACCCAACCTAACACATGTTGAAACCTTTCCCTGATATAGACTCGGTGTATCTGTAGCTGACTACGGTTTAACCCTTTCCCTATACGACAATTCTGCAGCAGACGACTTTGAACATATTTTGTCAAAAAATAGAAAATCTCTATAATTGAATGGATAACCTATGACTAAAGGTGGAAAAAAATTGTGGCAAAAGGAGAAATTGCTCGTTTTGAGCAATTTCTTCTTTTGTCACTATGTTTTTAAAAAGCCGTCTGCTGCAGAGGCGTCAGAAAGAATATATATGAGGAAAAGGGTTAAAGGGGATGAACTCTAGATGGATATCAACATTTTGAAATGTTGAAACTTCTGCAAAAATGCTAATAATGGCAACAAAGTAAGTAATGAATAGTTGAAAAACAATCAATTGGAAGTCATGACAATACACATCATTTGGCTTATTGGGTATGTCTACCCCAATGAAGCATAGAAGATAAATATTTAGATGTTTATTGGACTTGAAAGGGAAATTATTACTCTAACTGTGTTATCTCAAAGTTGTCTTCTTCAGATGTGTTGTATGTGGGAAAGAATTAAATATTTCAAGAGTTGCCAGAGTATACTTATCCACTCTATAATATTTCCATATTTGGTTCGCACTGCTTAATTTCATCTCGAATTTAAGCTTTCCACGTTATATTTACAACACACTTGACAGGCAGTCAGTGCATACCGTTCACTTACTGCATAATTCATAACGAACCGCTTTTACAAGGTGGAATTTGTTCACGAATACCTGCAAAGCTGAAATATGGGGATGGTCATCGTGTGTGCCTTGGGTTCAAAGAAATTAGGGTATTGATGTCATAGATATGTTTTAATGATTGTTAACCCATTACCATCTGCAGTTGCATTTTGAAAGCATTTCCAGCTGACGGTTATTGAAAATATTGTTACAAATAGTCTTTTTTTTTGTCACAATATTTTCATCTATATCTGATGGTAACATTCAAGAGAGTGTCTAGACATTTGCTTAGATAAATAACTACAAAATCTTCTTCTGCTGATTTGTTGTATGTGGGAAAGGGTTAAAACAGTCCGTTGGGTAAGTGTGAATAACATAGTTACCTAAGTGTCTGGTATTTAGGTCATTTACCTCTGAGCCTGCATTTTAACCCTTATCCTGCTTTATTCATGAACACTATTGTTGAAAGGCAATGGTAGAGCGTCGGCCTCTCGTACTAAAGGTCCACGGTTCGAATCGCTTGACGAGCGAGTTCTGCCTTTGGAATTGTTTTCTCACGCAAACGGCTCGAGTACTGGTTATGACTCTTGGAAGCAGACAACGAACGTGATTTATATAAGCTTGTTTGATTTGATTGATTGTGGTTTAACGCCGTTTTTAACAACTTCTCAGTCATATCACGGTGGACAGTTCACATACTCATATGTTTCCTGGTTTTCGCACACCAGTACTCCACACAACAATCTTCCCAGGCAACTGGCTGCTTTTCCACATAGACTTAGCCCATTAGTGGAAGACGAATGAAGCATGTCGCAATGACTTTAGTAAATGTGCCGATTTAAGAGAAACCCAACATTGTGGACTCTGCGTAAAGTATCGACCCGTATCAGCCTAAGCTTGCCGCGCAGGCTAAGCCGGACAGACATGTGGGTTCCTATTTCGAGAATCATTACTCTATACCTCAATCCCTCTGAGACGGAATGTGTCGGCCAGGATTAGCATGCGCAGCCTGCGCAGGCTGATCTGACTCGATACATTACGCATAAACCATAATGCTAGTTTTCTCGTGAAACAGCTCAAATGTGCTGTACCCAAGGGCACCCCTCCATTGCCGCCGTTAGCAGGGATCGAACAATCAGGGATCGGTCTCAAATATCCAACGCTTAATACCATTCAGCGACGATGGGTTATTGAAATAGCATAGCGTGAAATTGGTTAGTACGCGAAATCACAACTATGAAGGAAATGTTGCAATGGAATCTTTCCCATATATAATTAGATTTTTCAGCAATCGAATAATGAAAACATTTCGAAAAATGCTAATTTTCCCCTCACTCCATTTCACACTATGTTTCAAGGTTATATTAAAATTGGACTTCTAGTTAGATTTTTCGACGAATGCAAATGAGCCGCGACAGTCACAAGCAAGTGTTGTTACATCTGCGAACAGTAAGGACTCAGACGAGCACGTGCACGATTTCATCAGATCCTTTACTAACCGCCGACATTAACGAAAGACATATATCAGGGGAGTAGCTCCCTTTAGGCACTGTAGGCACGTGCCTACACATTTTTTCTCAAAATGCCCCAAAATGCAGCTGCGGTGATACACAACTGCGTAATGTATCGACCAGATCAGCCTGCGCTTTCCGCGCAGACAGATCCGGCCGACACATTCCGTCTTAGGGGGATAGAGGTATAGAGTTATGACTCCTGAAACAGACAATCCATAGGAGGCTAAAAGTGTATATCCAGGTTAGCCTGCGCGGCATGCTTAGGCTGATCCTGGTTGCGGCATATTCCACAATATTGGTTTTCTCGTGGAACGGCTCATATACAGGGGCGTAGGTTTCTCATGTGTTATCTACATTTTCTTCAGCGTGCAGTGACTGAAATATTGTTAAAAGCGACGTAAAACATCATACACACGATTTAATCATTTCTTAGTGTTTCACAACGCATAGGTGAATAGTTTTAAATGCATTGCTTTTTAATTCATTTTAAATCCCAACATTTTGAAAGAGTTTATTGCAGCGGTGTTAAATGACAATTGCACCACTGATATCGGCAATTTATAAGACAAAAAATATTTTATTTTTCTTATAAAAAAGAATTATCTGCCCAATGCGGGAATCGAACTCTAGTCTCCCGCTCCACGGCCGAATATCCTAACCGCTACGTTACGCGGCCACTTCTACTCGGAGGATTTTATTTATAACATAATTATAAACCGATACACGAGTTAGCGAATTATTTAGTATTGAAGCGTTTTATCTTGATAAAAAACAAATGGCATTTAAATCATTTGTTTTATAACTGGGACTTGACTATCTTATTCCGTCTGCTGGGGTTGTTCAGGTTAACTTTGGTTGAGAATTTGATGTTTTTACGCAGGAATCTAAAATGAAATACTCTAGTACTTAGATTCCTGATTAATGTTACCGCTGAAAATACATTTTATTCGAAAGGATTTTTGGAAATTACGACGCCTAGGCTCACTTGCACATTTACCGTATATGTTATATTTTGTCAACTATTTATTTTATTATCATTTAAATAATTTGAATGTTTGAGTATATATGTTATCATTGGGACTCACTTATCTGAATTTGTTTTTAAGTCGGAATCGAAAAGTTGCCTTTACTCCATTCGATTTACAATATTTAGGAATTAACAATGAACTTTACGCGCGATCAAGTATGTTGAAAGCGTAGAAATACATTTTAATTATTAATCATGTAATTCATATATTTTAACATAAAATTTCTTTCGAGTTATTTCTTTTGGGTTAGTGATGTCGAATCAAATCAATTTTCGGTTTCATATGTCAACAAGTTACCGCATTTTGATTTTTAAACAGGAACTATTGGCGGTACGAGATGACCAACATGGATATTAGCTGGCAACAGTCATTTCATTTTTAACAAAATATTCCATAAATCATCCACTTTCATTGACATTATGTACGATCTGCAACCACCAATACATCTATATGAAGTCGAGATGGTGTTCAGAAACAGAGAGCTGATGTAGAAAGACAGATGTGAAGTAATTCAATGCCGATATCGTAAAACGCCTGTCTAGATTTCAGTCTCAAAATGATGCGTCGTTTCGAAAATCAGCTACTATAGCAACTGGCTCTAACGAGCCCCATGCTAAAAAGCACTTGTGTCGTGCGTTCGTACGCACTGTGAGGTGTTACCGTACCCAACCTAACACATGTTGAAACCTTTCCCTGATATAGACTCGGTGTATCTGTAGCTGACTACGGTTTAACCCTTTCCCTATACGACAATTCTGCAGCAGACGACTTTGAACATATTTTGTCAAAAAATAGAAAATCTCTATAATTGAATGGATAACCTATGACTAAAGGTGGAAAAACATTGTGGCAAAAGGAGAAATTGCTCGTTTTGAGCAATTTCTTCTTTTGTCACTATGTTTTCAAAAAGCCGTCTGCTGCAGACGCGTCAGAAATAATATATATGAGGAAAAGGGTTAAAGGGGATGAACTCTAGATGGATATCAACATTTTGAAATGTTGAAACTTCTGCAAAAATGCTAATAATGGCAACAAAGTAAGTAATGAATAGTTGAAAAACAATCAATTGGAAGTCATGACAATACACATCATTTGGCTTATTGGGTATGTCTACCCCAATGAAGCATAGAAGATAAATATATAGATGTTTATTGGACTTGAAAGGGAAATTATTACTCTAACTGTGTTATCTCAAAGTTGTCTTCTTCAGATGTGTTGTATGTGGGAAAGAATTAAATATTTCAAGAGTTGCCAGAGTATACTTATCCACTCTATAATATTTCCATATTTGGTTCGCACTGCTTAATTTCATCTCGAATTTAAGCTTTCCACGTTATATTTACAACACACTTGACAGGCAGTCAGTGCATACCGTTCACTTACTGCATAATTCATAACGAACCGCTTTTACAAGGTGGAATTTGTTCACGAATACCTGCAAAGCTGAAATATGGGGATGGTCATCGTGTGTGCCTTGGGTTCAAAGAAATTAGGGTATTGATGTCATAGATATGTTTTAATGATTGTTAACCCATTACCATCTGCAGTTGCATTTTGAAAGCATTTCCAGCTGACGGTTATTGAAAATATTGTTACAAATAGTCTTTTTTTTGTCACAATATTTTCATCTATATCTGATGGTAACATTCAAGAGAGTGTCTAGACATTTGCTTAGAAAAATAACTACAAAATCGTCTTCTGCTGATTTGTTGTATGTGGGAAAGGGTTAAAACAGTCCGTTGGGTAAGTGTGAATAACATAGTTACCTAAGTGTCTGGTATTTAGGTCATTTACCTCTGAGCCTGCATTTTAACCCTTATCCTGCTTTATTCATGAACACTATTGTTGAAAGGCAATGGTAGAGCGTCGGCCTCTCGTACTAAAGGTCCACGGTTCGAATCGCTTGACGAGCGAGTTCTGCCTTTGGAATTGTTTTCTCACGCAAACGGCTCGAGTACTGGTTATGACTCTTGGAAGCAGACATCGAACGTGATTTATATAAGCTTCGAGTTTGTTTCGCAATCGATACGAATTAATAAACACCTTGTTGTTTTTGTTGTTGTCTGCTTTCATCTGCAGGGTGACCCATGGGTATCATATAGGCTGTTACATTGGTGAACATTTAAACACGTAAGTAAGTTAATCTTTTATTAAAGTGACATGTGATTAACATATGAGTCGTTCCACGAGAAAACCAATATTATTGACTCTGGCTAATGTATCGACCCATATCAGCCTGTGCAGGCCGTGCAGGCTAATCTGGGCCGACACATTCCGTCTCAGGGGGGATAGAGTTAAAGAGTAAAACAGAAAATTCACTGAAGGCGAAACGTGTCTGTCCTGGTTAGCCTTCGCGGACTGCACAGGCTGATCAGAGTCGATACATTACGCAGAGTCATATAACAATAGGCTGGGCAAAGTTTGTAATTGTCCGGAAATAAAAAGTGAAGAGCAGTTCTTATTGAGGTGTACCATTAATATGATAGAATTAGAAATGATATTTACAGTGATTTATTTAACAATCAGTTCGTGCTTATGTCATATCAGGAGAATACATTGAATTTAATCAAACACACCCAAGAAAGACAGCCACATGTTTACGGGTAAACAAATCGACAGCGTATGTGAATGCGTATATGCTGAGACGGCAGACATTATTTAATAAAGTTTCGGTTAGATACAACAAGGTAACAAGGGCTCCTCACAAGTTCATATGTATAACTCATCAGCTTGTTTTTAGTGATATATCTAGTGTCGTTTATGCCTCAGTCACATTTGCTCCACGGCAAATATGACTGAGGCATTGGGTAAGAGCATTGTTACATAAATCTTAATTTTGCAAACCTTCTAAAGATTAATTTATGAGAAGTTGAACACAACAGTGTGTACATTATCCATGTATATTTGGATGAAACATACATTGAAACATATATTCTCTGGTGACGTATAGGCCCATGGGTGTACTTAATCAAATATCTTTTGTAAAATTATGAATGTTGATTATAAATTGTTAACACATGTCACAATAATAAACAATTTACTTTCTTATAGGTACAGGTAGGTCTGCGGTATGTCCATTCGTCTGTTTAACCATCATGGTTTAATTAAGTGACAGTATGGCAAAGTAATACAGTCACAATTTGAAACATCATAGGTTTTGTTAATTGGAGTTTTACGTTGTGTGCACTAGTAGTTTAGTTATATCACGGCGTCAACACAGTAATTCAGGATCCCCATGTAACTAATCACTACTAGACTAGTAAATGTGCCGGTTTGATTGATTGATTGGGGTTTAACGCCGTTTTTAACAATTTCTCAGTCATATCACGGTGGCCAGTTCACCTACTCATATGTTTCCTGGTTTTCGCACACCAGTACTCCACACAACAATCTTCCCAGGCAACTGGCTGCTTTTCCACATAGACTTATCCCATTAGTGGAAGACGAATGACGCATGTCGCAATGACTTTAGTAAATGTGCCGATTTAAGAGAAACCCAACATTGTGGACTCTGCGTAAAGTATCGACCCGTATCAGCCTAAGCTTGCCGCGCAGGCTAACCTGACAGACATGTGGGTTCCTATTTCGAGAATCATTACTCTATACCTCAATCCCTCTGAGACGGAATGTGTCGGCCAGGATTAGCATGCGCAGCCTGCGCAGGCTGATCTGACTCGATACATTACGCATAAACCATAATGCTAGTTTTCTCGGGAAACAGCTCAAATGTGCTGTACCCAAGGGCACCCCTCCATTGCCGCCGTTAGCAGGGATCGAACAATCAGGGATCGGTCTCAAATATCCAACGCTTAATACCATTCAGCGACGATGGGTTATTGAAATAGCATAGCGTGAAATTGGTTAGTACGCGAAATCACAACTATGAAGGAAATGTTGCAATGGAATCTTTCCCATATATAATTAGATTTTTCAGCAATCGAATAATGAAAACATTTCGAAAAATGCTAATTTCCCCCTCACTCCATTTCACACATGTTTCAAGGTTATATTAAAATTGGACTTCTAGTTAGATTTTTCGACGAATGCAAATGAGCCGCGACAGTCAGAAGCAAGTGTTGTTACATCTGCGAACAGTAAGGACTCAGACGAGCACGTGCACGATTTCATCAGATCCTTTACTAACCGCCGACATTAACGAAAGACATATATCAGGGGAGTAGCTCCCTTTAGGCACTGTAGGCACGTGCCTACACATTTTTTCTCAAAATGCCCCAAAATGCAGCTGCGGTGATACACAACTGCGTAATGTATCGACCAGATCAGCCTGCGCTTTCCGCGCAGACAGATCCGGCCGACACATTCCGCCTTAGAGGGGATAGATGTATAGAGTAGTTATTCCTGAAACAGAAATTCCACAGGAGGCGAAAAATATCTATCCGGGTAGGCCTGTGTGGCATGCGTAGGCTGATACGGGTCGATACGCATGGTGCACAATGTTGATTTTCTCACGAGACGGCCTACACATTGATTATTGCAAACCTACGCCCCTGTATATGAGCCGTTCCACAAGAAAACCAATATTGTGGAATATGCCGCAACCAGGATCAGCCTAAGCATGCCGCGCAGGCTAACCTGGATACACACTTTTAGCCTCCTATGGATTGTCTGTTTCAGGAGTCATAACTCTATCTCTACCTCTATCCACCTAAGACGGAATGTCTCGTCCCGGAAAAGCCTGCTAGGACTGTGAAGGCTGATCTGGATCGATACATGACGTTGGTTTTCTCGTGGTTCAAACCATACATCAGGAAACAATCTCAAGATTTATAGATATACATCTGTCTCTCTACTCGTCGCAAAACTGATTGTGTGTTTGTGTTTTCATGTAACATTTGTTCACGGGAGCGACTCCCTATCGTTATCTGCAACCCTTTTCCCTAATCAGAATTGACCAAAAACAAGTTTCGCTAAGAGGGAATCGTTCATTATGGTAGTTGCAGATGCTTCAAAATGCATCTCTGTGTGTAAAGGGTTAACGTTCTATAAAAAGGAAGGCATGTACATTATTTCTCTATTGGCATAAGATTTTGATGACATGTATGTATCATGATCCACTGCAACACATATACGTTTTAAACATTAAGAGAAATGAGAAACTGCTCATAACGATTTTTTTTTAATTTTTTTAAAAGTGTTTTAATACAATCTCAAATATCTGACTTCTCGAAGCAGACATAGAACCCTTTTTTCAACCAGGTAAACGGTTAAATGTAATATTAGGGATAATCCCATGAAAACGAGTTTAACATAGCTCCAACCTGATCCGTGTATCGTCTCCATATCAACATCTTAAATGACCTATGCCTAAATTGCATAAAGTGCTGTTCCCGATCAGATTCTGCACATGCACAGATAAGTCTTGTTCTATACTCGTCGAAAACGTCCGTAAGCTCATATACCTTTATTTAAGCTCAAACAGTACTTACTTGTATGTGTGAAACCTTGAGTACAATCAAAGCACTGAAAGTGCTGACGGCCTGGGGGGCTACATGAAGGTTGGAGAAGAAGGGAAAATGTGAAAGGAAATAAAATAACAGCTTATGTTTATGTACTTATTGTTAAGAAGTTGAAAGATCATATCAATAATAGTAAATATTATGAAACTGCCAATTTGAAAACAGGAGGACCTTGTTGGCGCTATATCGCTCACTTGAGTGAAAGAGCTCACAAGTATACACATTTAAGATATGAAGAATCAAAGAAAAATTTGACAGCAGGTTTAGACAGAATATTTTGAATTTTCTACCTTATTGTATTGAGGAATATGTCAATGTTAAATCAACTTCCATCAAGCAGAAATAATTCTCTAAACCATGTACTAGACTGGAAGAATGTGTTTGAACAAAGCAAAACTCATCAAGACAATTATTCTGACAAAGATTCAAAATGCGGCCTCCAGAGTATTAACAAGATTGTCCTTCAATTTGGCATAGTGACCTAGTTTTTAACCCGGCATGACCCATATTCGAACTTGGCCTAGATATCATAAAGATAAACACTCTGACCAACATTTTAAAAATGTGGCTTCTACAGTGTTGACACTATTTTCCTTTAATTTGGCCTAGTGACCTAGTTTATTCGAACTTGACATAGATATCATTAAGACAAACATTCTTACGAGAATGCCGTGGATACCTCCACAGGGCTTGTGGGCACCTGCACAGTGCGATCGGGTCGCCCGTTTGAGGGAGAGGTTGGTGTTTGCACTCTACCGCTGCAACTAAGTTTGTGGTGCATTGGTGGCTGAAGAGGAGAGGCATGGTCTCATTCACTTCACTGCCACTCTCCCTCTCTTGTGGAAACTGCCCTCTCCTTCTCCTTCAGTCCTACTTTTATTCTAGGGCATCTTGTAGTACTGTTACTCTGACACTTTTGTGATAAAACTGTGTGTTAAAGTGTTACCTTCTGTGAAGAGCGCGACTGGATGATCTGATGAATGATGCGATGAGCCGGCTTTTATAACTTGCGAGCCACAGAGGGTGGTCGGCCAGACGCCGGCCTGGCCCCGGTCAATGTCTGCCCGATTTCCGGCTGGGCTTTGAGCGGTGAATTTGGCCCGGCGCTCGCCCGATATGTATGATGCCCGGCCGGACATCGGCCAGGCATCAACCGTTTAATGTGCGATCAGTTTGCAATGAGGTTTAAATTCCGAGTTTAAAGTCACTCTATGCCCGCGAGTAGTCCCGAAAGGATACGTCCGAAAATGCCAAGAAATCCGCCGCAAACTACTCGCAAACCTATCGCAAGGTAAGTGTGGATGGGGTTTAAGTGATACCACAATATATCAATGGTCAGAGGTAGAAAGTACATATTCTACAATGATACTTTGAACAGGAGAGACTATCACAATGGAAAGAGGTAGTGAGTACAGACGCTACAATGATATTTTAAACAGGAGGAAATATCACAATGGTCAGAGATAGTAAGTAAAGACGCTTCAATGATATTTTAACCAGGAGAACATATCACAATGGTCAGAGGTAGGAAGAACTGATGCTTCAATGATATTTTAAACAGGAGAACATATCACAATGGTCAGAGGTAGTAAGAACGGATGCTTCAATGATATTTTAAACAGGAGAACATATCACAATGGTCAGAGGTAGTAAGAACTGATGCTTCAATGATAATTTAAACAGGACGAAATATCACAATGGTCAGAGGTAGTAAGAACTGACGCTTCAATGATATTTTAAACAGGAGGAAATATCACAATGGTCAGAGGTAGTAAGAAATGACGCTTCAATGATATTTTAAACAGGAGGAAATATCACAATGGTCAGAGGTAGTAAGAACTGATGCTTCAATAATATTTTAAACAGGATAACACATCACAATGGTCAGAGGTAGTAAGAACTGATGCTTCAATACTATTTTAAACAGGAGAAAAGATCACAATGGTCAGAGGTAGTAAGAACTGATGCTTCAATGATATTTTAAACAGGAGAACGTATCACAATGGTCAGAGGTAGTAAGAACTGATGCTTCAATGATATTTTAAACAGGAGAACATATCACAATGGTCAGAGGTAGTAAGAACTGATGCTTCAATGATATTTTAAACCGTAGAACATATCACAATGGTCAGAGGTAGTAATAACTGATGCTTCAATAATATTTTAAACAGGAGAACATATCACAATGGTCAGAGGTAGTAAGAACTGATGATTCAATGATATTTTAAACAGGAGAAAAGATCACAATGGTCAGAGGTAGTAAGAATGGATGCTTCAATTATATTTTGAACAAGAGAAAATATCACAATGGTCAGAGGTAGTAAGAACTGATTATACTATGATATTTTGAACGGGAAGAAATTAGCCAACCCGTGTGAAACTGTACAGCTTGTCATTTCTTAAATATTGTAGATTCAGATCAGTCTGTACATATATTACGTCTTGTTAGAATCTACACGTGTTGACATCTAAGCTGTTGACAGGTTTTTAAGTTAAATGTACACCATTTTGAAAGTCATCTATTGCAAGTTCGATATTTGGGAAATTGCAAGTTTATCTGTTTATCATCTGGAGATGGTATCCGAACGCATTCTTGTAACAGTTGTAGTGGTCATCTTTACCGCATTCAACAAATAGGCAGCAGCTGACTTTGACCACTATCCAATCGTAAAATAAGCGACGAATTTGTACGGAAGTGCATTTATTAAATGAAGTTAAAAATAATGAGGCAATTGTGCGACTCATACTGGATCAAAACGAGCAATTTCACCTTTTGCCATAATGTTTTCAACTTTCTTCAATAATTACTTTCATTTTCAGAGATTTTCCATCTTTTTGCATGATTGTTTTCAAAGTCTTCTGCTGCAGATTTGTTGTATGTGGGAAAGGGTTAAACCTTTCTTTGGTCCTTGATGGGGTAAAATGAGGCATGTTGTAAAGGGTTAACCAACTCATTAACAACGGTTTGAGCTGCCAGCGACCTCATTTTGCACGTCGAACGTTTTAAAATATTATGCATTTCAATTAAAATTTCTAACCGCCAGCAGACCATAAACCGCAAACAGATTGCAATAATTACATGAAAACAACCTAATGAGGATCAGTTATCGATGCAAAAGAATTGCTTCTGTGATCTTATGAGTAATCAAATTCCGTCTTTGATTATTGATTTCAACGCCGTTTTTTGTTACAAGAGTAGTTTAGTTATATGAGCCGTCCCGCGAGAAAACCAACATTGTGGACTTTGCGTAAGGTTTCTACTCGGATCAGCCTAAGCATGCCACGCAGGCTTACCCTGACAGACAATTTTCGCCTTTTGTGGATTTTCTGTTTCAGGAAGCATTACTTTTTGCCTCTATCCCCCTAAGACGGAATGTGTTGGCTCGGATCAGTCTGCGCGGACTGCGCGGACTGCACAGGCTTATCTGGGTTATTACATTACGCAGAGGCCATACTGTTGGTTTTCTTGCGGGACGGCTCTTATCACGTCGTTAAGTTCAACTAATCATAATACGTTCCCTGGCTCTCTCTCTCTCTGGAACTAGTACTCAACATCAATGTTCGAGTCAACTGGCTACCTTCCCCAATAGTCTCTTAGTACATTAGTGAAGGTTGAATGATTATAGTCACAATTACTCCTGAAAGAATGTAGTAATTTCATAATGTGCGATGTTTTAATAAAAAGGTAGTGAGGCAACTAATGAAGCTAAAACGTAATTGACTGAAGTCTGAATGTTTCAATAATTACGTAACAAGATTGTAACGATTGAACAAATGTTTTCATTTTTAAATGATTGTGCGTAACATTTGGCTTTAATCATCGACCATTTATGCTCTTTTGTGATTTCACCTTGCTTTATCGACGCCTGCATAAAGTTAGCCCTTTCCCATTTACAGAAAATCTGCAACGTGCGAGTTTGAATACATATTGGCAAAATATGAAAAGTATCTATAAATCAGAGTATACTTATTTAATATATATGAAAACAGTACGGCGAAAAGGTGACTTTGCTCTTTCTGAGTAAGTATATTTTTCAACAATGTTAAGAAATGGTTAAAACTATGCAATGTACTTCTGGATAAGTTTATATCTAGAACGGCTGATTAACATTAAAGATCCCTCTTTTCGTCTTACACTCATTAATTGATTGTTTCATGTTTTACGCCACTTTCAACAATTTTCAGTTATATCTGGGCGTTTTTTGGGTACGTTACTAGTACTACTGGTCCATTTATCCTGACACCAGCCAGTCAGTCGTAATGCAATCTCATTAAAACCAGACATAAACTTCGTAACCTCTTATATAGATCTGATGACTGCCCTATACAGGTGATCTCAGATTGACCTTTGCGTTAGCCTATACAAATATTTCGGTATAAACAGGTAAGATAAACTATATGAATAAACGGTACAGAGAAGCGGTGATTGTAGAGTGTTCCGATTGTATAGCACGGGCGTTTGTTGTATCGTTCTATTACATTGGACATAAAAACCGAGCACGTGCTCATGCGTATCATGAGTAAGGTCAATTTGAGACGTTAGTTAGATCTAACATACGTACAGCCAAATATTTTGGTCTCATTTTTAATGAGATTGGTCGTAATGCTAACCCGCACCCCTGAGCGCGAATGAGGGCTGCAATTACTATCCCTTTTAAAGTATTTGGTATTACTCGGCCGGGGATCGAACCCGCGACCTCCCGTTACCGAGGCGGACGCTCTACCACTACATCACCGATGCGGTTTATACTCATTAAAGTACATGCGATCGTAATGCTCCAGATATCCATTTAGGTTAGGTGGTTAGATAACTATTCATGACAATTGGATGTTACCCGTACTCCCGTTTACCATATGCAGACGGTTTTCGGGGCATATTTTAGAAACATATCGAGGGCTTGGCGTGAGACGGTTGTAACTAAAAACCTATTTTGAAAACCCTGGTTTAGGGGCAATTTTGACCCCTTTGTAAACAATGCAAATGTAGGTGCCATTGCTCAGAACGAGCAATGGCACCTAAATTTCCATTGTTTACCAAGAAAAATTATTTAACGCTTATAGAGAGTTAATGGCGAGGTGATTAACCTTGGTAAAAAAATACCAATTTGAGTTACAACCGTTTCACGCCAAGCCCTCGATATACTTTCATAAGTTTATCTTCATGTATAAAGAGTTGGCGAACGATATTATCAAAGACGTCTGCTGCAGATGTGTTTGTATTGTGCTATACACCACTTTCAACACCTTTTCAATTATATCATGTAGTTTTATGGGTAAGTTATGATTATATCATGTAGTTTTATGGGTAAGTTATGATCCATCTATCCTGTCACCAGCCAGTCAGCTGCAATGTTAAGCCCACAGACGGGAAAGTCATTGCTACAATGTTTTAAGTCTCGTATGTTGCAGATGTGTTGTATGTAGGAAAGGATTAACTCATTCACTGCCGAATTTCACAAAGTCGGCTCTTCCATGTCGAAAATTGGACTAATCCGTTTTTCATCCAACAGCAAATTAGGTAATATTTAATGTCTATAAGTGGCAAACAATGCAGATTTCAGTAGAGACAGCTCGTTACCAGCTGTATCACCGAAATCGTCATTGTTTACAAACGCCTTTAATTGCCATTTGCAGCGAAAGAGTTAAATCCACAAATCTTGTTTATTGCGTTAGTCGTGACTCTATTACTAGAGTAATAACTAATCCTGTTAACTCATTACGACATTTCTCTCGTGCCTTCACCATTACTCATATTATGTTTGTTGTTCAAACAGCCAGGTGAACAAGGGTTTCCGAATCTAAACTGAATGAAATTTAATTTGATTAACCCTTTACCTCATATAGACGCTTTTTGACGCCTCTGCAGCAGACGGCTTTTTGAAAACATAGTGACAAAAGAAGAAATTGCACAAAACGTGCAATTTCTCCTTTTGCCACAATGTTTTCCACTTTTTGTCATAGGTTATCCATTCAATTATGGAGATTTTCTATTTTTTGACAAAATACGTTCAAAGTCGTCTGCTGCAGAATTGTCGTATGAGGGAAAGGGTTAAAGCAGCAGTTGTTTTCATCGCTCAATTGCATACACAAATTTGTTTTATTTCTTTCTTCCTTTCTTTGGGACGACACATCTAACAAAACATTTGAAGTAAGACTTATTTGAGTAGTTGTTGATTTGAATTTCATGTAATATTCAGTTATAAACATTCATCTGCCGGTTCGTTTGACCAAAATGTGTCCTCTTCCATTCACCCACTAGTACTCGAGCATCCGTGTATTCTTTCCACAGGCTGGATTGAAGCAAGCCGTGTTATCATCTATTCATGGAGCGAAACATTTCTCTGCCACAGGGAGACTATGTCACTATACTTTGACCCTTTCCCACTTGCGGACTCATGTTGACGCATCTGCAGCAGAGACTACTTTCGACGACATTGACACGAACTGTGATATTGCTCATAATGAGCAAAACTCTATTTAATAATCAGAATATAATTTATAAAGATGTCACATATTTATGCATTTGTGTTATCAAAGCCTACTGCTGCATATATGTAGTATATGGACTGGTTAAATAGAAGCATCCCAGGATAAGAGATATATCTCTATATATATATATATATGTTTATAAAGAGACGGTTGTTGGTTTGTTATGGTTAATCAATTATTGGTCGCAATGGACTTTGTCAATTTACGGAAAGACTATTGGCCACAATGGTCGCGAACCCACAACTCCCAGATATTTAGAGGGGAGGTTGAACCATCAGGTCTTGCCGACTGATGTGATATTTTATTTTAGTATGATAGACTCATTAGATGTCGAAGCGAAACTTCTTTGATAATCATTTGAATTTGAGCCGCAACAGACAATTTGGAGTTGTTGCCACTTCAATAAAGTGTCTCTTAACCCTTTCCCTCATACAGGAAAACTGTAGAAGACGACTTTGTAAACATCTAGGCAAAACTATGGAAAGTTTATTTTCAAAAGTCGTCTGCTATTGTTGTGTCAGAATGCGTTGGCACAGGCAACACGATCAAGTATCGATTAATGTGACCCATTTGTACTTATTTTTTTTACAGTATGTCAGACGTACATGTTACAGAATTAGCCAACTGGTATTATTGAAATACTGTTAAATACGGCCTGTCAATAGAGATCTCGAGATGTTCGATCACTTACCGCATATTAATTACTAGCACATACATACCCTCTCTTTATTTCAAAATGAAATTCGAAATCGGAAATACATGAACTTGTTCAGGATATATATTTTATATTTTTAAATGCATTGAATACCAAATAAATTCAAATGCTTCCAACTTATCAATTTGTAGACCAGGAAGCTTAACAAAATAAATATTTTAACGCTTGATATGGTTCACAAGACTTGTAGGAAATCATGCACTTTTCAAATGTTCAAGAACGATCGGAGACCGAGTTGAATGGTGTTAATTTGTTGTACACATGTAGGGAAGATGTAAAAGAAACATTTATCAGTTATTCGAGTTATCACTTGTTCGAGTTAAACGAGTTATTCGAATGATCACATTTTCGAGTTAAACTAGTTATTCGAATGATCACATGTTCGAGTTTAACTAGTTATTCGAGTGATCACATGTTCGAGTCAACCTAGTGATACGAATGATCACATGTTCGAGTTAAACTAGTTATTCGAGTGATCACATGTTCGAGTTAAACTAGTTATTCGAATGATCACATGTTCGAGTCAAACTAGTTATTGGAGTGATCACATGTTCGAGTCAAACTAGTTATTCGAGTGATCACATGTTCGAGTTAAACGAGTTATTCGGGTGATCACATGTTTGAGTTAATCTAGTTATTCGAATGATCACATGTTCGAGTCAAACTAATTATTGGAGTGATCACATTTTCGAGTCAAATTAGTTATTCGAGTGATCACATGTTCGAGTTAAACGAGTTATTCGGGTGATCACATGTTTGAGTTAATCTAGTTATTCGAATGGTCATATGTTTGAGTTAAACTAGTTATTCGAGTGATCACATGTTCAAGTTGAACTTGTTATTCGAGTTATCACATGTTCGAGTCAAACTAGTTATTTGAGTGATCACAAGTTCGAGTTAAACTAGTTATTCGATGATCACATGTTCGAGTTAAACTAGTTATTCGAGTTATCACATGTTCGAGTCAAACAATTTATTCGAGTGATCACATGTTCGAGTTAAATTAGTTATCCGACTGATCACATGTTCGAGTTAAACTAGTTATTCGAGTGATCACGTGTTCGAGTTAAACTAGTTATTCGAGTGATCACATGTTCGAGTAAAACTAGTTATTCGAATGATCACATGTTCGAGCTAAACTAGTTATCCGACTGATCACATGTTCGAGTTAAACTAGTTATTCGAGTGATCACATGTTCGAGTTAAACTAGTTGTTAGAGTGATCACATGTTCGAGTTATCACATATTCGAATGATCACATGTTCGAGTAAAGCTAGTCATTCGAATGATCACATGTTCGAGTTATCTCGAGTCCAATGTACATGTATGTCATAAAGGACAGTTTTTAAGATCCGTTTGTCATATAGCATCCGTTATTGTCTTGAAACAATTGTCAAGCAATAGTGCAAACATCTACAACGTTGTGATTTGAATTTGACCTTGGTTTTGGTTTATAATGTGTATTAGGCCGATTTCAAGAAGTCTCCAGTTTAATCTAGGCGTTTCCTGGGTAAGTTTCTAGTACTACTGGTCCATTTAGCCTGATACCAGGGGTCTAAGTGTTAATGTGATGCCAACACAGGTTTGAACAATTTATTTATTTATTGGGGTTTTACGCCGCTTTCAACAATATTTCAGTTATATCACGGCGACAGTTCACTTATTCATGATCCCTGGGTAAACAAACCAGTACTAGGCTAGAAAATGTACCTTGCCCAAGGGCACTCCACCATGACCGTAGTGCCGCGACTGAGGATCGAACCCGGGGCACCCGGTTTCGAAATCCCCGACACTAACCACTCGACCACAGCAGATTCCACAGGTTTGAACAAAACACCCGCAATTAACATAACAAGTCTCATATATTTTACATCGATTGCGAAACAAACTTTCAGCTAATATTAATCACGCTTGATCTCATTCGGGTATTTGGAACCGGGCGTTCCGTGTTCGATCCACTGTTGCGGCGGTCATGGTGAAGTGCCACTACGCAAGGCATATCTCCTAGCTACGGAATACTGTTTTGTGCATATCCTACCATCCTACCATCGCATATTAACGAGAACGCGATGGTAGGATAGTAGGATGATAGGATGGTAGGATAGTAGGATAGTAGGATGCTAGGATGGTAGGACAGTAGGATGGCGATGGTAGGACAGTAGGACAGTAGGATGGCGATAGTAGGACAGTAGGATGGTGATAGAGGACAGTAGGATGGCAATATGTCCATCCTACTATCCTACCATCGCCATCCTACTATCCTATAATCGCCATCCTACTACCCTACTATCGCCATCCTACTGTCCTACTGTCCTACCATCGCCATCCTCCCATCCTACCATCCTACCATCCTACTATCCTATCATCCTACTGTCCTACCATCCTACTATCCTACCATCGCACTTGTGATTTGATTCCCGCGGTATAAACGTGTGCTCTACGTCATACAGTGTGGTTGTGGATTTGTCGTATCTGATGCAGCAATCAATTTTACTTTTTATGTTATGTAACGGGATGGTTCGTCTTCACGTTAAAGTGCATATTTAAAGAGTTTCCGAAATACCGTACATAATTTTGAAGTGCAAATACGTTTAGCTCATTTTTGGTATCGAATTTCTAACTGAACATCAAATAATGCACGATGGTTTTTTTTATATTAAAAGCATTTTTACGTCATTAACGTGATAACGTATGACATTTATAAAAAAAAAAGGCGAACATAAACCAAATCAGTAGATGTTACCAATTGACTACGTATGACGTATGCCGTAGAGCACACCTTTATATCACAAGTGCGATGGTAGGATGGTAGGACAGTAGGACAGTATGATGGCGATAGTAGGACAGTAGGGTGGCGATGGTAGGATAGTAGGATGGACATATTGCCATCCTACTGTCCTACTATCACCATCCTACTGTCCTACTATCGCCATCCTACTGTCCTACTGTCCTACCATCCTAGCATCCTACTATCCTACCATCCTACCATCCTATCATCCTACTATCCTACCATCGCGTTCTCGTTAATATGCGATTGTAGGATGGTAGGATATGAACAAAACAGTATTCCGTACCTAGCCTAGTACTGGTTAGTTTAACTAGGGATCATGAATAAGTGAACTATCGACGTGATATAACTAAAGAATTGTTGAAAATAGCGTAAATCCCTAATAAAATAAATTGCTACTAGTATATAGCGCAAGAGTCTTTTCGCCCGATAAAGACGTGTATTATACACAGAAACCGGAAAGGGGGCATTGTATTGTAAAATAGTAGAATAGGATGAAACACTTTACTTAGTTAATGCACCGACAACTGGTTATAGGACTGTATTTAACCCTTTCAGCGCCGAATTGTTTAAAGTAGACTCTTCCATGTTCAAACTCGGACGACTCTATTTTCATGTTATAGGATTTTTGGAATAGTTTTATAACTCACAGCCAAACAAACAATGCAGATTTCAGGTGAGACAGCTCGTTACGAGCTGACTCACCTGAATCTGCATTGTTTGCAAAAAGCTCAATATTTCCTTTGGCGCTGAAAAAAGTTAAGAACATCCGTGGGAAAATACAATGTTGTGAACAGTGTAGATCAAGATCAGCCCGTGCATCCGCACACTCTTCCTTTATTATCTACACAACCTTTATAGAAAAATATGTCAAATTTTGTAGATTCTGAAAGGACTGAGCAAATATTAAGGCTTACATAAACTTACATTGTTCAGCAATGCCAACAGTTGAACTTATACCTTTTCCAACAGAAACGAATTTTTATTGTACTTGTGTAGAATTTATCAATTTTGAGAATCACATCGATACCAGAAATTGAGTCACGCCACACAACAATCGATAATCGAATGTACGAAAATGAGTTGTGGATATATGTTTCTGTCATAATTGGGTGAAATGACATAATTGTAAGGTTAACAAATTATATAAATATCATTCCTATAATTGAACTTAATTAAGTATTGTATGCATTATTGTTGATTGATTGATTGTTTGGTGTTTATCAGTTATATCACGGCGTTTCCAGGGTAAGTTACCAGTACTACTGGTCCAGTTATCCTGACACCAGCCAGTCAGTCGTAATGCTAATCCCGCAACCCTGAACGCCATAGAGGGCAGCCATTACAACAATTGGGTATGACCCGACCGGGGATCGAACCCGCGATCTCCCGCAGTCAAGGCGGACGCTCTTCCACTACACCGTCGAGGCGGTATATATGATTGTATATCGTATTTAATAATCTAATTCAGTCTCATCCATGTTCAAACAATAATAAAAGCATATTGCACATCAATTGCGTTTATTATTTATACCATAAAGCCAGGAATCAGCTGCTAATTTTCTTTTGATATTGAAAATCGTACCTTTCATTTTGAACAAACAGCGATGCTTTATCGTACCTTTAAGTTTACTGATGAGACCAAACAGTGTTTCTTTATCTTACCTTTACTGATCTTTCACATGTTGTCTTAGCTGTTTCTTTTGACCAAACAGC
Source organism: Serripes groenlandicus (assembly GCA_031761405.1). Lineage (NCBI taxonomy): Eukaryota > Metazoa > Mollusca > Bivalvia > Cardiida > Cardiidae > Serripes > Serripes groenlandicus. Next base: position 48,359,716 of record JASEVX010000001.1, on the reverse strand, counting down.
GATACTTTATCTTACCTTTACATTCATTATCTAAATGTTGCTGTAACTGGTCCTTTTGACCAAACAGCGATACTTTATCTTACATTTACATTATCTAAATGTTGGCTTAAATGTTCCTTTTAACCAAACAGCCATTCATTATCATTATCAGAGCCGTTCCAAACCATGTCATAGCCATGCCTTACCATTGTCATAGCCGTTCCTTACAATTGGCATAGCCATACATTACCATTGTCATAGCCGTTCCGTATCATTGTCATAGACATTTCGTATCATTGGCATAGCCATATCTTACCATTGTCATAGCCGTTCCTTACAATTGGAATAGCCATACCTTACCATTGTCATAGCCGTTCCGTATCATTGTCATAGTCATACCTTACCATTGTCACAGCCGTTCCGTATCATTGTCATAGCCATACCTTACCATTGCCATAGCCGTTCCGTATCATTGTCATAGCCATGCCTTATCAATGTCATAGCCAAGCCTTACCATTGTCATAGCCATGCCTTATCATTGTCATAGCCGTTCCTTACCATTGTCATAGCCGCTCCTTATCATTGTCATAGAAATTCATTATCATTATCACAGCCGTTCCTTACCATTGTCATAGCCGTTCCTTACCATTGTCACAGCCGCTCATTATCATTATTACAGCCGTTCCTTGCCATTGTCATAGCCGTACCTTACCATTATCACAGACTACCTTATCATTGTCACAGCCGTACCTTACCATTGTCATAGCCGTAACATATCATTGTCATAGCCATGCCGTACCATTGTCACAGCCGTTCCTTACCATTGTCATAGCCGTTCCTTACCATTGTCATAGCCATGCCTTACCATTGTCATAGCCGTTCCTTAACATTGTCATAGCCATACCTTACCATTGTCATAGCCGCTCCTTATCATTGTCATAGACATTCATTATCATTATCACAGCCGTTCCTTACCATTGTTATAGCCGTTCCTTACCATTGTCACAGTCGTTCCTTACCATTGTCACAGCCGTACCTTACCATTGTCATAGCCGTACCTTACCATTGTCGTATCCGTTCCTTAACATTGTCATAGCCGTCCCATATCATTGTCATAACCGTCCTTAATCATTGTCATAGCCGTCCTTAATCATTGTTATAGCCGTCCTTAATTATTGTCCTAGCCGTCCTTAATCATTGTCATAACCGTCCTTAATCATTGTCATAACCGTCCTTAATCATTGTCATAGCCGTCCTTAATCATTGTCATAACCGTCCTTAATCATTGTCATAGCCGTCCTTAATCATTGTCATAGCCGTCCTTAATCATTGTCATAACCGTCCTTAATCATTGTCATAGCCGTCCTTAATCATTGTCATAGCCGTCCTTAATCATTGTCATAGCCGTCCTTAATCATTATCACAGTCGTTCCTTATCATTGTCATATCCGTCCCTTATCATTGTCATATCCGTTCCTTATCATTGTCACAGCCGTTCCATAGCATTGTCATAGCCGTGCCTTATCATTGTCTTAGCCGTTCCTTATCATTGTCATATCCGTTCCTTACCATTGTCACAGCCGTCACATATCATTGTCATTGCCGTTTCTTATCATTTTCATAGCCGTTCCTTATCATTGTCATAGCTGTTCCTTACCATTGTCTCAGGCGTTCCTCACCTTTGTCACAACCGTTCCTTACCATTTTTATATGCGTTCCTTATCATTGGCATAGCCGTCCCTTATCATTACCATAGCCGTCCCTTATCATTGTCAAAGCCGTTCCTTACCATTGTTACAGCCGACCCATATCATTGTCATTGCCGTTTCTTATCATTTTAATATCCGTCCCTTATCATTATCATAACCGTCCTTAATTATTGTCATATCCTTTCCCTATCATTGTCATATCCGTTCCTTATCAGTGTCATAGCCATTACTTATCATTGTCATAACCGTTCCTTATCATTGCCACAGCCGTCCCTTACCTTATCATTACCATAACCGTTCCTTATCGTTGTCACAGCCGTTTCTTACCATTGTGTGTCATAGCCGTTCCTTATCGTTGTCACAGCCGTTTCTTACCATTGTGTGTCATAGCCGTTTCTTACCATTGTGTGTCATAGCCGTTTCTTATCATTGTCAAAGCTATCCCTTACCATTGTCATAGCTGTTTCGTATCATTGTCAAAGCCGTTCCTTACCATTGGCATAGCCGTTCCTTACCATTGTCACAGCCGTTTTTTATCATTGTCAAAGCCGTTTCTTACCATTGGCATAGCCGTTCCTTACCATTGTCACAGCCGTTTCTCATCATTGTCATATCCGTTCCTTATCATTGTCAAAGCCATCCCTTACCATTGTCATAGCCGTTCCTTACCATTGTTATAGCCGTTCCTTATCATTGTTATAGCCATTCCTTATCATTGTCATAACCGTTCCTTATCATTGTCATAGCCATTCCTTATCATTTTCATAACCGCTCTTTATCAATGTCATAGCCGTTCCTTACCATTGTTATAGATGTTCCTTACCATTGTTATAGATGTTCCTTACCATTGTTATATATGTTCCTTACCATTGTTATAGATGTTCATTACCATTGTTATAGCTGTTCCTAATCATTGTCATAGTCGTTCCTTACCATTGTTATAGCCGTTCCTTACCATTGTTATAGCTGTTCCTTATCATTGTCATAGCCATTCCTTATCATTGTCATAACCGTTCTTTATCAATGTCATAGCCGTTCCTTATCATTGCCATAGCTGTTCCTTACCATTGTCATAGCTGTTCCTTATTATTGTCATAGCCGTTCCTTACCATTGTCATATCCGTTCCTTACCATTGTTATAGCCGTTTTTTTTTATCAATGTCATAGCCGTTCTTTATCAATGTCATAGACGTTCCTTACCATTGTCATAGTTGTTTCTTACCATTAATATAGCTGTTCCTTATCATTGTCATAGCTGTTCCTTATCATTGTCATATCCGTTCCTTACCATTGTTATAGCCGTTCTTTATCAATGTCATAGCCATTCTTTATCAATGTCATAGCCGTTCCTTACCATTGTCATAGTTGTTCCTTACCATTGTCATAGCTGTTCCTTATCATTGTCATAGCCGTTCCTTACCATTGTCATATCCGTTCCTTACCAGTGTCATAACTGTTCCTTATCATTATCATAGCTGTTCTTTATCATTGTCATAGCCGTTCCTTACCATTGTCATAGCCGTTCCTTATCATTGTCATAGCCGTTCCTTACCATTGTTATAGCTGTTCCTTACCAGTGTCATAACTGTTCCTTATCATTGTCATAGCTGTTCCTTATCATTGTCATAGTCGTTCCTTACCATTGTCATAGCCTTTCCTTACCATTGTCATAGCCGTTCCTTATCATTGTCATAGCCGTTCCTTACCATTGTCATATCCGTTCCTTACCAGTGTCATAACTGGTTGTCAATGGTAATTCGTATATCTACGATGAAACGAGAGAACGTCCAGTCCCAGCAGCGTTTAAATAGGGCGTTGGCCGAAGCCCCAGTGTTATTAATTCGTCTGTTGATTATGAATTGTTACCAGACTCAAGTAATGTTAACTCTCCTGAAATCGGTTCATTTATCCAAAATGAAGTGCTTACTAATACGCAGCCTCATAACAATTACCAGTTAAGTGATGATACAATTAACTCAGAACAAGTCAATCGTAGTTGCGATAATCTTCAATCAAATACTTGTTATGTTAATGTTGCCTGCTGGAATATAGAGGACCTTATGAAGTATCAAGATGATATTGACTTTCAAACGTTTGTTTCCTCCTTTGACATAATTGGTTTATGCGAGACGTGGACTGTCCAAGATAATGCGTTTGATATACCAGGTTATACGCATTTCGGTTATTCTCGACCGAAAAGGAAGTCAGCAAAACGAGGTTCTGGAGGTCTTTCAGTTTATATTAAGGACCTTTTGATAAAAGATAAAATTGTAAAACGTATTTTTAACAATTTCTCTGAATGTGTTGTTATACTATTTAACGGTTCATTGTTTCAAAATGTAAATGATATTGTATTTATTTTTTCATATGTGTCGCCAGAAAATTCACCTATCTACGATGAAAATGATAATAATGGTATTGAAATACTTAATACTCAGATAAATAATATTATTGCTGAATACCCTAACGCGGAACTCTTTTTATCTGGCGATCTGAATTCTAGAATTAAAGATTTTAAAGATTATATTCCAAATGATGATATTTCATATATTTTGGGTGATAATGTTGACTACCCTTCTGATAATTTTACTATTCCTAGAAATTATTAAGATGATAAGTATAACCGTTTCGGTTTGTCACTTGTTGAATTATGTTGTACGTACGATGTTCATACGTTAAATGGACGCCTATTTAGTGATACTGATGGTAATTTTACATGTTTTGCCAATAATGATGCAAGTGTTGTTGACTATATGATTGCCTCATCAAACTTGTTTAATAATATAACTGATTTTAAAATCGGTGATAAAGATAACTCTGTACACTTTCCACTTCATTGTCAATTTTGTTTTAAATCTTTTGTAAATAACCAATGTGTTAATGATATTGATAGTTCAAATTTGCATACTTGGGAAAAGTATAAATGGAAAGATGAGTTAAAAGACGATTTCTACGAACAATTTTGTATTAATTTCCGTTCTTTTAATGAAAAGGTCAGCTCCTGTAATGCACGATCTTTTAGTTCATATATCCCAGACTTTATTAGTGTTTTTAAAACTAGCGGTGATAATATGAAATCAAAGTCAAATGTTAAACATTACTGTTCAACCCAACCTTCGTGGTGGGATAGTGATTGTAATACTGCTAAAGTTGAAAAATCAAGAGCTTTACGACATTTTAGAATCACTAATACTAGAGAAGATCTTGTAACGTACAAAACACAAAGAAATCGTTTTAAATCTATTTGTCTTATCAAAAAATCTTCATTAGCTAAGAAAAAACGTAGTGAGTTAGTAAGTTCGCGAAAGAATGCTAAGACATTTTGGAAAACATTAAAAGGTGATTGTAAAAATCGTGATAACGTTATAACACCTGACAAATGGTATGATTATTTCAAAAGTTTATTTTCTGTTAACGAAAATAATAACAATGTGCATAATAATGATGATATTTTTCAACATACACCTTTTGATTCAAGCAGTTTAAATGTACCCATTTCAAATCAGGAAATAATTGATAGTATACGTCATTTAAAATCTAATCGTTCTGGAGACCCAGACGGTATTTGTATAGAAATGTATTCAACACCAAAAACTGTGGAATGCTTTTGCAAGAAAAAATGTTGATGGAAAGTTCCTTTGCATTTTACAGTCTATGTATAGTAAATTAAAATCATGTGTTAAGGTTAACAATCGTTTAACTGAGTTTTTCCCATGTAATATAGGAACTAGGCAAGGCTGTATGGCCAGCCCTATAATTTTCTCTATGTTCATAAATGATTTAGTTACATTTTTACATTCTAAATGTGATCATGGTATATTTGTGTCTGAAGATATAAATGAGTTAATAGCCTTAATGTTTGCTGACGACGTCTCCAGTTTCTCTGATACTGCTGTACGTCTACAACGACAAATAATTATATTGAACAGTTTTGTACATCTGTTAATATGAAAATTAATCTCGATAAAACAAAAATTGTTGTTTTTAGAAATGGAGGCATCGTCAAGCAAACAGAGAAATGGACTTATTGTGGGGATACTGTAGATATTGTTCAATTTTATAAATATTTAGGTGTTTATTTTACGCCGAAACTATTATGGTCAAAAACACAAGAAATGTTAGCATTGCAAGGTATTAAATCTGTTGCATGTATATTTAGATTCCAGCGTAAATTTGGACATTTAAATTCGGTAGATATGTTTAAAGTTTTTGATGCAATGGTTAAACCTATACTTTGTTATTGTTCTGAAATTTGGGGTTATAAATATGTTGAAAAAATCGAAAAAGTTCAAATAAATTTTTGTAAACAATATTGTAATTTATCACAAAACACATCTGATATTTTAGCTTTAGGAGAATGTGGTAGATTACCTCTATGTATAACTTATATTCCAAATTGTATTAAGTTTTGGTTAAAAATATTACGTATGGAAAACCATAGATATCCTAAACAATGTTATAATATGCTAAAACAATTTGATGAGGCTGGTAGAAGAACTTGGGCTAGTAATATTAAAGAATTATTATTTACGTACGGTTTTGGTTATGTTTGGATTAATCAAGAAGTTGGAAATGAATCAAACTTTATACAATTATTTAAGACACGCATTAAAGATTGTTATTTACAAAGATGGAACTCAGGTTTGAATGATTCATCCAAGGCATTACATTATACACATTTTAAATCCCATCTTTACCCCGAACCATATTTAGATATTGATTTGTCCTATATTTTAAGAAAAACTTTATCAAATTTTCGTTGCTCGAGCCATATTCTAATGATTGAAAAGGGCAGGCATTCATCAATAGACAGAGATTTAAGATTTTGTCCTTTATGTATAAAAAATAATATTTATGTAGTCGAAGATGAGTTTCATTTCTTTTTTGAATGTAATGAATATGAAATGCTTAGACAAACTTTCTTTAAACCTAACTGGTTAAATAATAGATCTCTTAACATGTTTTATATAATTATAAGTTTAAAGGATGAAAAGAGTTTATTCAGTATTGCTCGATTCTTATTTAATGCATTTGCAAGAAGAAAGGGAACTCTTGATTTATAATATTAGAAATTTTACAAGAATTCGTAATTTGTATGCACACTGTAGATAAGTTAAATGTGTTATGTAAATATCATTGAATAATGCATTCAGTTAAATACGATACTGATATCTGTTTCAAACAATTCTTTTCAATATCAACTAAATATCTGTTACTATATTGAAATGCTTAAAAACTATACAACTTATTATGCTAAACTATAATTGTTTAATCATAAAAGCTTAAAAATGTATATGTTTATTTGAATACCACCAATATTTATTGTTTGCTTCACTCTATTTGATGTATTTACATGTTGTATTTTGGGCCGGAGGCCTTTGTTACCAAATAAATGTATGTCTATATATGTCTATGTCATATCCGTTCCTTACCAGTGTTATAGCTGTTCCTTACCAGTGTCATAACTGTTCCTTACCATTGTCATAGCTGTTCCTTATCATTGTCATAGCCGTTCCTTATCATTGTCATATCCGTTCCTTTCCATTGTTATAGCTGTTCCTTACCAGTGTCATAACTGTTCCTTATCATTGTCATAGCTGTTCCTTATCATTGTCATAGCCGTTCCTTACCATTGTCATAGCCTTTCCTTACCATTGTCATAGCCGTTCCTTATCATTGTCATATCCGTTCCTTACCAGTGTTATAGCTGTTCCTTACCAGTGTCATAACTGTTCCTTACCATTGTCATAGCCGTTCCTTATCATTGTCATAGCCTTTCCTTACCATTGTCATAGCCTTTCCTTACCATTGTCATAGCCGTTCCTTATCATTGTCATAGCCGTTCCTTACCAGTGTCCTAGCTGTTCCTTATCATTGTCATAGCCTTTCCTTACCATTGTCAAAGCCGTTCCTTACCATTGTCATAGCCGTTCCTTACCAGTGTTATAGCTGTTCCTTACCAGTGTCATAACTGTTCATTACCATTGTCATAGCTGTTCCTTATCATTGTCATAGCCGTTCCTTACCATTGTCATAGCCGTTCCTTACCAGGGTCATAACTGTTCCTTATCATTGTCATAGCTGTTCCTTATTATTGTCATAGCCGTTCCGTTCCTTACCAGTGTCATAACTGTTCCTTACCATTGTCATAGCTGTTCCTTATCATTGTCATAGCCGTTCCTTACTATTGTCATAGCCTTTCCTTACCATTGTCATAGCCGTTCCTTATCATTGTCATATCCGTTCCTTACCAGTGATATAGCTGTTCCTTACCAGTATCATAACTGTTCCTTATCATTGTCATAGCTGTTCCTTATCATTTTCATAGCCGTTCCTTACCATTGTCATAGTATTTCCTTACCATTGTCATAGCCGTTCCGTATCATTGTCATATCCGTTCCTTACCAGTGTTATAGCTGTTCTTTACCAGTGTCATAACTGTTCCTTACCATTGTCATAGCTGTTCCTTATCATTGTCATAGCCGTTCCTTACCATTGTCATAGCCTTTCCTTACCATTATCATAGCCGTATAGCTGTTCCTTACCAGTGTCATAACTGTTCCTTACCATTGTCATAGCTGTTCCTTATCATTGTCATAGCCGTTCCTTACCATTTTCATAGCCTTTCCTTACCAGTGTCATAGCCGTTCCTTATCATTGTCATATCCGTTCCTTACCAGTGTTATAGCTGTTCCTTACCAGTGTCATAACGGTTCCTTACAATTGTCATAGCTGTTCCTTATCATTGTCATAGCCTTTCCTTACCATTGTCATAGCCGTTCCTTATCATTGTCATATCCGTTCCTTACCAGTGTTATAGCTGTTCCTTACCAGTGTCATAACTATTCCTTACCATTGTCATAGCTGTTCCTTATCATTGTCATAGCCTTTCCTTACCATTGTCATAGCCTTTCCTTACCATTGTCATAGCCGTTCCTTATCATTGTCATAGCTGTTCCTTCCCAGTGTCATAACTGTTCCTTACCAGTGTCATAACTGTTCGTTATCATTGTCATAACTGTTTCTTACCATTGTCATAGCCTTTCCTTACCATTGTCATAGCCGTTCCTTATCATTGTCATAGCCGTTCCTTACCATTGTCATAGCCGTTCCTTACCAGTGTTATAGCTGTTCCTTACCAGTGTCATAACTGTTCCTTACCATTGTCATAGCTGTTCTTTATCATTGTCATAACCGTTCCTTACCAGTGTTATAGCTGTTCCTTATCAGTGTTATAGCTGTTCCTTACCATTGACATAGCCGTCCCTTATCATTGCCATAGTTATCCCTTATCATTGTCATAATCGTTCCTAATCATTGTCATCGCCGTTCCTTACTTGTGTTGTAGCCGCTCCTTATCATTGTCAAAGCCGTCCCTTATCATCGTCATAGTCGTATTTTATAATTGCATTAGCCGTCCCTTATCATTGTCATATCCTTCCCTTATCATTGTCATAGCCGTCCCTTATCAATGTCATAGCCGTTCCTTACCATTGTCATAGCCGTCCCTTAGCAATGTCATATCCGTTCCTTATCATTGTCATAGCTGTTCCTTACCATTGTCATAGCCGTTCCTTATCATTGTCATAGCTGTTCCTTACCAGTGTCATAACTGTTCCGTACCATTATCATAGCCGTTCCTTATCATTGTCATACCCGTTCCTTACCAGTGTTATAGCTGTTCCTTACCAGTGTCATAACTGTTCCTTACTATTGTCATAGCTGTTCCTTATCATTGTCATAGCCGTTCCTTATCATTGTCATAGCTGTTCCTTACCATTGTCATAACTGTTCCTTACCATTGTCATAGCCGTTCCTTACCATTGTCATATCCGTTCCTAACCAGTGTTATAGCTGTTCCTTACCAGTGTCATAACTGTTCCTTACTATTGTCATAGCTGTTCCTTATCATTGTCAAAGCCGTCCCTTATCATCGTCATAGCCGTATTTTATAATTGCATTAGCCGTCCCTTATCATTGTCATATCCTTCCCTTATCATTGTCATAGCCGTCCCTTATCAATGTCATATCCGTTCCTTACCATTGTCATAGCCGTCCCTTAGCAATGTCATAGCCGTCCCTTATAAAAAATAATTTGAGCTTTCCCTGACAAAGGTTACACGGCAGGGCATTTGTGTGCTACGTCACTGTTTTTGTTTACATGTTATAATTACATTCTTAGTTCAGTTACATTACTTTAAAACGTTTCGCACTCATTCGCATTGTGTTTTCCTAAAGAGATAAACATGCAGAAACATTTCGTCAGACTGTCCAACTTTTGTTTGATGTTTGACGACATTTATTTAAGATTTAAATATTGCAGAAAAGTTTGAATACCGAAAGACGTATTGATGACGCAAGGCGGATACAAAATGACATTTCACAAAGAAAAATAAAGTGACGGCAAATAATTATTTGTTTAATGACTTCAAACGGGAATTTGCCTTTGCCAATGATTGCGTATTTTTATTGGGAAAAAGAAATCCTTTGAAATGTTTTGATGAAAAGATGACAGAGCAATGTAAACATTGAAGTGTCTATTGATTCAAAAACATTCAAAGACTTGAAACATTTTCTTTTTAATCATGATATGAAATTAATATCAGATATTCATTGTGAATGAGTTGTGATCGCGATTTTATTCGCGTAAATGATTATTACGTATATTCAGTTAAACCTTTCCCACACGCAGGAGCATTTTCACGGATCTGCTCACGATAGCAATTTCTCCTTTGACACAAAGTTTTCAAATTTATTCAATAAGTTTATTTTATTTATAGAAGGTGTTTTTAACTGATTTTGTTTGTCTAGATGTTTTGATAGTAGATTTGTTGCATATCAATCGTAGATGGGAAAGGAGTGTACATTAATTCCAAGGTTACTTTGTTGTATTATTGCGCTATGAAATACGAAAGGTTTTAAACTCTTAATTGAACAAACAAAAATATAGATAGATATTCAATATATTTTATATACTTCTAAATGAGTGTCTTGTCTTCACAAGTCTACATTTAATACCCTCTAATTCATTACATTGCTTATTTTTGTTCCATTTTAAAGATGGTAGATAAAATATGTTATGACGAAATGATCTTCTAAAGAAAACAGTGTTATACGCAATTTCCGAAGTATTAGAGAAGGTCATCCAGAGATAAGGATAAGTTGAATATCTTTCGTAACAATCGTACAAGAGTCAATATAACCTTTATTGAACAGTATATCATATGCAGACGCACTTTGACGCATCTGCAGCTGCCGCCCTTTGAAGATATTGTATTTTCCTTTATAAAGATTTTCCCAACTTAATTCTTTTTAGCGCCAAAGGCAATATTGAGCTTTTTGCAAACAATAATGATTCAGGTGAGTCAGCTCGTAACGAGCTGTCTCACCTGAAAGCATGCATTGTTTACCTTTTAGTTATCAAAATAGTCCAAACTTTTATTACATGAGAATCGAAGACGCCCGATTTTGAACATGGAAGAGTCTACTATAAACAATTCGGCGCTGAAAGAGTTAAGTGCAGATAATGTCAATGTCAAGTTGTCTGCTTCAGGTTACCTGAAAGAGTTAAATGGAAGTGTCCACAGTTTTGTCCTTCATGTTGTCATCATTTAACACGTAGATAGATTACATTGACATAATAATTAACACTCGGAGTGGTGAGTTGCATCTGTTTCTTCAAGATCAAATAGATACCATCCCCAACGTCGACATTATGAAATCAATGTGTTATGTTATCTGATGTAACCCTTTCCCCCCATATAGACGCTTTCTGCAGCAGACGGCTATTTGAAAACATAGTGACAAAAGAAGAAATTGCACAAAACGTGCAATTTCTCCTTTTGACACAATGTTTTCCACTTTTAGTCACAGGTTATCCATTCAATTATAGAGATTTTCTATTTGTTGACAAAATATGTTCAAAGTCGTCTGCTGCAGAATTGTCGTATGAGGGAAAGGGTTAAACGGGAAACCGCGTCGGACGATATGTGTCCTTCTTGCTTTTCATATGCATCATCTCGTTGCCAATTGAAAGCGAACTTTATAAATGAGCCGTTCAACGAGAAAACCGACATTGCGTAAAGTATCGACCCGGATCAGCCTAAGCTTGCCACGCAGGCTAACCCGGACAGACACCTTTCGCCTCCTGTGGATTTTCTGTTTCTGGAATCATTACTCTATCCCCCTGAGACGGAATGTGTCAGCCCTGATTAGCCTGGGCGGAGTGCGCAGGCTGATTTGGGTCGATACATTACGCAGATTCTACAAGGTACGTTTTTTCGTTGAACGGCTCATATGATGCGTTATAACTATACATGCAATTAATTACAAACTGTTACAAACTGTTACAAACTGTTACAAACTGTTACAAACTGTTACAAACTGTTACAAACTGTTACGAATGCCTGTAAACCAAGCGTTGTGTTACGACAGTAAACATGGTATTGCTATTTACATAATTATGTTTGATTTATGCATAAACAATCTGTAATGGTACTTGCAAAACCCTTTTTACTTCATTTAAAGAAAACATGGGTGAACCCAGTGGGTATGATTGATTGATACGTATAGACTGTAAACTTATTAGTGGGAGAAGAAAGACGTCTGTCGATTTGCTTATAAGAGCAATTTCTCCTTTTGTCACAATGCTTTTAACTTGATTCATTAAACATACTTTCATTCATAGATTTGTTTTAGAGACTAGATGTTTTCCAAGTCGTCTGCTGCTGATTTTCTTAGCAGATTAATGAGGGAAAGGTTTCGGGGTTTGTCTGAAATGTTTCCAATTATTCGCATTTCTGTTGACAGTTAACCCTTTACCACCCGTAGACGACTTTTGAAAACATTGTTGCAAAATGAGAAAATGCCCAAAACGATCAATTTTTCCTTTTGCGACAATGTTTTCAACTTTTTTTTCAGTATTTATACCTTCAATTATAGAGGTTTACCCTGTTTTTCCCCTGAAATTTTCAAAGCCGTCTGCTGCAGATTTGTTGTTTGTGGAAAAGGGTTAAGTTTATGTACGATACACAGGGATGAAGATTGTATTTGTTTGATTAGACAATGGCATTGCTTGTACAACAACACCATTTATGTTATATATCATGTCGCTTTTCTTGAATCTTCTCCGTTGTGAGATGGTTACGTCCGATTCAGGAGCGGGGTACCAGGCAGGGTTCGATCCACGGTTGGGTCATACCAAAGACTTCAAAAACTGTAGTATTGACTCGCCTCCTTGGCGCTCGGGGATGCGAAGATGGCATAACGACCGATGCATTTGTGTCAGGATATCTAATACCAGTTGCACTGATAAATTAACCAGGACACGCCGGGCTATGACCGAATTATTGGTTGGAAACGGCGTAAAACACCATTTAAACAAACAAATCGTTGTTCTTGGTAAATTACCGGTACTGTAGTTTAGTTTCATACTTATAGAAACGCATCTGTTGAAATTCCCAAAGTCAAGGATGGGTGACATTACTGCATCTGGGCGCTTTTGTTCAATAAAACATCCTTAAAAAAAGAAATTGCAACAATGTTTCTTCAGATGTTTAAGTCTTGAACATCTTTAAAGGGTAATATCAGATGCCATAAAGGGTGCACAAAGTCGTTGTTATTGTTTCATACTGTTTATTTCAATTTTATCTCAATACAGAAAAAAAATAACCCGATTTATTCCTAATACATTCACATATCTTATACGGCAATGAGATGATTATGATATCGAAATTTTTTAAATGTGATTTGTTTACAAAGCACAACGAAGACATTACATGTTTTAATGAAAATAAACGTTAATAACACACCCGTGTTTTAGAACCATGCATCTCAGTAGATAATATACATTACCAATGAATGATAATAACTTATGCACATTTCCATAACAAGCAAAGTGAAAAGAGGAACGACAGCCCAGTGTGTTTGTAAACAAATCTTAGAACATACATGTACATACATGTAATGGTATAGCAATACAGTTAACCCTTTCCCACATACAGCAAATCCGTAGCAGACGACTTTGAAAATGTATTATTAAAAACATGGAAAATCTCTAAAACTGTAGGTATAATTACTGAAAAAAACCAAAAAAACAAAAAACATTGTGGCAAAAGAAGAAATTGCTTGTTTTGAGCAATTTCTCATTTTGTCATGATGTTTTCAAACGTCGTCTGCTGCAGATGAGTCAACATGCGTCTATAGGTGGGAAAGGGTTAAGAACGACCGTCATATTCACTGAAACAAACAGAGGCCTTAATAATACAGACCGTGCAAACTCCAGACCATTTTGAAAAAACTCGAGAAATATCATATCTAGTAAATGTTTACCCCTTTTCCATGCGACTAGCAAAGTCTTCTTTTGCCGCAATGTTTTCAACTGCTTTCAATAGTTGATATTTCATCTATAGAGATATGTTCATAGTTTTCCCTAGATGTTTTCGGAAAGCGTAAGTCTATACAGGTGACATATTTAATCTTCGTCAAATGGTGAAGACCCAGATCAGACACCTTATTATAATATATCAGCTGATCTAAGTCGGCACTGTTTGCATGTTATTAAGATCACTTGTCATAAAATACGATTCATTTAACTAACAGATAAATAAGTTAAAAAATAATGTTCAATTGAGGTAGATATCGTTGGAATGACAAACATAAACAAAGCTTCATAGCACTGACAATGTAACTATCCAAAATAAAAAGCACGTGTGCAAAGTGTCCACTCGCAGTAAAAAATAAATACATATAATATATGTTAAAATCTATAAAATATTGTGAGAAAACTGTCCGTGATGAGGAATTTCACATTTACCATCAATGTTTTGACTAATATTCTCAAAATATTTTCAATTTTCCAGATGTTACCGTCATTTAACTCAAATGTTTCCAAAGCGCTGAGTTCTGAAATAGCACATCAGACCTATAATTAGTTAACCCTTTCCCTCATATAGACGCTTTCTGACGCCTTTGCAGCAGACGGCTTTTTGAAAACATAGTGACAAAAGAAGAAATTGCACAAAACGTGCAATTTCTCCTTTTTGTCACAATGTTTTCCACTTTTTGTCATAGGTTATCCATTCAATTATGGAGATTTTCTATGTTTTGAAAAAATACATTCAAAGTCGTCTGCTGCAGAATTGTCGTATGAGGGAAAGGGTTCAAAAACCAATCACTATATCAGACAACATTAGAAAACATTGTTTAAAAAAAAAGGAAAATAATTAAATTTAGCCATTCAACCACTTTTGCCCAAACGTTGTCAATTCTGCATACAAATACTTTCAACATAATTCCAAATGTGCCTTTTCCCCTGAGACGAGTTCAAAGGATACGATTTTAAAACATGACAAACTAGTATTGGGTCAACAGATATGTTAACCCTTTCCCTCATATAGACGCTTTCTGACGCCTCTGCAGCAGACGGCTTTTTGAAAACATAGTGACAAAAGAAGAAATTGCACAAAACGTGCAATTTCTTCTTTTGTCACAATGTTTTCCACTTTTTGACATAGGGTTATCCATTCAATTATGGAGATTTTCTATATTTTTACAAAATACATTCAAAGTCGTCTGCTGCAGAATTGCCGTATGAGGGAAAGGGTTAAGGACTGGACAAGTCAACGACAAAGAGTAACCACTTGAACAATCGTACAAGAACAGTAAGATTGTCAAATTCAAATCACACATCCATGTTATTAACTTGGTAAACCGACTATGATAGAGTAACACATAAAATAAGTATAAACCCTTTCCACATACAACAAATCTGCAGCAGACGACTTTAAAAATATATACGCAAACTATGGAAAATATCTCTATACATGAAAGACTATGTATTTAATAGAGTTAAAAACAGTTTGACAAAAAGAGATATTGCTCGTTATGAGCAATGTTCTCTCTTATAACACTATTTTCAAGAGTCGGCTGCTGCAGATGTTTCAACATGAGTATACATGTGGACAAGGATAAATGTGTAATCTCTTTAAATAAAGTCGTTATTATCATTTTTATAATAATATCAAAATAGTTGTTGGAAATAATTAAATCCATTCATTCAAACAGATACGGAATTTATAAATTTAAAGTGCATGTACATACATGTCTATTATTTCCATACATATTTTAAAACAGTGTAGGTAGATAAGAAATAGTTCATTTTTTGGGCATGTTCTCTTGTTTCGAAATAGGTTCCAAATGTCGTGTGTGGCAAAGAAGCCGACTACCATGTGTATTACAGATAGGACAAAACCGTCTGTTATTGGTACCTAAAACACTCATCCTGTTTAAAGACATCGGTTATAGGACTAAGAACAAGGAATCGACCAGTTTTTAATAGGGACAATGGTGTCCATACACGGGTTGTATCCATGGTCTTTGTATAACTGCGTACACGTTTCAACCCTTTCCCACATACAACAAATTTGCAGCAGACGACCTCAGAAACATCTAGACAATACTATGACAATTATTCACGAAAGAAAGTATAATTATTGAATATAAATGAAAATATTTTGGCAAAAGGAGAAATTGCTCATTATGAGCAATTTCTTCTTTTGCCACGTTGTTTTCAAATAATGTCTGCTCCAGAGGTTTCATAAAGCGTCTATATATGGGAAAGGGTTAACACACCGCAAAGGTAATCTCATAGTTCAATGATACGTACCTAATTAAGGGTTAGATTTTCGTACACTAGAACGTTTTATGAATAACATATTTTTTTTCTCACATAAAATGCACTCTTGCCTTATATGGAAACCAGTTCAATCGGAACACTGGACAAACATTAGTTTCCCCCTATAGTCTTCTGAAGTTATGAAATTTGTTTTCTTTAATCAATGAATTATAACACATTAGTTAATGTAAAATTAAGTTGTTGTTTTTTGAATCGTGTAATGTAAGAACGTGTGCGTAATCAGATTAACTTAACGTAGTGTTCGGGTGTTACCCTAACATTAGTTCAATGCGAACATAAAATGTGATCGATGTTTTTACTATATGTCGGTACTAAAATAGTAAAAACAACCTAATGACTCTTGTGTTGGGAATATCTGAATATTCATTCATGATGATCGAAACCGAGATTAAAACAAGCTGGTGTATGCAGTTTAATCCAAATATACGATCCTTGGTAGTGTCATCTAAACATGGCAGTGAGATGCTTGCATTAAGCCCTTTTCCACATACATACGATGTTTGACGCCTCTGCAGCAGACATATTTTGAAAATATATTGGAAAAAGGAGAAACTGCACATAATGAGCAATTCTCCTTTTGTCACAATGTTTTCAACTCTATTAAATGAGTTAAGCGTCATTTATAGAGATGGACCATATTTTAACCAGATGTTTTCGAAGTCTGCTGCAGATTATTGTTTGTATGTGGGAAAGGGTTAAACAACTGTAGACCAAGATCAGCTAACATGTCCGTACAGTCTAACCCCGACCTTTTATCCATGACCTATACTTATATCGATTCTTATTTACTGATCATCTTCAGAACCAGACCCTTAACTATATACCATCAATGAGGGGATAAACCAAGTGTACACGTTATACAACAGGGGGTGTTTTAACATGACTCGAGTAAGTGACAATTAAAACTTGAAACATCCTTGTAAACAAGATTAAAATGCATTCAACACTTATCATTGTAAACGCCCATTTAGATGAGCAACTAGGAGCACTTGAGTACAATCTCATACTTTAGCTCTGTTGAAGTCTAGATCAGAAGGCGTGAACAGTCTATGCGTCGCAGTATCTGCCTGTATTGCTCAATTAACCCGTTCCCACATATAACAAACCTGAAACAGTCGACTATGAAAACATCTAGGTTAAATTATGGAAAATCTCTAAAAATATATGTGCAATAAATGAGAATATTTGAAAAGAATAAATTTCACATGATGAGCAATTTCTCCTTTAGCCACATTACTTTCAACACTCGTCTGCAAGCAATGCGTAAACATGTGTCTACATGTGGGAAAGGGTTAAACACTATGCCGATACGATTTCTAGATCACCAACAACATAGGCTGTGAGGTTCAAGTAAGAATTTTAGAACATGATAAATTATCCTTTTCTGTAGCTATGCATTATGCATTATGCATACACGTACTAATCTATGAATACAGTATTGTATTGTATTTTATATAAATTATCAATTAATTCAAGAGCTCTAGATAAGGGGCTATTTTTCATGTTATTAACACTTTATTTGACATTCAAACCCTATGGTGTGGGTACCCAAAAGAATCGTCTCAGCGAGACGATTCTTTTGAGTACCCACAACATAGGATTTGGTTGAGTAATAAGAGAAATAGTGTGTGGAAAAGACCAGTTCACTCCCTCTTATCTGGTTCTCTGAGTTCTACAAGACACATGTACATATAAGAACTATTTCAGCATGGTTACCACAGTAAGTACAAAAGAAAATAGATTAATACATTAAAGGCACGTTCTTGCATCAGGCAGTATCTAACATGGCTGCATAAGTTTTAAATAAAAAGTTTGTTCATGGAGAAAATTGTACATCTTCGCGCAATCAACGAGTTGAAATCTAATTAGGCCTACATTCCGTTACACAAGAGGGTGTACTTGACTTAGTACGCTTTGATTGTACATGTATTATATGAAATTGGACAGATAAATAGTATTTTCATTAATTGCAATTTGAACAGGTAAATATTGTAATTTTACATATAAATGAGCCGTTCCACGAGAAAACCAATATTGTGGACTCCGCGTAAAGTATCGACCCTGATCAGCCTAACCATGCCGCGCAGGCTAACCCAGACAGACACTTTTCGTCTCCTGTTTCATGAATCATTACTCTATATATTGAAAACGTGTTAAAATAACGGTAAGATTTTTGAAAAGCAACACCGCTCAATTATTAGTGTTCATTAATTAACCCTTTCCCTCATATAGACGCTTTCTGACGCCTCTGCAGCAGACGGCTTTTTGAAAACATAGTGACAAAAGAAGAAATTGCACAAAACGTGCAATTTCTCCTTTTGCCACAATGTTTTCCACTTTTTGTCATAGGTTATCCATTCAATTATAGAGATTTTCTATGTTTTGACAAAATACGTTCAACGTCGTCTGCTGCAGAATTGTCGTATGAGGTAAAGGGGTTAACACAATCAGATACGAGACAGCACCACTTCAATGTGCATGATATAAACACAAGGGAAATAGTTTATCTAGAACTCGACATTCCTATTGTAACGTAGACAAAAACATAGCACTTTACACAATATATCACTGTGATTATCAAAAGACAATTTTGTTAAATTATGGCCCATTAATCAATAAATGAATTTAAATTTAAATTTAACGGTTTCAAACAAATAAAGTTCACAACGAACTGAAGTTAGGTCCGAAAATAAACCTCGGAAAACGTTTTCTGTGCTCAGATGGGAACACTATGCTCCAAAATAGACATTTGATTGGTCAATTGCGAAAATGAATTTGATTCTGACCAATCAGATACTTGAGCACACGTCATGAGCACAGATCACTTTTATAGTTTTGGAGGCTGCAGTTTTCTGGCAGTTTCAGACAGTGTACACATGATCGCATGTACTAATGTACTAGAAAGACGATTCTTCTGCATTGTGATCCGTATGCTCATTTAAAAGGAAAGCGATTAAAAAGAGTGTAGCACTTCGTTAAAATGTAAGTTTATAACAGTAATATTAAAATGAGATTAGCACAGGAAGTTCAGTAAAGCGTCAACATAGAGTCCGCCACTCAATAACCGAACTTGGGAGGTTCGACAATGTATGGCGATTCTAATAACGAGACGATCATGCCCTTCGTTAGAAAACAAGTGAAAAAACAATTGATAATAAACACCTTCTCTCTTAACAAAAAATATGTCTTCACATGTAGGTAATACATAGGTCAGTAAATTGCATTTAATTTGGATAATGGTCACTCCACTTGTTATGTACTATTAAATACATGAACGTAACCGTTTTCATTTATAATCTTTCAATCAAACAATTTTTCCACACACACCCATTGAAGTATGAAATAAAATCCATAATCCATTCATACAAAATCCTGATATCGTTTGAAAAAAACACAGTTAATAATGATTTATAATATATTCGAGCCGAAACAAGCTTAAAGGGTCCTTAAAGGTAGCAGCCATTAGTGAAGGCAATTGAATATATCAATCTGTTTTAGTATTCATTAGTATAAGAAATATATCATGAACTTTTAGACATATCTTTTTGTTCATTATTTAGATATTCCTTTCTAACATAAAGAGGTATCTCTCAAAGGTAAAAAGTGATATCTCACAATTAAGATATATTTACCCCAGTCAGAGAGCTATATGACATTATGTTCGATAGTCATCACTATCATTCTAATTTATAAAGATATCTCTCAACGTTATAGAACATATTTGGAGTTATTAGTATGTTTTAGTTGCAACTTCTGCTTAACCCTTTTTCCACATACAGACGCCTCTGTAACAGACTACTTTTTATAATATTGTGTCAAACGGAGAAATTGTCAATATTGAAATTTCTTCTTTTGCCACAATGTTTTCAACTTGTTTCAATAATCATACTTTCATTAACAGTCAGTAATGTTTGTTTTTCCATCATGCATTTAAAGTAGTTTGATGCAGACATCTTGTATGTGGGAAAGGGTTAATACTTTTTATTTTACTGTCCTTGCTTCAAATGACAGCCCTTCTGTTGACCCTTTAAGCTTGGTTTGACTCTGTTTTATCACCAACGTATTGAGCGTCATTGACCCTTTATAAGTCATAAATTATCATATCTCCCTGAGCTCGTCAATAAGAACAATAATATTAAAAGTATTGAGAGAAAAAAGCCTCTATATACAAACATAGATTAAAGTATACCAATAATCAAAGCACTTTCGTGTTACTCGTCGAATCTTTCCCTGATAAACACTCTTTCTATACGGCTCTGTAACGGACGAATTTCACTTGTATTCGTTTCCAACTATGTTTTCATCTTTATGAAATATACATTAAATAGCCTGATGCTGGAATATTGTTTTCATTTGTTTTCAAAGCAGACGACCTCTAAAATTATCTAAACAGGTAAATGGTTTACTATATTTGAGCCAACGCAAATGTTGGCTTTTGTGAAAAGTGCAGAAGTTGGCTTTTGTGAACAGTGTAGAAGTTGGCTTATCATTTTCCCTTAATATTTCCAATTATATATCAAAAGCAAATATCTTATACTGTGTTGTTGGTTTTCCTGTAGCATTGCTTATCCCTTTATCACATACAACAAATCTGCAGCAGACAACATTGACAAGATGCAATCAAAAAGTCGGAACATGTCTATAACAAAAATGAAAGAACAATTATTGAATCGATTTGAGCAATTTCTCCTGTTGTCACAATGTTTTCCAAAGTTTTCTGCTGCAGAGGTATCAGAAAGCGTTATATGTGGGAAAGGGTTAAAACAATTGAAGATGATTTCAAAGCAATAGGTTCTTTACATTCTGGTATCGGGTAAAGGGTTAAACAGAAATAAAAAAGCATGTTTCTGATTCCAAGGTTAAGGGCAACATGTAAAATGATTCATTGTGTGATGTTTAACCACTTTCCCCACAATCTGTGGGTTTATGAAGCCGTTTAAAATCATTGTGACAACGGGTGAAATTGCTCATAATGAGCAATGTCTTCTTTTGCATCATGTTTTCCGACTTAATTCCAGAAGGTTGTTTTTCATTTTTCGAGTTTCCATACAAAGTGTTTTCAATGTGGCCTGCCACGTGCTTGTTATATGTGGGAAAGGCTCGACTAAGAACTGTATTGACTCATCGTGTTTATCGCAATAAGCATGACTCAGCTCGTTTATTTCTTTGCACTAAATACCTCATTTGTTTTTGATCCATCAAATAGGTTCCTTTTCGTGTTTGGCTTCACCCACGAAAACCACCCACCTAGATTGGTCACATGAAATATTTGTTTATAGGTTACACTTAATACATGTACATATGACTACTAATGCCTTATCATGTTGAACCTGAGATAAAATGAATGTACATGTTAAATAATTAGGAAATTAAAATTTTGAAAAATACTTGACATGATTAATTTTCGTTATGATGACATCATGAATGATAGTTGAGCACAGATCTGGAAAGGACATGGTTCTACACTATAGGAGCCTCGACTAGCGATTTGGGGTTATAGTGCATCAGCGTTACCGTGAAGACCGTGGCGAGTCTGTACATCAATGCACTCTCGTCTAAGTCTTCACTGTCCGTTATGTAGTTCTGGATGCATATTTCGATTATATATCAGAAGTTTAACGATTTTAACGCCTATGTACATTTATATGGCTTGTAATACAATTAATTCCTAGAAACAGGTATACATACCCCCCCTTCCAACTAGCATACACATTCTAACATTATTGAAGCAGACAACTTTTGAAAACATTAGGACAGAAGGAAAAGTTGCGAATAATGAACAATTACTCCTTTTGCCATAATGTTTTGGTATTTTATTCAATAATTATCATTTCATTTATAGAGATTTTCTATAGTGTTGCCTGTGCGTCTGCTGTAGAGTTGCTGTATGTGGGAAAGGGTTAAAGGGTCAGTTGTCTTGATTGTCAATGATCTAGAAATATAGATTGACATTAACTATTTCCCACATGTAGACGCTTTCTGACGCCTCTGCAAAACATTGAGACAAAAGGAGAAATTGCTCGTTTTAAGCAATTTCTTCCTTTGTCACGATGTTTTCAAAAGTCATCTTCTGCAGAGGCGTCAGAAAGCGTCTGTATCAGGGAAAGGTTTAAGCCATTTTCTTTCTTTATCTTAACTATGTCGCATTTCATTTCTTGAAATATTTCAAATGTTATGGGTAACAGGTGACATACAGTCAATCAGACCACAAATCGCCAAAAGCGACTCATATGTTTTCAATGATTCTCAGAAACTTGTAATCCACTAATTTCCTAAAAATAGCTATACATACAACTAAACCCACCTTTGCCACATGCAGACGCATTCTAATATTTCGTGACCAGACGACCTTTCTTCCTTTGTCACAATGTTTTCAAACGTCATCTGCTGAAGAGGCGTCAGGAAGCGTCTGTATGTGGGAAAGGTTTAAGCCTTTTACTTTCTATATCTTACCTATTTCGCATAGCATTTCTTGAAATATATCAAATCTTATAGGCAACAGGCGACAAAAACACGCATTTCATATATATGCATGTATCCCTATCTGAGCCAAGCCACACGAAAACCGACCTTCGGGGGGAATTTGGTGATGACTAACAATGCATATGTGCAGGGGGTCGCTTTTGGTTGAACCCGTTCTACATATGATGCCTTGATGTTCGAGCCACCACATGATAAACATCGAATATACTGGGTCCATTATCATATACCATTTTTAAATCATTCTAATTCAAAACATACAGGTAAGACAATCAACAATTGAATTACTTTGTAAATCAAGAATACAAATTAGAATGAGGCAGTACTACGCTGGTCGCAACACTGCGAAGGTCAGAGTTTGAGGGGCGTGGCTCAATATGGGAGTCGTGACATCTCAGTGAAACCGATAGTGAAAATGAGCCTCATCACACGAAAACCGACCTTTCTTTTCAAGCGACTTCCGGAATGTCTAATAAAGTAGATCAGATCTTCACTGGTCGCAGAGCCACAAAGCCTGGTTTTCGTATGATCTCGCTCGTATGATCTCTTGCCACTTAAACACTGTATTTGACACATTTACTCGACACTTTCATAATAATACTAGCCGTAGTAGTGAACTGGATTTCATCGTCGTGATTTCTCATATGATTAACACAAGCAGTTACCTCACGAATACGTAGAGGTTACGTCATTTTGATCTCCTTATAAGGTTATAGTTTTGATTCAATAAGGTCAACGTGAGACTTTTCCTAGCTGTTATATAACATACATCTAAGCTTAGCAGTTTCAGTTTTCAAGGCCGCAACTTCTACCCGTAATTTCAAATTCTCTTGTTCTAACAGTGCCGCTCGAATTGCTATCTCGTCTTCCTTGGCTCTCCTAGTGTCTCTAGATCTTTTTGCTGCTTCATTGTTCTTCCTTCTTCTATCCCAGTAGGCATCGTCTTTTTGATCATCTGGCAGGGCTCTTGGTCTTCGTCTGCCACTGGTCGTCAATGGAACAAGGTCATGAATGTTGTCGCCAAGCGTGTCGACGCTGTTGCTACTGCTGCCACTACCAGGCGATGATACATGTGAACCAGTTGGACCATTAGGAATGTTTCCCATGATGCTATTTGTGATGCCGTTATTTCTGATGTTGAGATGCATGGACGACAGTGACGATGGTAGGGTTAAGTTGTTCGGTGATGTGGTGGTCAATGTGCTGCTGCTGGTGCTCCGTGATAACTGAAACTCTTGGGAGTGCTTTAATGCTTCTAAATATTTATCCCGTTCTCTCAGCGCAAGGAGCTGTTGTTTGTATATACTGAACAATTCTTCTGATGAGAGATTAAGGCCTTGGATTGATGCACTACTTTCGAAATTAGAAAATGAGCTTAAATAATGAGGAAGGCCAACGCCTCCTAATGACATGGCTAAAGAGTCTTTTGGATATGCTTTGAATGGACGACTGTTTCCTTTGGACCCTCCAGCAAATCTTCTTGGGTCCATCAATGCTGCCATTGTTGGGAAAGAACTGGCCATTAAATTTGCATTAGCAAGTCCTAAATGCAATTCATTAAATATATTTGCTTGACCGATTCCCGGACTCCGACTGCGGAGCGAATCCGCTGTTCTCGGTTGCCCAATTCGGTCGTGGACGGGTGACATTTGATGTCTACGAAGCTGCTCGTTCTTTATTTGTTTATGATTGAATAATGGCGAACTGAGTGGCGGCGACTCCTGATGACTAGTATTACTGCTCTGTCCGCCATCATTGTCGCTCTTTCTGTCTTCTAAGTTGTTTCCGGTGTCGTTGAGAGATGACGCCGGTGACGAAAGCGACTCGGAACCAGAAATTTCGTCATAAGCTTTTGACTTCCTCCGTTTGACGGAAAAGTCAAGCGGCGATTCCGAACACTCTTCGGCGGAATCGTTCGTGTCCGTATTCCGAACGTCCTCCGCGGAAAGCTGTGAGTGTAGATTGCTGTAGAGATCATGGTAATGTGTAGTGGACTCCCGTTTTATACCATTGTTAATTGCGCTGTAGGCCATTCTACCCTAGAATTGACCAGTGTTTACAGTCCTCGTGGCCTGTCACCTGCACGCTTTGTACACTCCTGAAATATAAAAAAAATCAACTTATATACTTAATCAAACGAGTACAAATCCTTTGGTTTTGTTTGTTTGGAGTTTAACGCCGCTTTCAACAGCTTTGGTCATATCACGGCGGTCAGTGCACCTACCTACCCATGTTTTCCTGGCTTTCCCACACCAGTACTTACACAACATTCTTTCGAAGCCACTGACTACTTTCTCACATAGATGAGAGGCAATGGAAAACATCGCCCGAAAGAATGTCGCCGCAACCGGGTATCGAGCCCGTGACCTCCAGATCCTTTGGTAATTTGGTATTTGTCCAGGTAAATGTCTGACCCTTGTATGATATAAGTCAGATTTTATTCTTTAGCTCTCAATGCAGCAAACAGTCCGAGCATCAGTTTTAATAACGTGTGTGGCTAGTTGGCCAAACGTGCGCATTCACATCAGACTGAACAGATGTGAAGTGTGGTCAGGTTAATCAAAAATACCTGTTATCGTATAATCAGTTGTGTTCACATTCTCTAATGTTAATTGCCTTTTCTTATGTATTTTATTTTTAAAAACGTATCCGTTGTTTTCCTTCTTTAAATGAATGTCCCCCCATGTTTCAATCTGAACAATTATCCTATTTTAATTGGAAGTTTCATTTCGACAAATGATTGTACGAAAAAGCATATATCATAGATATCATCTTGATCTAAACTGTTCGCCAATATATTATAGAATTAATGGTAAGTGTACTATCATCGACCTATTAGATGGCAAGGCCGAGCACTCTCTGGGCGGTTTTCTGTTCCCGTTTCAAGCGCTTAATCGTCTTTTTTAGGGACATAATATCTACGGATCAAATACAGCCATAATACTAGTGAGCCTGACTTCTAGTTAACCCTTTCCCTCATACGACAATTCTGCAGCAGACGACTTTGAACGTATTTTGTCAAAAAATAGAAAATCTCCATAATTGAATGGATAACCTATGACAAAAAGTGGAAAATATTGTGGCAAAAGGAGAAATTGCACGTTTTGTGCAATTTCTTCTTTTGTCACTATGTTTTCAAAAAGTCGTCTGCTGCAGAGGCGTCAGAAAGCGTCTATATGAGGGAAAGGGTTAAAATAACAATTCCGCATAATAAAATTATCATGAGTACCCACATCATAGGTTTACATTTGGGAAATGAAGAGCTATTGGAGATAATCAAAGTACGTCGTGCTCCAGCAAAACAAGCCTTAGCGTATAAACGACACATGTAGGTAGATATTGATCTGCCATTACATCCATTAACCCTTCTGCAATTCTGCAGCAGACGACTTTGAACATATTTTGTCAAAAATGGAAAATCTCTATAATTGAATGGATGTCCTATGACTAAAAGTAGAAAACATCGTGACAAAAGGAGAAATTGCACGTTTTGTGCAATCTCTTCTTTTGTTACTATGTTTTCAAAAAGCCGTCTGCTGTTGAGGCGTAAGAAAGCGTCTATATGGGGGAAAGGGTTAAATCTCATACAAATGTACATAGTTTATCAGAAGTATCCGGAAGCCATTAAATCTCATACAAATGTACATAGTTTATCAGAAGTATCCGGAAACCTTCTCTGAATTATTGACAAACGGTGCAGTGTCAGATCAAACTGCGCTGCGGTGCATGCTACTCTGAATCTACACTATTCGCAATCGCCGCTGTGTTAGTTTTCCTAAAGCGTCGTTCATTAACCCCTCGTTATTCGGCTAATGGGTGTGGGTAATGTTCTCGGCCCCTCGAGTACCCATTTGAAACATTAACGAAGACTTTATGACCAGTTTGATAATGCCTTTATGTGACTGTTCAACTCACAATACTCTACAAAGTATATGTTCGCGTTCTAAATTAGAAACAGTCGGAGAAGAAGATGATTAGAAGGCCTAATCATATGTGATTGCTGACCTTGGTAATAAATACTTATATCCCTTTCTCACATGTAGATACACTTTCAGGCAGGCGACTTTTGAAAACAGTGAGGCTAATGAAAAGGTTGATTATGACTGGGACAACTTATTAGTCGTCCCAGCTTATGATGAGCCATTCCTTTTATTGCCGCATTTACTTTTGTTATCTCTTTTCAATAAATTCTCTTTCATTCATAGTTTGTCTACAAGTCGCTATCTGCAGGTTTGGTGTATCTGGGAAAGGATTATTATCCCATAATGTCCCTTAGATCTCTCTGATATGGAATACGCTTTGAAAACATCTGAATAAAACATTTTTACGCCTGGAAGACTTGAAATATCCTTTATATACAAGGTGTGTGAAGTTAGCAGTTAGTTGGTGATTGGTAGTTGGGTATTCAATCTACTGCCAGAGTACGAATAAACAGCAAGCTAGTAGTTGGGTATATGCCATGTTATCGAATATATAGCCATGGGCGAATACCCACAAAGTTATCAATTGGGTATTCAACAAAGAGCCAAAGCGCGAATCTACTGCTATATACGAATAACCACACAGCTATCAATTGGGTAT
The DNA here is from genome assembly GCA_031761405.1 of Serripes groenlandicus. NCBI lineage: Eukaryota > Metazoa > Mollusca > Bivalvia > Cardiida > Cardiidae > Serripes > Serripes groenlandicus. The sequence goes on along the minus strand of JASEVX010000001.1, from coordinate 48,332,272 downwards.
TCAACAAAGAGTCAAAGCACGAATCTACTGCTATACGAATAACCACACAGCTATCAATTGGGTATTGAACAAAGAGTCAAAGCGCGAATCTACTGCTATATACGAATAACCACACAGCTATCAATTGGTTATTCAACAAAAATTCAAAGCGCGAATCTACTGCTATATACGAATAACCACACAGCTAGCAATTGGTTATTCAACACAAATTCAAATCGCGAATCTACTGCTATATACGAATAACCACACATCTAGCAATTGGTTATTCAACAAAGAGTCAAAGTGCGAATCTACTGCTATATACGAATAACCACACAGCTATCAATTAGTTATTCAACAAAAAGTCAAAGCTTGAATCTACTGCTATATACGAATAACCACACAGCTATCAATTGGTTATTTAAAAAAGAGTCAAAGCGCGAATCTACTGCTATATACGAATAACAACACAGCTATCAATTGGTTATTCAACAAAGAGTCAAAGCGCGAATTTACTGTTATATGTGAATAACCACACAGCTATCAATTGGTTATTCAACAAAGAGTCAAAGCGCGAATCTACTGTTATATGTAAATAACCACACAGCTATCAATTGGTTATTCAACAAAGAGTAAAAGCGCGAATCTACTGCTATATGTGAATATCCACACAGCTATCAATTAGTTATTCAACAAAAGGTCAAACCGCGAATCTACTGCTATATGTGAATAACCACACAGCTATCAATTGGTTATTCAACAAAAAGTCAAAGCGCGAATCTACTGCTATATGTGAATAACCACACAGCTATCAATTAGTTATTCAACAAAGAGTCAAAGCGCGAATCTACTGTTATATGTGAATAACCACACAGCTATCAATTAGTTATTCAACAAAGAGTCAAAGCGCGAATCTACTGCTATATACGAATAACCACACAGCTATCAATTGTTTATTCAACAAAAATTCAAAGCGCGAATCTACTGCTATATAGGAATAACCACACAGCTAGCAATTGGTTATTCATCAAAGAGTAAAAGCGCGAATCTACTGCTATATGTGAATATCCACACAGCTATCAATTGGTTATTTAACAAAATTTCAAAGCGCGAATCTACTGCTATATACGAATAACCACACAGCTATTAATTGGTTATTCAACAAAAAGTCAAAGCTTGAATCTACTGCTATATGTGAATATCCACACAGCTATCAATTGGTTATTTAACAAAATTTCAAAGCGCGAATCTACTGCTATATACGAATAACCACACAGCTAACAATTAGTTATTCAACATAAATTCAAAGCGCGAATCTACTGCTATATAGGAATAACCACACAACTAGCAATTGGTTATTCATCAAAGAGTGAAAGCTTGAATCTACTGCTATGTGTGAATATCCACACAGCTATCAATTGGTTATTTAACAAAATTTCAAAGCGCGAATCTACTGCTATATACGAATGACCACACAGCTATCAATTAGTTATTCAACATAAATTCAAAGCGCGAATCTACTGCTATATAGGAATAACCACACACATAGCAATTGGTTATTCATCAAAGAGTCAAAGCGCGAATCTACTGATATATACGAATAACCACACAGCTATCAATTAGTTATTCAACAAAAAATCAAAGCTTGAATCTACTGCTATATACGAAAAACCACACAGCTATCAATTGGTTATTCAACACATTGTCAAAGCGCGAATCTACTGCTATATACGAATAACCACACAGCTATCAATTGGGTATTCAACAAAGAGTCAAAGCACGACTCTACTGCTATATACGAATACCCACACATCTATCAATTGGTTATTCAACAAAGATTCAAAGCTTGAATCTACTGCTATATATGAAAACCCAGCCAGCTATCAATTGGGTATTCAACAAAGAGTCAAAGCTTGAATCTACTGCTATATATGAATACCCAGTCAGCTATCAATTTGGTATTCAACAAAAAGTCAAAGCGCGAATCTACTGCCTTATACGAATAACCACACAGCTATCAATTAGTTATTCAACAAAAAGTCAAAGCGCGAATCTACTGATATATACGACTAACCACACAGCTATCATTTAGTTATTCAACGAAAAGTCAAAGGGCGAATCTAATGCTATATACGAATAGCCATACATCTATCAATTAATTATTCAAAGAAAAAGTCAAAGCGCGAATCTACTGCTATAAAAGAATAACCACACAGCTATCAATTGGTTATTCAACAAATAGTCAAAGCGCAAATCTACTTCTATAAACGAATAACCAAACATCTATCAATTGGTTATTCAACAAAGAGTCAAAGTGCAAATCTACTGATATATACGAAAAACCAAACAGCTATAATTAGTTATTCAACAAAAAGTCAAAGAGCAAATCTACTTCTATAAACGAATAACCAAACATCTATCAATTGGTTATTCAACAAAGAGTCAAAGTGCAAATCTACTGCTATATACGAATAATCAAACAGCTATCAATTAGTTATTCAACAAAAAGTCAAAGCGCGAATCTACTGCTATATATGAATAACCACACAGCTAGCAATTGGTTATTCAACAAATAGTCAAAGCTTGAATCTACTGCTATATATGAATACCCAGCCAGCTATCAATTGTGTATTCAACAAAGAGTCAAAGCTTGAATCTACTGCTATATACGAATACCCTGCAAGCTATCAATTGGGTACTCATCAAAGAGTCAAAGCGCGAATCTACTGTTTTATACTGATAACCACACAGTAGATTCAAGCTTTGACTCTTTGAATAACCAATTGATAGCTGTGTGGGTATTCACATATATCAGTAGATTCAAGCTTTGACTCTTTGTTGAATAACCAATTGATAGCTGTGTGGGTATTCACATATAGCAGTAGATTCAAGCTTTGACTCTTTGTTGAATGCCCAATTGATAGATGGCTGGGTATTCATATATAGCAGTAGATTCAAGCTTTGACTATTTGTTAAATAACCAATTGATAGCTGGCTGGGTATTCATATATAGCAGTAGATTCGCGTTTTGATTCTTTGTTAAATAACCAATTGATAGCTGTGTGGATATTCACATATAGCAGTAGATTCAAGCTTTCACTATTTGTTGAATAACCAATTGATAGCTGTGTGGATTTTCACATATAGCAGTAGATTCAAGCTTTCCCTATTTGTTGAATAACCAATTGATAGCTGTGTGGATATTCACATATAGCAGTATATTCAAGCTTTGACTTTTTGTTGAATAACTAATTGATAGCTGTGTGGTTATTCGTATAAAGCAGTAGATTCGCGCTTTGACTCTTTGTTGAATAACCAATTGATAGCTGTTTGGTTATTCGTATATAGCAGTAGATTCGAGCTTTGAATTTTTGTTGAATAACTAATTGATAGCTGTGTGGTTATTCGTATATAGCAGTAAATTCACGCTTTGACTCTTTGCTGAATACCCAATTGATAGCTGGCTGGGTATTCATATATAGCAGTAGATTCGTGCTTTGACTCTTTTTTAAATAACTAATTGATAGCTGTGTGGTTATTCGTATATAGCAGTAGATTCGCGCTTTGACTCTTTGTTGAATAACCAATTGCTAGCTGTGTGGTTATTTGTATATAGCAGTAGATTCGCGCTTTGAATTTTTGTTGAATAACCAATTGCTAGCTGTGTGCTTATTCGTATATAGCAGTAGATTCGCGCTTTAATTTTTTGTTGAATAACTAATTGATAGCTGTGTGGTTATTCGTATATAGCAGTAGATTCGCACTTTGACTCTTTGTTGAATAACCAATTGATAGCTGTGTGGTTATTCGTATATAGCAGTAGATTCGCGCTTTGACTCTTTGTTGAATACCCAATTGATAGCTATGTGGTTATTCGTATATAGCAGTAGATTCAAGCTTTGACTTTTTGTTGAATAACTAATTGATAGCTGTGTGGTTATTTGTATATAGCAGTAGATTCGCGCTTTGACTCTTTGTTGAATACCCAATTGATAGCTGTGTGGTTATTCGTATATAGCAGTAGATTCGTGCTTTGACTCTTTTTTAAATAACTAATTGATAGCTGTGTGGTTATTCGTATATATAGCAGTAGATTCGCGCTTTGACTCTTTGTTGAATAACCAATTGCTAGCTGTGTGGTTATTTGTATATAGCAGTAGATTTGCGCTTTGAATTTTTGTTGAATAACCAATTGCTAGCTGTGTGCTTATTCGTATATAGCAGTAGATTCGCGCTTTAATTTTTTGTTGAATAACTAATTGATAGCTGTGTGGTTATTCGTATATAGCAGTAGATTCGCACTTTGACTCTTTGTTGAATAACCAATTGATAGCTGTGTGGTTATTCGTATATAGCAGTAGATTCGCGCTTTGACTCTTTGTTGAATACCCAATTGATAGCTATGTGGTTATTCGTATATAGCAGTAGATTCAAGCTTTGACTTTTTGTTGAATAACTAATTGATAGCTGTGTGGTTATTTGTATATAGCAGTAGATTCGCGCTTTGACTCTTTGTTGAATACCCAATTGATAGCTGTGTGGTTATTCGTATATAGCAGTAGATTCGTGCTTTGACTCTTTTTTAAATAACTAATTGATAGCTGTGTGGTTATTCGTATATATAGCAGTAGATTCGCGCTTTGACTCTTTGTTGAATAACCAATTGCTAGCTGTGTGGTTATTTGTATATAGCAGTAGATTTGCGCTTTGAATTTTTGTTGAATAACCAATTGCTAGCTGTGTGCTTATTCGTATATAGCAGTAGATTCGCGCTTTAATTTTTTGTTGAATAACTAATTGATAGCTGTGTGGTTATTCGTATATAGCAGTAGATTCGCACTTTGACTCTTTGTTGAATAACCAATTGATAGCTGTGTGGTTATTCGTATATAGCAGTAGATTCGCGCTTTGACTCTTTGTTGAATACCCAATTGATAGCTATGTGGTTATTCGTATATAGCAGTAGATTCAAGCTTTGACTTTTTGTTGAATAACTAATTGATAGCTGTGTGGTTATTTGTATATAGCAGTAGATTCGCGCTTTGACTCTTTGTTGAATAACCAATTGCTAGCTGTGTGGTTATTCGTATATAGCAGTAGATTCGCGCTTTGAATTTTTGTTGAATAACCAATTGCTAGCTCTGTGGTTATTCGTATATAGCAGTAGATTCGCGCTTTGAATTTTTGTTGAATAACTAATTGATAGCTGTGTGGTTATTCGTATATAGCAGTAGATTCGCGCTTTGGCCCTTTGTTGAATACCCAATTGATAGCTGTGTGGTCATTCGCCCATGGCTATAGATTCGATAATATGGCGGATACCCAACTACTAGCTGGCTGTTTATTCGTACTCTGGCAGTAGATTGAATACCCAACTACCAATCACCAACTAACTGCTAACTTCACACACCTTTATATACAACAGTTTGGGAAGAAGAAATAACTGCTCATGTTGGACAATGTCTCCTTTTCTCAAATTGTTTAGTAAAGTTGTATGCTTCAGATATGAAAATTGGGATCTTCAAAAAATGTTTTCGCTTCCCCCTCCCCGTAAATGTACAGATACACTGTTATTAGGATGATACTAATTATAACACGCTTCTGCAGCAGACGACATTTGAAACCCAATGTGTAAATGATAACTTTTTCATTTCCCTACAACGTTTTGAAATCTTGATCAATGTATATATTATAACGTCAGGTCCTCCGGGTGCTGCATTTCCTTCATAGGATGTTTCCGAAGCAAACTAACTATAAACATATCAACACAGAGAAAGGGTTCATTCAACCGACGCTCTTTCAAAACTGTTAACCCGTTTCCACATATAACACATCTTCAGCTGATGACTTTAAAATATCGAGTCCAAAATATAGAAAATCTTTATAAATGATAGAATGATTATTGAACAGAGTTGAAATCAGTGTGGCAAGTCTCTGTTGCAGGGGCTTCAGAAAGGGTCTACATGTAAGAAAGGATTAATGTCCAGGACCGTCAACTTTTTATAGGTAATCAACGTTATGAAAGTCCTGTGGGAGCACTTTTCCCGCAATGGTTGCAAACGCTTTCTGAGAAGAATACGGATATTTTGCGGAAAGGGTAAGATGGTCGGATTGTTGGCGCCATGATAAACATGAAATGTACTTTTGATGGTGTGGACACTTTGTAGATAAAACCACAATACGAAATGGGCCAGTAATAAACCATCATAGATGAGTAATTGTTTTTATTATGCTTTGAGTTTTGTTCTCGTCTGCGTGATGGGATATTTATACAAAGTTGGCTTCTACAGAATCGCTGTTAGCTGGAAAGGGTTAACCGTGCACCCTGCTGGGTTGTTTACAGCGTCGTTTGTTTGGGAAATATCCGAGCAAATGTATGAGGTGTGTTCCGGGTAAACTCAATAGTTAACCCTTTCTCGTACAGAGGCATCAAAATGCATCTAAATCGAGGGCTTGGCGTGAAACGGTTGTAACTAAAATTGGCATTTTTTTTACCAAGGTTAATCACCTCGCCATAAAGTCTTTATAAGCGTTAAATCATTTTTCTTGGTAAACAATGTAAATTTAGGTGCCATTGCTCGTTCTGAGCAATGGCACCTAAATTTGCATTGTTTACAAAGGGGTCAAAATTGCCCCTAAACCAGGGTTTTCAAAATAGGTTTTAAGTTACAACCGTTTCACGCCAAGCCCTCGCTATGATGAGCAATCTCCCAATTGCCACAATATTTCAAAAGGCGTCTGTTTCAGATGCTCAAAATGATAGAAAAAGTGTTTACGACTTCTATAATTTGCAAAACTTCTTTCCTTAAGATTTTCAGAATTAATCTGGTGAAGGATTCCAATAACTCGGAACAGATCTGATAAAAAAAACTACCCTTGTATCATAAAGAAAAAAAGTCCAATATACCAATATGATGACGACTGTTATCGATTAACTAGTATTAGAATCGTATCGATCTCTTCAGATTCATCATCAACAGTTTACCCTTGATCCTTTGTAGAAAGACAATTTCAATAAACTAAATCCCACCCATTCCTTTTATTTAAACTAAGTACTAACTTACTTTCCAAAATCGTGCCTGGTGAAATGTGTTATAAGGTTGTCCTTGGTACGGTGATAGATATAACGAGAGTACTAGAACCCGGGATATCTTATATCAGATCGAATACCCTGATACAAATGGTAGAACAAAACTGACACCATACGTTAAAACAGATGATTTGTTGACCATTTAACAAAACACACCGTTCAGCTGTCGGTCAATTATAATTTGTTAAACAGTATAAAATAAGCCCGACCATATGTTATGCATGATAAAAACAATCCTTCCCTAATCAATATTTCTCCGGCAGCTTGCAAACCACCACAGGTTGACAGTAGGAAGAAAATCCATGTTGTGCCAAAAGCGACCTGTCAATTCTGCGACCAGACCAGATCCGGATCAGTCAGTTATTATGCATGGCGACTCTTACATAATCGTACACAGAATATCTATGACCTTATGCTAAAACAGTTTGATCAAGTTGTAATAAATTCAAACCCTACGATATGTTTGTGAAGAAAACACCTCAGTATTGAAAGGCTACGCTACCTTGAAAGAAGACAGCCAGAAAGAGTAAACTGATCTTTTCACAACAATGTTTCTCTCACTACCGAACCAACTTAGATTATGTGTGTAGTCAAAATCATACGTTTTGTTTAACCCTTTCCCACATAAAACACTTTCTGAATCCCACCTTCATACGAGCAATTTCTCTTTTTGACGCAATATTTTCATCTCAATTCAATACTTATACATTCATAATAGAGAATTTACATATTTTGTCTAAATGTATTCAAAGTCGTCAACTGGTGATTTGTTGTATATTGGAAAGGGTTAAATTGCCCAACAAAGGTCTGATTGATTGGGGCTTAACGCTGTTTTCAACAATTCAACAAAAAGCCCCGCTAGCTCAGTCGGTAGCGACGCGTGCTGTCAATCCAGGGGTTGTGAGTTCGAATCCCAGCTTTGCCCACATTTTCCCGACGTTTGACAAATGTCATTGTGACATGCGTCATTCGTCTTTCACCAATGGGCTAATAGTCTATGTAGAAATGCAGCCAGTTTCTTGGAAAGTATGTTGTGTTCAGTACTGGTATGAGAAAGCCAGGAAACTGGCCGCCGAGATATGACTGAACAATTGTTGAAGTAGTTTAACCCCAATCAAACAATCAATAGTATTGTTCTGTTCAACTACGCATGTGTTTCCTAGCTGTCTAATTCCAGTTCTCCAAACAACATACTTTCCAAGCAACTGGCTGCTTTTCCGCATAGAGTGTAAGCCCAAGCACAACACAAGGATTAAGCATTTGAAATACGGGGTGAATGTGAATGTTAAAATGTGAACTATAACTTTATCCAGAGCCCTTGACAGCATTCTGAAAATGTAAATGTTTGTGACTATTATATTTGCTTTTTCATTTAGAAGTTTAAATATCCTCACGCTATTCAAACCATAAAAGAGCTAATGTTCCTAACTGTTCCTAATGTTCCTAACCGTTCCTAATGTTCCTAACTGTTCCTAATGTTCCTAACCGTTCATAATGTTCCTAACTGTTCCTGAACATAAATAGTTAACCCTTTCCCTTATACGACAATTCTGCAGCAGACGACTTTGAACATATTTTGTAAAAAAATAGAAAATCTTTATAATTGAATGGATAATCTATGACTAAAAGTGGAAAACATTGTGGCAAAAGGAGAAATTGCTCGTTTTGAGCAATTTCTTCTTTTGTCACTATGTTTCCAAAAAGCCGCCTGCTGCGTCTATATGAGGGAAAGGGTTAATATCAGTCCCATCTTACATTCGGACGCATCTTTACGATATACTGCAGATGACATTTGAAAACGTTGTGGCAAAATGAAAAAATGCTGATAATGAGCATATTCTCATTTTCCACAATGTTTATTTTCTCCAAACTTTCCGTTCTCGTGGGTTTCCTGAGTTTGCCGAGATATTTTCAAAGTATACTTCTTCAGAGCCGTTGTGTATGAGAAAGGGTTAAACAAAATGGATATGAATGAGCGAAATGATTAATGAAAGCTTTGAAACATTGTTCTGCTGTAAAAATGCATCGCTAATAAATAACTATTCTTAGTCACTAATTCTTGGGAACACCAGTTACCTCCCTTTAGCTACTGCGAATGTAAACACCGGTTTGCAGTGAACTGTCTAGGACATCGGCTACATCAGATCATTTATGAGCAATTTCTCCTTTTGCCACAATGTTTTCAAAAGTAGTCTGCTGTATAGGCGTCAAAGCGTCTGTACGTGGGAAAGGGTGTACGGGGTTATACCAACTTAGATCTACTACTACTACGCGATGTTACCTATACATCACCGACAATCCATCATGTTATACGTTACACACACACCTCTCTATCTCTCATTCATGTTTGTACTCACTGACTCTCTCATTAGCATTCTTACAAACGAACGAGGCTCGCGTTCTTCGCAGAGATGCTAAAATTGTTTTGGCCGATATGCTAAACTGTCAGGTAGACTTTTCTAATTTCCAATTATTCACCAAGATTGCCACCACACGATATTTAACATTTGTTTATCATTACTTATTCATAATCACTGACACATATCCTCAGTCAGAGCTCCAGATAAGGGGCGCTTCGCATGTTCTTAAATCCTTTTTTGACCCTGTAATCCTATGTTGTGGGTACTCAAAAGAATCGTCAATGAGACGATTCTTTTGAGTTCCCACAACATAGGGTTTGGATGCATAATAAGAGAGGTATTGTTGGGAAAAGAGCTGTTTACCTCTCCTTATCTGGACCTTTGTCTTCTGACAGTTTATAAAACATTTCACACATACAACACATCTGAAGCAGAAGTCTTCGCAAACAATATTAGCAAAGTTTTCTGTGAATGAATCTCTAAATCAAAGTAAAATAATTGAGTTGAAAACATTGTGGCAAAAGTAGAAATTGCTCATTATGAGCAATTTCATCTGTTGTCAACCTTTTGTCAGAAGTATTCTGATGTAGAGGCATCACGACGCATCTGTATGAGGGAAAGGGTTAATGCTTGCCCACGTCTCGCCTGTTCACTGTCGCAAAATATGAAAAAACCACCGGAAGACTCTTTCAATATATCATTATTGTTAATTACAGAATATACCACATCAAGGTGAATCAAAGATGTTTTTCTACCTTATTACGTGTGAACTGTCAGAAATTATCTTATACTGTTAACTACAAGTACAGCATAATTTGAGCTACTCTCTGCGAAAACCATCCATAATGCATTTGCGAACAGTGCAAAACCGGATCAGCCAGTGTTCGCCAATTTGGCATAGAAGGTTTTAACAAACTTCTGTTAAACAACAACATTCATTTATATCAAGACAGATCCTTTTCAACACGTGTAATAATTGCGACAGAGCTCTAGATAAGGGGCGTTTTGCATGTTCTAAAACCCTTAGTTGACCCTCTGACCCTATGTTGTGTGTACTCAAAAGAATCGTCTAAGTGAGACGTAGATATGACAAAAATCGTCTGTTTCAGGGAAATAGTTTAAAGGTTATTGTTCAGATTGCAAACCTATTCATATAATTAAGGAAGAAAATGCTTGTGAAAAAGAGCATGTTCACATTTAGCTATTTCTCTTTTTCGAGCAATAGTTAAAGTGAGGTCACCTGTAATGTTTTCAAAAGTTGCTGTCAATGTTGTTGTTCCGTTTGAAAATATTTACATTTTCAAAGAAACTCCACTAAATACCAATTATTCATGTATTCACAAATATGTAGATATATTATTTTGATTTCTCATTTTAAACCGTGTCTGTTTGAGCCGTTCTACGAGAAAACCAACGTTATGGACTCTGCGTAATGTTTCGGCCCAGATCAGCCTGCGTAGTAAACGCTGGCTAATCCAGCCTGCGTAGTAAACGCTGGCTAATCTGGGCCGACACATTCCGTTTCGGGAGGATAAAGGTTTAGAGTAACGATTCCTGAAACAGAAAATCCGCAGGAAGCAAAAAGAGTCAGTCCGGGTTTTCCAGCGCGGTATGCTTAGGCTGATCCGGATCGATACTTTACGCAGAGTCCACAATGTTGGTTTCTCGTGGAATGGCTCATTTTCCTTTTTATTTCTGTAGTTGTTTTCTTTCAGAACACATGAAGATTGTCCGCCAAATACGAACGTGTAAAACACAGTAAAAGCCTTTGTAGTTCGTTTTAGTTTATAAGAAAACCAGTTAAAAATGAATATATACACAGATAAACGGATTTGTATGCTCCACTGAACCCCGGATCTACAAAGTTAATTTCGTTAAAAAGGGTAAAGTACATAATACACGGAATGTGGTTTGATTCTATCTGACTGACTCAACGTGTAAAAAATATACATACACGGGTATTGAGTATCACCCAATATACCTGACCATACTATACATGCCAACGAGGTAAGGTCAGAGCGCCAGCGTATACAAAGAGGCATATTTCTCGTACTAAATCATGTATTACTGCTTGAAACACTTTACCACATTCAACTAATCTGCAGCTGACGACTTCGAACACATCTGGATTTCTAGAATTGTCAATCTCTATTAATTATCAAGCTATTATTGAATAGAGTGGAAAACACTGGCAAAGGGAGAAATTGCTCATCGTGGGCAATCTCTCCGTTTGCCACTATATTTTCAAAAGTCGTATACTGCATATGTTTGCAAGTGGGATAGGGTTAACTCTTTGACCGCTGGAGCCGATTTTAAGACGTCCGTGCCAACAGTATAGGATCAGGTCAGCCGGTGTGTCCTGGTTCTACACTGTTAGCTGTGCAGCTCAACATCGTTATCTCGTTATTCGTAGAATATTGGTTATGAACCTTTCCCAAATACCAAGCTGGACACGTCCATTTTAAAACTTCAGCATTGGAAGGTTTTAAATCCTATAGTGTGGGTACTCAGTCTACTCGTGTCAACGAGATCCACACTTTTGAGTACCCACAACATAGGATTCGGTAAGCATTTGTTAAAGTATGTCAGACGTACATTTTAACTTCAGATTAGCTTTGTGTGTGAGAAATAAGCGTAGTGTAGCGAATCAAGTCGAGTCAACACTCATTATAAACATACAGGGGGGCGGGGTCATGTCCTACTGTTTACTATGGTAACCATATTGTTGAAATATTGTGTTGATTTTTAGGGACTTGGGGGGGTTTTATGCCTCATTTCGAGATCAAGTGACCTTTCAGTCCAGTATTTCGTGGTATTGGATGTCGTGTGCTCCATTCGTATCAAATCATGTCCGCAGTCCTCTCTCGAATACAGCAGTCGTGAGAAACAGGATTCGACTGTATATGTAACAAGATTTAGCTAAACAGTGTTTAACCCTTTCCCTCGTACGATAATTCTGCAGCAGACGACTTTGAACACATTTTTTTCAAACAATAGAAAATCTCTATATAATTGAATTGATAACATATGACTAAGAGTGGAAAACATTGTGGCAAAAGAAGAAATTACTCGTGTTGAGCAATTTCTTCTTTTGTCACTATGTTTTCAAAAATCCGTCTGCTGCAGAGGCGTCAGAAAGCGTCTATATGAGGGTTACAACGAACGTTGATTTATTGTTCTGTACACAAGTGGGGGAAGTGCTGTGTCCACCCTTTCCCTCGACTTTGTCGTATTTGCAGCAGACGACGTTTGAGAACAGTTTGGACAAAAGGTGAAATTGCTTATAATGGGCGATTTCTCCAGTTGCCGCAATGTTTTAAACTCTACGAACTATATTTAAACGTTATACATTTATCTATAGCGATTTAGTTTTACTTTCATATTTTCAAAAAAAAAAATCGTCTGCTGCAGATTTGTTGAAAGTGGAAAAGGGTTAAATATTGTTCGCCTCAGATTTTCATATAGGCATATCAAAACAGGCTTTAACTATAAAATATATTAAGACATAATGAGCAGCAATTAATGCTTATGCATAGATGAATGTTATAAGGAAAGATACAAAGATTTCTTTACGAATAATTGATAAACCCTTTCCAAAATATAGACACTTTCCGACGCCTTTGCAGCAGACGACTTCTTGAAAACATTGTGGCAAAAGAGGAAATTACTCAAACGAGCAATTTCTCCTTTCTGCCACAATGTTTTCATTTTTCTTCAGTAATGTCACCTTTATATGTTTGTGCCAAGGTGTTTTCTAAGTCGTCTGCTGCAGATGTGTTGTTTATGGGAAAGGGTTAAATTAATCATTTCTCAGCATAATTCAACTGACACACAGATTTTGATCTGCTATTTGCTTGTATGCTGATTTCTTAACCCTTTCCCTCATACGACAATTCTGCAGCAGACGACTTTGAACATATTTTGTCAAATAATGGAAAATCTCTATAATTGAATGGATAACCTATGACTTAAAATAGAAAACATTGTGTCAAAAGGAGAAATTGCACGTTTTGTGCAATTTCTTCTTTTGTCACTATGTTTTCAAATAGCCGTCTGCTGCAGAGGCGTCAGAAAGCGTCTATATGAGGGAAAGGGTTAACACTGTGTGTATGTTTATAATACATAAATATGTTCTAAGTTTTATCAGAGCTCTATATAAGGGGAGTTGTGTTCGTTCTAACATCCTTGTTTTACCCTTCAACCCTTTGTTGTCTCATTGAGACATTTCTTTTGAGTAACCACATCATAGGGTTTGGTTAGATAATATGTGAGATATTTTGGTTAAGGAGCCGTATACTACTCCTTATTTGGACCTCTGTGTTATGTTTACCATCCAGAGTAATTGGTAATGACAAGACCCCTATCCCCATAATATCTCCCTTATTGTAGGGGTTCAAACATTGTGGGTACGTCCAAATTAGACGGTTATGTTGATCTCAATATGTTTTACTAAAGCATATTTATAGAGGGTAAATACGCGAAAACCCCTGACATAAGAAATACAATATGTTTGCAGTAGCAATCTGTGAGTGGCTTCAAAGAACAATGGGTGGCTCTGATTATTGACCTGAAATGTTACCATTAATTCGTATTCTCAGGGACAACATGTATATAATTAAATAACATTTATTTTGCGTTAATAAGGTTTCACGATGGTTGATTCATTCAAAGGAAATATGAAGGAATTATTTAGCAAACATTAAAATATTTTATATCAGTTCTAGGTCTACTTTTGCTAGTTGTAATACAACATACGCTGGGCAGGTTTCTATTAGAAAAAGCAATGGCTTCTATTTCCACAATATACATTCACCACAGTCAATTAACCCTTTTTCACATGCAACCATGCTCTCGTAGTCGACTTTGAAAACATATAGGGAAAGATATAAAACGTTATTGCATAGAGTGGAAAACATTGTGACAAAATGGGGAATTGTTCATTATAAACAAGTTTTCCCTTTGCCACAATGTTTTTAAATTAGTCTGAGTCAAAATGCGTCTGTTTGTGGAAAGTGTTAAGAAGTTATCAGGTACAATAAGGACATTACGCTAAGTTATCAGATACAATAAGGACATAACGCTAAGTTATCAGATACAATAATGACATTACGCTAAGTTATCAGATACAATAAGGACATTACGCTAAGTTATCAGATACAATAAGGACATTACCCTAAGTTATCAGGTACAATAAGACCATTACGCTAAGTTATCAGGTTATGTACAAATGAACTACCCTAAAGGATATCATCATGAAGGCATTTGCGATCAGTGTAAATACAGATCAATATGCATATCCACATAGTCTAATTTAGATCTGCATGTTCGCCATTTAGTCACAGAGAGTATCAAGTAACCTTAACGAAACATTGAACGTTTTAATCATATTTGCACTGATGTGCAGCTAGATCTTTACCTACACTTGCCACAAATAAGTAGAGTAGGGTTTAGCTCGAGTATGCACCAAACACATAAAGTGTTATTTCCAATACAACTTGCTTATTTTAATATATATTTTGTTTATCAAATACTCAGACCCACAAACAGTCAAAACGTCCAATACACGGTTCAAAAGAGGGCCCGAAATAGGTCATGTTTCTATGTAAGTTTCAACATGTCACGTAATGCGTTTGTATAGATTGTTTACCCAATCTTTGTCAATACACGTTACTTCTTTAGATACAACCCACAGTTCAACTCTCGGCCATTCGATATCTTAACTCGCACGCTCTGCTCTTCTCACAGTATCTGCCAATTACAAAGTAGTATTAAGTAAAACTATACCTTTCGTTCCTTGAAGCATGCATTAATCACTTTAATCTGAAATTCCATAAATATAAACACACGGAAAATCCAACAAGCTCCATCTACGGTAACTGTACTTTAGGAAATAGCCTCTGACCTCACGTCACACGAAGGCCAAAGAGATAGTTATGCAAATGCCATTTTACGATCACGTAACTGAATACAATCTAACCAATCGTGATGGTATACTGACGGTAGTTGGGCAGGTCGTTTGTGAATATTACTACGCCAGAGCCTTACTACGCGTACTTCTATTGGTTAATTTTACTGCGCATGCTCATAGTTGCATAAGGCTATGTCGTTTACTTCACATAGCACTCGCAGTAGCGAATTAACAATGGTTTACGTTCCTTTTCATCGTATTTAAATGTAACGGGTGAACTTTTGGGAATATAACATGATTGGTTAATCTTAATAATTAAATATGTATGAGATTGGTTAAAGGAATTTCAAATTTTGCGAAGAATCCACTCACCCGTAAAATAGTTAATGTTTCCATTTAGCGCGCGTATTGGAAATCGATATGAACAGGTCGAAGGCCAGTTAGATGGAATCAGACCAGAATTAGACAGAATGAAATATATAACACGCCACATTACACATGCATTTTTGGCAAATTTGCAGCGGACCAATTTTTAAAAACGTTGCGGGAAAAGGAGAAATTTCTCACAATAAGCAATTCTCCTTTTGTCGAAATATTTTCAAAACTATTCAATAGTTATATCTTCATTGCCTTGATAATATCAACGTTTCGAGTCCGATTAACATATCTGTTTAACCCTTCCCCACATACAACACACCTGCAGCATACGACTTTGAAAACAACCATGCAAAAAGATAAAAAATCTAATGAAGTGAAAGTATAATTACTGAAAAAAGTTGAAAACATTGTGGCAAAAGGAGAAATTGCTCGTTTTAACCCTTTCCCTCATATAGACGCTTTCTGACGCCTCTGCAGCAGATGGCTATTTGAAAACATAGTGACAAAAGAAGAAATTGCGCAAAACGTGCAATTTCTCCTTTTGCCACAATGTTTTCCACTTTTAGTCATAGGTTATCCATTCAATTATGGAGATATTCTGTGTTTTGACAAAAAACGTTCAAAGTCGTCTGCTGCGTCAGGGTTAACACACACACACAAACCAGTAAAGTTATACTTCAAGTACAATTTGAAGAGTAATATGTTGCGTTACGTATACCAGTATGACCGACCTGATTCAGATCAACAGAAACCGTTCATGGGAAGTTGGCATTCGAAACAGTTTAACCCCAGATCAGAGTGTACAACTGCGCCATCTTGTTAGATAGAATCTACACATGTAAACAGAAGCTTCTAACGAGTTAGCGTAACTTATAAATATGTGAACAGTTTATTTATTGAACAGGATGTGTGGATGCACATGCTGATCTGGTCCTACATTGTTTCTAAAAACGGACTCTTCATATATTATCACGTGCAGGCAATGTCTCGGCTTGATAAACAATTTGACGAAGTTTTCCAGAAAGTGTGATGGTGAAGATTTAGATCAGATTAGTTCAAATGTCTTCTGAATCTTGGACTTACTGAATTCTTATTGTCTTTCTGTTTTGCAGTATGAATAATTTAAAGGAAAGGGAGGGGACACGAATTAATATTCATTAATTCAATTATTCAAAACAATTTAAGAATTCAGACAAATCAACAAGGAATTGCGCCGATTAGCAATTCAAATATTTATTTTCTTTTTCCCAATTTCATGGCTGAGTTGGGTTCTCGTTTCCTATGGGGGAAATCACCTTTCTGGACCGATGAATTATTGACAAGAGTACTCATTTACCTCTCTGTCGAATTGCTCGAGCAGAACTATGGGTGTGTGCCATCCCCCGACCGACATGTTCATCTTGGACAATCCTATGTTCAAAACAATGGACGAACAGTGCGGTTAGGAATTTCTTACATAAATTCGAACAAATCAAATCAGTATATAAGATTAGTAATATATAGCATTTAGTAAATATAATGGTTACTTTTTACGAACAGATTTCATTCTCTTCACGAATTGTTTTGATTAACCCTTTCCCTCATATAGTCGCTTTCTGACGCCTCTGCAGCAGACGGCTCTTTGAAAACATGGTGACAAAAGAAGAAATTGCTCAAAACGAGCAATTTCTCCATTTGTCACAATGTTTTCCACTTTTAGTCATAGGTTATCCATTCAATTAAATAGATTTTCTATTTTTTGTCAAAATATGTTCAAAGTCGTCTGCTGCAGAATTGTCATATGAGGGAAAGGGTTAAGGTCGAATCCTTACAGTGTGTCTTTATCCAGAACAAATTAGATTGATTCATAGTTTAGTAGAGTGGATAACAACTATACCTATTTTCGCTACAAGCAATTTTTCTTTTGTATACAATGCTTTCAAACGTCTGCTGCTTACTTAAAGGGCAATTTCTCATTTTTCAAAATTATATTGAATTGATTCAAAAGCAGAGACGTCAAAATACAGCTAAACGGGGAAAATATATAGTTATACAGATTATTAAAATAGGTTTATGATTTAACCCTTTCCCTCATACAACAATTCTGCAGCAGACGACTTTGAACGTATTTTGTCGAAACATAGAAAATCTCCATAATTGAATGGATAACCTATGCCAAAAAGTGGAAAACATTGTGGCAAAAAGGAGAAATTGCACGTTCTGTGCAATTTCTTCTTTTGTCACTATGTTTTCAAAAAGCCGTCTGCTGCAGAGGCGTCAGAAAGCGTCTATATGAGGGAAAGGGTTAAAGAGTGACAACTTTGATATTACATGGCATTGAACAATCTCGACAGATCTCGTCCGCTATTTCTTACCGCATATATTTTTTTTATAGCGGATACTTTTTGGAATTGATATTAAGCATGATTCATTTTGGTTGTTATGCCTTGCAGCAGAAAAATTATTCAAACCAAATTCTGTTCATAGTGAACAACTTCTCCTCCACCAAAGTTGAAAACTGTATATTCGTTTTTCAATTTGTAAATTTCGCTCCTTTAATGTTTTCAAAGAGGACGAATTAAAAATATCATATATTGTAAACGGTTTTACTTGAACATATCTGGAATAGGCACATTCATAGGTACGACTGCAATCGACGGACAATAACCAGAAATACTAAAACCGTGTCTTAATCTATCATTTTCGTGCAACACGAACTGTACACAATTTAACTCCGCCCCTGTGGCCCGGAATAACTTTATATCATCCATGTACGGTCAATTTTGCCTTGGTAATCTATCATAATTAACTGTGAAATTAACGTAAGCGTAATCGTTACATGATCACTTTGACGTAACATCTGTCATAACTTGCACATTTCTCGGCTATAAATCTGACGTGCACACAGCCAATTTTGATGGCCGTAACCGATGGCCCGATGAATTCATGATGGAATGACAGTCGTAAACCACTGACGACTGCATGTATAATGTTCGCTCTGAGACGCGTTATAGAAAGAGGGACGGACACCTCTTACTGGAATTGGTGAAGTTGAGATCAACTTCCGAGTCAACTCTGTTTGATATCGGTATAAACTTTTCAATACCGAGGCAGATCAATTTTACCAGGAGAGCACTGTAGAACTTCAAACACAATGATCTTAATCCGGTAACAAAGTTTGGACGGAAGCATATTTTACAATGACTCTGTGTACATGTATAATATGTAATATTATTAATTAATTAACCTTGACCGTTATTGACGTTTTAGTAGACATTCAATATAGAAACATACGATTCGCATCTCTTTATTGATAATCATGATGTATGTAATCTTTTATCAGTATTATTATGCACGTAATTGTCATCTTATACTCCAATATCAAAGAGGCCGCAGTTACATATAAACACATTTCCTGTAAACAGAAAATGAATTTATGCATATACATGTATATATTTAACCATGTTTGTATTGCATCGTGTGTCATTCTTTTTTATATTGTTTGTTAATTTAAATAAATTTTGCCTTTATTTAATCTCAAATAGTGGGAATTTAAATGAATAAGTAGATAACTGAAATGTATATTTTATTAGTATATAAGTATTATCATTATTATTATTATTTATTCAGATTATTATCATTAAAATCATTATTATTATCATTACTATCATTATTATTATCATTATCATTATTATTATTATTATTATTATTATTATTATTATTATTATTATTATGTATAGAAACTAGTCCAATTACTTGTTGTTAACAGTTGATATAATGAATGTATTCAATTAATCTCCGAACGGAGGAAATAAAGAGAATGAATGAATATTATTATTATTATTGATAATAATAATAATATTATTATTATTATTATTATTATTATTATTATTACTATTATTATTATTATTATTATCATCACAATACAATCGTGTTAAATGAGCCCTTATTTGAATGAAATGAACGGTGATTTAAAATTAAGATGCATTTTTAGTTTGACACAGCAGTTAAAATGCCATTAACAATATGCATTCGTCAGAATATATAGGGTTCATATTCAAATAAAATGAAACGACATTAATGAGCTCTTCGATGCAAAAGGGTACAATTGGAAACTCTGGACAGATCGTCCTGTACATATATTCCTTCTTACCAGGACCTAAACAAGTCGACAGAAGTTTCTAACAAATTCGTGTAAGAAATATGTTATCGGTGAAGATCTTGATCAGATTGTGCAGATGTAAATTCTGATCTGGATATGCACCGTTCACAAAAGCAAACGTGAGCTTTTACACATGGACGGGCTTAACTACCCTTGATGTAGTTGTTAACAATTTCCCACACACGAAATATCTGCAGCAGACAACTTTGAAAAACATCAGGGGCAAAAATACGGAAAATCTCTGAAAATGAAAGTACAACAATTGAATAGCGTTGAAAACATGGTGCCATGTTTTCAAAAAGCCGTCTGCTGCAGAGGCGTCAGAAAGCGTCTATATGAGGGAAAGGGTTAAACACCAATCAAACAAACAACTAAAATTTAATTGACATTCGAGCAGGAATTACTAAACGTACACAAGATAATAAATATCACGGAGAGCTAATATAATCAATAATTCACCGAGTTACTTCTGTGACGAACGGCGCGGGTTCACTGTGAGTGGTCACAATGTCAGCTGTTCAATGCGACGTTCAGTGAGCAATATATTCGTGTCTTCATGTCCTCATTAACCATACCAGGCGCAGCTTTTTTAAAAGACGGTTCTTAAAAATGAGTGTATATTTACTGAAAAAAGTTGAAAACATTTTGGCAATGTTTTTATTGGATATTAAAAGCACAATGAAAAGGCTCCAAAACAATAAGAGTTTGTGCTCAAGTATCTGATTGGTCAGAAGCAAAAACTCATTCTCGAAATTGACCAATCAGAAGCCTTATTTGGGGAGCATGGGGTTAATTTTTTAGCACTGATAATAGTTTCGTGGTCTGCGACAAGGCCCCTTTTTTGCCTGACGTGTCACAATTGTATCCACAGTTTTAATTGAACAACCCTGGTTTAATTAATTTCAATTGAAATTCTGGTCAGAACAATTGCCGAAATCGAACCGCGATTATGTACAGAGAGCTAGATTCAAACTGTATATGAATTATATATTTTATTCTGGAAAAAGGGTAAGCTTGCCCAACATACCACATACATATATACACTTAAGTTTTAACAAAGCCAAATAGCAGACTAATGGCAAAAAAGTTAAAGGAAAACAAGTAGATGTATGGAAGCAATCTAGAACATTTAATCCATTTAAAAAAATAAAAGACATAATTACTATACTATATTATGCAGTATAGAGTCTAGATATAATAAATATAATTAATTACACAAACCATTGTCACATTAAGTTCCAACGCAGTTATGATAAAAAAACGTATAAATTGATGACTAAATACATTTCAAATGTACTAAAATAATCCAATCGATTCGTTTTGTAACATAGACCTACTTTTTGGTGTGAAAACGTACATCACAATCTAAATATAAAACTCAGGCGCCGTGAATTTACAGCTGTCACTCGGATATCAAGTTGAGATAATCTTATATAATAATGGCTACATAACTTCATCTGGTCACATGACGTAGATATGAATGGTTAATCCCATTTCTGATTCTGACGACATTAAATGTCTAATCAGTAAGAGGCTTTTGAAAAATATTGTGACAAAAGATAAAATTTCTCATATACTGAGCATATTTATCCTGTTGTCACATTGTTTTCAACTATATTCAATAATTATATTTTCATTTATAGATGGTTTTCATATTTTTGCCAATATGTTTTCGAAGTCGTCTGCCGCATATTTGTTGAATGAGTTAAACCCATTTCACGATTCGATTCAGATGACATTTAACGCTTTTAAAATCAGCAGACAACTTTTGACAATATTGTAACAAAAGGAGAAATTGCTCAGTATGAGCAATTTATCCTTTTGTCACAATATTTTCAGTTCTGTTCAATAATTATACTTTCTTTTATAGATGTTTTCCGCATTTTTGCAATGATGATTTCGATGTCGCCTGTTGCAGATTTGTTGTATTTGGGAAATGGTTAAACCATGGATTCAAAGTGTCCCTGGTTAAGCCAATTTCTTGTATCAGACAATATTTAACGCGTAGAAGCTGACGACTTTCGAAGGAGATTTTTTTTTTTTTTACTTTATTTTCGACCCTATCATGTAAACCACATTATCCAAATTTGTAGAATGAAAACTATTTCCAAGCAAAGTACATTATATAAAACATATCACAATGGTATCATAATTAGTTTTGAACCGTGATTTGTCAAGTACTAATTAAAACGGGGGAAAATTAAGAGTTTGGTTTATTTCATTTATTCGAGTTCAACATTAGTTTAAATAGTTTTATTCCTATTATGTAGAATAGTTTAACCCTTTCCCTCATACGACAATTCTGCAGCAGACGACTTTGAACATATGTTGTCAAAATATAGAAAATCTCTGTAATTAAATGGATAACCTATGACTAAAAGTGGAAAACATTGTGTCAAAATTGTCACTATGTTTTCAAAAAGCCGTCTGCGGCAGAGGCGTCAGAAAGCGTCTATATGAGGGAAATATTTAACTATCCGTATATTTCCTAAATCACCCTCGCCATATATCACCACACTGCCATGTTGTGGAGCAACTGACTTTCTTCCGAAATAGACCGTTTGTATTCCATTGGTAAACGACGCTAGCTGCAATGACAATTAGCAATCACATTATAACGCACACAGCAGAAACCCTCTCAATGCGGATTCTGTTTAAATGGACTTGTCCAGCTTTTGCATTTGGAATAGTCCATAGCTAATTCTAGGAATATTAAGATATAACTTTTGAGTTCAGCAGCCAACAGTATATATAGTCTTGTCGGACGCCGCAGTTTCATCAGCTGGCCTGGCTCTATACTAGTGGTGGCGAGAGCCCTGGTAGTTCAGTCGGTAGCGACTCGGGATGTTAATCCAGGGGTTGTGAGTTCGAATCCCAGCACGGCCAACATTCTTTCAAGCGTTTGACAAAAGTCACTATGACAAACGTCATTCGTTAATGGGCTAACAGTCTATGTGGAAAAACAGCCAGTTGCTTGTGAAGTTGTGTGGATTACTGGTGTGAGAACGCTAGGAAACGCGTGAGCAGGTGAACTGGTCGCCGTGATATGACTAAAACATTGTTGAAAACGGCGTTAAACCCCAATCAATCTATCCTGGTGAGAAAGGCTGGCCTGGCTCTTTACTGGTGAAACATGCTTCACAAACTCGGTTCTAGAAGGCAAAGGGTTAGACTAAACATTGTGAGTAATGTGTTATTAACCCTTTCCCTAATACAACAATTCTGCAGCAGATGACTTTAAACGTATTTTGTCAAAAAATGGAAAATCTCTATAATTTGAATGGATAACCTATGACAAAAAGTTGAAAACATTGTGGCAAAAGGAGAAATTGCACGTTTTGTGTAATTTCTTCTTTTGTCACTATGTTTTCAAAAAAGCCGTCTGCTGGAGAGGCCTCGGAAAGCGTCTATATGAGGGAAAGGGTTAACGTGCACGGTCTGAGGCAGAATCCCTGTTGTATACAATAACCCAACAATATTAATCGGACGGGGTCAACTCCAACTGGATTTCAACCCTTTTTCACCATATATATGATAAGGCTTTTTACAAAAAGAGGTTATGACATCACAGTGGACACATGTTCTCTTTGGGTCTTCGCTTTTCTCGCTTTAAGATAATTTTATTTTTTTCAGAATGAGCATATATTGCTGCTGCTTGTATCGTTTGAATTTAAGGTACATTTATATGACACAATCATGCATGTATTACACTATAACACTTGTTAACCCCTCGATAAATATATAGAGAACATTCTTCCTCGCCGCGTCTCCACTTTTCATTAACATTGTTAAGATCTCAGGCATTTGTAAAAACAAAGTCAAGCAGTCCATCCAGAGTGCATTCAGAGGTTAACATATTCCTCAGTTAGGCATGTGGGTAAACAGAGTTCAAAAGGCATGTTAGGTCAGTGGCAGGTCAGCGTGCTCGTAAAATGCCCTGCAACGCTTAAAACTTATATTAAATAAGTATCAGATATTGAAATGGTCATTTTTGGCGCATTAACGGCCACTTCAAAAGCGGTGATTTACCTTGGACCGGTCAAGAACTGCACCTTTTCTTAATTGACCACTTATAACATGAAACGAACATAGACTCATTTACACACGCATTCAAAGAATGTATGTTTTTACATAAAAAATAAGTCTACGTGAATGAAGGTAATGAAAGGTTCCCACAAAGTTATAAACTGCAGCATGTCGTTTGTCTTAGTTCTTTCCCAAATACACACAATCTGCAGCAGATGAGTTTGAACTCAGATAGGCAAAACTATGGAAAGTCTCTATAAATCAAATTGTAATCGTTGAACAGAGTTGAAAACATTGTGCAAACGCAGAAATTGCTCACTAAGAGCAATTTCTTCTTTTGCCCACAATGTGTTCACATCTGTATCATACGAAATGCTTAATAACCTATATAATATATATATTAAGTTCATATCCCGGCTCTGTAATACATTACAACAATACAGAATGTTTTGTGGAGAATTGGTGCGAACTGCTACGAGAACTGGAGAACCGGTGCGAGAACTGGTGCGGGAACTGGTGCGAGAACTGGTGCAAACTGGTGTGAACTGGTGCGAGAACTGGTGCGAGTGAGCCACGGAACACCCGGTTATCTGATATTTCTAACATTGTATAACTGAAATGATGTTGAAATCGGCGTTAATTTTCAACCAATTAAACAACGTAAACTTCTTAACTCATTCTACTTCAATTCGCAATTTCAAATCGCATTTGATTATCATTCTATGCACACTAGTAAAGACAATTACTAGTTTATCATTTCTTTCCCATGGTTGTCAAAAGTCATTGTGAATGACTACAGTCATTCTTCTTGAGTAAATGAGCTAAACGTCTATGCAGGGAGTCTAAGCATAGGAACGATGCAGAGTCGAACTGTTTTTGCCGTCATAACATAGATGCATTAATGTTGAAAACGGCGTAACACTCCAATGAATTGAACTAGTTCAAACTCATTATCCTTCTATTCGCAATCTACTTTTTGAATTTCAGCTGTAAAAGGTTAAAAACCTATATCACATTCGAAATCGATCCCTATCGATTAAAATAAAACAACTTTTAGGTCCATTTGTACCTGACCTAAACTTATATAATCTAAAAAAAATGTGTTAATTGTTATTTACTACGGCAAAAATATAATTAATAATTGTGTTGGTTTTATTATAAGCATCACCCGTGATAAGAAGATTAGAAGCTCAGAAGATTTGTTTTCAAAGGAAACGGGATAAAAACGTAAAACACAACATAGACTCAGATGAGGCGCTGCAGTCGCAGGTTTGTCCGTGATGTGGCGCTATAACCAGTATCTCATTTCCTTCATGATTAACCCGTAACAGATGACATTTGAGAAAGCTTTTCAATATGAACATTATTTTGTCTGTGGAAATGAGTTTGGCCTATACCTGTATCTCAAAAAATGCATTAAATATGCCTCCGGGGTTTAATTTGTTTTCATCCCCCATACTTTGAACAAGGGAATTGATTGTTTCTCCGTTTTATAATGAAATGCGTGAACATAAATAGTTACAGAAGTGGGCTACACATTCAGCTTTCTGCAAGAATAAAATCCAAATCTATACTAGAGCCGCGTATAGCGTCTTTGTGTTTCTGAGAACAGTGAAGACTCAGGAAACCCGGTACATCCGCGCAGCCTCACCAGATCTTCACCGTTCGCTTAGGCTTTATATATTCCTAAATGTATCTTCTGCCAGAAAAGAAAAATGGAATTTAACCCCAATCGTTCTAAGTCATTACATTCATTGTAAATGATGTCAAGACGGAGTGTCAAAATCACTAATCGAGATTCATTATTACACTCGTTATACATCAGATATCGAAAGGATTGATTTTTGGTAGACTTGCGCATGCGCAGAGGCTGCCATAGTCATAGTGAGATTGAAGTCACGTGATGTATATGCCCTTCACCACCAACAATTAAGTGCAATTTTTGGTTTGACTAATTTACGAATGCTCACAAAAGCAAACATAGAGTAACGAAAAAAAAATCCGATTATTCAAGCTTATAATAGAAAATAACAAGTCTTGTAAGTGTTAATATCATATTTAAAGTGTACACAATTATTTAGATATCACTACGCCAATATAGCACTGCACCGCGCAATTACCCTTTGTAAATTGTAACCCTTTTTTCCCTCTCGGCAGAGATGTAAACATCCACTCGCCCGCTAGCATAAGCGAGTGGAATGAAGGATCGGCTAATACGAAATTCTAGGCGCTAGTCCATACATATTCGTTCATGTCCTTATTCATAAAGATAGTATGCATTGCTAAGCCTTTTCTTTCTCTTTCTCTCAGTCCATCTATTCCTTCGACAATTTTGGATAGGTGCTTTCGACAAGGTCCGCGTCTAAATAAACAAATTTCATCAAATGATTTGAGCGCTTTAAATCACTTGTTTATAAAGCGTTTAGAATACTTTGATTATAATAGGCAGAACGAATAACGAATAAATCTTGCAAGAAATCGATAATTTCTTTCGGCCAAAATCAGGTAAATGACCCGCGGATATTGGTTGTTACAACATAACTGATTCATCCTTTTATTCTAAATTTGTATTACACAGCTCAAAATTAGATTTTGACAGTTTGTTCGTTATGATTTTGACGCGATTCAAGATTTTGACGCGATTATTTCGTTCATAGAGTTGATTACTAACAGATGACTAAGTTGATGATGGAAAGAACATTAACAAGTTAAGTTAAGCTAAAACATGCACAGGCAGGCGAGTGTTTCATTAGGATAAGTGCAACACTCAATTCCCAATCCTGCTTGCCCTTTAACAAATCACAACCCACCCCACAATATAAAAACTCTGCAGCA
The DNA here is from genome assembly GCA_031761405.1 of Serripes groenlandicus. Lineage (NCBI taxonomy): Eukaryota > Metazoa > Mollusca > Bivalvia > Cardiida > Cardiidae > Serripes > Serripes groenlandicus. The sequence goes on along the minus strand of JASEVX010000001.1, from coordinate 48,305,555 downwards.
GACGAATTAAAAAAAATCTAAGCAAAGATACAGAAAATCACATTTATTGGAAGTGTAATCATTGAATATAGTTGAAAACATTGTTGCAAAAGGAGAAAGCTTGTTATGAGCAATTTCTTCTTCTGCATCAATGTTTTCAAAAGTCGTCGGCTGCAATTACGTATGCAAGTGGGAAAGGTTTAAATAAGAAACACTTTTTCAAATGATAGTCAGTTGGCTATTCTATTATATAATGTCCGTCTTAAATAATAATGACAAAACTTTCAAAAAACAAGAAAAAGATTTTTTACAATTTAATTGAAAACATATTTAATCAAAGTTGGGAAAGTTGTCCCTTTCCGTGCTTTTTTTATGAGAGTTCAAATCACAAGCAAAACTTATGGGACAGAGTTGACAAATAACACATTGACACAATTTCAGATTTAGGCTTTGTTTCTGTCAAACTGCTGAAGAAGACAACACCGAGACACACATTTTGATTAAAAGTTTATTTAAAAAAAGGAATAATTTTATTTATGATAAACAACATTACAATGATGGTGTAGAAAATACATGTCAACAATACATTTTTCAATTTGTACATTCATTGCACAGACCAAATCTTAGCAAGTTTGAAATTATGGACCTCTCAGCACATTTTTTTCTCAATTCATTACTTCTTGGCAGGATTTTACTGCTAAAATTGATGATTTATTTTTTATTTTTGGCCGGATTGCTCTAGCAATTCCGGTCTATAGATTGGCGATGTCTGTCTCTCCGTCTGTCTGTTCGTCAACATTTTGTAAAATAAATATTCATATATGCACTTCTGTATCTCTTCTTAAACGATCGCAATTCTACCTTCAGTACTTCAGTACTTTGATTGTTTGTTTGGTGTTTTATAACTTCCGACGTTATCGATCCCCTGTAATAAATTTAAACGCGTTACATTTCGATTTCTAATTCATGACATTTATGCTCCACATTATGCGTACCATTTAAAATCATTAAAACAACCACGAGGACGACTTTCACATAAAATTGATAACTTTCCTTGAACTGAAAATCATAAAATGTCTTAATTTGTTAGTAAATTCATTCATCAATATTGGACGCAGGAGAGAGACATTTCATTAGGTGTGTTGGTCAAAGCTGTCACACGTTTGTCGGTCGAACTTCATAGTTCTAATACTTCATAAGCATTTTGTGAAACATTGTAGCAAATGGTGATTTTGCTCATTAAGAGCGATTTCATTATTTCATCTCTTTTTTCTAAAATTACCATTTCATTTATAGATATGTTATGCAAACATGTTTCCGATGTCGTTTACTGCAGTTTTGATGTATGTGAGGATTCCCCACACAAACCACACGGTCACTGGGGATTCCTTAAGCAAACCACTCGTTCAATGGGGATTTCATAAGCAAACCACTCGGTCAATGGGGATTTCTTAAGCAAACCACTCGGTCAATGGGGATTTCTTAAGCAAACCACTCGGTCAATGGGGATTTCTTAAGCAAACCACTCGGTCAATGGGGATTTCTTAAGCAAACCACTCGTTCAATGGGGATTTCATAAGCAAACCACTCGGTCAATGGGGATTTCTTAAGCAAATCACTCGGCCACGGGGGATTCCTCAAGCAAACCACTCGGCCACGGGGAATTCCTCAAGCAAACCACTCGGCCACGGGGAATTCCTCAAGCAAACCACTCGGCCACGGGGAATTCCTCAAGCAAACCACTCGGCCACGGGGAATTCCTCAAGCAAACCATTCGGCCACGGGGAATTCCTCAAGCAAACCATTCGGCCACGGGGAATTCCTCAAGCAAACCACTCGGCCACGGGGAATTCCTCAAGCAAACCACTCGGCCACGGGGGATTCCTCAAGCAAACCACTCGGCCACGGGGAATTCCTCAAGCAAACCACTCGGCCACGGGGAATTCCTCAAGCAAACCACTCGGCCACGGGGAATTCCTCAAGCAAACCACTCGGCCACGGGGAATTCCTCAAGCAAACCACTCGGCCACGGGGAATTCCTCAAGCAAACCACTCGGCCACGGGGAATTCCTCAAGCAAACCACTCGGCCACGGGGAATTCCTCAAGCAAACCACTCGGCCAAAGGGGATTCCTCGTGTACAGCAGGATCGGGTAAAATGGTCGAAAACGCCGACCGGCGGTTAGTTTTCTAAGTGACTCTCCGTACCTTGATCGCAAAATTGATATTGGTGTAAAACTAATGGGGCTGCAGTTATATTTTGTCAAAAAACATCTAGGACTAAACTACTTGTATACGGACAATGATGTTCGGGCTCGCCCGGGTCGTCCCAGTACGCAGTTGCAGTATAACCCACAATCGATAGACGCGACTCAATTGTAATAATAATTAATATTCCATCATGACATCTAGTCTACGAATCCAATCAAAAACAAGTAATCAAGTATGTCATGTATATTGTGTATTAACTCAGTCAGTACAGTGATATAATCGCAGAATACAGTGTATTGGGAATAACGGTTAAATCTATTGAATATGAATGTGTCTTAACACACGTGTCGGGCAAAAAGGGACTATTATTTTTATATGCGTACACTGGTAATTTTAAAAGGCGTGTCTTTTCTCTGCAACAGACAACTTTTAAAAATATCGTTGCAAAAGGAGAAATCGCTCATGATGAGCAATATCCCCTTTTGCCCAAACGTTATCAATTCATAATAAAACATATCCATTCATTAAGAGAGCTTGTTCCTATTTTTGTCCAGATGCTTTTAACGTCGCCTGTTGCAAATTCGTATGTTGGAAAGGGTTAAAGTAATGTCAATATGATTATATAACGAGCTCTCCCTATCGCGTGCCTCGACTCATTATGGCTGACTGAACCACTTGTATAGCACAGTATTACACACAACAGGGCGTTACTGGCTCTATGTTATTGTATAATAATGTCTTTTATCTAAAAGTAGATCTTCCGTTCTAAGTCACCAGCATGACTGACTTTTCCAGAAAGAACAAACAGGTCACTTTAGTTGTAAGACTGGAATCAGCCCATTTAAGTAAAGTATTAACCATTAAACGACTTTGAACAAATCTGGTTACAAAACAAATGATAAACATCTATATTTGAAAGTTTAATTAGTTAATAGAATTGAATAACATTGTTGCAAAAGGAGAAATTACACATAATGAGCAATTTCCTCTTTTGCCACAATGTCTTCAAAATTGGTCTCCTAGAGATGCGTCAGTGTTAAAGAAGATCTACTGTTCATCGTCAACATAAATGACTTTACACTGTGTACGATTACAGAACGTACAGTAAGACTGGTATCAATACATGAAGTATAGCAAGTGGAAAGCGGGGAATAATGAGCAATATGATCATACATAAACTAAATGCATGTTGTTGTGAAGTATGGTTATCTTCTCTGTCAAATACAAATACAATTGACCTTTTATCAGTGATTGTTGTGTTTTCACCATTAGCTTATATATTGTATTCTGGAATTATATTGTCTAGTTATTTTCGATTTAATTTCACAAGAGTTGATATATAACTGTAGTGACTATTTTCTATGTTTCAATTGGTGCTATGTCAACAATTTAGACGAATTTTGAAAACATCCATTTCAAATGGAGATTTGTTAAGCTATTTCTCATATTCCCTTTTTTTTCTTTTTAAATGAAATTGTTTTCTTCTTTATATGTTGGTAATACAAGATGCATGTATATGTATTCGTAAATAATAACAAAATATGTCCTATTTTTTCAAACTTGAAGAAAAGTCACGCTTTCAGTTTACAAATGTATTCTACATTCTTTTCCTCAGATTTTTCTCAAAGCAGATGACACTAGATATATCACATCAGTAAACACTTCAATCCTTTCCAACATACAGACGCTTTCTAACGCCTCTACAGCATATAAATTTTGAAAACATTGTGACAAAATGAAAATTTGCCCATAGTGAGGAATTTCTCTTTTTGCCACAATATTTTTAACTTTATTCTATAAATTTGCTTTCATTTATAAACAAAAGGAAAGTTTCCATACTTTTGACTTAACTTTAATTTTTTTTCTGCTTCAGATTTGTTGTATGTGGGAAATGGTTTAACGGTTATGATGATTATAAATCGAAGCATTTGGGAAGTCACAAAAGGTCCTCATGCAGCGTCTTTGTAAGTGTTGACATCAACACGCACTGAAGCGAGCTGAAAATTGTCATAAGAACATCCTCATTGTGTTCTCTCCTTATAATAAGCACACTGTCATCCAATTTGGCCCTGTTATTAATTCATCATAGAAAAATTGGCCCCCTATTCTACTGAGGCAGTGATTTCATTGCCTTTTAATTTTCATTGAAAGGATGCCAAACGTGAGCGTCTTAAAATTAATTATCGTCTGCATTAATAGAAGCCGATGCATGTAATGCGATATTTTTCATGTTGCTTCATTTATCAACGTATTCTATCAGCGGTTTCTCTTTCTTATCCAGATAATAACCCTTTGTGCGTATCAGGTCGCCACTTTACATATTTCACGACCATTCCTCTAATTTCAGTTGAGCAGCACTTTGCGAAAACCAACCGCAAGGCATTTGCGACCAATGTAGACCCAGATCCGCACAGTCTTATATGAGCCGTTCCACGAGAAAACCAACATTGTGGACTGCGTAAAGTATCGAACCAGATCTGCCTAAGCATGCCGCGCAGGCTAACCCGGACAGTTTCAGGAATCATTACTCTATTCCTCTATCCCCCCTGAGACGGAATGTGTCGGACAGGATTAGCCTGCGCGGACTGCGCAGGCTGATCTGAGTCGAGTCCATAATGTTGGTTTTCTCGTGGAAAGTCTCATATGGTCTTCACTATTTGTCAAAAAGGTTTAAAAGGTTTCAAACACATTCTGTAAAGTTTGATATGTTCGGATCCTTTAACATAGATGCGGTTTGATCCGACTCTGCACTATTCGTCAATAGAACATAGAACTATTTTAAGAAAGCTATGTAAAGCAGTATGTATTTCGATAAAGATAACAAGGAAAGTCTTTTTCCTAAACTTGTAATAATTATGTTCACTCTGGTTTTCGCAAAATTTTATAAAATTTAAAGAGCATCAGCTACACTTATACAATTTATGCGGAAAGTGCCTTCCGTAATGAACTATTCACCTATTAATATCCTTTTTAGCAACGGGTTTGTCAGAGCCAATTGCAATAGCAGGCGAATTCCGAAGACACTCATCTGGAATCAGTCCCTATTTTTCAGTCTTTTTACAATATCGGAAATGAATAACCTCAAATATCTCTTTCTACAGTAGCTCTCCATTACTGAAAACCATTTCGGGTTCAGAGAAATGCCTTGATAGTCATAGTCTCAGATTGTAAATAATGTCAATGAAAGCACATGCATCAGTGGAATATCTTTTTGAAATTGAATGTACTGTAGCCAGCTTATTCACAACCCTGACATATCGTACCGCCAAATAGACCGTCACTAAAGCACAACATGTAGTAACTGGTTTGGACGAACAGTTGGTAACGTAAAAAGGTAGTTGTTTGTTTCGGGTTTAACGCCGTTTTCATTATTTTGTTCAGTCAAATCATGGCGGTTTTGCTTCCTGGCTTGCTCACACCAGTACACCACACAACATACTTTCCACGCATACTGGCTACCTTTTCCGCATAGACTGTTAGCCCATTGGTTGAAGACGAATGACGCTTATCACAATGACCTTTGTCAAACATAAGAAAGAAAGTTTGCCAAGCTAAATTGACAGGCCGCGTCGCTACCGACTGAACTAGCGGGGCTCGGCAAAAGTAAAAAGATAGACATAGCTAAATATCTTCAGATAGTGAAAAGCCATTTACGATCTGGTAATATCAATACTGTTACATCAGCGTGCTCAAACATGTATAGCCCGTTAAACACACGTATAACGATAGACATGCTCGGCACACGTATAATATTGATAATCGTAAACCATAAAACGGGTCTAATGGTATATCATCACATACTCACAACATGTTATTAGCTCTTTACCTCATATTCAAATCTGCAGCAGACGAGTTTGAAAACATATTTTCAAAATAATGGAAACTAAATCTAATTAATAAAAGTATTACTATTTATTAAAGTTGTACTCATTGTTGTTAAAGGAGAACTGAATCTTTTTTCCCTCAATGACTTCATAGGCGTCAGAATTCGTCTGCAAGTTGGAAAGGATTAATGGTAAAACTGACCCAAACGGGTTGGGCAAAAGGGTGTGCTTTATCTTAGCTTCAAGACGATGCGAGCTTATCAATTATTTTACAATTATATTTCAGCGCCACGGGAGACCCCTAGAACCAATGATGGATGTAAGCATAAGGGGCATCTCTGCATGAGCCGCGTTTAATATAAAAATAACCTCGTTATATCGCGTCACGTTTACCAAAACTCGCGTTCCTTCGAGGGGCTACACGTGTTTTATTGTTTTTGAATGAAGCTGTGTTTCTGTATGTTGATACTTTTGTGAAGAAAGTGAATACTCAGGTGAAACTGTGCGCGTCCACATTCTGACACAGTTTTACCACGGCCATCACTCTCCGTGCATGATGAACGGTCTCGTTTTGACAAGACGCAGCAATATGCACATAAAGTATGAATTTTAAAGTAGCTTTTGACGTTTAGCTCACTGATCCATAGAAAGCATAATCTTGATGGTCAACGCTTGACCACTGCAGCTGTCTAACTTCAGGTCAACTCGCGGTCAGTTAAAGTGATATCATCGACCCCCTGTCATAAAATTCATATTCATAATTTGCTATGTCTAGGTGTGTTTTTCTATTCATATAAAAAATCCAGGTTCTCAATTTCAACTCCATTTCTGGACGCTATCACAATAAAGTATACTGACGCCATCAGGTATGTATACAGTGTTTGAAAACATTAAACTATGGCACACACACACACACACACACACACACACACACACACACACACATATTGTGATCGAGTACATTATACTAATTGGCATTAAAAAGTACAAAAATCCAATCAAAGTGTTTTTGTTTGCAATGTTTGTTTGATGTTTGAAGCTGCTTAGAACACTTTTTCAGTTATCTCAAGGCATTCCCTTGTTAATTTTCCTGTACTACTGGTCCATTTATTCCCTACACCAAATAGTCAGTCGTAAGTTCGTAATGGTAACCCTAAAATCTTGAGTGCCAACGATGAACAGTTATCCCTTCCATTTTTAAATCTGTATATAAAGGGTTTTTGATAATTGTGAATAAAAATCAATTTTGACGTCAATACTCTAGGTGATCGATATGGTCAGTGTAAGTTATATTTGGTACATCCACCGCAATAGAACGTGTGACAGCGTAGTCTCTGCCAAGACTGTGTGTGTAGGCCATGGAAAAATTCACCTACGTGGTCACTGACTAATATATCATTAACCCTTTCCCACATACAATTCTGCAGCAGACGACTTTGAAAACATAGTGACCATAACCTGAAAAATCTCCATAAAAGATAGCTTACTTGTTAAATAAAGTTGATACCATTGTGGTCAAATGAGAAATTGCTCCACATGAGCAATTTCACCTTTGTCCACAATGTTTTCAAAAATCATCTGTTTCTATTGCGTCAAAATGCGTATGCAGGTGGGAAAGGGTTAAACAGTTTGACCATTTAAAGAAGCGTCACCTAGTTAATCCCCGATTCTGAATAAATGCTATAAATATGTGACACCTTCTCCCTATATCCAATGTCACATGTTGACGTAATGTAACGTCATACACTGTTCTAAGTTACCTATACACGATTTTATCAGAATATCAGACATTTCCGGGGGCGTAGCTTGGCAATAATCAATGTGTAGGCCGTCTCGTGAGAAAATCAACATTGTGGACTCTGCGTAAAGTATCGACCCTGATCAGCCTTAGCATGCCACACAGGCGTACCCGGATATACTTTTTTCGCCTCCTGTGGATTTTCTGTTTCAGGAATCACTACTCTATCTATTTCCCCCCCCCCCCCCCCCCCCTTTAGACGGAATGTGTCGGCCGGATCAGTCTGCGCGGACAGCCTGATCTGGTCGATACATCACGCAGATGTGTATCGCCGCAGCTGCATTTTGGGGCATTTTTAGAAAAAAATGTGTAGGCACGTGCCTACAGTGCCTAAAGGGAGCTACGCCCCCGATTTCAACACCATTTGACCGTGTGATATTACTCTTATGGAAACTTTAGTGTAGCCGACATAGGCCAGCCACCTTGGAATTCACTAGTGAAACTAGACACTCCATTCTAAGTTCATGAAATCAGACGTCATAGTTTATGTAACATCGTTGAGGACAATCCTATTAGACACGCGACGTCCGTCACCAAGTGATGAGCCTCGTAAACTATTGAGGGGGTGATTTGGCATCCGATTTAAATTAACATTAGCGCTAAACTATAAGGGGCTACACTTTTAGTATTTCGTCAAACCATTAAATAAGGGATTATATATAACATACATGCGGACGGTGAACACTATCCCGAGTCTTCAATGTACGCCGATGCGATAAGTACGCACATGACATGACGAGTACTTATAACAAGGAAAACGATAGATCAGCAACAAAAGGGTCGATTTTGCGAGTGCGAACTGCGAAGACTCGGATGAACCTGTATATAAGCGCACTCTCAGCAGTCTTCACTGTCCGCCTACATATATCTGTTTATTACATACCTGCACATTTTCCGGCGCAAAATCATGTAGATTGTCACGCGCAAATACTACGGCGGATTAAAATTATACATAACTAGGTCAAATACGGTACTAAATATGGTTATGAACGTCATTGGAATATGAGTGCACGTCATTCAATATGCGTACGTGGGGCGTGATTCACAAATTCACACATTTTATTTTATTTGTAAACTGTGTTAATTTTGTATTGATTAGTAGTATTGATTAGTAGTATTGATTAGTAGTATTGATTAGTAGTATTGATTGGTAGGTGATTTACGCCGCTTTCAACAATTGTTCAGTTATATCACGGAGTTTTCAGTACTACTGGTCCGTTTATCCTGACACCAGTCAGTTAATTGTTATGCTAACCCTGCAACCATAAGCGCAAAGGAAGGTAGCCATTACTACCATTTGCTACCATTTTAAATGTTTTTAGGTATGACCCGGCCGGGGATCGAACCCACAACATCTCGCATCAGTTCTTCACACGATCTTATCCTAAAGGCAATCGTTTACCTTCTAACAACATAAACAAATAGTTTTGTAGTTCCATATGTAAACCATACTGTACGTTCTAACGAACCTGCTGTCAATTGTGGCTGACTGACATGTAGGACAACAGCAGCTCCAAACCAGGGACGTCAAAAGACGCATTTTTGCCTGACTCGCACACATTTATGTGTTATCTCTGCACTTCGTATTATAATTTATTCTTTGTCACGTGTTATATCGGTGTATGGTATTATCTCATAATGTACGGCAACACGCAACCTTAACCCTTTCTCACATACAACCATTCTGCAGGACACAACTCTGAAGACATTCAGTCAAACATAATGATTTCCTCTATAAATGATTAGATAATTTGAATTAAGTTGAAAACATTGTTGCAAAAGGAGAAATTACTCATTATGAGCAATTACTCCTTTTGTCACTATGTTTCCAAATGGCGTCTGCTGCAGGGGCGTCATAAAACGTCTGTGTGTGGGGGAAAGGGTTAACCAGTTTGGCAAAATTTCTGGTTTATTTGCAAACAACTCAAGTAAATGATGTGAAAATCAACACATATGATGAGGAGTTTTCTACAGATTCTTTTTTCGCGAACAGCACAGGCTTTTTTTTTTCTGTTCTGTAAGGTTTTAACCCTTTCCCTCATACGACATTTCTGCAGCAGACGACTTTGAACGTATTTTGTCAACAAATAGAAAATCTCCATAATTGAATGGATACACTATGACAAAAAGTGGAAAACATTGTGACAAAAGAAGAAATTGCACGTTTTGTGCAATTTCTTCTTTTGTCACTATGTTTTCAAAAAGCTGTCTGCTGCAGAGGCGTCAGAAAGCGTCTAAATCAGGGAAAGAGTTATCTTACAGCCCAAGACTGAATTAATTATTCCGCCATTTGAACGAGAATGCCTCTGTGCACTTACTCAATGGTGAGTATTGGATCATTTTTCGTGCATGACCGTCATATTTTTTAACTCGCTTCGCCATAATAAAATTGCCAACTATTTGGTAACATTAATTGTTCGTTCTCTGTTATGCGAGAACATAATGAGACGTAAAAAGAACATTTGTCCAAAGTCAGAATTATAACTTCGGTCTCCATTGCGCTTAACTCTTACCTTGTTTGTGGTGTAAACAGTTCTTAAATTCTATTTTGTGTTGAAAATGAAGTAATATCTAAACATGTAAATGTTTCCTTGAAAGCAAAGTATTGAAATGGCAACCGTTAGGTATAGCATTCCTTTAAAAACGGTGCTTTTCCTTTCAGCAGATGTGCACAAGCTATGTTTTGTGAAGGAAAGGGTTAAACAATAGAATAACCAGTTCTCATATTTCGGTTAATTACGAAACTACTGCTATGACTTTGCAAAGCTATATTCTGGCGCCCGGGTGATCAAGTCTAATCACCTGAAAGATTGAACTATCAAAATGCAAGCGTTTTTATCTCGCCTATCATCTTTACAGCCGACATGCCGTGATATTTTAGTCAGCTGGAATTTCAGTAGTAGATCTGGAAAACTTATAAACAAATGAATGGAGTGACCGGGTCAGTCCGGGGGAAAATAATGACTCAAGGGTCATGACCTTAAACTTTGGGGTTACGTGCAGCGGTGGCAGACGAGTTTAAAATAAACCATATTGCACTCTCGAGGACCCATGCTGTCAATTTGTGCTGCATGTTTTTGTATATGAATAGCTTTTTACTCCGTACCAAAAGCCACCATTAGCGGTATGGGTAAAACGGATATTGACACGTTAATAGGAATGCGGAATTTTAAATTGCAAGAAGCGGGGGTTGTTTTCAGTCTCTGTTGATCGTCACGAGATCGTACATTCATCGTCTCAGTGTGATAACAGGGATTTTGTTTAGCCCTTTCCCTCATACAACAAATCTACAGCAGACGACTTTGAACGTGTTTTGTCAAAACATAGAAAATTTCCATAATTGAATGGATAGCCTATGACAAAAAGTGGAAAAAACATTGTGGCAAAAGGAGAAATTGCACGTTTTGTGCAATTTCTTCTTTTGTCACTATGTTTTCAAAAAGCCGTCTGCTGCAGAGGGGAAAGCGTCTATATGAGGGAAAGGCTTAAGCCTTTCCCACATACAACACATCTACAGCAGACAACCATAAACTAATCTAGACAAACTTTTCGGAAAGTTCTGTTAAGGATTATTGAATAGAGTTGAAAGCATTGTAACGGAAGTGGAATTTGTGTTCATAACCTATTTCTCCTTTAGCCACAATGTTTTCAAATGTTGTCGGCCGCAAATGCAGCTTTAATGGTTTTTTCGAACAACGTATACAAATACATCAGAAGAAATTAGACTGGTATCAGTCCATGAAGTAAGCATTTACTTCACACCCTTTCCCACATAAAACAAATCTGCAGAAGACGACCAAAGATGGGCAAAAATGTGATATATCTCTTTATAAGAAATGCTGATTATTGAAAAAGTTAAAAACATTGTGGCAAAAGTGGAATTTTTCTCGTTATGAGCAATTTCTCCTTTTTCCACAATGTTTTCAAAAGTCGTTTGCTGGAAAGGCGTCAGAAGGTGTCTATATGTTGGAAATGGTTAACATCAGATACACGTGTGTATTGTTTCTTGCGACTTTCATGTGCAATAGAGGACAAAGTAGACCAAGATCCGTTTGACCATTTGAGCAGTCAAATCGTGATATAGATTGTTCGCTTCTCGTCTTTCAATTATGGCGCATCTAAACAGTTGGTAGAAATGAGACATTGCCCTTTTGTTCACTATATGTTTTCAACTCTTGTTTACAATTATCTCACTTTCATTGACATGTATAGATATGTTCAAAGTCGTCTGCTGCATATGTGTCGTCTGTTGGAAAGGGTTATAGACATTTTAGTAAATTTAATTTTGAATCATTTATATACGTTTTGACATGACAATTATTAGGTTCTCAACAGCGTGGTATATATTAACGAACAACATCGTATGTAATAAGTTTGTTTTGCTTATATCTAACCTTGAAACTAGTAAGAATAGTTTTCTCCTAGGCACCCCGTACTGCTGGGTAAGCTGGGCTTTCTCCTAGCCCCCCCCCCCCCCCCCCCACCCCACGTACTGCTGGGTAAGCTGGGCTTTCTCCTAGCCCCCCCCCCCCCCCACCCCACGTACTGCTGGGTAAGCATTACGACTGACTGGCTGGTGGCAGGATAAATGGACCCGTAGTACTGGTAACTTACATACGAAGCGCCGTTACATTACTAACAAAATGTCGACAGCGGTGTAAAACACAATACAAAAAAAGCCCGAACAAATATTTGTTATACCTCGTTTTCAAAACTAGATGGTTTATAACGGCGTTTGCTAATTTAATGAATCGCACGTCGTAGAGGCTCAAAATGAAATGAGCCCATCTGCCATAATAGTACCTCTGCTACGCAAGCGGGAAGAATGAGACCAACTATTAACTCTTTCCCTCATATAGACGCATTCTGACGCCTCTGCAGATCATTGAGGCAGCGAGGATTCACCAATCTGGCACTTTATTATCTTTCTAACATTTTCTTAATTTTTGTTTTGACACTTTAGATTATTTCTTTCGACCTTATGTCAAAAACCTCGACCTTTAATTGAGAGTTTGCATTTCTAATGAAGACAAATATAGACAAAGTACAAAAAACAACGTCTTTTAAAGTTACAACTTGACATTCGTTGAATAAAATTATTTTATTACATTTCTTAACAAAAATAAACTAATTTTCTTTCTAAATTGAATTCGCGTGAAAATAATTGTTCAATTATATTTTAATTTGTTAATGAACATAACTGTATATTAACCAGAAACAACCAATTATGTTATTTTCCTAAACAAGCATATACTTAACAAGAAGAAAGCTTTATGACCTATGTAAATTGTTGGTATGGTAAATGTTAATTCTTTCCGACACACAAGAAATCGGCAGCAGATAACATTAAGGCAGAACTACGGAAAAACTCTACAAATAAAGAGTCCCTAAATTAAAGCAAGATGTACCAAAAGGATAAATTACACGTTTTCATCCATTTCTACTTTGGTCACACAGTTTTCAAAAGTCGTCTGCTGCAGATGCGTTTACTCGCGTCTGCATATTGGAAAAGGGGGTTTAAACTTTGCTGGAAGGATATTGTAACTCATAATGTTGACATATTTTTATAAACAAAATATGAAGAAAGCTGTTTTCGTGGAGTGTAACAAGCCCAAGGGTGGTGTGGGACGTGGGGGTCAAAGGACCATTATGCATGATGCTTGGACATTGCAGTATCGATTCGGCCAGTGTTTATATTTAGAGAAGCACGAGAGGCATCTTGTGGTCACTTATCAAAATAATCTATTTTCTTGAAACGCACACAAAAATCGATAAACAAACAGCCACTGGTTTTGAGTCATTTATACAATATAACATATCAACAGAATAATAGACTTTACATCTGCATGAATTGAAAATGATTTTGCCAAATATTTCGTATAAAAAAAAGAGAAATTAAACGTGAAGACGATTTATCCGTGTATAAATGACATTTGTTTTAAATTAATTGTCATCTGCTGCAATTGTGAAAATGTGTGTTCTAACCAAGATAAGGGTTCACGTGTGTCCCCATAGAAACGGAGTCTTGGACATGCAATCCTTCTGGTGCATAATAGAATGTCAGTCAGGCCTTTGCCTCATACAGACACGCTGTGACGCGTCGCCAGCAGACGGCTTTGTGAAACACTGTGACAAAAAAGAGAAATTGCTCATAATGATTAAATTATCTCCTATTGCCACAATGTTCCAAACCAACTGCTATTATTAAACATTCATATACAGTGAGTTTTCATAGTGTTGCCAAAATATTTTCAAAGTCGTTTGCTGCAGATTGGTTGTGTATGGTATAGGGTCAGACACAACCATCGTAATCAATGGTTTAACCCTTCCCTCATATAGACGCTTTCTGACGCCTCTGCAGCAGACGGCTTTTTGAAAACATAGTGACAAAAGAAGAAATTGCACAAAACGTGCAATTTCTCCTTTTGCCACAATATTTTCCACTTTAAGTCATAGGTTATCCATTCAAATATGGAGATTTCCTATGTTTTGACAAAATGCGTTCAAAGTCGTCTGCTGCATAATTGTCGTATGGGGGAAAGGGTTTAAACCTAAAAGTGCTCTGATACTAGACATTTAAATAGACTATATTGCCATTCAGTGCATTCCCATTACACCCTTTCCCACATACAACACGTATGCGGCAGACGACGTTGAAAACAACTAGGAACATATATGGAAATGCATCTGCAGTAGATACGTCAAAAGGCGTCTGTCAGTGGGAAATAAATCTGTAGCAGACGACTTTGAAATTATTATCAAGTCCAAAATATAAAAAATCTCTTTCAATGATAGTATGATTATTGAATAACGTTGAAATCATTGTGGCGAATTGAGAAATTGCCTATTATGAGCAATTTTCCCGTTTGCTACAATGAATTCAAAAGTCGTCTGCAGCGGAGGTGTCAAAAAGCGTCTATTTGTGGGAAAGGTTAAAGTATAAGAAAGATATCCGTAAACAACAATTATAACGACCAATGATAATCCAAAGTCTATTTGTTCATAGAAGGACATGAAGTGAGAGGTTTATCAAAATGTTATTTGTATACCGATATATCTGTCAGCCGGAATAGCTCAGTTGGGAGAGCGTTAGACTGAAGATCTAAAGGTCCCTGGTTCGATCCCGGGTTCCGGCGTCAGAGTCGGTTTCTGGCGGCTGACCCAATATTTTTTTGTTTTTAGTTGTGTGTGACTTCACATTTAAGTATATCTCAATTTTCTTAAATAAGCAAGCTGACAAAGTAGTTATTTCTTTCGCGTGTAAAAAATTGAAAACCTACAAGACAAGTATTATATTATTTAACCCATCCTCACAAACAGACGCATTTTGACGCCTCTGCAGCAAACGACTTTTGAATGTTTTGCCTGACCTATCTTGAATTTAATTATTTTTTACACTTATCATATGATTGTTTGGTCTTAGGTCATATAGAAATTAAGGATTAACATGAATTGAGCAAACGCTATTTGTTAACCGAAAAGCTCAGTTGGGAGAGCGTTAGACTGAAGATCCAAATGTCCCTGGTTCGATCCCGGGTTCCGGCGTCACAATCAGTTTCTGGTGGCTGACCATATAGTTTTGTTGTTAATTTGTAAAACTTCGTATTTTTAAAAGTGTATGCTTAGGAATAAGAGCGAGATCAAGCATCAACACACGAGATTAAGAAATAATTGTATCGTATGCCATTTATTATGAGAAACATCTCATCCAGCTATAATGCTTTCAAAAGTCGTCTGCTACAGAGTCAGTACGACGCGTCTCTATAATGGGGAAGGGCTACGTTTACATAGAGCAAAGATTCATTAATTGGTCAAACTGTATCATTAAGATATGCAGGTTTCTACTGCAAACAAGAAAGAATGAAACATGGGAAGATTAATAGACACGCGCAAGAGAGTTATGTTATTTCAGTGATGATGCCATATAACTATAGAAACTGATTTAAGTCTTAATGATGCTCTGAATTTGGGCTTCCTAAAACACTTATGACACCAGCTTTCACATGTTAACAAACAAATATAATGTTCACCAAAGCAGGTGGTTTTGAAAGAGCTTCGTGGGATTGACACAATCGTAAGCTTAATTTATTTGAAAGTCGATCTAGCCACACATTAAATTTCTATCACAAAAACCCTAAAATTCGAGATAGAAACCACAAGTAAATATTAAAGACAAAACCACAACCTTCTGTTTACCCCCCGTTTTGACTACGTACAAAGGATGTGACTTAACTTGTCATGCCCGAAATATTATAAGTTAATGTGTTCGTTTAACCTTTAACCATTTTCCTCAAATAGACGCTTTCTGACGCCTCTGCAGCAGACGGCTTTTTGAAAACATAGTGACAAAAGAAGAAATTGTACAAAACGTGCAATTTCTCCTCAAAGTTTGCCACAAAGTTTTCCACTTTTTGTCATAGGTTATCCATTCAATTATGGAGATTTCCTATGTTTTGACAAAATACGTTCAAAGTCGTCTGCTGCATAATTGTCGTATGGGGGAAAGGGTTAACATGATGCAGACATTGTTTATCCCCTTTCCAACACATCTGCAGCAGACTTTGAAAATATCAAGGCAAAAGGAGAAACTGTTCTCAGTTAAAAACGTCCGTTGAAAATAATGTAAGAATATTGGGAGAATGATCGGATATTATTTTGCTTTCTATGTTCTTTAAATCTTTCCAACATACAACACATATGCAGCAGACGATATCAAAATATATAAATGGAACTATTGAAGAGAATAGAGTTATACATTTGTAGCAAATTGAGAATAGCTTATGATGAGGAATTTCTCCGTTTGTCACAATGTTTTCAAAAGACGTCTGCTGCAGATGCTTCAATCTGTGTATGCATGCGGTAAAGTGACAACTGTTTATCCGGTATTATATTTTAGTGGTCTTCTTTGAACAAACATATACTTTAACATATAGTACAATTGAAATATAATTCTGATACGAAATCGAAAACATTGTTGGTAAAGATGAAATTGCACCTTTTGAACATTTTTCTGACCCATAACTGTTCCAAAAAGTATCGTGGAAAAAAGGTTTTGCATTTTGAAAAGTCTAAGGATATCATAACGATTGAAATAAGGGAAACAAGCTGTTTAATCCTGAACACAAATCGTCAAGTTAATGGTACAAGTTGGCATTTCTGACCAATAGTGTTTCAGATCAGCCTGTACGTCTTCTCCTTCTTATTTTATTCTACATAAATTGAAGAATGAAACTTCTAACAACCTGATGCAAGTGTAAATCTGGATATTCACAGTTCACAAAAGCCAACTTAAACACTTTACACGGCGCGCTCACTTAACCCTTTCCCATGTAAAGACGCTTTCTGACGCCTCTGCAGCAGACGACTTTTGAAATCATTGTGGCAAAAGGCGAAATTGCTCATAATGATCACTTTCTCTTTTTGACACAATAATTTCAACTCTATTTAATAATCATACGTTCTGTTATAGAGATTTTGTAGATTTTGACCTTGAACATTTCAAAGTCGTCTGCTGCAGGTTTGGTGTATGTGGGAAAGGGATAACTTCATAATTGTATTATCAATTCTGAAAGTACAAACCTGTGATTTATAGGGGTATATTTAGATTTACTTATCAAATGACAGGGGCGTAGCTCCCTTTAGGCACTGTAGGCACGTGCCTACACATTTTTTTAGCTGCGGCGATAGACATCTGCGTAATGTATCGACCAGATCAGCCTGCGCTGTCCGCGCAGACTGATCCGGCCGACACATTCCGTCTTAGGGGGATAGATGTATAGAGTTGTTACTCCTGACACAGAAAATCCACAGGAGGCGAAAAGTGTATATCAGGGTAGGCCTGTGTGGCATGCTTAGGCTGATCCGGGTCGATACTTTAGGCAGAGTCCACAATGTTCAATTTTCTCACGAGATGGCCTACACATTGATTATTACAAAGCTACGCCCCTGAACGAGAACATCCAAAATTCATGTTGAAGTTAACTTTACCATATGATTGTTTGGCCTTATGTCATGAAGAGGTTTAAGATTATAACATAAATTTTGAGATTGATTATATCAAACATTATTTGATAACGTTTGTAAAATGTCAGCCGGAATAGCTCAGTTGGGAGAGCGTTAGACTGAAGATCTAAAGGTCCCTGGTTCGATCCCGGGTTCCGGCGTCAGAGTCGGTTTCTGGCGGCTGACCAAATACTTTTTTTCAATTTATAAATTGCAGGCCTAAGAGGGAAATATATAGCCTGCAAATCGTATTTAAGTATAAGGTTCATATATAAATAGTTTGTATTTAACCTTTTTTTCTGATGTAGATGACATTTTATGTCATTGTAGCAAATTATTTCGTAAAACATTAAAGAAACAGCGAAACAGTTCAAACTTTGCATAACAAAATTACAATAACTTTTAAATTGTTCATCAGTACTTTGCTTCCACTTTTTCTTAAATATACAAAACATCTTTTCCTCTAATGTTTTCAAAGCAGACGACTCACTGAATATCCGATGAGGTAAACAGTTATGTTTCCTTTTCCAATCAGTATGCTATTTCACGGGCATGTTCTAAAACCTGGCCTGGCCTGTCCCGGCCTGGCCTGGCCCGACTGTCCTGCTGACTCAGCATTTTGTGTCGGGCCAGGCCGGGCCAGGCCAGATTTTATACATATTGAGAGTACAAGCTCTAAATATACTGGAACACAATGATAGAAATTTATTTAGAAATTAAACTGCATGTTTAATATCATGATTTTTTTCTGAGTTTTAATTAGATAAAAAATTGTAGTTTAATTGAATAATAATCGAATAAATTTATATTTAAGTGCACATATCTGGGTTTAAAGAAATATGTAGACCAAGATCAAATTACGTGGAGACAAAAGCTGATCTGGAGTTGTACTGCTCGCAGAGTCCTTAAGGTCGGTGTTCGCTCTAGGTGGTCAAAAAGGTATTGACTGAGAATTAATAAATGTATAACGAAATATGTAGACCAAGATCAAATTACGCGGAGACAAAAGCTGATCTGTACGTACGCCTTAATGCAAAACAATAAAACATCTCTATTAAAATATGTATAATTACTAAACAAAGTTAAAATAGGTATAATTACTAATCAAAGTTGAAAACATTGTGGCAAAAGGAGAAACTGCTTGTTTTTAGCAATTTCTCCTTATGCCACAATGTTTTAAAACGTCGTCTGCTGCAGAGGCCTCAGAAAGGGTCTATATCTAAGGCTTGGCGTGAAACAGTTGTAACTAAAAACCTATTTTGAAGACCCTGGTTTAGGGGCAATTTTGACCCCTTTGTAAACAATGCAAATTTAGGTGCCATTGCTCATGGGAAAGGGTTTACCTCACTACTGTCCAGGTTTGATGAACATTGATGATAATTATTTAAAACCATCTATGATCGTGTTAACAACCTCAAATATGGTTATGTTTGGGCATAATACCGCTCTGGCTGGTTTTCTAATAAGATCATCTCGCATACATATAGCTGATAACATATTTTGTTTACAAAAGTGTCCTCTGAATTTTATGATGATATAATTGAAATAGTATTTTCAATATACATTACTCTCGACCGATACAGATAAGGGAGTTCAATACAACAACTTATTCATCTAAGTAATGATCATGAAGTTCAATTACATAATGAATTAATTTACTTATACAAAAGTCATGTTTTCAATTGAACTATGCATGTAGTTTTGAACTACTTTATGTTCAACTAAATGAACCGTAAGATGGAATTTCTACATCTAAAAAAAGACAAAACACAAAAATCATCACAAATAAAAGATATATTATATACTATGTATGTTTTACTTGAGTCTGAACACATTGATTATAAGAATCAATTTGTAAACCCAGATCTGTGCACTTAAATATAAATTTATCCGATTATTATTCAATTGAGTTACAGTTTGTTTATCTAAATTTAAACTCAGAAAAAAAAATCATTATATAAAACATGCAGTTTAATTTCTAAATAAAGGTCTATCATTATGTTCTAGTATATTCGGAGCTTGTACTCTCAATATGTATAAAATCTGGCCTGGACCGGCCTGGCCCGACACAAATGCTGAGTCAGTAGGCCAGGCCAGGCCAGGCCAAGCCGGGCCAGGCCAGGCCAGGTTTTAGAACATGCCTATTTCACGCAATAAACGAAGATGTAATAAACACCATAATATCCCACACGCATAACATAAAACCAAGCACCGCTATGTTATTATAGCACTAATGGCTTCATAATGCCCATTAACCCTTACTCTGGATTATACGATATTTGACAAAATTGTAGGGGGACGATATTTGGAATCATTGTGAACAAATTAGAAAATGCTCAAAATGAGAAATATCTCCTTTTCTCCAAAATGTTATCAACTCGGTAACATAAATATTATATCAGTACTACACATATAACATGTTTATTTTTAACCCTTTCCCACATAGAACAAATCTGCAGCAGAAAATCTCTTTAAATGAAGGTATAAATACTGAGAAAAAGGTGAAAACATTGTGACAAAAGGAGAAATTGCTCGTTTTGAGCAATTTCTACTTTTGTCACAATGTTTTCAAAAGTCGTCTGCTGCAGATGCCCCTGAAAGCGTCTGTATGTGGGAAAGGGTTAAAGCAGACGATCCTAGAAATGGCACATCTTGTAAAAGGTCAACCCATAATCCTCTTGTTTAATGTTGCCTAATCTTCAGATTTTTTTTAATATAGCCTTTCGTTTCAATCGATAGAGGATAGGTAGAGGATTATCTGAGTCTACAGAGATTCGCAAACACGTTTTAAAACAATGTGAAATAAATAGCGCATAGATCTATGTGGTCCATTTTGGAATGGATACAAATGAAATTTAACCGGAATTAAAAGATTAATTACTATAATAATTATATTGGTATAAGTTCATTATATTGACATGACCATAAAAATGCAATGAAAATATTAATCAATGTTGATTTATGAAATTCAGTTTGTATTATTTTATGGATGACAGCGACTTGGGCTGTAGGGTAATTTATCCATTCCACTTAGAGTTGCTTCCCGTAATTTATGAACCACGTGTTTCACAGCAAAACGGGAAAAAGAGGAAACGAATGTAGATTAATCGTTTTATTTACTTAAATAAATACAGTTTGACTGTTTATGTATCTTAACTCTTCATTTAAGTCTTTGATAACTTTTTTATACGTTTTATGGGGTTTTCCCAATTAAATTTAAAAAAAAAAAGTCAGTTATCCCACATCCCATCAGGCATCTTAAACAAAATACAAAATTTCATTTAGATCAAATGTATACTTGTACATACTTTATAGCAAAGCGCAGAATCAGGTAAAAAAGTGTCAGAGTCGTCGAAAGTCACCCTTGGCTCACGGACATAATAAATTACGTCTATAACTGTAAATCAATAAAGTTGTTATCCAACAAGATAATTTAAATTGAACTTGAAATTATTTGATAGTGACTTAAATTTACCCTTTAATGTTTATTTTCGGAGTTAAGTGTTAAGTGAATTCAGACCTTTAACAAAATGTTATTTGTAAACCTATCTCTTTGTCAGCCGGAATAGCTCAGTTGGGAGAGCGTTAGACTGAAGATCTAAAGGTCCCTGGTTCGATCCCGGGTTCCGGCGTCAGAGTCGGTTTCTGGCGGCTGATCAAATATTTTTTTACGATGTTTCTTAAACTTTGGAATTGAACTATTACATTTTCAATGGGAAATGAAAGTAAAAAAACACATTTTAATATTTATTATGAAACTTTCAGTATGTAATAATCATTCTGCTGTTCGAGCTCGACTGAGAAGCATTACTAGAAGTCTATTTTTCTCGTTTTTACTCTTTCCCAAAAACAACAAATCTCTAGCAGACGACTTTGTTAACAATATGCAAAAAGATAGAACATTTATATAAATTAAAATGCATGTATTAAATTGAGTTGAAATAATCTGTGTGGCAAAAGAAGAATTTGCTCGTTGTATGATTTTCTGGTTTTGTCGCCATATTTTCAATAGACGGATAGATCGAATTTCTTCTGTCGATGGATCAAAACTTGTCTGTAAGTGGGAAAGGTTAAACGTGCTAAGGAGGCGTTAGAAATCGACTGTATGAAGGAAATGGTTAAAAGAGATGCACTCCATGTCATACACGAAAACAGATGAGATACAAATAATTTACCCTTTCCCTCATACGACAATTCTGCAGCAGACGACTTTGAACACATTTTGTTTCAAAATAGAAAATATCTAAAATTGAATGAAAACATTGTGACAAAAGGAGAAATAGCTCACTATGATTAATTTCCGCCTTCGTCACTATGTTTTCGCCTGCTGCAGAATACGAATTCATTTAATTGATATCGTTATCAAAATATTACTTATATTCGCTTACTTATGTCAGCCGGAATAGCTCAGTTGGGAGAGCGTTAGACTGAAGATCTAAAGGTCCCTGGTTCGATCCCGGGTTCCGGCGTCAGAGTCGGTTTCTGGCGGCTGACCAAATATTTTTTGTTAATTTGTATTACTTTTCGTTTGAATAAGAGTATAATTTTACCTGCCATAATTTAAATATGGCTCACAATTTTACCATTTTCCCGCTCTATGTGACTTACCCACGTTTCCTTTCTGCAGCAGACGACTTTGAAAACATTAAGGTAAAACTATAGAAAGTCTCTTAAAATAAAAGCACTTGTATAGTTTATAGTGTGCATTATGATATCGAATAAACTATGTTTAACCTTAAATGAGAGTAAGAGCAATGGACAGAGTTGAAACCATTGTCACGGGAGTGATTGCTCATTTTGAACAATTATAATTTCCTCCAGAAATCATGTCCATATTTTAGGCAAGGTGGTTTCAAAGCCGTCTGCTGCAGATTTGCAGGACGTGGAACAAAGTTAACCTTTATTCCGTTATATATATACATGTGTATATAAATCTATATATTTAGGCTACAAACCGACTAAATGTTATCCCTCAATAAGTCGTCAGCTGCAGATTTGGCGTTTGAGGGAAAGGTTTAAGGGTTAAGAATTGCAAATGAAAGGGAAGGATCCATCAAAAGCACCCTTCAACGTGACTGTTTCCACATTCACACCTCTCTGTCCATCTTTCATCCTTGCTCACCGAACAATAACATTTTTATGTCTCACGTTACAGGTCCTTGCAGTTTATTTGAACGTTTAAAAAAACATCTCTTGCACCGGAAGACACGTGAAAGGTGGGACGGAACACCCCTGAGAAGGAGGACTCGCAATGTGATAAGTGAAAATTAAGCGGTGGTAAAAAGGTATTGGAAGACACTTTGGCGTGTGCCCGGAGATTCACTTCATTTCGATAACCCTTTCTCACTAACAGATGCTTTTTGACGCCTCTGCAGCGGACGACTTTTGAAAACATTGCGACAAAAGGAGAAATTGCTCATAATGAGCAATTTCACCTTTTGCCTCAATGTTTAGAAATAAATCAAATGCTTAAACTTTCATTTCTAGAGGTTTATCAAATGTTAACCAGATGTTTTCGAAGTGGACATCTGTGCACGTTTGTCAGTATGAGGGAAAGGGATAAAGACATGATAAAAGTTTAGATGTGACACGTGCACATTTTTGAAAAGCAGAAATTTTAATGACTGACAGCAGAAAAATAATGATTAATCGAAATACGATCCGTCACTTAAACTTAAGCAGGCATGGTACTTCCTTTGTATCTTATCGTTCTGGTAGTTGTATTTACAATCGCATATTTAGACGAAAATGGTTATTGTATATATATATATATATATATATATATATATCATAAGCGAATAGTGAATACTCAGATCACACATAAGAACGAGATGATCCAAATCTTCACACAAAATAACACCTCCTAACATTGATTTGTATCATGGGTTTGCTCAAACGATTGACAGGAAAGGCTAATAATTATTCATAGCTCCCAATATATACTGTTTACGTTAATTGTGCTTAATTTCTTTTCCAAGTAATCTGCTGTCGATTTGTTGCGAGTTAAAATGTACTCCGTAATGTAGGAGTATGGTCACTATAATATAGAGCCCTTGCACGATGCCAACAATTAGTTATTTATTTTATTTTACATCGATTGCGAAACAAGCTTTTAGCTTATATTAATCGCGCTCGATGTCTGCTGCCTGAAGACTGTACAAGTACTCGCGCCGTTTGTGTGGAAAAATGCCAAAGTCAGAAACCGCTCATCACGGTAGTCGAACCCGGTCAATGTAATATAAGCGGCGCGTGCATGATGCCAACACTTAGATGTGCAGCAATACCTCAATGCCGTCTGACAGTGACAACTATATGGTTTGATTCAGCTGCCCGAATTATAATTTCACGATAGTTAATTTTCAATTGACCATATTTGGACGTTGTCAAATAAGTTCTTTTATAAGCCAAGCCTTTGTTTGTTTTTACAAAAGGAGTGGGTTTCAACTGCTGAGTTGATTTGATTTGTCACGGTTGAAATTTAAAAAAAATGAAATAAGAGGAAATTGCTTCAAACGGCTTTCTCATAATCTTAAGACTTGGTATTTCACTTTTGAGACAATGACGCCTTTGTGCAAACAATGGGGGAAAAACCCGGCTCAGATATCGAAATAAACCTAATAACAGATCATGTATATTGTTATAATGTAAAAAGAATAAACATCCATACATTTAAGACCAGGAAGAAACTGTATACAAAATACTACAACAGCGCTGAAACATCACTTTAAAACCCTTTTCCACATATAGAAGCATTTTGACGCATCTGCAGCAGACGACTTTTGAAAACATCGAGACAAAAGGAGAAATTGCTCAAAACGAGCAATTTCTCCTTTTGTCACAATGTTTTCAATTTTTTTTCAGTAATTATACCTACAATTATAGAGATTTTCCATGTACTTAAAGTCGTCTGCTGCATATATGTCGTATCTGGGAAAGCGTTAAAGAACAATACATCAAAATAGAGGACCACGAGCTCGTGTATCGCTCATCTGAGAATGAGCTCTTTAAAACAAGATCAATGTTTGCAGCACATTAACTTATTCTGACCAATGCAATTTATAATTTTTCCATTTAGGTTGCAAGAATAGTTGCAACTGCCAGAATTGTGCTCCAGTACAGCCATCATATGCGTGCAGTGCAGACTCATTTCAAACAGGGCGGATGCGCAGGTTACACTTGATCTACACTGGTCGCTCAACCAATGGCACGATCAGTTTTGACCCTAAGATAAGAACGACCACATCATTATATGCTATAGTAGATCTGTATGTTGTATAATACCAATCTACTGTTTGGTGATTGTAACATTTAAAGAGTAATTGATAAACATACTCGGTGAAAAGGGCGGAAATTACAAGTATTTGTCATAAGGATATTCAATCTATTTAACATTGCCTGACATTATGTGTATCGACTCTTCTAAATTGGGAGATAAACATACAGAAAAGAATGAAAGAACAGTTTATAGAGAGGAGTAAAAGCATTCATTGAAAAAAAATGCTGATTTTGAGTTCCGAAATAATGATGATGGGAGAGGTCCACCGGCGGCGACAATTGTCTCCAATGTAAGTCAGTGTACAAATGATATTTAAACTGAAACATTTACTAGTACTTCAAAATATTGAAAAGTTCAAGCACTTCAATTAATCGGGTTATGAAATCCTATAAGTGATAATGAAATTTGTGTCGCGGCACTGGAAACCCTGTCTCGAGAAACATGGTCTCATTGATTCACGGACAAGTAGAACAGTTCTAAAAGTTTAAATTCTTGTGGCTGGGGTTTCTCGTATATGTTTGTTCTTTCGCTCTGTAGATAAAGTCTCATCAATCTCCGCTCACTCAAACTTCTCCCCCTCCACGAAAAAAATATCCATTTAAAAACTGGAGATTTACCGTCAATGTAAAGAAAAACACAAAACGCATTTGCAGCAGACCGTTGGACACCTTTCTGAATTGGCCAATTGTTCGACCAACGGAAAAACACATTATCCATCATTATCCAGGTATTTTGATGTATCTGCAGCAGACTTTTGAAACAAATATTGCAAAAGGTGACATTGCTAAAATGAGCAATTTCTCATTTGGCGTGTCCACAGTGTTTTCAACTGTATTCAATAATTATAATATTATCAACAAGATACGTTTCATAGTTGTCTGCTCTAAATGTGTTGTCTGGTGGAAAGAGTTGATAAAATCAATCAGTTTACGGTGATTACCAACGATCCAAATACAAACACTACTGACTACTTGGATGACGTCGCCAATTAGCTGGGCGGTCCGATGTGAACTACCCAGAAATGTAAACAATTTCACACACTTTGTCGAGCAATGGCCGACCGAAAACCCCGTTACGCCTTTCTAATCATTTGAACAAAACGTAACGTGACACCGGGTAAATAGAAACTCTGTTGCTGGTCGAATTGGACAATCGAACAATGGTTTACACTTTCCCACATACAAAACAGCAGGAGACGACATCGAAAACATCCAGGCAAAAGTATAATAAGTCTCTCTAAATGAATGTACATGTATAATAGAGTTGAAAACAACCTTGTGGCAAATGGAGAAATTGCTCATCGTGAGCAATTTCTCCTTTTTATCCACAATGTTTTCAAAAGTTGACTTCCTGCAGATGCGTCAAAATGCAACACAAGTTGGGAAAGGGTTAACCCGTATCCGGCTGAATTAAATTATTGAAATGTATTGATCATCATTTGCAAAGTATTTAACATCGTATTGTATTGTGATAAACGTGCTGCAAAATATGAGGCTAATTTCACACTAAACCCATGTGCAAGTTGATATTCGTCTACAACACTTTCTGAAATATTACTTAACGTCGTATCTGAACCTGCACTGATAGCGAAAACAGTCGTAAAACTTTTAACAAGATATTTCTGACTCTTGAAACAAGCATTAAATATTCGAAAAATCAGATGTCAAACACCACGAGTCACACATGCACTAAGGCTTGTTTTCCTGTAGCTGGCCTAACTTAGTCTATGAACACTCTATTGGGAGGGGTCATTAGTTCCTGACCAGGTTCTTAGTTTAATCATGTTTACCCATTTTACCGTTCAGTGTGTGTAACCTTTTTTTCCATTCATCCTATTATGATGATCTCTTCGGTGACTCAGGTCAAAAACAATGGTAAATAATAAACCTCGCAATGGGAAAAGGGGGTCTTGCTGTATCGCCCCGTCTTTCATAATAACGTGTTAAAAGGTGACAGACAATACAAGGAATGATCAACCTAACATTCATGGGGTGTATTTCTTACGTATACTGTTAAACTGTTTCGCGAAAACCCACTACTATTACTAATCTATTTGACTTTTGCAACCCACTAATATTACTAATCTATTTTACTTTTGCAACCCACTAATATTACTAATCTATTTGACTTTTGCAACCCACTAATATTACTAATCTATTTTACTTTTGCAACGTACGTGTAACCTCTCGAAACGATACTCCTCCCCTGTCCAGCGAAAACCTATTCAGAACTTAACTTTTATATTCTCCCTATGCTACCGCAAAGTAAACGGATAAATTGAAAATATTGACAAAAGAAAGGTAAAAAAAAATATATATAGAAAATATTTGAAAACATTGTGGGGAAATAGAGAACTGGCTTCGATGAATCAAACTGCGTGCCTATCAGTAGAAAATGTAAACCTCTGAAGAGATATCCCTCTGAAGAGATATCCCTCTGAAGAGAAACACCTCTCTTGAGCGGCTGTATTTTCTTTGCCGCATTTTGACGAATACATTTATAGAGGTTTTCCATAATTGTGGCTAAATGACCTTAGCTGTCGATGCGCCATAAAACAATATACATTCATTCATTCATTCCATAATTGTGGCTAGATGTGTTACAAGTCGTTTGCTGCATATCTGTTGTATGTTTAAAAACGGTTAAGCATATTCAGTTTTAAATCAAGAATCGTTCGTGCAGCAGTTCCTTAACTGGTGTTCGTATCATTAAATGAGCCAGTACATGAGAAAAGGTATAAGTTGGCATTTTATATCATCCTGTCCAATTGCTCAATCTGATCAGAATCTACACACGCTGACGGAAACCTCATAAGAAGCTCGTGTATTTAATACATGTATGCGAATTGTGTAGATCTCGATGCAATGTCTGATCTGGATCTATTATGTTCACAATAAAACCAACGTGTGTACCTTTTCCAACGCACGGGCTCAACTACAAGAAATGATCATCAATAGCTAAGAATGACGCAAAGGTGCTATTTCTGTCTCATCTTAACCCTTTCCCTATTACGACAATTCTGCAGCAGACGACTTTGAACATATTTTGTCAAAAAATGGAATATCTCTATAATTGAATGGATAACCTATGACTAAAAGTTGAAAACATTGTGGCAAAAGGAGAAATTGCACGTTTTGTGCAATTTCTACATTTGTCACTATGTTTTCAAAAAGCCGTCTGCTGCAGAGGCGTCAGAAAGCGTCTATATGAGGGAAAGGGTTAAAGTTAAACATCTATAATTATAATGTATACTGTTTCAGTTGAACTACCACTATACTTCAACCTTCGTGCACTTGATAAAACAACAGAGTGAACTCTTCCTCCTACACACAATATATCTGTAGCAGACGACTCTGAGTCTCCATGTGTTCGCCTTAACCCTTTCCCACATACAACAAATCCGCAGTGGACGACTTTGAAAACATTTACTCAATATCTGGAAAATCTCTAGAAATGAAGGTATATTTACTGAAAAAAAGTTGTAAAGAGAAATTGATTATTTTGAGCAATTTATCCTTCTGTCATAATGTTTTCAAAATTCGTCTGCTGTAGAGGCATCAGAAAGGTTCTATATAAGGGAAAGGGTTAATGTTTTCAGAGTCATCTTCAACTACTTTTAGTTTAGTTTAAACTCTTTTGTTTTACATTGATTGCGAAACAAGCTTTCAGCCTATATTAATCACGCTCGAAGTCTGCTTCCTGGTAACTGAACCAGTACTCGCCAGTGTTGGGTAAAGGGTTAAAGCAACACGTTTCTAGAGCTACAGATATAGTCTACAGATCTTTTACTTACAATATCGCTGTTAAAGTCCAACCAAACCCTATGATGTTGGTACTCAAAAGAATCGTCTTAGTGAGACGATTCTTTTGAGTACCAACAACATAGGGTCAGAGGGTTGAAATGGGATTTTAGAACATGAAAAGCGGCCCTTGTCTAGAGATCTGCGTTTACACGGCGGGGTCTCCCGGAAACTCAGAAGTATTGTTTTCCTAATCTGTTCTATGAACTGACGTGTGACACGGCCATGAACCGAGCATAGAAAAGACGTTTCACTGGTCAAGATGCCAATATCAGCTTGACGTTACTACAGCAGACGATATCAGAGCTCTCCCTTTAGCCCTTTCCCACCTGCAGACGCATTTTGATGCAACAGCAGCAGACAACTTTTGAAAACATTGTGGCCAAAGGTGAAATTGCTCACGATGAGCAAATTCTCCCTAGGTCACAATGTTTTCAACTTTATTTAACAATTAAGCTATCTTTTATGGAGAATTTTCAGGTTTTATGTCACTACTTTTTAAAAGACGTCTGCTGCAGATTTTTCAAATGTGAGAAAGGGTTAATAGGATTTGTTGTTCTCATCTGTTTGCATGACATGCAGTGCGTTTCTTGTAACATATACAGTGTGCTCGGTTTTTTATCAGAAAAAAAAGTTAAGCTGCACTTTCCCTGATGCACACCTGTATTTTGACGCATCATCAGCAAAAGAAGACATTGTTCATAATGAGCAATTTCTACTTTTTATTTACAGATTTCATATGTGTTTACCTTATCGTTTTATTAAATGAAGTCTTCATGGACATGTATTGCGAATAGAACAGATTGTAGAATTCGTCAACGGATACCAATATCAGCTTGACTATACTACAGCAGTCGAGATGGGTCCTTGCGTAATATAGGAATATTTTCTCACCTGTTTTCTTGTATGACATGCAGTGTGTTTCTTATAGAATATACTGTGTACGCGCCACCGTATAGGAACAAAATGTTACAATGACCTTTTCCTGATGCAGAGGGACGTTGACGCATCTTCAGCAGGGGATGTTTGAATTCGGCGTAGCAAAAGGAGAAATTGCTCATACTGATCGATTTCTCCTTTTGCCGCAAGAGTATCAACCCTTTTCGATACTGGTACTCACATTTATAAATACATTTCATACGTTAACCTTATCTGTTTTATTAATCGACATCTGGCCATGGAGTGAGAATAGAAACGACGTTACACTGGTCAATACATGAGCTGTTCCACGAGAAAACCAATATTGTGAACTCTACGTGAGGTATCGACCCGGATCAGCCTAGGCATGCCGCGCAGCTTACCCGGACAGACACTTTTCGCCTCCTGTGGAATTTCTGTTTCATGACTCGTTACTCTATACCACTAGCCCGCTGAGACGAAATGTGTCGGCCCGAATTAGCCCGCGCAGGCTGATCTGGGTCGATACATTAAGCAGAGTCCATAATGTTGGTTTTCCCGTGGAACGGCTTATATCAGTCTGACTTTACTATAGCAGACAAGATGGGTCCTTGCTTAATTATTTGTATCTCATCTGTTTTCGTGTATGACATGGAGTGCATCTCTTTTAACCATTTCCTTCATACAGTCGCTTCCTAACGCCTCTGCAGCAAGTGACTTGTGAACACATTGTTGAAAATGGAGAAATTGCTCGTATTGAGAAAGGGTTAACAAATATGTAGAGTGCGTGCGAAAACACGGTTACAATAATGCAGACGCATGTTAAGGCATACGCAAAAGACGACTTTTGAAAAGAAGAAAAAGAAAAATGAGAAATTAAGTATAATGAGAACTTCTGGATGATAATACCAATCACAGAGATTTCGCAAGTTCTTTCAAGATCGTACATTGTATATTCAGGTAGTATAGCGGTCAGCATCTGGTCATTCTCTGGTCAGCCTTTGTTTTCTGAAAGCTTCATTTTCGCACGTGACTTATAAACAACCTTAATTCTTTGTTTATATCCGCAAATATCTTCCAACCAGGCATCTAAAAAGGGTTTATAATATCCTGTTATCCCTTAAATGAAACATGTAACCGATTCTAACTTTTAGTTATATACCATGTTGTTGCTATGTAACCTGGTTTATGTCTGTCTGTCTATACACAGAAATGGAACTATATGAACTTACAGCAAAGTGAACATCAAACATTATTTTTAGATTTCCCTTGGATCATGTGGATGCTTTTAGGTAGGTCACCATAACAACTCTTCATAAACCCAAATCATCACTTTTATTATATACATACAACCCCCCCCCCCCCCCCCCCCCCCACCCTCCCCTCTCTCCCTTCACCTCTCCTTTCTCTCTATCTCTTTCTCTCTCTTCTTTCTCTTTTTCTCTTCTCTCTGTCTCTGTCTCTCTCTCCTTCCCCCCTTTCGTTCTCTCTCTCTCTCTATCTCTCTCTCTCTCTATCTCTCTCTCCCTCCCCCTCCCCCTCTCTCTCTATATATATCTCTCCCCCCTCCCCCCCCCACTCTCTCTCTCTCTCTCTCTCTCTCTCTCTCTCTCTCTCTCTCTCTCTCTCTCTCTCTCTCTCTCTCTCTCTCCTCTCTCTCTCTCTCTCTCTCTCTCTCTCTCTCTCTCTCTCTCTCTCTCTCTCTCTCTCTCTCTCTCTCTCTCTCTCTCTCTCTCTCTCTCTCTCTCTCTCTCTCTCTCTCTCTCTCTCTCTCTCTCTCTCGCTCTCTCTCTATCTCTCTCTCTCTCGCTCTCTCTCTCTCTCTCAATCTATATCTGTTTTTCTTTTTCTTTCTCTTTCTATTATCTTTCTAAGACTTCGAAGTTGTTGATAGACAAGGAACCAAAGAACTAATGATATATTATAATATATATGTATAAATAGCAATGTCAGTCTAAACTTATAGATCTGTATCACACGTTTCAATAAAATAAATGTCAGACTTCTTTGAATAATTTAGAATTTTGTTGACAAGAAACTATCTGAAATAAGTGAAGCATGTGTATTGTAAGAAAAGTCAATCCGTACCATATGTGAACTTGGTGAATGTGGTAAGAATTTCTGTCATAAAAACATTCTGAACTGGTCAGGGTCAATAGACCCGTTTACAATCAAGGTTATATATTTGATATTGATAGGGGTGTTGTTTAATCTACAAGTTTAGAGGCTTTAAACAAAGAAAGCTGACCTGTTTGACCTCCACCATTACTCTTACGTTGTAATTAAAATATTACGTTCACTCTTCACCCTACCGGTTAATAGAACATAAACTATTCTCCCCGCTCAACAGCACATACAAAATTATCATCAAACGTTCGTAATTATTCTGTAAATACTTTACCAAATGCACCATACTACCATGACAGGTAGTTGCGCAGATATATAAAACTATATCGTTTCAACTCAAGTTATAACATTATTTACGGTGGTCCGTTAATATTTTTAAAGTCTGGTTTCAATAAGACAAGCGTTTAAACAATTTAAGAGACTCTTTTGATGGCAAAGTACCTAAGTTTTATAACTCAGAACGTAAAGTGCTCTCTTCAACTTGTTAGCAAATGTTTGTATAATGGCAACATGACCATATTTTATTGCAATACACGACGTAAGGTCAGTTTTAACCATTCTTTGACCACATGCTTGACCTTTTACGGACAGATAAGTCTGGCCACTTGTAGATTACGAAGACAATATTACATATTTCTGCAAATCTATAAACATGAATCAATCAAATCTATAAACGTGAACCAATCAAATATATAAACGTGAACCAATCATTTCTATGAAATCCACTTTGGTGCATCTACAGTAGACCTTTTTTGGAAAACTTTGTGGAAATATTGAAAAAGTTCTCCTTTTGCCACAATTTTTCCAACTCTATTTAGTCATTTTTACTGCATGACTAATGAGGGCTCCAAAGTTTTCTCCAGCTATTAAGTTGTACCTTTATGTGGGAAAGGGTTTATATTCTAATGGTTGGTATCAAGTCATTGTGTTGGCGTTCACACACATTTAAACAAGTTTTACTTTTTTCTCACATTGTTTCCAAAATGTATTCTGCTGCATTGACAACCTGTGTATTCTTGCAGAAGAAAGTTCGGTTTTAACCGTTACCTTTATTATTAAAACCAAAATTGAATGCTCCCAGTCTACCGTTTCTGTATTTTAAAGTAATTGGCTTTCAAAAAGCTGAGCACTCGCAAATGCATTGAAGCCCAGTCAGATATGCACTATATTTCCCATTAGGTTTTCTCAGACATGCATACTATTATACATGAATATAATTGGAATTCTAGACAATTCAGTTTGACGATTCAACAAATCAAGTATTCCACCATTGTTATAAATATGGCTTCTTACAAATTGATGAGTACAGAAGCTTCCATTTGTTGGCAATGTTTAAATGGCATTCCTCTTAAGAAACCCCAAATATCGTGTAGCGTGAGTCCAGGTTCTTGTCATCAAGACACAACTATTAAATAAGAAAGCATGACATGCGGACAAAACGAATTATCAGGACTTTTGAGATCAGTGAATATCCAGACCAGGGGCGTAGCTTGGCAATAATCAATGTTTAGGCCATCTCGTGAGAAAATCAACATTGCGCAAAGTATCTACCCGGATCAGCCTAAGCATGCCACCCAGGCGTACCCGGATATACACTTTTCGCCTCCTGTGGATTATCTGTTACAGGAATCACTACTCTATCTATCCCCCCTTAGACGGAATGTGTCAGCCGGATCAGTCTGCGCGGACAGCACAGGATGATCTGGTCGATACATTACGCAGATATGTATCGCTGCAGCTGCATTTTGGGGCATTTATAGAAAAAATGTGTAAGCACGTGCCTATAGTGCCTAAAGGGAGCTACGACCCTGAAGACAAGACCAGGATTCGCTCAGGATATTTAGTGTAGTTATTATTTTACATCGATTGCGAAACAAGGTTTAAGCTTATATGTTTATAATCACGCTCGTTTTCTGCTTCTTGGAGACATAACCAGTACTCGCGCCGTTTGCGTGGAACAATCCAAAGGGCAGAACACAGGATCTTCCGTGGTCGTTATCTAACTGTACAAGTTTCCCGGAAGCTCCAAGAGAGCTGCTGTGATAACATATCAACTCTACAAGAATGCAACTTGTTAATTTAGTTAAAACTTATTCATTTTACATCGATTGCTAAACAAGCTTAAAGTTTATATTCATCACGCTCGATGTCTGCTTCCAAGAGACTAAACCAGTACTCGCGCCGTTTGTGTGAAAACACCCCAAAGACAGAGACCCGCTCAATACGGGATTCGAAACCGGTACCTTTGGTACGAGATGTCTACGCTCTACCACTTCACCACTGTCTTCCATAAGTTTAAATTTTCTAACTTGTAAGAAATTGCCATTAGCCATATTTCATAAAAACAGCCGACGACATTTTAAAAAGGTGTCGCAAAAGAAGAAATTGCTCATAATGTGCACATTTTTCTTTTCCAAAACATTTATCAACCATGGTCACTATTTAAACTTTTATTTATCGAGATTTTCTATATTGCCTACATGCTTTTTAAAGTCTTCCGTTGCAATTTTGTTTTATTGATTCAAAACTCTCCGAAGGTCGGTTTTTGTCTGGCCTGACTCAACGGCGTAACATTGTATATTAACCCTTTCCCACATGTATGCACATTTTGACGCATCTGCAGCAGACGACTTTTGTAATCATTGTAACAAAAGGAGAAATTTTAGAGTTTTCGACTTTTTTTAGTAATTATACCTACAATAATAGAGATTTCGATATTTTTAGTAGATATTTTTAAAGTCGTCTGCTGCAGTTTTACTGTATGTGGAAAAGGGTTAAACAGAGTGGGTGACATAGCTCTTACCTGAGGAGGACGCTGATATAATCACGGTCTAAGTCCAAACATACCGAACAGAAACATATCATTGAATAACCCGGTGTTATCACTGACCACATAACACTGCTATACAAGGTTTATGTAATGTTTACTCAATACTTGTCAAATTTCGGACCACGGCAAGAACAAAAATCGGGATTCATGATTTGTTATTTGGTAGGTGTGATATTGAAGACCAATGCGCGGGCCTGTGCATGCGCAGAGTCCCATCAGATCATTCAATTTCAGCAAACAAATAATATGTGCCAATATCAAGCTTCCTATGAAGGCAGCGGTTATAACTTTAGCCCTTACTAATCAGATTAGTACATACACGATGGTTATGCCATCGTTCCCTTTCACATTGACGGGGAGTTTCGAACGCAAATAAATTGACAGGTTAAGAGTTCATACTATGCCCGGCCCTTGATGGAAAAATCCTTATGCAATACAAATACATCGTTGATAATCGTACATAGTTCGAGATAAGGTACATATTTCTGTAATCGTAACTCTTCGCTCTCCATACTAAGACGATGCCGTGGTCCCCTTCGAACCCCACAATTGGAACAAGGCTAGAAACTAAAGACTCGTACATGTATGTACTATAGCGGTTCTAAATCGAAGACTCGTAAATGTATTAACCATGCCGGCTCTAGCTTGCAACAACATTTTGCAGTACCAATACAACTTGGGTAGCCTCGTTAAGAATAAATGTCTTATATCTTCATTCTTATATTGATTTAACATGCGACATATGACACGCGTCTAGCGATTTGGTGTCTTTATGCATCTGCGTACAGTGAAGATTCCGTGGAGCCTGTGCATCCGCGAAGTTTTAGCATAATCCCTACTTTCCGCTTAAATGTTAAACATATCTATATGCAAGGAGACGTGCCTACACATTTTTTCTCAAAATGCCCCAAAATGCAGCTGCTGCGATAGACATCTGCGTAATGTATCGACCAGATCAGCCTGCGCTGTCCGCGCAGACTGATCCGGCCGACACATTCCGTCTTAGGGGGATAGATGTATAAAGTAGTTATTCCTGAAACAGAAAATCCACAGGAGGCGAAAAGTGTATATCCGGGTAGGCCTGTGTGGCATGCTTAGGCTGATCCGGGTCGATACTTTACGCAGAGTCAACAATGTTGATTTTCTCACGAGACGACCTACACATTGAGTATTGCAAAGCCCCTGTATGCTTCTTTTGACACAATGCTAGCACTGTAGCCACACATGTTTAACGGTAATGTAACGTGATATGATGTCAAACCGGAAAATCAATTAAACGCAGCCCATACTTATCTTGTAAAGTATATCTTTGTTGTTGGGCAGAAACATCGCAGATCTATTTTGTGACCGTATATATGTTTGTGTATGTTTTATTCAGAATACATTCACAACGTTGTCTGGTCACAATTAGGAGACGGACATTGTGGGTTAACAAGGGTCGTGACCCGATAGGGCCAAACACCCAAGCCCTTTACTCAATATAACTAAGGAAATAAACTCTCATAACTTATACTAAAACCTCCATTTGTTTATAAAGAAAATATCATCAAGTACTTAGCTGGTCATATAACAGGTATGAGGAACGGAATAGTTTAAACAAATGTTCGTGTCATCTGATCTCAATCTACGTTTTTCGCAAAAGACACGCACAAGCAAGTTCAATTGGAAGTAAGAGTCCAACAATTTCAAACCCTCACCTCAGAGAATGTATGACACCTTAAGTCGTTTATTAGCCAATAATGTATTTGACCACCGCGGCATGCAGAAATAAATGTCTATAGATATGTATGAACGAGATTATTCAGATCAGCCCATGCACATGTACAGACTGGTTCCTGTGTAGGTCATATCAACAACCATAACCATATGTTATCCTAACATTCAGTTGAGCGGCTTTGCATAGTCAGTAGAATACACAGACTTAATTTGGTGTTTGATGTACTGAACAGAAGACGGATTTGTTCATCCCGCGGCTCATTTAAATGTGGGTGAATCTTGGGAGAGGATTTCTAAAGGTATTACAGTTATAATAGACAGGATAGTTCAATAAAAGGTAATCAAACGCCAGGTTTTTGAATAGGAGGCAATCTAACCGAAGTTCATCACTTAGGACTGAGAGAGGACAGCGCACGGTTAATGTCAAATAAAGTTGCATTGTATTCAATAGGTCGCATGCCGTTAAGTCGATGGTTCGAGACAAACATGTCACGACAAAAATGTATAGATATAAATTTTATATTGGTCGCTGTCGTTCATTCGATTGTTTGAGACAATGTCAAACAGTATTATTATCGTAGTATGCATAAAGTCTATTGAACTTAGAAAAGAAACTTCAAAATAAATATACATGTAAATATTCTTCTAAGTTTTTCCTATTTTTATTCTTTTCATTGTGTATGTTATTTTCTGCTTTTCCGTTGTTGTTGTTGTTGATGTTGTTGTTGTTGTTGTTGTTGTTGTTGTTGTTGTTGTTGTTGTTGTTGTTGTTGTTGTTGTTGTTGTTGTTGATGTTGTTGATATTGTTGTGATTGTGGATGTGGTTGTGGTTGTGGATGTGGATGTAAATTTGTAATGACGATGATCACTTGTTGTTCAAGTCTAATTATAAACGAATTTAATTTAATTTAATTGAAATTATAGCGTACATGTATTTTAATCATTTGAGCGAGTCCTTGGAAAACACTTCGGGTTAACATTTGTGAACAATTTAGATCCAGATCAGTATGATATATATTGAAATATACATATTGTTCACTTATACATACTTAATCTTGTCAGAACATTCTGCCAGCTTGTGTGGATAAGACTGAAAAGATCATTATGGTTTTATGCTTGATTGATTGAATGGTTCAACTTTCAGTTATTACTCGACGGCCAGTCCACCTAACGAGTGACTTTCGCACTACCGTCCTCCACGTAACATTCTCCACCGGAAATGTGATCTAAATCCAAACTGTTCAAAGATGTCAACTTGTAGCGGTAAAAAGGTTCACTACATATTGTAAAATAATTCGATGCAATCTTTAAAACTTACTGCAGTTAATGTGCTTTTAAACATTAATTGATGTCTTTAACCCTTTCTCACATACAAAAAATATGTAGCAGAAGACTTTGAAAGGGTCTTAGCGAAAACACAGAAAATCTCTTTTATGAAGATAGAATTACCGAAACAAAATGAAAACATTGTGGCAAAAGGAGAAATTGCTCGTTTTGAGCAATTTCTCCTTTTGCCACAATGTTTTCAAATGTCGTCCGCTGCAGATGCGTCAGAAAGCGTCTATATGTGGGAAATGATTAAATATTGACCAGTAGCATAAACAATGGTGAATAAACAAAGGGTCACACTCAATATATTTAATCAAACAAACTGGTCTCTCACGGGTATTATACTATAACACCACATCAAAGCAAAGGGGCCAAAAAAACATATGCTGTTGATATTTTGTATATCTTCGCCTTCAAAGCTGTACAAAGCCTTTACCACTGTGCAGCCATAATTGTAAACTGGTAGGTTTGAGTAGAATTTGTGGTTTCAGCTTTTCAAGAAAATTCGGTGACCATGGCAACGGTTAATGATAATAATGATGGTCATTTTGATAATGTGCATTTGAATTTACACATATAAAAGGCGCCTGACCAAGCATGTATGATAACTTAATATGATGAGTCTCGTGAATACGGAATTAGCCTTGTGAATACAAATAACGACGCTTACTTTCAACCCGTATAATGGCTGCTGGCTGCATATTTGTAAAACCACCTTCACCTTTTACCTTGTATGATGTTTGAAGAGTCATCTGCTCAGAGAACATCTGGAGGAATTGTGATGGTTAAAAGTGACGACATAGATTATATATAATTTAAGTGTAGACTCATTTTGACCAACTGTGTTTGCCGGAGTTGTCAAAAGTCGCTTATACATGTAGACATAATATATATAATCTGTATGAATATTAAAATAAACATAAAAGCATGGACCTCGAATAATTCTGGTACATTTTCTATTGACTTGACCAAGGTAATAATGTTAATGTAAAACTCTTCACCACATACAGACGCATCTGCAGCAGACGACATCTGAAAATATTGGGGCAAAAGAAGCATTTTCTCATAATGAGCAATTTCTCCTGTTGCCACACTGTTTTTCAAACAGTCTATCCAATAAATACGCTTTCATTTAAAGAGATTTTTCATATTTCGATCTAGACGTTTTCAAAGTCGTCTGCTGCAGAGTTTTTGATATGTGGAAAAGGGTTAAAACATATATTAACATTCCCTAACCATATTACAAATGATACATGTATACATGTTTAATGACTTCTACCTGCTTCACTTGTGAGTCATCTTCTATACAGGGTTTTCGTATCTCCTTCGTTATGACTGGGAACCGCCTTGGTGGTGTAGTGGTAGAGCTGGTGCGGGATGTCGCGGGTTCGATCCCCCCGGCTGGTTCATCATACCAAATACTTTAAAAATTGAAGTAATGGCTGCTGCCCTCTTTGGCGCTCAGGATTGTGCGGTTAGAATTACGACGGTCTGGTTGGTGTCAGGATAAATGAACCAGATGTACTGGCAACTTACCTAGGTATGCCGTGATATAACTTAGAAATTGTTGAAAGTGGCGTAAAACACCAAACAATCAATCAATCGTTATGACTGGCATTTGATAAACAGGGGATTGTTATTGACTTCGGTGTAAGATCGAGCTAGACGTTTTTTACAAAGTGAATACAGAAATGTATATTTACATAACTGGCTATGCCACGATTGAAAAGTACCTCTTTTAGTGTTTATTGTATATTTCGGTGTAAGATAAAGATACATTTTCACTGAGTGAACAGTAAAAGAGATATTTTCACGATTGGCTATACCACAACTGAAAAATATGATAAATTTCTCTTTTTGCCACAATGCTTTCAAAACTCGTCTGATGCTGAGGCGTCAACAAGAAAATTCAACATGACTGTGCAGACTGTTTTGGGGCTTCCTTGTTCGCAAATGTAGTTAAACCCTTTCACTGCCGAATTCTACAACGTCGACTCTTCCATGTTGAAAATTGGACCACTTCATTTTTCGGCCAACAGAAAATATAGTAAAATTCAATATCCTAGTGGCAAACAATGCATATTTTTGGAGAGACAGCTCGTTATGAGCTGTTTCCCTCGAATCTGCATAGCTTTCAAAAACCGTTAATTGCCTTTGGTAGCGAAAGAGTTAAGGTGTTGTGTGTTTGGCATACCTTTTTGTCAATGTTGTTTAAGTTCTCGTACAAGAGAAAGTTGATGCAAGGCATCAATGTCGCCGGAAAAGACTGCATTGATTTATTTATGTATTCTTGACTTTCCTTAGTCTATTCAAACATTAGGAACGTTGAAATGAAAACATTTGCTTATAAAGTTTATATTCATATCTATACATTAGGGTATCTATAACAAATTAACGAAATGTGTACACATTTATCTGGCTTTAATTTAATTTTGCTGTTGTTACTTATTTAAATAATAGTATTCATTCATATAATTTCAATGTTTGTCAATCTTATTCGAATCACAAGGTAAATATCCTGGTATTGCTTTAAAGGGAGGTAATTTGAAGAAAACAAAAGTCTTCAAAAGGAGAAATATATCAGCAATACCGTCTACAGTTTAAATTGTTCTATTGTTTGTGGATTTAAAAATGTTCTTTTTTTCTTATTTCTACATGTACAACGAAATATTGCGGCTTCTCTTTGACGCTTTGCGTCAAACATTCGTCTTGTACTTGTCTAAAATAAAATAATATCACTCGCTTTTTCATATCGAAATGCGCATGCGCGAAAATCGATGTTAAAGGTCACGAAACTACACAACAGAATAGGGATTATATTTAGCTTAGAAACAGTTCCTACTTTAGATATTCATGGATTAACATTATTAAATGAATTCTACACAAATCAAGACATCTCTTTGAACATGAAAACAACATTTAGTAAGTTAAAATTGCTATTAAAAGGAGAATCCGAAATTGACCTCAATGATGACACATAAGAGTCTGCATTAGGGGGTGTTGGTTCACGTCTTGAAGGGACCACTTTTGTCTTCGTAAATAAGACAAAAAACTTAAATGCGAGTGAAATAAAAAAAACTGCAAACATTAAAAAATCGGAATATTTATTTCATTTTAGATGTGTCATTTATTAGTGTTCGTAAACAACCACAATTGTAATATGTTCAAATCATCTAGATTTGTTTCTTTCTAATAATAAGCCGCCCTCCCATGTGATTTCCGAAAAGCTATTAAAAATAGAAGTCGCGGGCTTCTGCCCGGCGACTAATAACGGGAGAAGGGGTGAATATTCAAGCAGTATTTGTGCAGAGTTCATTACATGGCCTGGGAAATGAAGGGTCAATAGAACATTGCGTCCATTTGGGGTCATGAAGACATAAAGAACGGACACAAGACATGGTGACAAGATTGACCGTTGTCCATAATGCACTGGGTGGACATAATTGACCGGTACAACACTGACCATTCTCCACGGACGATGGTAATTTGGATAGAAAAATGAAGCCATCACAAATAACGGACCCTGAATAATGACGGGCGTATCTCGGCCCTTTTTTTAAGAGGGTTTCGGAGGGTTTATAAAGGTTAAAATGAACCTGGTCAATGAAATGAATTGTTTCCTTTTTTCAACATGCAGTCTAGCGAGACAAATTATAACTTTTCCCACAAATCGAATGAAAGACCAGCTCACTTCTCATTACAAAGACCACTGAAAAAATGTGTTTAAGATCTAATATTTACAAAATTAAAAGGCCGAGACAGACATTGGGCCGTTTCAATATAAACAGTTTGCACCTCTACAGTAGACGACTTTTGAAAACAATGTGGAATCATTAACTCTTTCCCTCATATAGACGCTTTCTGACGCCTCTGCAGCAGACGGCTTTTTGAAAACATAGTGACAAAAGAAGAAATTGCACAAAACGTGCAATTTCTCCTTTTGCCACAATGTTTTCCACTTTTAGTCATAGGTTATCCATTCAATTATAGAGATTTTCTATGTTTTGACAAAATATGTTCAAAGTCGTCTGCTGCAGAATTGTCGTATGAGGGAAAGGGTTAAGAACTCATCGAGATGAGCACTACCACTAGTTCTGATTTCACCATTCCTCACAGATTGTTAGGGCAGACGATTCTTATAAAACAGTATTGTTAAACGGTTTCGAAAAGACATAGACATTTAATAATTGGTTATACAAATCTAAGTTTAAGTGTAAGCCAACTATGGGGTATTTGCATTCGGCGTAGATCAAGATTAGAGTGTACCGAAACTGATTCGAATATCTAATACATACACATGACGTGAATATCTAATACATACACATGACGTGAATATATAATACATACACATGACGTGAATATCTAATACATACACATGACGTGAATATCTAATACATACACATGACGTGAATATCTAATACATACACATGACGTGAATATATAATACATACACATGACGTGAAAATATAATACATACACATGACGTGAATATATAATACATACACATGACGTGAATATCTAATACATACACATGACGTGAATATCTAATACATACACATGACGTGAATATCTAATACATACACATGACGTGAATATCTAATACATACACATGACGTGAATATCTAATACATACACATGACGTGAATATCTAATACATACACATGACGTGAATATCTAATACATACACATGACGTGAATATATAATACATACACATGACGTGAATATATAATATAATTTACAAGAAATGTTTTTTAAAAAGACAGGCATTTAAAATAAAATAAAACATAGGCTGACGCAGGAAATTGTCGTATGAATAATAAACGGAAAAAATGTCTGTTCCCCCATCAATAAAACACACCTTAGTACTGTCATTTTAATTGCGGTTTTCCAATAAAGGAATTTACTAAAATGCACACACACATACATATATATAGCATTTAGATGAGGTGAAAAGTTTACCGAGGAAGGTGTCTG
This sequence comes from Serripes groenlandicus, assembly GCA_031761405.1. Lineage (NCBI taxonomy): Eukaryota > Metazoa > Mollusca > Bivalvia > Cardiida > Cardiidae > Serripes > Serripes groenlandicus. Next base: position 48,262,792 of record JASEVX010000001.1, on the reverse strand, counting down.
AGCCGCGTCTCGCGATGTGGGGGTCTTGATGCATCCGGGTACGGTGAAGATCATGACGAGCCTGCGTATGCACAGTCTCACCAGAGTCTTCACCGTCCACGTTAATGTTATATACAGACCTCAGTGTTTCTTTAACCCTTTCTCACATACAAGCAATCTGCAGCAGACGACTTTCAAAACATGATCTGTCAATTGTAGTAAATATCTTAAAATGAAAGTATATTTATTGAGTAAAGTTAATAACATTGTAGCAAAAGGAGAAATTAGCAATTTCTCTTTTTGTCCCTATGTTTTCAAAAATCAAATGCTGCAGATGCCCCAAAAAGCGCCTGCAAGTGGGGAAAGGGTCAACAAAAAAGCTTGAAGTGAAGCCACACTATTTGGACGCCAATGTACATGTACATGACCCAGTTACGGCGAGTCAATAAGGCCTCCAAGTTGCTAGACGCATCATTTGAATTGGCCGAATAAATCATCAGTGAGATCAGATTTGAGAACATCATATCGTTTTATATTATCTTTTTTTATTTAACCATGTACCTGATATGAGTCGTCTGCTTTAACCCTTTCCAACAAACAACACATCTGCAGCAAACGACTTTTGAAAACACATTAATCAAAAATAACGGAATTTCTCTATAAATGAAAGAATTATTTTTGAATAATGTTGAAAACATTGTGACAAAAGAAGAACATTAATCATCATGAGCAATTTCTCTTTTTGTCACAATTTTTTCTGAAGTTGTCTGCTGCAGAGGCTTCATAAATCGTCTGTATGAGGGAAAGGATATGTTTGAATCGTCTGCTTTACAATAATCTGGATAAATACCTTATATCTGGAGAAAATCAAAAGTGTTGTTATCATATAGAGTTGTAAACATTGCACGATCTCATATTGAGTTGCAAACATTGCACGATCTCATATAGAGTTGTAAACATTGCACGATCTCATATACAATTGCAAACATTGCACGATCTCATATAAAGTTGTAAACATTGCACGATCTTATATACAATATCAAACAATGCACGATCTCATATAAAGTTGCAAACATTGCACGATCTCATATACAGTTGCAAACAATGCACGATCTCATATAAAGTTGCAAACATTGCACGATCTCATATACAGTTGCAAACATTGCACGATCTCATATAAAGTTGCAAACATTGCACGATCTCATATACAGTTGCAAACATTGCACGATTTCACTTTTCTTTTTAAATCTGGTTATTCATAACGAGTTGGAAGTATGTGAGAAAAGTTAAATACGGCTAGTCGGATCAGCGTGTGCACTGTTCGTGTCACACAGCCCTAGAAGTGAGTAGAAACACAGATCAGAATGTATGGTTGCGTGATTTATGTGTTACCCTTTCTCACAAACAAAACATCTGAAGCAGACAACTTTGAAAACATCAAGAAATGAAGAATGGAAATATCTAGAAATGAAAGTACAACCATCGAGTACGTTTTAAAACAATGTGGCGAAAGAAGAAAAATTGCTCATTATATCAAAGGTATATTAACCCTACCCCACATGCAGGCACGTTCTGAAGCATCTTATGCAGACAACATTTAAAAACAGTGCAGTCATAATGAGCAATTTCTCCTTTTGCCACAATGTTTTTAATTGCATAAATAAAATATACTTTTATTTATAGAGATCTCATTTATTTTTCCCCATATGTTTATGAAGTCGTCTGTTGTATATGTGTTGTATGTAAAGGAAAGGGTTAAGAAAATAATGTGATGTAACTTCTAGTTAAAGTACATCCCCACTCGTTAGTTTAGATACACGATGAGTGGTTTTATGGCAATTGACAATGGGCTTCAAATTACGTCGCTAGAGTGAACGGATAGTTATTAGACAAATTACACAATTTGGCAATTCTACAGACTTTTAAAATTACAACCATGAAATGATAAATTATCAAAATGAGAATAATCTCTGTTTGCTATATGCACTATATTCATATTCTCTGACTCAGTATATGTTACTTGATAAAGAAGTGTAAAAAAGCCGGTTATAAAGTGATGGGCCAACCCTGTTTACAAAAGCAGGGACTGTGATTAAAACTCAAAGTCAGATACTACTTATATGCTCTTGTGGCATTTTTGTCGTTTTGATGTGAGTAATGAATGCCTTTTTCGTCAGTTTCCGAAATGAGTCTATTTTACAATTTCTCTATTAAGTTATTTAACTGATCATTTGTAACAATGTGACATAACAATCATTTCCCATTTATGACCAGTTCAAAAAGTTCAAACAAAGTACATTAGATTATATAAATACCTTTACAGTAAACTAGTAACACATTTGCAATAGAACATTTTTTATTTTTTTAAGTAAAAATTATCAAAGATATTCATCAAAATACAAAAATTAAATAATAATAATTATACATACCCTATTATTTAGTTAGTAAGAACTGCTTCAACACTATGTCGCAGTCGTAATAATTCACTGTCCAATCAACAGTTGCAATGTCATTTACACAACACGTGGAATTAACATCATGTTAATTGCATAATATTCATAATAACTAGTCAGGTTAATAACTCGACATTGTCAACGAAATAAACATCAGAACCTGTAAGCTTCCCCCGTACAACTATTACATAGCGTTTGCAAGTTTCTTCCTGTATGAGCAAATTTCGTAAAAAGTATTGAATAAACTGTTTAACTATTTTAACAAAGCGAGTGTTGGTCAGCCTATTGTTAGATCAGTTGTGAGCTGCATATTGCTGCAGTTGACCGGTGCGTTATGAATTTTGCAGGATATTTGGGGTAATATTTCTCGCACAAAGAAAAAGTGCTGCGCTTTGATGGTCAGTCAAAAATAGCCCTCGCTACGTCATGAAGCGTGGTCAGACTCAGTGTCGAGGCGCCAGAGGGGAAATTATAAACATAATATGATATTATCATAATCGACATAAAATATACGCATTTGAGCTTCTTCATTGAACTAACACTATATCAAATATGAAGGTTTTATTCGCGTTTTTGAGAATCATTGTTTTCCTTGCTTTTGATCACTTATTTAACATTGCTTGCGATCTATGAATAAGTAAGTCCAGTTTACTTATGCTTAGAGTTAAATTTGTTGTTTGAAACTGTTCGCTTTCGTATATAATTATTTGCAAAGGATAGTTTTTTAACCCTTTCCCTCATTTTTGACAAAATATGTTCAAAGTCGTCTGCTGCAGAATTGTCGTATGAGGAAAAGGGTTAAATCTACCGATGATGTTCAATTGAAGGGAGAATGTTATCGTAATGTATCTTACACCCTTTCCCTCATACGACAATTCTGCAGCCGACGACTTTGAACATATTTTGTCAGAAAATAGAAAATCTCTATAATTGAATGGATAACCTATGACTAAAAGTGGAAAACATTGTGGCAAAAGGAGAAATTGCTCGTTTTGAGCAATTTCTTCTTTTGTCACTATGTTTTCAAAAGGCTGTCTGCTGCAGAAGCGTCAGAAAGCGTCTATATGAGGGAAATGGTTAATCCTTGTGCTGCTAAACTTTATGTAACTGCTATATTGAAAAGTAGTATATACCCAAGACAAATATATGAGTAATTAAAATCAAGGAGGCCGTAGTAAATGAATCCACGTTTTGAAAATGATAATACGGTGAAATAGTTCGAGAATAGTCTAAATAACTAGATATACCGACGCGCTATGTATTGATAAATGATTGGCACTCTGCGAAAACCAACCGTAAGGCATTTACGAGCAGTTTTTGATCCAGATTAGACAGGGAATCCGCACACATTGATCTGGCCCTGCACTGTTCACCAAATAGTACCAGAAATGTGTAGAGCAGTAGCTGTTTGAATCATTTAGCATTAAAGCGCAGACGTAATCACAATAATTACGAAATTGTTGGTTTTCGAAGGGCACAGCTCAAATACGGTGTACATAACATAGTGTGCATACGTCTCGGAAGCTGGAGACAAGGATTCGAGCCCATGTCGATTCATACCAAAGACTTAGCGTTCAGGGTTGCAGTGATGGCCCTATGACTGGCTAGTTGGTGACATATTCAAATACAGGTGTTATACCTTTGATACGTCGTTATCTATTCGAAATAGTGTTGAAGTAGTGTTAACACACCAATCAAATAATACATGTTTCCATAAGAGTTAATAAGAGAGTAAAAAACAGGTGTTATACCTTTGATACGCCGTGATCTATTGGAAATACTGATGAAAGTAGCTTTAACACACCAATCGAATAATACATGTTTCCTTATTAAGTATCAAACGTCTGCTTTTAAACGTGTAGTTTTTCCTCCCACTTATTTCGTCATAGATAATCAATCACCAGACTGTCAGCCGTAGAATGGTGAATATCTGCACAGGCAGCCGAATTTTCATTTGAGAAAAAAATGGGAAAAAACACACAATACCTCGTTTAGATACATCAAGTAGTCTCTTTATATTGTCCATGTGCTATAATAATGATGACCGTTATGATTTCGCACGAGAACATTTGTGGAATCACACCCAGGACCGTGTTGCTTTAAATAGCCTCTATATGGTTCATATAGCATAATAATAATGACAAATACCTTATATAGAGGCTATTTATAGTAACACGGTCCTGTGTGGGATTTCCCGAATATTCTCATACAATAACATTACGGTCATTATTATTATAGAATATGGACAATATAGAGAGACTATTTTAAGTCTCCTAAAGAGGTAGTGTGTGTTTTTTCCCAATTTTTTCTGAACATCGTTTACGAGAATTTGTACAGTCTGATTGGGTTTTTACCTTGATCTTCGTTTTGTATTTCTAACCGTCAAGTACTATATACGGACGAACTTGTTTTCAGCGATTTTTTTTCCATTTTTAGCAAGGGGTTCAAGACGATTGCTATAGGTAGCGAATTCCAAAGACACCAAATTAATTGAAGTATTACAAAATTAGCATTGCATGACTTCAATTTGTAGCTCCCAATAACTGAACACCATTTCGGATCGTTGTTTTGTTGTTTATATATGATGATGTCTTTTAATTTTTTTATTATTATTATTAGCTTTTAACAAGCCGTCTGCTTAGAAGGCTGTGAAGGCATTTATTCTGAATCGGATCGACCTTCTGTAGGCTCAATCTCAGATAAATGCATATTTTGACGTCTCTGCAATTGACTTTGCAGTTGACTTTTTTTGTGAAAATACTGTGTGAAAATGGCTCATAATACTTTCCTTTTCCACGCTGTTTCATTTTCTGTCCAGGTGTTTCCAAAGCATGCAACTCTAGAAGGTAAATGTTTAAGAGACGATATCATTTTATGAGGAGTAATTGCTAGTACAACCAATATCCACTTAATAGTGCTGCCTATTTATAAGCGGGGTGAAAGTAATGAAAGAACAACTGTAATTTCGTTAGACGATAATAAATGACTTCTTGGCGAATGTTCCCATATCTCCCCACGAGACGGCCGGTAGCAGCCGAAACACTCCGATTGCAGGGCACAGCGGGGTCAGACGCAGCTGCAATAACGATAGCGCACACGAAGTAAACTCAACTCTTTCCCACGTACAACTAAATCTTCAGCAGACGAATTTGAAATTATTTTTGCATAACAAAGAAGAACAATCTCTGTAAAATTGAATGCGAAATTGTTTAATAGAGTTGGAACCATAGTGGAAAAGGGAGAACTTGCTTATTTTGAGCAATTATTCCTCTTTTTAAAAGTCGTCTGCTGTATAGGCGTCAAAATGCGTCTCTATGAGGGAAAGGGTACATGCTACCCTTAGTGATTGGTAATGAGAGTGTCCAAATACAAAGAATTTGTTTTTAATACTTTTTCATAAGCAAACGCTTTTTGACACATCTGCAGCCGACTTTTGATTTAGTTGTTGCAAAAGGTGAACTTGCACATAATGAGAAACTTCACTTTAACCAGGACTGTTTCAACTTTGTTCAATTATTTTACTATCATTTAAAGAGAGAACTATCTTCGGCCGAATTGTTTTGAAATTCGTCGTCTGAAGTTCGATTGTGTTGAAGATAACGTCGAATAAGAGTATTGCACTAACTCGTACATGTATTGTATATGCATTGTGTAATAATCAATACGGTTTAAACTAAATCAGAAGGACATTATTTGTTTTCTGCAATTAATGACAAATTACTGTCAGAACCAACATTTTTCCTTGGGATATGTCAGGAAAACATTTATAAAAAAGAATTAGAAAGTGCAGAGAGCATTTATCTATCTTCATTGCTTTTCGTTGGGACAGAGCTTTAGTTATAAGTGGATAAAATGATAGTTCAATACAATATGGATGCCTATGGTCGATGTCATTTTTAATTTTCATTTCTGTTCCCCTCATTGAAGAACCGATTGATCGGTAATGTACACGTTCAGGCATATCGGTATTTAAATTCGATTACCATTTGGTTCAACTGTCAACAATCACTAGCGATTAATGAATTTAACCCCCCATTTCCCACATACAACAAATCTACAGCAGACGACTTTGAGTTTGAACACATCTAGGCAAATATATGAAAACATTCAATATATGAAAGTATAATTATTGAATACGGTTGAAAACATTGTGGCAGGAAAAGTGGTTCATTATGAGCAATTTCTCCTTTTGCTAAAATAATTTAAAAAGTCGTCTGTCGCAGATGCATCCATATATGTCTGCAAGTGGGAAAGGGTTAATCTATGTTGTAGCAAATATGAGGTCGGGAGTCATCAATACATGACTATAAGTACCATCTCTCGTTTTGGTATATTTTATCATCAGCTTTGCATTGGTCTCTTAATTTGATCGCTGCAATAAAACTCGTTTTTCGTTTAGAATATAATGGGGTTTGTGCCTATCCTTGTTAAGTACAAATCTGGACGATATAGCCGGGGTTTGCAATGAGGTGTGAAGAGAGAATGTTACCCCATTTGACCTTTTGCTGCAATGACCTCCCAATGACCGCACTGACGGTAAATAATGCACAAAAGTTAAACTGAAAAGTAATGACCTTAGAGCAACCGGTAAAAGCCCTTGCATGACTCGTATGGCATAAAGAGAATAGTGTTTTCTTTCTACCCTTCTCTCGTCTTACTTGTGGCTTCCGAATTTAACCGCGTCATCATGCGACTTTCTCCTTTCGTACGATTTCAGATTTACTGCGGGTTCGGAAATGTATTCACTTCATAATAGTTGTGTGTGTGGTCTTAATGCATATCGAGAATGTAAATTATCCCTATCCCACATAACAAAAAATTGCAGCAGGGACTTTAACCCTTTCCCTCATACGACAATTCTGCAGCAGACGACTTTGAACATATTTTGTCAAATAATGGAAAATCTCTATAATTGAATGGATAACCTATGACTAAAAGTGGAAAACATTGTGACAAAAGGAGAAATTGCACGTTTTGTGCAATTTCTTCTTTTGTTACTATGTTTTCAAAAAGCCGTCTGCTGCAGAGGCGTCAGAAGCGTCCATTTGAGGGAAAGGGTTAAAAACATCTTGGCAAAGAGATTGAAAATCTATATAAATAAGAGTTTACTTATTTAATTAATAAACGTTGTGGCAATAGAGGACACTGCTTATTTTGCTACAAGTGTTTCAAAAGGCGTCTGCTGTAGAGGCGTCAGAATGCGTCTGTATAAATATGTGGTTTACTTGTTTGTATGCTTACATTGCTAATGTGTATGCATGTGAGCAGTGGAGATATTCATTAAACTGTGCGACGTACAGTTCATGACATGTAGACGTTACTTACAAAAACACCATTTACGTATATTCAGAAATTGTATATTGTAGTGTTTGTAATATGCTGTAGACAATGCGAATTGACAAACCATTTCTAATTCAACAAATGGTAAACAACGTTTCAATAAGAATCACTCTTGAGATTCTTTGGAACTTTGTGCAAAACTTTTCACCAACGCAAACATCCACTTGAACATCTAAAAACTTGAACTAGGAGATGAAAGGACAGCGAGTACTTGAAAATTGACATGTGGACCGGTACACACATAAACAACCCTCTGGTATTGGGTACCACACAAGCAGGCCAGACTCAGTATTGCATGTTTAAGTCGTACACAGCAGACGACTTTTGAAAACATTGTGGCCAAAGGTGAAATTGCTCATGCTGCAAAATTGTTTTATGTGGGAAAGGGTTAACAAACAGTCTGCTGCAGATATTTTGAATGTTGGGAAAGGTTAAAGTAAAGAATCTGCATTTCATTTGTAATCATCAGAATTTCGAACAGAGATTCATATAATAGTTTATGAAAGCTGATTAAATGTTAAAAGGGGATAGTTTTGCCCTGACCAATTGGATTCAAAGAATGAACAAAAGTGCATGTCGATTTAATGCCTTAGCTCTGCTTTGCGTTCTCTTTTTATTACATTATTTCGTTTAATTTTTCTTTTTTTCAATTCAATGTGATTAAATTTCCTCAAATCAATTCTGATTTCAGATTTGAAAATTATATATAAATGTAGATTAGCACACATGGATGATTACTAGGATATTGATACAAAAGTAATAGTCAGCTTGTCGTCGTCTCATGGAAATGACAATGCATGTCAGGTATAATATCAGGAATCGTATGCTTCAGCAACATCGAAATAACAACAGAACTGTTGAGAAACGAAAATAGAATTTGACAAAGAAGACACTCGTTTTATGCACGTTCTCCTTTTTTTCACACTGATTTTTTATTATAAAAAAGCCAACTGTTGCCACCACGACCAACACAACCATATCATATATACGAGGTAAAGGGTTATGCGCTGGATGTGATACAGTCATGCAAGGTTCCCAAGGTCTGTAACCGCCAAACGCCCGACGGAAGACAAACAAGATGCACCGAAAACCAGTCAACCTATTCCATTCCAACGAACGTTAAAGTCATCATGTTACTTATTGTTTAGTAGCTAAAGAGGATTTTGACGCATCAGCAGTAGACGACTGTTGCCTATTCTGCAGCAGACGACTGTTGCCTATTCTGCAGTAGACGACTGTTGCCTATTCTGCAGCAGACGACTGTTGCCTATTCTGCAGTAGACGACTGTTGCCTATTCTGCAGTAGACGACTGTTGCCCATTCTGCAGTAGACGACTGTTGCCCATTCTGCAGTAGACGACTTCTGCCCATTCTGCAGTAGACGACTGTTGCCCATTCTGCAGTAGACGACTGTTGCCCATTCTGCAGTAGACGACTGTTGCCCATTATGCAGTAGACGACTGTTGACCATTCTGAAGTAGACGACTGTTGCCCATTCTGCAGTAGACGACTGTTGCCCATTCTGCAGCAGACGACTGCTGCCCATTCTGCAGTAGACGACTGTTGCCCATTCTGCAGTAGACGACTGTTGCCCATTCTGCAGTAGACGACTGTTGCCCATTCTGCAGTAGACGACTGTTGCCCATTATGCAGTAGACGACTGTTGCCCATTCTGCAGTAGACGACTGTTGACCATTCTGCAGTAGACGACTGTTGCCCATTCTGCAGTAGACGACTGTTGCCCATTCTGCAGCAGACGACTGCTGCCCATTCTGCAGTAGACGACTGTTGCCCATTCTGCAGTAGACGACTGTTGCCCATTCTGCAGTAGACGACTGTTGCCCATTCTGCAGTAGACGACTGTTGCCCATTCTGCAGTAGACGAACTTGGAAAACATTAAGACAAAATGAGAAAATTCTCATTGTGTCACAACATTTACAACCCTATTCGATAATTAAATTTACATGTATTGGGATTTTCCGTATACAGTCCAGCCTGTGTTTAAAGACCATCAACGGGAAAAAACCCAAAATGGTTTTTATTCACAGGTGGTCCTAAATTGCAGGAACATTTGTGCAGAAAAATTAGTAATTGTAAATTAAAAGTGTGGTTGCTTTAGACAATGAATTGCTATACAAAGGTGGTCTTTAGCACTGGTTTGACTGTATCTTATACACTCTTCTGCTGTGTTTGTGTTGTATGTAGAAAAGGGTAAATACAGCGTATTGTAATGGCGTGTATGATAACTCGGAATGACCTAGCTCTCAACTTTGATATGTATTTTAGGCATGTTTCACTGATAAATCACTGCGGTTAGTTTTAACGGCTGGCTGCCGTGATATTTGAATAGTCGTCTGCTTTTGAAAAAAAAAAACGAACAAAATATGACGAAATGATTGAAACGTTTGAAAAAAAATAGAAATACATGTAGCCTTTTTTCGCTTAGAGTTGTACACTTTGTGATCTTTCTCATTTAAGCAAAATCTGCATATTTCACAATGATTTCAAAGGTCGTCTGCTGCAGAGACGCAGGTGTTCGTCTACATCATGGAAAGTGGGAATTGGCTAAAGTACAAGAAGGCGTAATTATCATGGAACTAAACCAGTTTTACATCAGTATCGAATTCTGTCTCTGATTTTTTGTTCGGGCTGTTTATCATGATTATCAAAATGACCTTCTGCAGCCTGTATTTATATTTCGAATATTTCCATTAAGACATAGATGATGAGTTTCGTTGTATATACATAGGGCAGTTCTTTGCCTCGGTCGAGATGTATTTCCAATGACTGATCGCCAAATGTAATATTTTACACGTGGCTGTACCACGATCTAGTAATGAGGGTTTCTTTTTCACGTAAGGAAACAAATCTCGATCTAACTCTTGTAAAAATAATTGTTATGTTGAAACTATCTGCTGACGATTTTACGGTTTAAAGCGATAAATTGATCAGGATTTAAACCCATTGTTATTTCTCAATATACAAATGGAAATCTGTAATTACATTTAATGAACACGATTGATTGATTAATAATAATAAATAATGGCGTGTTTTAAAGTTTTCACAAAATCCTGATACACGTCCTATATGTACAAACTGGGAGTATTAAAGAAATTGAAATTGAAATTGTTAACCTACCGTTCGTTAAACAATCTGTAAATTAAAATATGTAACATCTTTGAAAGAGTGTAAAATATTATAAATTTCATTAAAAAATATGTATAATTGTATCAATATATATATATTTCCGTTTTACAGACGTCAACATGTTTTAGTTATGGAAAACTTCGTTTTCAAGATAGAACAGTGTATTGTTCTAAGAATATCATAGTTATTTTAAAACTATATATATAATAAATCAACTGTGCTATTTTTAGAACAATACACTATACTAGTTTTAGAAGCGATAAGTAGACAAATCAGATGCCTTTGTTCCAATGTACAAAGGAGTGACTTAGAACTTAACTTGTTAGGAAGCTGTCTTTGATGGTTCTATAAGACATGTTGATCACACTGTTATAAATTATGAGACCAATTTCACTGGGGAAAAGTGATTTTAAAATAAGTAAAAATTATTTTGAGAGTTAAATCTGTCCAATGTAAATGTTGTATCATAAAATAATAAACGACACATACTGTAGCAGAATAAAATCAATTTGAACATTTTAAAGTGCATAAATGTTACTCAACAAGAGTTCCATCTTTAGCACATTAATTTCCGAAATTCTATTTGATTTGGTCTCACATCAGAAGTTTACGGTCAAACGGAACATGTGTTAACATTTCAAATAGCCTGCATTATTGTCTTTATTTAAATATTTGCTTTCATTTACATGCATGTAAATAGCATTAGCTCTGTTGTACAATATACATACATATTATAATATGAAGTCATAGTGATACAATAGAATATAGTATAGGAACGGTGGAATTTGTTTCATTATTTTTTTATTTTTTTTTAAAAAGAAGAGTGTGTTAGTATTATAATCAAAGAATGACAGTCTCGGGTTGAGATCATCCTTGATATTTTTCTGATATCTGATATGGATTGCATTTTTTACGTATCTTCTTTTAACTTTTTCATAATCTTTTAACAAAGCATGCTTTTCAGTTTTAGTTCATTTGTAGTATTCAGTAATTCTGTTAGTATACATATTTGGTCTTGTGAAGTTGTAGTTGTCGAAATAGTTCATCCGAATGTTGTTAAATGTTGGACATTGTAGTAAATAGTGGAATTCGTCACCTATATCAGTTTTGCATGTTGCGCAGATTCTGGCCTTTAAAGGTTTGTAAGACCATATTCAAGTCTCTATTGGCATATGATGGTTTCGTGTACGAAATATTAAAAAATATTTTTTACAAAGGTTATTAGGTAATGGTTGAATATATTGACATATTCCGAATACCTGTTCGATATATTTATATAAATGTGTCAAATGTCTACAAATACGAAAGTGCGCACTAACAATGATGAATAGGAGCTTTGCACCAATCAAAATGTCGTTTTAGTATTTCGAACCTTGGAGCTTTGCACCAATCAAAATGGTGTTTTAGTATTTCGAACATTAGAGCTTTGCACCAATTAAAATGTTGTTTTAGTATTTCGAACCTTGGAGCTTTGCACCAATTAAAATGTTGTTTTAGTATTTCGAACCTTGGAGCTTTGCACCAATTAAAATGTTGTTTTAGTATTTCCTAACCTTGGCCAACCCTTTTTGTGGCGATTGGTTTGACAATCGCCACAATGCTAACAGAAACAACAACAACGAATAATATTTACATAGTCGGTTTTGAAAAATCGGTTGAAATTTATTTTCCTTACTGCAAACTAATTTACTCACATCCGTTATAGTTCCATCATTGATGCAGATACGCGATTAATAATAATTATGTCAGTGCTACTTTGGTACCGGATTGTTACTAATATTTGAGTTTTATCGAGACATTATCTACATCGAGTTAAAATATGTAAATATTATCTTCGTCATGATTTGGCAGATAATAAATATCATTGCGCGTTCTGCCTTGCAAATAACGGCAAATAACTCAATTTCTGATACTCAAATCTGGAAATTCCAAAAGGTTCTATAAATAGCTCGCGAGTTCTTAAATCTCAATATTATAAACGCTTCATTTTGTAGTTGTTTAAATATATGAAAGCGTCTAGATGATAAGACTGGTTTACAAAGGTTTAAAGGACACACGATGTCAGTGTTTGTTTGTTTGGAGTTTAACGCCGCTTTCAACAGCTTTGGTCATATCACGGCGGTCAGTGCACCTACCCATGTTTTCCTGGCTTTCCCACACCAGTACTTACACAACATTCTTTCGAAGCCACTGACTACTTTCTCACATAGATCAGAGGTGAGAGGCAATGGAAAACATCGCCCGAAAGAATGTCGCCGCAACCGGGTATCGAACCCGTGACCTCCATATCACGAGTCAGATACGCTACCAATTGAGCTACCCGGCCGGGTCCGATGTCAGTGTGTACACACGTTATGTATCCACGTCTGCACGTCAATTAGCAATCAATGCTGAAAGTGTAGCCTTATTTAGCTTGGAGATCGAGCATTATAATATATGCCTATATTTTTATAAATTGAACAGTTTGGCAAATAGTGAAATTGTGCTTTTTGTGCATGTTTTGTGTTTGTTATTGCACTCAAATTTTTCGAAGCAGTTTAACAACCTCAGAGACATATAAATACACTCAATCATGCAATGTGAAGGGACTAAATTAAACAGACCTGTTTAATATCGGACATCATTGAAACAAACACCAAACTAATGGATACTGTTTTCTCTCCTTTCTTGATAATTTTGTCATTTCTAAAGCGTACACAATATTTAATCTTAATATGGCCTAGCGACCTGTTGATGAACATGTGATTACCCGAACAATTTAGATTACAAATAGCCATTCTAATGAGCTAAAACGGTAGCTAGTCTATCGAGTACCAACTAGATTTTTCATAAATTTGGATTGGCCTAATTTTGCACACATCATGTACAGTTTCAGAACGTAACTAAACAATCACCAAGACAACATTCTGGCAAACTAACATTATTCTACTGTCAAAAGATGCAGGGTTGATACATTCTCAAATTGATCCGCACCAGAGTGCACTATTATTGAAAAGCGCAAGCCCTACACCGATATACTGCTTGTTACTTTGCAGGATTTTCCATACGATCGCCACTACAGTGCCATTGGCGCTTTGATTTATAAAGCTTATTATCCCAGCGCATTTCACTGACACTAGTTTAGGTCTTAATTAATATATTTTCACAGATCTTCCGGATAAGGGGAGGAAGTTTGGACAAGAAGCAGGCCGAACAGGGAGATAAAAATACACGTATGAATACTTTTAAACTTCTTTTGACTCATCTGCAGAAGACAGTTCTTAAAATAGTTTGGCAAAAGGAGGAATTGTTCATTAGGAGCAATATCGCCTTTATCCATATAAATATGTTTTATAGTCGTCTGCTGGAGGCTTGTTGTATGTGGAAAAAAAACCGTTAAATAGAGATCTAATTTTACACTTGATAAAAGAATATCAACTGTAATGAGAGACATTTCACCGTTTCACCTTTGGCCATATTTTTATATACGTATATAATTGGGTTAGAATGATTTCCTGCTTTGTATATCACTATAACCCGGTATGACATAGACCGATAGCTGATACGACTTATAACGACGATTAGTGGTCATTTACACGGACCATCATTGAAAATAAACATGATTACACCCATGTAGAATGCCAATCAACTTGGCCGAGTGAACTATGATAGACCTAGTGGTCTCCTTGTGTGAGCCATGGACATCAGTGGCCTAATTGAAATGATAAATAAGTATTAAACGCCGTTTTCAAATACAAAATATGTCATATCATGGCGGCCATTTTCATCTACCCATGTTATTACTGCCTTTCCCTTACCAGTATTCCATGCAACAGTCTTTCAAAGCAACTGTCGGCTTTTCCACATGTAATGTAAGCCCATTGGTGGAATGCGAATGACGCTTGTCGCATTGACTTTTGTCAAACGTCGAAAAAGAATATTGGCCGAGATGGGGTTCGAACTCATATCCAACCATATGTTAGTCGTGACAAGTGCAGCGTTAAACCAACCTGTACATCTATGTATCCTGATCAAAATGCGCATTGACAGCCAAAAACATCTCTATCTAAAGCCGTGTTGTATTTCCCCCGTTAATGAGCTAATATTGATGGGCTGAGATGGTTAATTATGGGGTTCTTTAGCATATCCGTGACGGGATCCAAACATTGGATAAGGAAGCAATACCTATGGAACTACAATTCTAGTTTGTTTCGTCAAAATTCACATCTTCGTCCGTACTTCATACAAGCGAACAGTGATTACTATTTTGCGTATGTGCATATGTACATGTTCAGCTGAGTCTACTGTATAGATGTGTAACAATTTACCGTAAAACATGAACATTAAGAAAATTGTAAAGCATGTGTACTTTGTTCTCCTTTGACTGAATGAGTAACCTGCTCTGTTCACATGTAAGATGCAGCACATTTCATCTTGACGAACACTATTGTCGTTGTCGAGTTTTGAGTACGATTGGTTATAATGAATTACGTGTTTACATAATTATTTAACATTAACAGCGACCAGTTTAGCACGCGTTCATTTTGTATAAGTAGATATTGGCCCAGTTGCTAGAAATCCGACAGTCGCCGCGGCTTTATAACTGGTGGCGATCAAGATAAGTGTACGACTTTGAGTTATCTGATCAGAATCGTATATGTTCGTTATCTTAACTTAACAGCAGTAAAGAATCCCCTGGAAAACTGCTATAACCCAAAAGTCGACAAGTTTTTAATGATGTATGGTAGTAAGTCAGTTAGCCAGTTAAGTTAGTACGTAATTACCTTATTTTCTGAGGTGTTATATTTAGCACAATTATGCATATCTATCATATCGCGCCCTCTAAAACGTACATGATAATAATGCTAATTTTATTGTGATTTCCATTAATCACAACACCATCAAAGCTCGCTTTTCATATGAGCCGTTCCACGAGAAAACCAACATTATTGACTCTACGTAATGAATCGATCCAGATCAGCCTGCCCGGTCCATGCAAGCAAATCCGGTCCTTCACATTCCGTCTCAGGGAGATAGAGGTATAGGGCAATGATTCCTGAAACAGAAAATCCACAGGAGGCGAAAAGTGTCTGTCCTGGTTAGCCTGCGCGGCATTGTTAGGCTGATCCGGGTCGATATTTTACGCAATGTTGATTTTCTCGTACTTCGGCTCTTATGTGGTTGCTAAACTGTATCCTCTGGTGTAGGACCGCATGCTCTATCTTTGTCGAAATCATGCTGCTGTATCTTTATCTTAACCCTTTCCCTCATACGACAATTCTGCAGCAGACGACTTTGAACATAATTGAATGGATAACCTATGACCAAAAGTAGAAAACATTCTGTCTATGACAAAAGAAGAAATTGCACAAAACGTGCAATTTCTCCTTTTGTCATTATTTTTCAAAAAGCCGTCTGCTGCAGAGGCACCAGAAAGCGTCTATATGAGGGAAAGGGTTAACATTTTTTTTTTCATAATGAAATAATTAATGGTCTTATTATCAAAGGTAGCGAATGAGAAAGCATGTTCCCAGTGTTTAAGTTACACTGATGTTTTAGAACTCACTGAACTGTCGATCGAGGCTGCTTGTAACGATCTTTACATGTGCATTACTGTTGAATTATACGACTTGACTTTGTGACAGTCGTGTACAGCGTCTAGTATTACAGTTTGTGCGTTACAGTGTCCTTTTGACCCTCAGTTAAGCCGATCACCATGGATATCGGAGTGACCTTTCTATTGGACAATCGCATGTCACTTGCCATTTGTGACCGCTTCAAAGAAGGAAAACTTTGGTGGCGTGTTGTTGTAACTAAAGTCTGCACTCTTATATAGTTAGGTTGGTTTTCATAGAGTGTAACCCTCTCCCACTTGCAGACGCATTTTTTATGCATTAGCAGCCGATGACTTTTTCAAAACATTGTGACAAAAGGAGAATTTGATCATAATGAGAAATTTCTCCTCTTGCCACATTGTATTCAATTCTGTCCAATAATTATACTTTAGTTAATAGAGATGTTTCATATTTCTGTCTCTATGGTTTCAGATTTGCTTGCTGCAGATTTGTTGGCTATGTGGGCAAGGGTTAAACATGTATTCTCCAAACGAGGAAATTTCCCATATTTAGCCTTTCAATACGTTTTGTCGTTATTGTAGCCTGTTTGTATTGCCAATATGTCTTTGTTCTGTGAATATCAGTTTTCAATTATTATAAATTCTATTTCTCTTATAAATTTAAAAACACTTTTTCTGTAAACAAAATCGGCAGCACACGAATTTGAAACCTCTAGGTCAAATTTGGACACTTTGCATAAATGAAAGTATAAAACTTATCAAATTTAGTTGAAACCATTTTTGCGAAAGAATTTTCTTATTATGCGCAATTCTTATGCCACAATGTTTTTTAAACTTGTCTGCTGTAGATGCATCAAAATGCATATGTTTGTGCAGTAAAACTAACAAAACTAATAGCCTTGTATTTGGGAACTATCAATTCATTCGAGACGGATATGTGCAATACTAGTTTTGTTGAATTCGTTTCATAATGCAATCTCTAAATGCTTCAGTTAATTAACCCTTTCCCTCATATAGACGCTTTCTGACGCCCCTGCAGCAGACGGCTTTTTGAAAACATAGTGACAAAAGAAGAAATTGCACAAAATGTGCAATTTCTCCTTTTGCCACAATGTTTTCCGCTTTTTGTCATAGGTTATCCATTCAACTATGGAGATTTTCTATGTTTTGACAAAATATGTTCAAAGTCGTCTGCTGCAGAATTGTCGTATGAGGGAAAGGGTTAACGTGTTCGTAATTTGCTTAAAGTAATTAAATAAAGAAAGAATCAGACAGAAAGGGAATATGGTTATGATCGAAGGATAAGAAACACGACGTTAATAATAGATACAAATTATCTCCGGCCCACACACACATTTTAAACTATGGCACCCTTTGAGACACAGACCCAAAACGTCTAATAGCATTACAGTCAATAACTTCCCGTTTTATAAATTGAGATTCAAGCAGCCAAATGTCATTTGCTGCTTTAACCTCAAAGTCACTATCTCCGACCATTACCCACTCTTTTCAAATTATAAATTCATTAAGTATTTTGCTTTAGACTATTGTTCGATTTAGAAAAAGAATAAGAGTTTGGTCAATACGGACTGGTCCTCTGTTGATTTATCGAATATGTTTGTTTAAGGTTTGATCCATATGCATTGCATGTTGTGGCACAATATGCATTGTGATATGGCACAATATGCATTGTGATATGGCACAATCGGATATTTCAATAAACAGACTATTTCTGTTTGTGAAAAGAAAATTGTCGGGGCATATTGTTCGTGAAGGATGGTGATTGATTGGGGGTTTTAACGCCGTTTTCAGTCATATCATGGCGGCCAGTTTACCTACTCATGTGTTTCCTGGCTTCCCCTCAACAGTACTCCGCTCAATTAACTTTCCAATCAACTGGCTGTTTTTCAACATCAACTGATAGCCCATTGGTGGAAAACAAATGACGTATATCACGGTGGCTTTTGGCAAACGTAGGAAATAATGTTGACCGAGCTGGGGTTCGAACTCAAATCCCCTTGTTTGAGATCATGCGTCGCTACCGACTGAGCTACCGGGGATCGGCCTATGAAAGATGGACCGTCGCAAGAAGTTTTGATCCTTTCCCACAAACAACACATCTGCAGCGGACGGAAGCTCTCTTCAGATTAAGGTATTATGACTGTATCGAGGGCTTGGCGTGAAACGGATATTAAACTAAAATTAATATTTGTTTACCAAGGTTTATCACCTCGCCATAACGTCTTTAAATGCATTAAATCATTTTTATTGGTAAACAATGGAAATTTAGGTGCCATTGCTCGTTTTGAGCAATGGCACCTAAATTTGAATTGTTTACAAAGGGGTCGAAATTGCCCCTAAACTAGGGTTTTCAAAATAGATTTTTAGTTACAACCGTTTCACGCCAAGCCCTCGGTATCGAGTTGAAGAAAAACAAATATTGTGGTAAATGGAGAAATTGCTCATTATATACTCTTACCTCACAGTTTTCAAACTTCGTCCGCTGCAATTGTAAAATACTACATATTATTCCGACATTTTACCAGATATGATTCATGTAGAGTATAAAGTAGCTGTGACAATGCCTGATGAATAAAACGTAAACTGTTGAACATTGAAAAAGAGTTGAAAATTCTGTTCGAGAGATGTCGTCTGCATTAGGGTTTGTTTTTAAGGTGACGCTGGGCGCTGGTGTACGATGTTTACTGAAGTAATCAAAAGTGACCGGCGATTACGGACGACCATGTTACTTACACCGTTACAAGTAATCGTGTGGTATGTAACTTAGTGCACAAACGTGGCATAAATAAATCAGAAATATTAAGGATGTCCTAGTATCGATGACGAGTGTCCTTTCAGAGGCTCGACTGTTGTTTGTTGTTGTCGGTGGAAACTGTCGCCTGTTCAAAACACTGGATCAGTTGACTTCTAGTATACATTTCTAAGTATCTGACCTTGGTATGTTTCTCGTCGGAATTTGTCTGCTTTCTTTCTTATTGACGCCGCGTGGAAGCGCGGCGTCAGTATGGGATAGGTTTTAATTTTGTACCATGGGGTGACGTAATCGAAAAGGGAGCAATCAATAAATATTATTGTATAGAAAAACTCTGTAATATGTTTGAAAAAACAGCCTTTATGATGGAATAAATTGTATTAACTGATTTAAGAAACAACAAGATACAAAATATGTACATCTTTTACCGTTGTTACAAAACTTTAGACACATTTAAATTGTTTTTAATAACTGTTCCCCAACTAACTAGGCTAAGCTATTTTTATGAGTTGATTTACGGAGTTCATTAGGCTACGCTATTTTAATTGTTTGGTTTACTGCTCTGAAGAGCTCAGAAAAAAGATTCGGGTGATGTTTTTTCCTATTTATTATGCCCCCTTCGAAGAAGAGGGGTATATTGCTTTGCACATGTCTGTCGGTCGGTCCGTCGGTCCGTCTGTAGACCAAAGCCCATTGGTCAAAGGTCAAGGTCACAGTGACCTTTAACACAAAAACCCTTTTAAGCTTGTCCGAGTAATAACTCAACAATGCCTGGACCTATGGTCCTCAAACTTGACTTGCAGATTGGGCCTGACTAGTAGATGAACCCTATTTATTTTGAGCTCATTGAGTCAAAGGTCAGGGTCACAGTGACCTTTAGCACAAAAACCCTTTTTAAGCTTGTCCGAGTGATAACTCAATAATGCCTAAACCTATGGTCCTCAAACTTGACTTGGAGGTTGGGCCTGACCAGTAGATGAACCCTATTTATTTTGAGGTCATTGGGTCAAAGGTCAAGGTCACAGTAACCTTGAACACAAACACCCTTTTTAAGCTTGTCTGAGTGAAGACTCAACAATGCCTGGACCTGGAGGATACATAATATCTGCAAATATCAGTCATCATCACAATGGGATGAAGAACTGTACCTACCATCCTCAAACTTTGAATGAACATTGTTCATAATCTTAAAACTGACTCATAGACATCCAATGTGAAATGACAAATCAACTGGCATTTCGGTCCATGCACATTTTACTCAATTGTCCTAATATTCCTGACAACATGGCGCTCAGGGGGGGCATAATGTTTGACAAACATCTCTTGTGTCTGTTGTATTACTAAACTTAAAACGTTCCTCCCCATACAGTTGTTCATTCAGACCAATGTATTCTTGCTATATGTTGACTATACATGAGAACTTTTTCTTTTAATTTCATAAATGCTTAATTTTGATATTAAATATCTTTAAACTTGTTACAATTATTTGTATTTTTTGTTTATATACTCTCGTTTTTTGTTATCATACTTCTGCTCAACTTGAAGGAAAATAAACTTCCCTCTCTCCTTCCAAACGGTTTGAAGACTTAAATTGTCATTTCACGACTAAACTTTACATGCTGAATATCACATAGATCGTAGCATATAAAGTGTATAATCCTTCTGTCAAAATGGACTCTTTTTGCTCTTGATAACATTTTACTATAGACTATGGTATCTAGGTGAGCAATAAAGGAACATCTTGGACTTCTTGTTTAAGATAAAGGTACATTTGGCCTTCTTGTTCAAAATATTTACATCCTGTCCGTTTGCACAGGTTATTTAAATGTATTGAACTGCATCTGCTTCCCTTTAAGTCATGCTTTAAAATCATGCGCGGCGTCTTTGATGCTTAGCATCAAAATTCGTCTTGTATGCATATATAATAATCAACGGACCTGGCGAGACAGTTCATTAGAGATCAGGCTCGCCTCAACCAGATATGAATGCACGAACGCGTAAAATTACATTATCCAATGACGCGGTTGCCATGTTACATACGAAAGACAATGGTATACATTTGTTATAATGACCGGTAGACATGTCTCCGTGGTATTTTTTATGAAACAAAGTTCGTATAGACCACCATGGTGTGGCCCTACGACTTCTGTCTGACCGATTCTTTCCTCTTACTGAATTAACCATTTACCTGATATGATATTTTTAGAATCGCCCGCCTCAAGACAAATGTGAAATTAAACCAATGGGAAATCTTTATCAATAAAAGCCATATTTTCAGATAGAATTGAAAACATTCGAAAGAAAAGGAAAAATGTCACATTATGACTTATATTTCCATTTGCTAATGCCGTTACATGCGTCTGCTCCCAGTACAAGGATTAACCATTTCCCACATATAAAGGCTTTCTGACGCCTCTGCAGAAGACGACTTTTGAAATCATTATGGAAAAAGGCGAATTTGCTCATGATGAGCAATTTCTCCTTTGGCCACAATGATTTCAACTCTGTTCAATAATCATACTTTCTTTTATTGATATTTTGTATATTTTGAACTTGATAATTTCAAAGTCGTCTGCTGCATATTAGTCGTATGTGGTGAAAGGATTATATATAGGTTATAGCTTTAGATTGACATGCGATAATCCGTTTTACTAGTGATCCACCATGCCATCTTTTGATAATCGTGCTAAATATGAGACCATGCCTCCAGAATCCGACACCCGTTGGCACCAACGGTGTTTGTTTGAATCCCTTTGGCAAGACACATCTCCAAGCTTAGAACTGGCTAGACGCCCATGGATCATTGATCGTGTCGTGGTATAACTGAAATGCTGTTGAAAACGCCATAAATCCAACCAATGTGCACGTTGATCAGGGGCGTAGCTTGGCAATTATCAATGTGTAGGCTGTCTCGTGAGAAAAATAAACATTGTGGACTCTGCGTAAAGTATCGACCCGGATCAGCCTAAGCATGTCACACAGACCTACCCCGGATATACACTTTTCGCCTCCTGTGGATTTTCTGTTTCAGGAATCACTACTCTATCTCTCCCCACTTAGACGGAATGTGTCGGCCGGATCAGTCTGCGCGGACAGCGCAGGCTGATCTGGTCGATACATTACGCAGATGTGTATCGCCGCCGCTGCATGTTGGGGCATTTTTAGAACAAATGTGTAGGCACGTGCCTACAGTGCCTAAAGGGAGCTACGCCCCTGTTGATCTAGTGTTTCACAACAATATTTCAGACATATTACGACATTTAATGATGTAAACTCAACCAGTAGTACTGGTCAGTTTACTGACACAAGCCCATAATTCGTAATTCTATCCCTGCATTCACTATTCATGTATTATGTTTTCAATGTATTCAGTGTTTTGTATGACCCGACTGGAGATCTAATCCTGGGCTCTCTGAGAACCACAACAATGAGGCGGAGGACTACACAAGTTGACAGAAGTTTCTAAACAATATTGTGTAAATAATCTGTGAACCGCGTAGATCTGGCTCTTGAGCACAGACTAATCTGGATCAACATTGTTCACAAAATTCAATTTGTACCTTATCACATGGACAACTCACACAATCTATAATAAGTTTTTATAATGAATTAACTGTTTCCAGTTTACCGTGCTTACTGCCTGCACAAACGTACACGGTTTGTCTGAAAGTGTCTTGATTTTGTATGAGAATCGAAAGTCGTAAAATAAAATTCAACTCTCTATCGACATTTGTCTTTCAAATTTCAATACTTTTTTCAAAGCAGAAGTCTCAAATATACATACTAGGGTATACGGTCAAGTATCTATAAAACTAAATAAACTATAGACATCAGATGAATGTGTTTTGGTGGTGTTATGGTTACAGCGTCCGCCTCGAGGGTAGGAGATCAGAGTTCGATCTCCGGTCGGGGCTCTGGGAAGCATGTATATCTTTACGACTGGTGTGCTGATGTCCTAACCAGCTAACCAGAAGTTTTGGTAATTTAGTCAGGAAACGCCGTGATATGACTACAATACAGTTGAAAGTGGCATCAAATACCACTGAAACAAATAAAGGCACCATTTTATACATGCATTGTATCAAAGATACAATGGTCGGAACAGCCTTGTGTTATCAATGCAAGAACCATGAGCAATTCATTTATTTCTCGTATTTCTAGATCAATAAAAGATAGTGTATCTGTAACACTCACAGAGACATCTTCTAAAGACCGTGTTGCAGATGCCATTATCCATTCCTTGTACAATGTGTTTCAATAATTCCAACCTTGAAGTCAACTTTTGTTATGTTTGAACGGTGTTTACGCCGCCTTCAACAGTATTTCAGTTATAACACCGCGTTTCCCTGTTCAATAACCAGTACTACCGGTACAACCTGACACCGACGCACCAGTAGTCGTTATGCTATCCCGTAATTCGAAGCGCCAAGGAGGGACGCCATTTCAACTAATTTTAACCCTTTCCCTCATATGACAATTCTGCAGCAGACGACTTTGAACATATTTCGTCAAAACATAGAAAATCTCTATAATTGAATGGATAACCTATGACGTAAAGTGGAAAACATTGTGTTAAAAGGAGAAATTGCACGTTTTGTGCAATTTCTTCTTTTTGTCACTATGTTTTCAAATAGCCGTCTGCTGCAGAGGCGTCAGAAAGCGTCTATATGAGGGAAAGGGTTAAAGGCTTTGATATGAGCCGATCGGGGATCGAACCCTGGTCTAACCACTTCCCCACAGAGACGGTCTTGAAGTCTAAACTAAACTGCGCTACAGGGAAAGAACGGTCTTGTTAATTCCGAGTATTCACACAGTCTGATTATGATGTGTACTAGCCTCTAATTATTCGTAGAACCACTCAAGAAGTATCTGGCATAGTGTGTGCATTTGGATAAGGCAGCATTGGTGCGAAGATCTGTTAACCCTTTCCCGATTTTTTGACCCATTTTGAGGCATCTGCAGCAGACGCCTGTTGAACAACATTGTGGCAAAAGATGAAATTGCTCATAATAAGCAATTTCTCCATTTACCACAATGTTTTCAACTCTATTAATTTGCATTAATACCGAGCGCGAGGGTAAACAACGCCAAACAACAACAACAACAACTCTATTAAAAGAAGTTGTCTGCCTTTTTAGAAATCCTACATATTATTTTTTCACAGTTTTCTGATGTAGATTTGCATATATGTGGGAATGGATTAAAAATGCATATTTCCCACAACATATATTATGGTTGAGTTTCATACAGTATGCTGCCTGGAACTACTAATACGTATTAGTAGTCCCAGATGCTGCTCAACAAATTCTATTATTTTCAGTACGCGAAATGAATGTCTACATTTTACTACGGCGCCACAAGAACACATCATATGTCAGAAGTAAATTGCAATACATCTTGAAAATAGTGCAGTATGGAAAATATCACTCCGAGTTCAATCCGGGGTCAGACGAAATTCAAACTTCGTAATCAAGGAACATGCGCACTGCAACTGGATTACAAGCGCATGCGTGTAAGGTATGCCACTTCTGGCATTTACAAATAAGCCGTGCCTGTCTATATCAAACTATCATCACGATGAACTCGTGTATTGATCTGGCTTTACACTCTTTGCGAATTAGTCCTAGAATGGGTGGCTTAAACAATACGTATTCTTATAATTATATATATATATAAGTACTTACAATAATAAACAATTGATAGTATTGATCTGAAATATGTTAAAAGCTAATATAAATGTCTCTTCTTAGATAACATACGAGTACATATATTATTTTAACCCTTTCCCCCATACGACAATTCTGCAGCAGACGACTTTGAACGTATTTTGTCAAAACATAGAAAATCTCAATAATTGAATGGATAACCTATAACAAAAAGTGGAAAACATTGTGGCAAAAGGAGAAATTGCACGTTTTGTGCAATTTCTTCTTTTGTCACTATGTTTTCAAAACGCCGTCTGCTGCAGAGGCGTCAGAAAGCGTCTATATGAGGGAAAGGGTTAAATCGAAACTATGCACATATTTAGCTAAACAGATGAATATTGATAATAAAAGATAACAGAACAGAATGTATCAAGAAACTTCAGATAAATATTCTTTTGAACCATTTTTGGATGGATGAACACTGGCAGATCGCTATCTGCTGTTGTATGAAACACGCTGAAGTTTGATTTTCCTTGAGCAGTTGGTATACACGTTATCGGTTCATTTTGCTACCATGATATTGCAGTGCAGATAAACAGACAAGCTACAAATCACGACGACATCATTTTGCCACTCAAATTGACCTGACGTTTTTCTGAACCCTTTCCAACATTTAACAAGACGAATTTTGATGCAGAGCATCAAAGCCGCCGCGCATGATTTTGAAGCATGACTTAAAGGAAGCAGATGTTGTTCAATACATTTAAAAAACGTATGAAAACAGACAGGATGTAAATATTTCGAACAAGAAGGCCAAATGTCCCTTTATCATAACCAAGAAGGCCAAGACGTACCTATATTGCTCATCTGGCTACCATAGCCTATAATAAAAGGTTACCATACAAGCTGAAGTTTCTCAATAAACGGTTTCAAATCTGCTCTAACTATATCAATTAGATAAACAAAATCACATAGGTGCTTAAATATTAACATTTAATGCCTCTAGTTATAAGTTAAGTGTGACACAAGCTTTGGAAGGAGAGGGGGAAGTATATTCTCCTTCCAGTTTATCAGAAGTATGATAAAAAAAAAAAAAAGGCCCAAGAGGCCAGTATCGCTCCACTGCCATTAAATCTCCAAACAGCCTGTTTTTGCCATTTTTTTTGACCAATCAACATGGCTTGAGGGAATCTGATAGAGGGTAAACCCTTGGAACATTTCTTTAAAATAATTTGAAAATCAGTCAAACACTTTCGGAGAAGAAGATTTTTTAAGATTCACTATAGCCATATTATAAGACAAAAATAGCCCCGCCCCCTGGCGGTCATAGTTTGCGGCCAATCAACTTGGCTCGAAGGAATCTGAAAGATGGTCACCCAAGCAACATTTCTACACAATTATTTGAAAATCGGCCTGATACCTACGGAGGAGAAGAATTTGTTTTAAGTTTTCACTATTTTTTTCTTTCGGTTTCCATGGAAACCAAAATTTTGCATGGATCCCAAACAGTTTGAGGAACTTAGGAGAGGAGATTGAGAGTATGCTTCCTATGAAGTGTCATCCTAATTGGCCAAGTGGTTAGGTAGGAGAAATCGTTTGAACCAAAACTTTTACGGACGGACGGACGCACGCACTCACTCACGCACGGACGCACTCACGCAGAACGGACAATTCCCCATGACATTGGAGCTAAAAACGGGAGTATATAAACAAAAAATACGAAGTAATTTTAATTTTACAAAGTTTAAAGATATTTATAGAAAATTCATCCGGCGAATTTTGGGGCCGTAAACCAAACAATTATGGGGAACGTTTTAAGTTTAGAAATACAACAGAATTATATAAATAGGAAAAATCATCCGGCGAATTTTGGGGCCGTAAACCAAACATTTAAAAACGCGTAGCCTAGGAAATTTGGGAAAAGTGAAATTTTTTCTGAGCTTTAATGAATTGGGTCAGGGCCGTAAACCAAACTATCAAAAACAGCGTAGCCTAGGCAGTTGGGGAAAAGTTATTAAATACAAATTAAATAGTCTAAAGTTTTGTAATAACGGTAGAAGACAAACGTATTTTGTATCTTGTTGTTTCTTAAATCAGTTAATACAATTTATTGATTCATAAAGGTGTTTTTTTTCAAACATACAACAGAGTTTTTCTTAACAATAATAATGTTGGTTGCTCCCTTTTACGTCACCCCATGGTACACAATTAAAACCTATCCCATACTGACGCCGCGCTTCCACGCGGCGTCAACAAATCATCAACAAACCTCTTTGAAAATAGCTAGTCAAATATATGGAGCTTCTCTATAAAGGAATGGACAATAACTGACTACAGGATAAATTGCTCATTATGAGCAAGTTATCCTTTTGCCAAAATGTAAAGTCATCTGCTGCAGAGGCTTCAGAAAGGCTCCATATGTGGAAACAGGTTAAATAAATCGTTTACTTAAACTACGGGTTTATATAATTACAAACGAACATCTTGAAAATCCAGTTATTGTCATTTACTGCAGCGGCATTAAAAGGTGTCTAGAATAAGAAAGTCTGAAGTAATTGTCTTTCATTCTTCCAAAGCATTATGTATGTGTTTTCATTTTGCAAGCAGGAAACAATATCGGTGGGATAACTTTTGTGCTATATATACATCAAATATTAGTAGTTCGTTTATAGAACACCAACAGAGGTGCTGTTATAACTACCTTTAACTCTGGTTGCACTGTTATAACCGGATTCAAAGAAAATTAAATATCACTGCTATGAAAATATACCTACATTACTGTTGATCAACTGTTTATCAATGCTCTAAAAATAGCCCATTCATTCATTCCATCATTCATTTCCGTGACGTTTTAACCATTTTTTTTGTTATATGAATAGTACAGATCAGTACAGTAATTACATGTTTAAGCTCCTGGTAAATGGTAATGGCAATACAAAACAGGGAGAAATAGACATTTATAGGTGTAATTACAAAAATATAAATAGTAATTTCAATATTAACTCTTTTACTGCCAGTTTACATCTAAGCAGAAATATGGGAATTCTCTATAAATGGAAATGGAATAGCGTTAAAAACATCCTGGCATATGGTGAAAATGCTCATTACAAGAAATGTCTGCTTCTGCATCATTGTGTTCATAAGTCGGCTATTGCATAGGGGTCTATATGTCGGGAAGGAATAATCCTACATGTTTAATTTGGGATTTTTATGTGTTCATATGTGCCATGAAATTGTACATTTTAATCAGACATAAACACACTTTGAGGGCATTCTCCAAAAACCAACCGTCAGGCATTTCCGACAAGTAAAGATCAAAATCGGTCAGCTCATTCCCTGTAGTCAGTCTCATCTGGCTCTGCAATGTTTGTAAAAATGTGTCATGGAAAGTCTCAAGAAACCAGCAGCTATTTGGATTTAAAGTGTATTAATTTAGACGTCTGTAAAGCAGAATCTATCTGGGTTCTTAGCATGGATGTGCAGACAAGTCCGTGTCCAGCAATATGTTTGTCAGTGAAGCAACACATCAATATGTTTGTCAGAGAGGCAATACATCAATATGTTTGTCAGAGAGGCAATACATCAATATGTTTGTCAGAGAGTCAATACATCAATATGTTTGTCAGAGAGGCAATACATCAATATGTTTGTCAGAGAGTCAATACATCAATATGTTTGTCAGAGAGTCAATACATCAATATGTTTGTCAGAGAGGCAATACATCAATATGTTTGTCAGAGAGGCAATACATCAATATGTTTGTCAGTGAGGCGACAACTCAATATGTTTGTCAGTGAGGCGACAACTCAATATCTTTCTAAGTGTGGCATCAAAGCAATATGTTTATCACTGAGGCGACAAAGCAGTATGTGAGTGGCGAGAAAGTAATATGCTTGTCAGTTTGGCGACAAAGTAATTTATTTGTCAATGGGGCGACAAAGCAATATGTATGCAAGTGAGGCGACAAAGTAGTATGTGTGTCAGTTAGTCGGCAAATCAATATGTTTGTCAGTGTGGCGAAAAAAGCGATATGTTTGTCAGGAAGGCGGTAAATCAATATGCGTGTCAGTGAGGCGAGAATGCGATATGCTTGTCTGTGTGGAGAAAGAGCAATATGCTTGTCAGTGTGGCGGCAACGCAATATGTTGGTCAGTGTGGTGACAAAGCAATATGTTTGTCAGTGTGGCGTCAAAGCAATATACTTGTCTGTGAGGCGGCACATCAATATGCTGTCAGTGTGGCGGCACATCAATATTTTGTCAGTGTGGCGGCACATCAATATGCTGTCAGTGTGGCGGCACATCAATATGCTGTCAGTGTGGCTTAAAAAATGTATGTATTTCAGTGTAAAGCCAAAGCAATATATTTGTTATTTTGGCGTCAATGCAATATGATTATCAGTATTGCGACAAAGCAGCGTACATGTCAGTCTGGCGGCAAAGCAATATGCTGATCAGTATTGCGACTAAAGTTATCTTCGTCAGAATGGCGGCCAAGCAATATGAATTTCAGTATTGCGTTAAGACAATATGTAAGTTTATATGGCGTCAAACTAAACAGAAACTGTTTTTCTGTTGTTTGCCTTATTCTGTTGTTAGCCAGTATGCAGTCTTTTGTGTAAATAAATTAAAAGAAGGGATAATACACCATATATGTGGACATCGAAGAATATAGATCAAGGTTAAAGTATATATTTGTACAGGCTGATCTCTGTCAATAGTGCTAACAAAAATCGTTTAAAGTCGAACAAAAGGATCACTGAAAACACATTGTGTACAGAAAATAATTGAGGTAATGTTATGGAAATGTGACGGTCAAACCCTTTGAAAGGGCTACGAGCGGCAGGTCTCCACGGGCATGTGGATTGTTTAATATTCCTTTTTAATATCTGCCGTTAGGGGGTAGGGATGACATTATTAAAGATTATATCAAATATTTGGCCGTAAACTCATAACAAATTATCGGTTATCAAAGGTCACGGGGAATGAATGTCCATTGTATAAAGTTACATCAACGGCTGGACACTCTCGACGAACGCTTCTCTAACAGACGACATTCTTAAATTCAAAGCAGCAGACGTTTGAAAACATGTCGGTAAATGAAAAACCGCTCTTTACAATCAATGATCATAGCTTCAACAATATCTTTATGTAATCCTAACTGAGAATAACATTATTTATTATAAATCCTTTGATTTCTATGCACGCATATAAGTTTGTGACAGTCTTTTAAAATGGATGGAACTGTCTTGGTTAGACGTGGAGCTGGAAATGGAGGAACCCATAAGGCATGAGGGTCGGAGATCAAATACCGACAGTTGACTTTAGAGATATTCTAAAATATTCACATTTCCACCCAGCTTTTGTCAGATAATCCTTTATTTGATCTTTTTTGTCATAGAAAAGTCATAAAAAACGCCGAGTCAACTGAAAGTAGTCCTACCAGAAACTCACATTTTGAAGTATCATGCCATTCTGTTACATGCACCTATAACCTTCAAGATTTGACTTTTGTTTATGAAGTCGAGATGCTGGCCTAAAAGCAGTTATTTATATTTTTGAAAATAATAAAATCATAAATAAGTTTCTTCTTTCATATGATGCTGCGGATGCGTATCTATGCGATGATGAACCGGGGATGTTTGTTGTTACCTTTTTAGCATAACGAGACTCTAATAATATTTTGAAGATGACAGTTAATGTAATATTCGATAACAGCACGTGTTATCCATCGGCTTTGTCCACTTAATGGCCATAACGGCCAGACAGCTGGACGATTACTTTCCCCCGCATCGTGATAACAAAACGGATGTGTTCACTGTCCCGTATGTTGACAAAAGCGACACCATCGGCGTTTGAGGATGTATTCATCCGCACTTTTAAAACATGAAATATAAATTAGAGGTCAGGTGAAGGATTCTGACAGTATAATGTCAATTCGTTTTACGTCACATGTTAAGCAGATTCCATAGTAACAAAGTCTTATTTCATTGAATAAATGCCATGCGGAAATGAGTCGTCAAATTAGCTCCCGAGTACATAATCATTAATGTTTCCTTTGGCTAAATCATTTTCCAAAAACTAAAAATCCACAACAGACGCCATTGAAAACATTTAGGAAAAAAATACTTTAAAAGCATAAGTATTCCTTTCATACATCCGGAATCAAAAATGTGATGCGTGTGATGTAATAGAAATACGAGTACTTCCCAGATCAAACATAATTAACGTATACGATTCAATTAGATAGTAACCCTTTCCTGCATACGACAATACTGCAGCAGACGACTTTGAACATATTCTGTCAAAAAATAGAAAATCTCTATAATTGAATGGATAACCTATGACTTAAAGTAGAAAACATTGTGGCAAAATGAGAAATTGTTCGTTTTGAGCAATTTCTTCTTTTGTCACTATGTTTTCAAAAAGCCGTCTGCTGCAGACGCGTCAGAAAGCGTCTATATGAGGGAAAGTGTTAAGAAAACGTGACTAAAGGAGAAATTGCTCGTTAATGAAGATGTAGGTTTACGATTAATGCAACTAAAAATTAACGTTTTCCTATTTTCAGGCGCAGTTTAATGCATTTGCAGCCGACGACTTTTGTCATACTTTTTTCAACTTTATTCAATACATAAACTTTCATTTCCCGGTAGCTCCGTCGGTAACGACGCGGGCTGTCAATCCAGGGGTTGTGAGTTCGAATCCCGGCTCGGCCAACTTTTTTTCCGACGTTTGACAAAAGTCATTGCGACATGCGTCATTCGTCTTCCACCAATGGGCTAAGTCTATGTGGAAAAGCAGCCAGTTGCTTGGGAAGATTGTTGTGTGGAGTACTGGTGTGCGAACACCAGGAAACATATGAGTAGGTGAACTGGCCGCCGTGATATGACTGAGAAATTGTTAAAAACGTCGCTAAACCCCAATCAATCAATCAATCAATCATTTATAGGGTTGTTGTCTGCTGTATAATGTGTTGTATTTGGGGAAATGTTTTAACCAGTTATCAATTGGTCGAAATGCAGTTTTATTTCCATAACAATGCCATGCAGCTATAACTATATATGAGCAATTCCACGAGAAGACCAACATAATGCACTCCGCGTTATTTATCGAACCAGATCAGCGGGCTCCTCCGGGCTGACACATTCCGTCTCAGGGGGGTAGAGGTATATAATAATGATTCACGAAGTAGAAAATCCACAGGAGGCGAAAATTGTCAGTCCGGGTTAGCCTGCGCGGCATTCTTAGGCTGATCCGGGTCGATACTTTGCACAATGTTGGTTTTCTCGTAATTCGGCTCATATATATTCTCTCGATGTGACACAAATGTAATAATTGAATCGTTAAAATGCATGTACATTTATTGGATTTCTGCATTATCAGCTCAAACTAAAAATATCGTAGGTCGTCCTGATTAAGTAAGCTTTGTGAAATTTAACGAAACCTCTCACTGTAAAAATGATAGTTAGGCGGCGAAGACATTTTAATACATATGTCATGAACACGCTGAGCAAAAAGCTATTTGGTAATTTACAAACATTTCTGTATTTAGCCTTTGGATAGACAAATAAACATAATGACTCAAAATGTAGTTTTTTTCATTTAAAACAATGTAGGAAATATTTAAACAAAAGATTCTAAATTGGAAAATATTTTCAGGAAAGAAAGTTTTATATACGACATTATGATGGTTCTACGAAAATAATCCCGTTTTGGATTGAGGCGGTAAGGACGGTCCGTAAAATGTCCATTTAAGCTATCGACGGTCACTTAGCTATGGACCGCACTTGTTATTTTACCCATTTGTCTTCAAAAGATGAACCGGGAATGGTGAAATATTAGGACATTTATTGTCTGTCTACAATGGGAAAATAATACACGTTTACCGGTCGATATGAGGCAAAGCGCGTGCCCGGACAATAGATACCGGGATCCAAGTCCCGGCATTCGAAATTAGGGGTGTCCATATTTTAGCATTTACGACCGCTCTAATTAAAAGGTTTTCAATTTGATATGGCAATGAAAACAATGAAAATTTCAACGGTTCGACCTTTGGTCTCGTGTCCTGTTTTAGGCATAACTAAAGTTGTCTCAATATATGTCTTTATCTTAAAGGACGGACAAGCTATGACCATTATAAATGCGATTTATAATCACTTCATACGTATAGTGGATTTCCTTCATTTGTCTTTATTTCTCTTGCTTTTTTAAATAGTGTTCATATTCCAACACTAAAGGTACAGTCCATAAGGTGAACAGAAAGAATAACTGATGTGACCAAATACATATGGAAATGGATTTATTGACAAACATATTTAACCACTCACCATAATGCAGTTCCAAGTCCATACTAGTATTTCAATTGTTAACTGATTTGGGTTTAACGCCATTTTAAACATTTGTTCAGTCATATCAGCCGTCGGCGGCCAGTTCATCTACTCATGTATGTCCTGGCTTTCTCAGACCAGTAATCCACACAATAATCTTTCTAAGCAACTGGCCATTTCTACCCACAGTCTAGTCTATTCGTGGTAGACGAATGACGCTTGTCACCATGACTTTTGTCAAACGACTGAAAGAATGTTGGGATTCGAACTCACAACCCCTGCACTCACAACCCGCATTCGTTACATACTGAGCTACCGGGGCTCGGCTCTAGTATGTCAAGGACTGTGCAATCTATCATACATGCGGGGGGGGGGGGGGGGGATACTAAAGATATAATCCTCTTCCATATTAAGACGCATTTTGACGAATCTGCTGAACACGACTTTTGAAAACATTTTGACCGAGTTGCTTACTATGGGAATTTGGACAGGCCGTCTCGGACTCGATCCCCAATCACGACAGACTAGGTGCTTCGTGCGGCGTGGTCCATCACACGATGACCCCTAGTGTCATTGGGCATCTCAATACAGTATACGAACAGTCGGAACTATAGCAATTATACATGTGTATACATATGAGCCGTTCCACGAGAAAATTAACTCCGCGTAATGTATCGACACAGATCAGTCTGCGCAATCCACGTAGGCTAATCCGGGCCGACACGTACCGACTCAGCGGGATAGAAGACGAGTGTAATGATAATTGAAACAGAAAAATCCACACGAGGCGAAAAGTGTTTGTCTGGGTTAGCCTACGCAGCATGCTTAGACTCATCCGGATCGATACTTTACGCAGAGTCCACAATGTTGGTTTTCTCAAAATGCCCCCAAAATGCAGCTGCGGCGATAGACATCTGCGTAATGTATCGACCAGATCAGCCTGCGCTGTCCGCGCAGACTGATCCGGCCGACACATTCCGTCTTAGGGGGATATATGTATAGAGTAGCTATTCCTGAAACAGAAAATCCACAGGAGGCAAAACGTGTCTATCCGGGTAAGCCTGCACGGATTGCGCAGGCTGATCCGGATCGATACTTTACGCAGAGTCCACAATGTTGGTTTCCTCGTGGAACGGCTCATATATATGAGACGCATCTAGCGATTTAGGATCTTTAAACATGCGTAAAGACTCAGACGAAGATGTGTATTCGCACCGTCTCACCAAAGTCTACAACCACCCGTAAATACTTCAGACGAGGCGGTGTATTCGCACTGTCTCACCAAAGTCTACAACCACCCGTAAATACTTTATGAATACATTATGTTCATCTTCTGTCATAGATGGATTCATGGATGCATCTTTAATCATAAAAGTTAGTTTTCCTTTTATTTCATCGTATTGAGGCTCACCCTTTGGTAAGATTTTACAAGAAACACATGCAGCTTATTGTAGCCCTTTCGCACATGTGCGGCAGATGACTATGAAAATATCAATATGAAAAAGAAAATATGTCTCTCAATGAAAGTGTTATTATTTAATGGAGTTGAAAACGTTGTTGGGAAAAAAATGCTCATAATGAGCAATTTCTTCTTTTGTCATAATGTTTTCAAAAGTTGTCAGCTGTAAATGCTTGTAAATGTGTCTGTTAGATTAAATGCTTAGCTAAATGATAGAATGTTCTAACGTAACTACGGGAAAGACGGAGGTCTCGGGGGAAGGGTTTGGAGAAGTGCTCCAGAAAATTGAACAAGACATAAAAGAATAAACAATTTATTCTTGAAAACATAAAGGCCTGTGAAACAAAGGTCATCATATCGAAGATGAATATCATTATCTCGTCCAATGATGTATTTTATCAATGGCACGCACTCTCAGAAATGAAAATAGATACCAGACTACTGGACAGCTGCTCCAGAAATTGAAAGGCATTTTCAATGACTTTTAATAATTTGGCTGCTTCCTTAGAAAAGGGGCCTTTAAAGCAGATGCAGCCGACTTGTGAAGCTCGAATGGGAAAAGGGCAAATTGAACAAAACGAGAAATCACTACTTTTTTATACAATGTTTTTATTTATGTATCTAAATTATGCTTCCGATATTTGGAATGTATTTTTTACTATAGATGATATCAAAGCAGACATCTGTTAACATATCGAATCAGGTAAATAGTCATAGGTTATTATAGACAGTTACTGATCATTGCGAGTCTTATTGAGTAAATACTGTAAAAATGGTAATAAAATACTTTCCCTCCTTTGCTCTATGGGGTTAGCATTTGTGTCAGGATAAGTGAACAATTTGTAGATGTAACTAACCCAGGAAACGCCGTGATATAACTGAAAAAGTGTTGAAAGCGGTGCGAATCACCATAAAAACATAGTTTTGATATTTAAAATTAACACATAGTATAGAGACATATGCGATGTACACCCCAACCATTATAACTATTATTCTAACTTTAATTCCAAATTACCACTGTTACATGATATCTGATTTGCAATAAGAAATTATATTACTTTAAAATTTAGAAAATTATTCAACTTTAAAACGAGATATAATTTAGGACGGTTGGCGAACACTGATCAATTAAAGTCCCATTTTCTCCCAAACCGGTCCAATTGACAGTGTTATTTTTTCAGTAGTTTCAATGCAGACGTATTAATATCAGTTTGAATTATATTATTTATTGTTGCCATTATGTGCACTCTCAACATGCAAAAGTTCAAGAAGATGAATATAAAAAGCGAAGCGTCAATCTTGCATTTTTAATTTGAATAATGAGCATAAAGATCTTTGTTCCCGATGAATGCCGTGCTTGTTTTAGGGGAAACCGAGGACTCTGTCAGTCGAAGGTCGACCTTTGCCCACGACTTGACCCTCAATCCCGGCTTCCCCTAACCGCTCGCCACAGTGACCAATGACTGACCACTGCCATAATTGTGAAGTGAAAGCCGCAATTTTGGTCACCCCAACTGACCCTTGTCCACTTACAAGCATTTAAACTTCAAATGTGGAAATATTAAAGTGAAAAATTAATTACACTTCAATGCAGTGGAATGGACTTTGTGTTTTACAGAACGTGTTTATTGCATTGTCCACTGTGGTCGTGACTGACCAGTCCCCCTAATCATGTGACAGGTGAAAAAAGTAATAAGAGCTTTCCAAATTTTATGAAAGTTCAATTTTCCAATCAATCATCGGACTTTTGACTCTTTCAATTGTCCAACTTGCTTTTTATCAGTTTTTCATAACCTCGGTCAATCTATCAAAAAATTTAAAAAACTTTTTCAAATTTTGAAATTGTTTGACCATTATTTACCCCCCGGCTGCATGTTTTGCAGCAATAAGTGTTGCATTGTGACAGTCAAATTGTAAAGACGTTATTCAGGTGCTAGGACATTCGATACAGTCATCTTACGATTTCAACAGTAAGTCGTATTTTAACCCTTTCCCACGTACACCAAATCTGCCGTTGACGACTTCGAACACTTCTAGGCTTATGACAAATAAAAGTTTTGTTTTTTAATAGAGTTGAAAACATTTTGGCAAACGTAGTAAATGCCCACTTTGAGGGATTTCTTCTCATAAAACCGAATTAAGCTCATGTAGATCTACACATAAACAACAGATCAATTTTCAATATTATAGAAAAAGAAGAAAAGGTCCATAAATCTTTCCACATCGCTTTCTACTATTGTTCTCAGTTTTATTTACATCTGTCCGTTCTTTTCTTAATACATCTCTTGGAAAAGGTCTTCACAGTTTGTGTTCCTTGATGAAATCAAATAATGAATCGGAAACAGTTCCTTATCATATAACACACTACTTATATATTGCAAAAATGTGTAAAACGTTTGTCGATTGTTTTTGTCAAATATTTGACCTCCCGAAAAAAAAACCTTAGATATCGGGATAAAAAAAAACGTCAGTTGAGACCGATAAGAAAGCATTATATGAAAAAATCAAATCCTTACCGAATATCTAGGGTGGTTTTCTTCTTTAAAAACGCTATAAAGGGATGTGCAAATGTACCTACAGTCAGAATGATTAGCAAACCTTTCCAGATGGCACGCACTTCATTCGATATATAGCTAAACTATGTAAAAACGAAATAGTTCTTCTTTTCCAACAATGTTTTCAACCCAGCTTAGAATTCGTAATTTCAACAGTCCCTATTAATCTGAGATAAATGTTGTAATCTGATAACTTTAATTTAAATATCTTTTCAGGTAGATTATAACCTTTTCCTGCTTACAAAAATTCTGCAGTCGACGCCTTGAAAATATACAAGCAAATATATACATACAGTAAGTAAGTAAGTAAATATTTTATTATAGTGACATGTGTATATACAACAACAAAACAATGGTACAAAATGTAATAAATAACACCCGGCCCCATGGGCCTATAAGTCACTTTCAAAAGAAAAATAATTAAGAAAACCAAAAAAAATAAATAAAAAACAAAACAAAAAAACATACAAAAAAAGCAAAAAATGGAAAACGTGTTGTGTTGGTATCGTTCTACTTCATAACGACAATATCAAATAGACAGATATGGGCAGTACCATTCGAAAACATCCATTCCAGAAACTTCATCTCCAAAAGAAAAATAAGGTAGATATAAAAAGTCAATATAAGTACGTATAATTATGATTGAGATCACTTCTGGGCAAAAACAAAAAAATGAAAAAAAAAAAAAAAAATGAAAACGTTAATTGAAACATTTTCACACTGTCTAAAGAATAAATTTACAATATGAGTGTTTTTGTTTAACAGCTAGGCTATGCTCTTTTAAGAAAAAGAGCGGAAGTTTTGCTGTCCACCAAATCACATAACAATAAAGTTATCGTAATGTTAAGTAATAATATATAACTAAAAGTCCTTTACATAAACGAAATGTAAAGAAAATGTAGTCATATGTATAATCAAACACAGTTAAAAACAATCACAAGCAAAGACACTAACGAATGATTGTGTGTGTGAGTCAGTCAGTCAGTGCATGTGTGAGTGAATAAATGTTTGAAAGGGAGATAGTTGTGTCTATACGGTCCTAATGAAAAATACATAAACGTACACATATACATTATGAACATAATAATACGTCATCTACAATTTGAAGACTTTTCCAAAAGAGAAAACTGTTATAGTCAAAAGCATTATGCGAGAATAAGAACTTGCACATTACGATCAATTTTTACTCCCCATAAAATGCCCTGAAAATATGCCTACCATAATCGATTCAAAAAGTCGCCTGTATATCAAAAAGAAACAATAATCAGTTCTGCGGATATAATGCTCTCCGTCTTACAACATAGGCTTTAACTATAACTTTTGCTAATTTTCGCACATGATTCATCATTAAATAACACAATTTATTATTAAGCGATAATTGTACAAATGCCCCTGTATCCAATAGTTCACCGAGTTCATACATGTATAATCATTATTGTTTTATATCACTGATACTCATATATTATGCAATTTTCGACCACTTGGTCTTCATCAAGATTAGAGAAAAACGACGGAAATTTAAGTGCAGTCCATTCTGGTGTTGAAAAGATCAAATTGTGATGAAGAGACGTCGTCAGGACATCGTGACGTCATTTCCATCGCGGCGTCATATAATTGCTCTTCTTAGCTGCAATATATTGCCTTCATATGTATTTTTGTTTATTGATTATAGTTGAAAACATTATGACAAAAGGAGACGTTTCTAATTATGAGCAAGTTCTCCTTTCGTCACAAATGTTTGAAAAAGTCGTCTGGTCTACTGGTGCGTCAAAAGCTACTTCAAACAGAAAAGAGTTAAACATTAAATTGCATTCGAAATGCATGCGAGTTAAAAAAAAATGTAAAAGCCCCTCCAAAAAAGATTGAGATTTCACAGGGGAGGTGCAGAACACCCTTGAAGGTGACTATGCTCCAACAATTAATTTCCCATCAACGCCTTTGATGATGTTGAGGTCCTCTTAAAATATGTCATCGTCGCTTTTCTGACCACTCCTAATGTAAATTTCATTGTTAATTTCAATGTAAATTTCATTGCGTTTAGTAAAATTGTCAGACTGTGTTTTATTGACCATTTTATTTCTTTGCTGTTTTATTTAATGCTTCAAGTGAAATTTGATGACTATAACTAGATGTCTTGTTTTCTTCTCGTCTTTGCATAACCCTTATTCCAATGAACGTGTCTTTAACCCTTTCCCTCATATAGACGCTTTCTGACGCCTCTGCAGCAGATGGCTTTTCGAAAACATAGTGACAAAAGAAGAAATTGCACAAAACGTGCAATTTCTCCTTTTGCCACAATGTTTTCCACTTTTTGTCATAGGTTATCCATTCAATTATGAAGATTTTCTATGTTTTGACAAAATACGTTCAAAGTCGTCTGCTGCAGAATTGTCGTATGAGGGAAAGGGTTAACCCTTACCAAAATAAAACATATATGTAGCAGACAACTTTTAAAACGTATTTGCAAACACGGGAACAAATCTCCATAAATGAGAGTTCAATTATTAAATACAGTTGAAACAGTGTTAACTCGTTGAATAAAGTCGAACCTATTGCGGCAAAAGGAGAAATTGCTCAGCATGTAGATACGTTTCAAACTCTTAAAATACATTTTGATCACCCCTCGTGTGTGTCCAAAGCATTTTAAATTTGTTTTCATTAATTCCTATTAAAAAACAATAACAGCTATAAAACCCTAGTTAAATTTTGACCACCCCTTGTGTAGTCTAAACCATGCGTGTGTAAAGCATTTTATGTTTATTGCATAATTGTATGAACTTTATAATACAATTAATTCAAACTTTCATCCTAAGTTACATTCTCCATTTTCACAGTTCCCGGTTGAGTATCAATATATTTTGACCGCCCTTCGTATTCCCATTGTATGGAAATACAGATCACGAAATGGAATGTTACATGGTCATCATTAT
This sequence comes from Serripes groenlandicus, assembly GCA_031761405.1. NCBI lineage: Eukaryota > Metazoa > Mollusca > Bivalvia > Cardiida > Cardiidae > Serripes > Serripes groenlandicus. The sequence continues at coordinate 48,222,630 of JASEVX010000001.1, read as the reverse complement.
TCTAACTGCATATTGTCTGGGTTAAACAATATATATCATCATTACAATAAAGGCCTTTACGTGCTATTAGTACGCCAAGAATTACCAATTAACCCTTACCCACTTACAATCTACTACTGAAAACCTGTAGACAAAAGTATGCAACATTTTTATAAATTGAAAGTGTAATTATTGATTGAACAGAGCTGAATACATTGTGACAAAAAGGAAAATTGCTCACCATGAGCAGTTTCTCCCTTTGCCACAATGTTTTAAAGAAGTCCGCTACTAGCGAGTCTTCGGCTACCCTCTGCACGTGGTCAATCGTTTAGTGACGTCATATAAAAAAACGACTTTCGGTCTTTTTCAAATTATTAGCAATTACGATCAAAGTGCCTTCTTGTGTGCCTTCTTGTATAATTGGTATAACGTGTTCGACCATGACCGTTCTCAAGAGACAATCGGGATACGTGTATGACTATATAGCGAACAGGGTAGAAGACCTGATCAGAATACACGGGGGTGCAGGCTGATCCAGAACTCCTCCGGTTCCAAAAGTCGCGAATGTAGATTTTACGTGACGTGATCCATTTGGCGAATACATTCATTGTTCGTAAGACTATCCTCATCTGGATATGAATGCATATTGACCGGCACCCGGCATGACCCTGTGTAATTAACACGTCACGAAATAACATGTAGCAAGGACATTATGCATTCTGCATATTCTCTCATTTATCTCACGCATTGATCAATGGACCCTTTACCCTGTGGAACTTTGTGGGGTAAAAATAGAATGATATCTCTTATAAGATCCGAATATCTAGATTGGAAGCGTATTGTATGGTCTGAGATTCTTAATTTGAAATCATGACCAAGATGGCTGTTACCAAAAGGAATCTTACCTAACACAGAGTTTGATGTATTACCATTAGAGATATTCTCAACAAAAAAACACGTATCTTTGGTAAATCTCAACGAGTTAATATCTGTTTGTCTTTAAAGTGTGATCATCTTAAAATATTCGTGTGTAACAATACCACCACATTTTTGAACAGTAGCGGTAACTTCAAAACAGAATACGCTTTCATTGACGAGCATGCTCATCTTGATTTTTCACTTTCGTTTGAATAAGATTCTAAATTCCATAACGCATCCTAGCCGCTTCCCTCTAGCAGACGCACTTGCGAAAGACGAATTTTGAAAACATTGTAGCAAAAGGAGAAATTGCTCATAAAAAGCAATTACCCCTTTTGTCACAGTGTTTTTAACTCAAATTAGTATAAAGATAATTCAGCGTTTTCGTGCAGATTTGTTGCGATGTGCATGTTAAGGGTTAAATTAATAATACAGATTGCGTGCTGTTCCGGGGGTTACTAAAGTATCCCATGATGCATTTCGCTTTGACACTTCTCTCCACGGAAGAAAATATTGACTCTGGACACGATCAAATGTGTAACCGTCTTTGGGAGGACCAGAACCATTGGAAATAAATCAATTGCCTGGTTTGAGGTTTAGTTCGGTTGAACAAAAATGGGTCTGGACAAATCCCCATTGAGTTTAATTCACTGTTACGTTTTGCTACCGTGTGCGAATCGACCATTCAAATTACAGCTTTTTATTTGCTATTGTAAGCTGCATATTTTCAAAATCAAAAATGTTATCGAGTAGAAACAAATGTCAGCCTTTCTCCTTTTACCACAATAATTTTAAAAGTGCTATACTCCGTCAGAGACGTCATTAAATATTCCATCCGTTCCATCTGGCTCTATACCTGTGACACAAACTTTACAAAATCCGGGTGTTGTTTTTGTAAATTCAATTCTTTAATCAAGTAGTTCGGCCTCCGGCCCATATACAAGCAGTATGTACATGTATAAGTATAAATTAATAATTATGTACATGACATAACAATGAACAAAATGAATACTTTTGGGTTACATTGACATTGTTAATGTTTTGCTTATTTGTATCGTTTTAAAGCCTTTTTTTATGACTTTTCCAAAATTTGTTTTTTTAGTTTAAGGGCTTCAATCAGTTCCAGCAGTCAAAGGTTTAAAGTGCACGGATGTCCAGTCTGCTCTAGGTCTGTCTTGTTCGCACTTGCGGTAAAACCAGGATGCGTAAACTGTTGTTTTGAGTCGCGTATTACAGCATCAGGGTTACGTTTCAATCGTTGATTTAACCGTTTCCCACATACAACATTTCTGTAGCAGTTGACGGGGAAACCATGGAGGCGAAAGCATAGAACATTTCTATAAATGAAAGTGTTATCACTGAACAGAGAAAATTCTCGTTTTGAGCGAAGCGTCGATATGCATCTACAACTGGGAAATCGATATCCCAACGTCAATGAATCTATGTGGTGAAAAGAGAAGTTTATGTGTTCAAGTATCTAAATGTATACAAGACTGATAGCTTTTTAAAAAACATATTGAGAATATTTCCAAATATGGCACCGATTCCAACTCTCTAAACAAGGCTTTCATCTTATTGCGTTTTATTTCGCTAGTGAGTTCTATTTTGAAGACAATTTTACATTTTGCTTATAAAAAGTTTACAGAAAACTAAACACGCGACTTTCAAAGACGAAAATGAATTGTGTAATATGTTTAATTATTGGTTCATACAATCACAAATGATGTTGTTCGTGGGTTTCAGAAACAAATTAAATTCATCTACACCAGGTGTAAAATCGTGACATAATCAATGGCGCCATTTCATTGGAAAACAACCCTTCGGGAACTAGGAACCAGTAACCAGGGCTGACTCGGATCTCACCGGCATGACGAGCGGTTTCATCAGGTTTTTCTTAACCCTTTCCCATATACAATAAATCTGCGACAAACGAAATTGAAATCATCAAGTCCAAACTATAGAAAATGTGTATAAATTATAGTATGATTATTGAATAGAGTTGAAATCATTGTGGCAAAAGGAGAATTGCTCATTATGAGCAATTTCTCCTTTTGCCACAATGATTTCAAATGTCGCCTGATGCAGAGGAATTAGATTTCTTGTGCTGAAATGTTTTTATTTTCATTAAAATTCACCCTCTTTATTGTATAATCTCTTGCTTTTCTTGACTCTTTTTCATTCACCTTTTTTTTATCACACAGTTTTTCATATCAAACCCATTTTCTGTGTAAACTTGGTATTAGAAATGTAGTGATATCTAGAACGATCGACGACACAGGCTCCAGACTTACGAACATTGCATTTTGATGGCGGCACTGAACAAAAATAAGATCGTATACAATCTGACAACGACCGTTTTATATTCCATAACATCAAAAGATCGGTTTTTACATGACTTATTAAGTTATGTTACAATGACGTGATTAATTATGAACGAACAGTGTTTCCACCAGCTGAGTGTGAAACAGCGATCCTATCAAAATAAAAAGAGTGCAGGTTTATGTGTACGTGTACTTTTATAGTTTTAGAACTTAGTACTTTAACCCTTTCCCTCATATAGACGCTTTCTGACGCCTCTGCAGCAGACGACTTTTTGAAAACATAGTGACAAAAGAAGAAATTGCACAAAACGTGCAATTTCTCCTTTAGACACAAAGTTTTCCACTTTTTGTCATAGGTTATCCATTCAATTATGGAGATTTTCTATGTTTTGACAAAATACATTCAATGTCGTCTGCTGCAGCATTGTCGTATGAGAGAAAGGGTTAAACGTTTTCTGCCAACGCCGCAACCCTTTAGCGCCAAAGAGGGCATCGTTTACTACCATTAAAGTCTTTAGTATGAACCGACAGGGGATCGAACCCGCGACCTCCCGCACCCGATGTCTAAGACCGTACACACAGTGTTTACTTAACCGTTTCCATTATACACACGCTGTCTGCAGCTGACGACTAGTGACATAAGGAGATATCGACCCGGATCAGCCTAAGCATGCCACACAGGCGTACCCGGATATACACTTTTCGCATCCTGTGGATTTTCTGTTTCAGGAATCACTACTCTATCTATCCCCCCCCCCCCCCCCCCCCTTTAGACGGAATGTGTCGGCCGGATCAGTCTGCGCGGACAGCGCAGGCTGATCTGGTCGATACATTACGCAGATGTGTATCGCCGCAGCTGCATTTTGGGGCATTTTTAGAGGAAGCTACGCCCTGCCATGTTTTCAAAATCGTCTGCTGCAGATATGTTGTAAGTGGGAAAGGGATACACCAGCGTTATTTCCGATGCTTATGCTGAGTTCTGTTTTAACTTATAACGTCAACAGCTAAGTAAAATAAATTGTGGTTTAAATTATAACGTTGTTAAAATTTAGTTTATCTATTACGTAACCTACTTCATTAAGAGGGTACATCTGCAAAGGATCGCTATAGATTCCTGCGCTTTCGACATTGATTTTCTGTTTGAGTGTAATATCATGTCGTGACTGACCAATGGTTAAACCCTTTCCTACATACGACAAATTGGCAGCAGAGGACTTTGAAAACATCTTGGCCAAAATTTTGAAAATCTCTGCAGATGAAAATATAATTATCGAATATAGTTAAAGCATAGTGGCACAACGATACTTTGCACTTTATGGGAAAGTTCTCATTTCTCAACTACTGCAAAGGCAAAATACGTCTGCATTTGGGAAAGCTTATCTTTCGCAATATATCGTTTGCAAGATCGTATGTAAAACAAGACCTCCGAATGAAACAAGAAAATATGTGGGGAAAATGATAATTTCTCTCTCCAACAATTACTAGTCATGGTTGTTTTAATTTAATGTATTCAAATTAAGATGTAAATGTTGGTTCCGCGAATGTTTCCGTTATGGAATGCGAAGAAGGGTTACCCTTCACCTGGTATGTTTGGGTGCATGCGATACTGTTAGAGAAAGATAATGTATACATCTCAAAGTGATTTTCTGATTGAGTGTTTTTACGTGTCTTACGGCATGAGCTGAAAAGCAGATAATACTCTTGTTAGAATGAATGTCTATTTTCCTTGCCAAATACCCATTGTTCGAGCATAAGAGCATTACACTAAGTAAAGAGACAGGATCAAGTACAAATAAGGAGCGAGTTAGGATCCCCAGCTTTTTTTTTGCGCAATTGGTTTTCTGACCAAGAGTGATGACCAAATGCCATATATGGAATGCATGCATTGAGTCACACGTCTTGAAGTGTAAATTGGCACATCCCTGTACGCCCCCTTTATCCCCTCGGAATGTTCTTCTATCGACACATGTGTTTTTTTGTTTGTATAGTGTTATACTCCGATTCCAACATTATTTGTTTATGATGTATCACTGGGTAAGTTACCAATATCTCATGACATCAGTCAGTCAGTCGTTATAAAAACCCCACACTCCTGAGAACCAAGGAGAGAGTCATTACTACCATTTTAAAGTCTTTGGAATGACCCATCCGGGGATCGAACCCGCAACCTCCCGAATCCGAAGCGGACTCTCTACCACCCCATCACCGAGGCGGTACGGGCAAGAAGGGGCTACATGGTGTACGTAGAGTTAAACCTTTTATTGTATGTAACAACACCGTGTGATAAACAATTAGGACAACGAACTACAAGATTGTCTCCTTCCATTGACGATAGGTATACTCTTTATCTTTTTCTAAAACGCACTCCCTTTAACCCTTCCCCCCATATAGACGCTGTCTGCAGCAAACGGCTTTTTGAAAACATGGTGACAAAATAAGAAATTTCTCAAAACAAGCAATTTCTCACCATGTTTTCAACTCTTATTCAATTATTGTACTTTTATTTAAAGGAGATTCCAAATGTTGTCGAGTATGTTTTCAAACTCATATGCTGCAGAGTTGTTGCATTTCGAAAAGTAAACACATGTGAACTAGACGACTTTCGAAACAGTGTGACGAAAGAAGAAACTGCTCATCGTGTTCACGATCACGTTTTATTTATAGACGGATGTTCCATAGTTTTGCCAAAATGTTTTCATTTTCGTCTGCTGCAAATTTGTCAATCACAGGATTAATTAAATTATTAAATTATTACTTTAGTCCATTATTGATATGAATTGTAAAATACAATTTCATTATAGATCGTGCATGTACATATAATTAACAAATATGTCTTTTCTTCGACGTTTTATTCCGCCCGACATATTGTTAATGCTTTAACAAGACAATTCGTTCACACACACATGTAGCCTGGCGAATCAGGTCAGCAAGTTCTCCCTTTTCCACATGCACCAAAACTAAAGAATACGACTTTGAAACATCCAGGTCATGTCAGTTAGGGCAAGTATGACGTAAAGATCGACAGACAGACAGACGGACGGGGCAGTGATGCCTTTGTGTCACCCAACCAATGCATTTTTAAGTTTTCAAAAGTCATGTCTGTCCTATCTAATTAATACATCTTAATAGGAAATCTTCGTTTTAATAAGCATATTTTATTATTATTATTATTATTATTATTATTATTATTATCAGCTGTGAATCGTGTGTAGGTGAAAAATGACCAGTGACTAAGGACTTTTAAGAGAGAAAAATAACATAGTTCAGAATGACTGATATCAGTCAAAGTGAACCGTACACATATGTATCATTGCTATTAAATGTTTTAATTCGAGGTGATAAATTCATATAGATTTATTTGCGGAGGTGGTGAAGATATGCATGTCAATGTTGGTTAATCCGCAAAAGAAAATCTAAGAGAGATAACTTGGAAAAAATATATGACATGACAATATATAGTTATCTTCCTTCAACAAAAAACATTCGTTTGTATGAAGTTCAACTCTGCAGCAAACATATAGACAACACAATGGACATTCTGTATAAATGGAAGGAAAGTGTTTTTCATAGGGTGTAAAAAAATATTGGCAAAAGGGAAAATTGCTCCTTTTACTACAATGGATACAACAAACTGTATGTGGAAATAAGTTAACTGGGATAATACATTTTTGCTTCGGAAATTGATCTTTCCGTCAGTGAATACATAACATTATTTTACATAGAAGTATCTACTTTATTCATTTTCAACGATTATGTACAGCAACCCTCTAGCAGACGACTTTGAAAATATCTAGGCGAAAACATCGAAAAAATCTCTATAAAGGAAGGTAACTGGGCCCATATTTTCCATCCATTACAGATCAGAAACTGCATTAATTTGAAATTTAGAATAAGAATTAATTTTACTGGCTGTTAAAAGATGAGCTAAACAATTCTACAGATATAGTCATCACTTACTGGGAGATAAAACTGCGGTTCAAACACTAGTAGTGAAAACTTGTACAACTATTTCACAAAGAATTGAGAAAGCAATCAGCTTAAATTAGCCAAAATTTGACTTAATATCATCAACCAGTTTCATACTGAATTAGAACTCTTTAAAAAGCGTTTTCCCATTCATGTTTCAACAGGTAGTTTTGCATTTATGGTAAACAACAAGAGGTTGTATCTACTACATATACCCTTCTATGCCACCGCTTGTTATTCTTCCAAAGGGAGTTTGAAGGATTACATAAGTAGCTAAATGAAAGCATGGGGGACATACCACGAAGAAGTCATCTGTTTGTCAAGCTGCCAAGGCCTACATCACACAAAGCACCCTTACAGTGTTGTAAAATATAATTATTGTATAACATACAAAACATTAATGTTACCAGCGAGATTCATTTTTTTATTTTGTATACATTTATTTATCACATATTTAATTTAACATTTATATGCTACTATCTGCAACCAAGTTCCTCCAATACGAGCGGTGTTTTAGTTTCTGTATTAAACTTGCATTGCCAATATACATTGTTTCAGAAGTTACATGTTGAGACAACCACAACAACAGCATTTTGGGTAAACATTTAATACCTCTTTTTCTGAAAGTTCTGAATTTTATTTCATCCACAACAGATTCGCAACAGGTCTGTATGCTGGATTTGACAGTGTGTATCACAGGTTTGATTCTGTTCCGCATTTATGGTAAATGCTCTGGGGCAGTGCAAATTTAGAGTCCTAGTTTTTGTTATACACTCAGGTGTAAATGAACTGTCGCTTTGGTAAAGTGTTGGAAACAAAACCCGATTAACCCAGTAGTTTCAACTTAATCCAACAACCATACTTTTATTTTCAGTAAGTATTGAATATTTTTTTACCTAGATGGTTTAAAATCCATCTGCTGCAGATTTAGGAAGGGTTTAAAGGAGAAATTAGTCCATATTAACTTTATATTTTCAATATACAGCATCTGATATATCTTATTTTGAACAAATTCTCCTTTTTCTACAATGATTGCTGCAGAGGCATCAAAATGTGTCTGTATGAGGGAAAGGGTTAGTATTCCATCTCCCCCTGTCTCACCATTTTGATGGTGCATGGCTATGTGCATGTTGACTGGACCCATGTCCATGATCATGACTGTGACCATGACCATGACTATGACCATGGCCTGCCACACTGCCTTGCTGAGTTGAGCTGTAATCACCATATTGCTGACCAACGAGTAAAGGTTTAAAGGGGCTCCCTATGGGGGAGGTAAAGGATAAGTCCTGGGTGGGTGAGGGGCCCCTGACAGGGGATTGTCCACTATATTGGTATGGTTGTGAAAATGCAGGGTTTGCTCCCATGAAGTTGTATGAGGTGGCTCTCGTCCAGTCATCCTTGAACACTTGGATGGTCAGTGTGGACACAAGATTGGACAGTCTGTTGTAAACATGGGCTAGTACCAGCTGCTCATCCGCATCTCTACGAACTCTAACCTGAACTGATCCAGCCTGTTTGAAAAATAGGATATCAAATGTTTAACTATTTCCTGCATACAACAAACTTGCCAAAGTAATGCACATTGTATGAGATGTAAAATGCATTTGAAATGTATGAATGCTTCTATCATAAATTAAAAAGCATAATAACTATGACAATTAAAGGGCACAATAAATAGTGTTCTGAATGATATAGAATCCAGTGATTTACCATGTTTATAATGAATGAATGAATGAATGTATATTGTTTTATGGCGCATCGACAGCTAAGGTCATTAAGCGCGCAATTAAATTTAATTATTCATGATCCCTGGGTAAACATACCAGTACTAGGCTAGAAAATGTGCCTTGCCCAAGGGCACTCCACCATGACCGTAGTGCCGATGTTTATAATGATGTCATACAATAACTTCAGCATTATTAGCTGTGCTCAAAGGCAATTTTGTGTTAACTCCTTAAACTAACATTAAAACTTTTATAAATGCCTCTTAAACACAAAAACACAGATCTATAAAACCGTCCCCACCAGGTGCGTAGCTCCCTTAGGCACTGTAGGCAAATGCCTAAACATTTTTTCTCAAAATACCCCAAAATGCAGCTGCGGCGATAGACATCTGCATAATGTATCGACCAGATCAGCCAGACTTATCCGGCCGACACATTCCGTCTTGGGGCGATAGATGTATAGATTAGTTATTCCTGAAACAGAAAATCCACAGGAGGCGAAAAGTGACCGGGTAGGCCTGTGTGGCATGCTTAAGCTGATCTGGGTCAATACTTTACGCAGAGTCCACAATGTTGATTTTCTCAGGAGACGGCCTACACATTGATTATTGCAAAGCTACACCCCTGCCCACATATGACAAATCTGCAGCCAAGGACTTTGAAAACATTTCTTAAAATATATGGAGAATCTGCATAAATTAAAGTGTATATACTTAACCCTTTACCTCATATAGACGCTTTCTGACGCCTCTGCAGCAGACAGCTTTTTGAAAAAATAGTGACAAAAGAAGAAATTGTTCAAAACGAGCCATTTCTCTTTTTGCCACAATGTTTTCCACTTTTAGTCCTAGGTTATCCATTCAATTATAGAGATTTTCTATTTTTTGTAAAATATGTTTAAAGCTGTCTGCTGCAGTATTGTCATATGAGGGAAAGGGTTAAAAGAGCTGAAAACATTGTGGCAAGATGAGAAAATTGCTCATTTTGATTAGTTTCTCATTTTGCCACACTGTTTTTAATTGTTTTCTGCTGTAGATGTAAGTGAGAAAGGATTAACTTGAGTTATTTTGCGTTTTTTTCTGCTTATAGAATCTGTTCCTATCAGACGAAATGAAACCTGCTATGCTTGTAATACGGAATTCAGAATGTTTTGAGAAACTTATAACAATAATTTGTTATGAGTGACAGTGCCTAAGAAATTAACAACAATGTTACCAGAGATCCAAAGGAAAGGGTCCAGAAATGTTCTTCCCTGAATTCCAATACTCCATCCAGGGTCGATGCTTCTCTCAAAACCTTGTCTAACTGACCTAGCATATGGGAGGGTGTGGTCTGAAACAAAAATAACAAGAAGTATATGCATCAGGTGTCTTTTGACAACATTGTAGAAACTAAAAATAATGAGCAATATCTCCTTTTGCCATATTGTTTTTGACTTCTAATACATCTGCAGTAGATGATTTTAAAAACATTGTATCAAAGACACAAAAATTGCTCATAAAGAGCAATATCTCTTTCTGCCACAATTGTTACAAGTCTTTTCAATAAATAATTCAACTTTCATTTATATTCCATATTTAGTCTAGATGTTTTCAGTGGTCTGCTGTAGACTAGTTGTATATAAGAAAGGGTTAACCCTTTATTTCTTGTACTTCAAGGCATCTGCAGCAGATGTCTTTTGAAATCCTTGTGCCAAAAGGAGAAATTACTCTTAATGAGCAATTTGTCCTTTTGGCATACTGATTTAAAGTGTATTCAAGAATAATACTGTCATTTATAGAGAAATTCAATACTTTTGTCTGGATGTTTTCAATGCTGTCTGCCGCAGATTATTTTGTATGTGAGAAAGGGTTCAATATGTACAGTAAAACAAAGATTCACTTTACCTGTAAGAGTATTTTTCCAGTATACACTGACATAGGAAACATTGTACCTATAGTCATCACTGATATAAGCATGGCTGCAATTGTGTCAGAGGAAGTGTAATTTCTAAAATAAATTAAAAACAATATAAACAATATTAAAAATAAACAATATCTTCTAAAAAAAAGCACTTTCCCACTTGCAACAAATCTGTAGAAGACAACTAAGAACACATCTGGACAAAAATATTGAGAACCGCAATAAATGAAAGTTTATTGCTGTAATTTAATTGAAATCATTGCAGCTGAAGGTAAAATTGCATATGAGTAATTTCTCATTTTGCCACACTGTTTTAAAAAGTCCTCAGCTGCGGATGCATCTAAAAGTTGGAATGGGTTTAATCTACTGACAGACAGCTTATGACTTTCTTAAAAGAAATAAAAAGAAAACACGTTCAAAATGATCAAATCCTTTTTAACTTAATTATACTTTTAGATATGCCATTCCTTTGCTTTAAATAAAATATCTTGTACACTTCAAACTATTCATAACCCTTTCCCACATATAGAAGCTTTCTGATGCCTCTGCAGCAAACAACTTTTGAAAACATGGTGACAAAAGGTGAAATTGCTCAGAACGAGCAATTTCTCCTTTTGCCACAATATTTTCAACTCTATTCAATATTAAAACTTTCCATATTTTGTCACGTATACTGTCTGCTGCAGAGGCATCAGAAAGCTTTGGAAAACATGGTGACAAAAGGTGAAATTGCTCAGAACAAGCAATTTCTCCTTTTGTCACAATATTTTCTCTATTCAATATTAAAACTTTCCATATTTGTGCCCTGATGAATGAAGGGTTTGGCACCTTTACTACTTACTTTATATCAATAATAACATATGTAATGGTAAGAGCAAATCCGCCTGCAAATGCTATCAATGCCAATGGATTTATTCTGGGTAGTAGCAGTTTACTAAGTCCTGGTATAACATGACACAAACTGGAATGAAAAGAAAAAAGTATGGTCCAAAAAACCCATGCATTGCCTGTCATTAACCAGTATCTATACAAAAGCCAAAGCGATAAGGACAGGGTGACAGACAGACAGCAGAAAAGTGATCCCTTAGTGGCATACCACAAATGGCTTTTAACTGTTTCCCACATACATCAGATCAACAGCAGACGACTTTGAAAACATCTAGGCAAAAATATGGGAAACCTCAGTAAATGAAAGTTAAAATTATTAAAAGAGAATTGAAAACATTGTGGCAGAAGTAGAAATTGCTGGTTTTGAGTCGTCTGCTGCAGAGGCATCAGAAAGAGTCTTTATGTGGGAAAGGGTTAAAAGTTAAGCTGTTTTGTAATTAAGTTTATTACATAAACTACATAGATTTATGGGAATACACATATACTGGTATGAGAAATACATGATTTCGTAATGGGTTATAATTCCCATGTCAGAGATGAAGCCAGGATGACATGAAATGATATCACATATTACATCAACTATGCTGCAGTAGACAATGTTTATAAAATCTAGGCAAACATATGTAAAATTCTTATAAATAAAATGATTGATTAGAGATGAAAACATTGTAGCATAGGAGAAATTGCTTATTACGTGCAATTTCCCTATTTGCCACAACATTTACTAAGTTGTCTGCTGCAGAAGCTGCATAAGCATCAACACGCGTCTGTTTGTGTGTAAGGATTAAATTAACTGTATACCTCTCACTTATATCTGTGGTATGTTCCTGTAGCCAACTAGAGCTTGAAGCTGACATTACATGGTTAAGGGCCTTATTATCTACACTGTACACGAGAAACATGTGGAGGAAGAACGCAAATAACACACCAATCAGTAACCTTCCCCTGAAAATTTATAATATACAGTAAGCCTCCACTTGTAACGAAAGCTCATGTTGCCACATACTGCTTGTTACAAAAGACCTCTGGTGGTTCAAACATATTCCTATACTATTCAAAGTATTCGAGTGTGTAACGATATCCCATGTAAATATTATCTGTATGTTGCGATACTGTTTGCTAGTCCCATATTACATTTGAAAAGTGTAACATTCTTTTGTCACCTTACTGGTGCAAACACAATACATGTACTGAGAAAGATGGGATTTTTTTGTTCATCCAATTTACAATGGTATTGTTTGTCAACAAGAAAAAAAAAATCAAAAGACTTTTATAAATATAAGTTGTGACAGCTTTTCGGCCTATCAATGAGAGGCAATTAACATTATTTTTAGTATTTTTCTAACCGTTTCTCTCGTACAACAAATCTGCAGCAGACGACTTTGAAAACATATTGGCAAAATCATGGGAAATCACTATAAATAAATGTACAATTAATGAAAAAAGTTGAAAACATTGAGGCAAAAGGAGAAATTGCTTTTTTGAACAATTTCTCCTTTTCAAAAGTCATCTGCAGCAGAGGCGTCAAAAAGTGCCTATATGTGGGAAAGGGTTAATTATGTTGTCACCATCAGCTAAATCCTTGAAATCATGCAGGTGAGTGACTTTGTAAACATTTAGTCAAAACTATGTAAACTCTATAAATGAAAGAACAATTATACAAAAATGAAATCATTTGTGGCAAAAGGCGAAATTGCTCTTTATGAGCAAATTTTCCTTCTGCCACAATAATTTCAAAAGTCATCTGTTATACAGGCTGCAGAAAGGGTCTGTATGTGGGAAAGGGTTAATTTGCATCGTTCAAGACAGATTGACTTGATTATAAATACTTACGTATGGATTTCTGGCTGCTGTATTATTCTTTCAATGCTGTGAATAAAAAAAAAAAAAAGCAATTAATTGTATATATACTAAAACAATTTATAAGACAATAAAAAAGGAATATCAAGAAGTGACGTACATGTATATGATTTTGATAATACATGCATCTCTATGTCTTCAGACCAAATTGATGCAGCATGTCAATTTAGCTCTTTCCCACATACAGACGCTTTCTGATGCCTCTGCAGCAGTTGACTTTAGAAAACATTGTGGCAAGAGGAGAAATTGCTCATTATGAGCATATCAGGCCAGTACTTTTGGGCAAGAAGTTTTTCAAATTTTTCCCCAATTCCTGATGCAGCAGCAACCAAAGTTGTAAATGGAATAAAATTTTAGAACATTTTTAAAATTGGTCTATTGGATTAGGAGAAGTTTTTTGAAGGAAAATTTAAACAGACAGATGGACAGATGACGGTCAGTGATCACAATAGCTCACCGGCTCTCTGAGCACAGATGAGTTAAAACTGTGTGAAAAGTCTTATTCATCAAATAACATTAATAAAAACCCTCATGATTTTTATGTTGGATGCTTAACCCCTTCCCACATATAGACGCTTTCTGACGCCTCTGCAGCAGACTACTTTTGAAAACATTCTGACAAAAGGAGAAATTGCTCAAAACAAGCAATTTCTTCTTTTGCCATAATGTTTTCAACCTTTTACAATACTACTTTCAGTGAATCATTCTTACATGCTTCATAACAATATTGATAAATAAAATAAAGGTTATCACATCATATTGTTTTGTTTGTTTATACTTTCCCACATACAACAAATCTGCAGCAGACGACTTGGAAAACACCTAAGCAAAAATATAGAAAATCTCTGCAAATAGTGTACTTATTGAATCAAGTTGATAACATTGTAGTAAAAGGAGAAATAGCTCAACATGAGCAATTTCTCCTTTTGCCACAATCTATTCAAAAGTCGTCTGCTGCAAAGGCTGCTAAAGGTTATTTGAGAAGGGTTGGAAGACAGAGTTTAACACAAAGTTGAGAGTATTATAATTGAGACCTTACCATTCTTTAATAATAAACAGGGCACCTAACTGTGCTAACATGGTACTGGCAAACGTGGCCAGAACCTCAAACCTTTCATACCTATAATAGAGGTAAACAAAAAAGAAAAGAGTTTATATCAATGCTTATACTTCCCTGATAAGCTATTTTGAGAACTTTTAAAAGAAAAGTGAAATGAAACATCTGCAAAATGAAACTAGAACTATCACTGAAGATGATAAATACCCCCAAAACAGCACCTTGACTCAAAATATGGCTTCCAACCGACCAACAAAATACACCGCACTTCCTCTCAATGTGTTGTATCATCCTATGAAGTTTTATTAAATTCCAACAATGTAAATTAGAGTTATGGTTCTTGTACATTGCACTTCCTCTGATTATGCTCTACCATTGTATGCAGTTTTATTAGATTCCATCTGTTAGTTATTAAGTAATTCTCCGGACAAGAAAAAGTAACAAAGGGCAATAACTCTGTATTTAGATTAAATAGAGTTATGGTTCCTGTACACTGCACTTCATCTCAATGTGTTGTATCATTCTATGAAGTTTTAATAAATTCCAAGAATCAATTTAAAGTTATGCTCCAGACAAGACTCTACAAACAAGAAAAAGTAACAAAGGGCAATAACTCTGTAATTATGTAAATTAGAGTTATGGTTTTTGTACACTGCACTTCCTCTGATTATGCTCTACCATTGTATGCAGTTTTATTAGATTCCATCTGTTAGTTATTAAGTAATTCTCCGGACAAGAAAAAGTAACAAAGGGCAATAACTCTGTATTTAGATAAAATAGAGTTATGGTTCCTGTAACCCGCACTTCCTCTCAATGTGTTGTATCATCCTATGAAGTTTTATTAAATTCCAACAATTTGTTTTAAAGTTATGCTCTGGACAAGACTCTACGAATAAGAAAAAGTAACAAAGGGCAATAACTCTGTAATTATGTAAATTAGAGTTATGGTATTTGTACACTGCACTTCCTCTGATTATGCTCTACCATTGTATGCAGTTTTATTAGATTCCATCTGTTAGTTATTAAGTAATTCTCCGGACAAGAAAAAGTAACAAAGGGCAATAACTCTGTATTTAGATTAAATAGAGTTATTGTTCCTGTACACTGCACTTCCTCTCAATGTGTTGTATCATCCTATGAAGTTTCGTTCAAATCCTATGTTGCATTGTTAAGATATGGTCCGGACAAAATATGGCTTCCGACCGACCGGCCGACCGACACAGTGACTCCTATATACCCCCCAAAAACTTTGTTTTTTGGGGGTATAAAAAAGAATACCATAGATAGAAAATTGAAAACATTGCGGGAAAAGAAGGAACCTCTTATTCTGAATAACTTTTTATACAATGTTCTCAAAATTCGTCTGCTGCATTAACATTTGTTATTTAATATTATTTTCTCTGGAGAATTTTGTAGGGAACTGATTTAACTGTTAAACAGACTTTAAAAAGAAACAAGAGGGCCATGATGGCCCTGGAATCGTTCACCTGATTTTTTTTTCTTCACTTTAGCTATATAAGCCCCGCCATCTGGCGGACATAGTTTCCGACCAATCGACTTGGCTTGAAGGAATCTGATAGAGGGTCACCCTAGGAACATTTCTACAAAATTATTTGAAAATCGGCCTGACACTTTTGGAGGAGAAGATTTTTTAAGTTTTCACTATAGCCATAAAAGGCAAAATAGCCCCGACCCCTTGTGGCCATGTTTTTTGACCAATCAACATGGCTTGAAGGAATCTGATAGAGGGTCATCCAAGGAACATTTCTACAAAATTATTTGAAAATCGGCCTGACACTTTTGGAGAAGAAGATTTTTTAAGTTTGCACTATAGCTATATAAGGCAAAATAGCCCCGCCCCCCCTGGCGGCCATAATTTTTGACCAATCAACATGGCTTAAAGGAATCTGATAGAGGGTCATCCAAGGAACATTTCTACAAAATTATTTGAAAATCAGCCTGACACTTTTGGAGGAGAAGATTTTTTAAGTTTTCACTATAGCCGTATAAGGCAAAAAAGCCCCGCCCCCCTGGCGGCCATGTTTTTCGACCAATCAACATGGCTTCAAGGAATCTGATAGAGAGTCACCCAAGGAACATTTCTACAAAATAAGTTCAAAATCTGCCAACCAATTTGGGAGGAGAAGAATTTTGAAGTTTTTTTTGTTTCGTTACCATGGAAACCAGAATTCTGCATGGATCCCAATAATTTGAAGGAATTCTGGTGAGGTCATTGAGAGGATGCTTTCTGTGAAGTTTCATCCCAATTGACCCACTGGTTACTGAGGAGAAGATGTTGAAGATTTTTTAAGTTTTCACTATAACCATAAAAGGCAAAATAGCCCCGCCCCCTGGCGGCCATGTTTTTCAACCAATCAACATGGCTTGAAGGAATCTGATAGAGGGTCACCCAAGGAACATTTCTACAAAATTATTTGAAAATCGGCCTGACACTTTTGGAGAAGAAGATTTTTTAAGTTTGCACTATAGCCATATAAGGCAAAATAGCCCCCCCCCCCCCCCCCCTGGCGGCCATGTTTTTCGACCAATCAACATGGCTTGAAGGAATCTGATAGAGGGTCACCCAAGGATCATTTATACAAAATAATTTGAAAATCGGCCTGACACTTTCGGAGGAGAAGATTTTTTAAGAATTTTGAAGTTTTTTTCATTTCGTTGCCATGGAAACCAGAATTCTGCATGGATCCCAAAATTTTTAAGGAATTCTGGTGAGGACATTGAGAGGATGCTTTCTGTGAAGTTTCATCCCAGTTGACCCACCGGTTACAGAGGAGAAAATGTTGACGGACGACGGACGACAGACGACGGACGACGGACGACGGACGCCGGACATAGGGCGATCACAATAACTCACCCTGAGCACTTCGTGCACAGGTGAGCTAAAAAAAGTATTCTGAAGAAAATGATAAACATTCAAAAATTGGAAGAAGAATTTTTGAATTGGAAACTTTATTGGGAAAGAAGAAAGTTCCTGTTTGAATTTGTCTATTGCAGATGCATAAAAAGTCTTCTGCATCAAGGAAAGGAATATCTGTATCTATATCACAAACTTACCCAAAAGAAAATGCTGGCGATGGTTTCTGTAGTCGAACCCAGATTGACAGTAAACACGCAAGTAAGCTATATTGATTATAAAGATTCGTCATTTTAAAAAAAAAATTACATATTAAGTCTTCCCTAATTTAGACACTTATTAACTCCTCTGCAGCAGATGGCTTTTTAAAAACATGTTGACAAAAGAAGAAATTGCTCAAAAAGGTTATATCACAGTGTTTCCTGGGTAAGTTACCAGTACTAATGGTCCATTCAGTAAATTTTAAACCACAACATAATTTTTCACAAGATACATCTGTTTATTTATAAAGATAATTTCTTTTCTGTATTATATAAAGAGCATATTTGATCAAAGTTGAAAATATTGTGTGAAAAGGAGACTTTGCTCATAATGATAGATGTACTTAAAACAGGTTTTTGCATGTATTCATGTTACGAAGCTTTGACATTTACAAACAGAAACTACATGTTGATTTAAAAGGTTTGAATAAGATTATAAATTATATCTTGACTGTATTAGCAGAAACTATGTCAGACACATATGTTTACTAAGAAGAAGACTTCTCTCTATTCAGTCCAACACTGGAAGGTATAACAATATACCTTATAATCAGCGGTTCTGATCAAAATGTCCGAATTATATCAAGAATGAGGAACACTTCTTGTTTAATTGCACCATGTTCAACGATATAAGAGGAGTTCACATCAAGCCGTTCTTTAAAGATGTACAATAAGTTACATGTAAATATGTTTATAATCAATGAGAAATGAAAAAAAAATCTCAATTATCTCAATTTATTACCAAAGCTCTGAAACAGAGAAATGATGAAATAACTATATGATTAATCTTCCATTTAGTTCATTATTGGGTTAACTTACCTTAGTATGTCAAACATGGTTAGGTAGGTATAGGCTGCAAGAGCTGAAAAATACATTAGTTACTCATAGTAATTCACAGTAACAGCAGAGCTTTAGATAAGGAGGGTTTTGCATGTTCTAAAATCCTCATTTGACCTCCAAAACCTATGTTGTGGGTACTCAAAAGAATCGTCTCATTGAGATGATTATTTTGAGTGCCCACATCATAGGTTTTAATGAGTGCTAACAGAGATATCACAGAAGATTACCTGTTTACTCCTCATTATCTAGTCGTCTGAACTAACAAAAACAAGAGGCCCAAGAGGGCCAGTATCGCTCCACGGCCATAAGGCAAAAATCAAATCTCCAAACAGCCCTGCCCCCTAGTGGCCATATTTTTTACCAACCACCATGGCTTAAAGGAATCTTGTAGAGTGTCACCCAAGGAATGTTTCTGCAAAATTATTTGAAAATCAGCCTGACACTTTCTGAGGAGAAGATTTTTTAAGTTTTCACAATAGCCATATAAGGCAAAATAGCCCCACCCCATGGCGGCCATATTTTTGAACCAATCAACATGGCTTGAAGGAATCTGATAGAGGGTCACCCAAAGAACATTTCTACAAAATTATTTGAAAATCTGCTCAACACTTTCGGAGAAGAAGATTTTTTAAATTTTCACTATGGTCATATAGAGCAAAATAGCCCCGCCCTCTGGCGGCCATATTTTTCGACCAATCAACATGGCTTGAAGGAATCTGATAGAGGGTCACCCAATGAACATTTCTACAAAATTATTTGAAAATCGGCTAAACACTTTCGGAGAAGAAGATTTTTTAAGTTTTCACTATGGTCATATAAGGCAAAATAGCCCCGCCCTCTGGTGACCATGTTTTTCGACCAATCAACATTTCTTGAAGGAATCTAATAAAGGGTCACCCGAGGAACATTTCTACAAAATTATTTGAAAATCGGCCTGACACTTTCAGAGAAGAAGATTTTTTAAGTTTTCACTATTTTTTTCTTTTGGTTGCCATGGAAACTAGAATTATGGATGGATCAAAAAAAATTGAAGGAATTTAAGAGAGGACATTGAGAGGATGCTTCCTATGAAGTTTCAACCAAATTGGCCAAGTGGTTAGTGAGAAGAAGTCGTTTAAAGGAAAAAGTTTACGCACGCACGGACGCACGCACGACGGACAATTCGCCATGACATAAGCTCGACTGGCTTTCAGCCAGTGGAGCTAATAAAACCAGAAATTACTCTTGAATGAGGAAATTTGTAGCAACTGTATCAAGATCATCTACAAATCGATGATTTTATTCAAAACAGTTCCAGTTACAATTGTTTTAGTTTAAACTTTTTTATTTAACATCAATTGTGAAACAAGCTTTAACCTTATATTAATCAGCTTGATGTCTGCTTCCTTGAGACATAATTAGTTCTTGTGGCGTTTTAGTATGTGTAGACATTGTCATCCAATTACTTAAAACAAGCACCGCGGAGTGAACGCCAGCGATCATCGAAAAAAGGGGCATTACTGAATAATTATAAAAGCCAGAGTTATGTATAGACATGTGTAATGTTCCTACAAACATGTGTACAAAGTTTTATTTATAAATGTTGATTGGTTTTTCACTTATGAGGGTTAAAGTATGGTGATGACGCAGATGCAGATGCAGTAGATGTCACCAAGGGTATCAAAATAACATGAGTTTTTGCTTAAAATCTAGCCAGACATTTGGACAGACATATTCATGCACCTATACCCAACTTCCACATCCTCTTTATTTTGGGATGACAATAATGCCAAACTGTCACTAAAATTTCATTAATAAACTTGTTCCTACATGCAGTTGCATTTTGAAGCATCTGTGGAAGATGTCTTTGAATACATTGTGGCAAAAGGAGAAATTGCTAATAAGGAACAAATTCTACTTTTGCAACAAAGTTTTCTACTCTATTCTATAAGCATGCTGTTCATCCCTGGACTACCATAAGACTACCAAATATTGAATGAGAATTAGTTGAGTACGAGAGAAGAAACTGATAATAGTAATTTGGTGATTTTGCCAATCGGGGTCATAACACTACAGCAACTTGAGTGAAGTCGGTAGAGATAGTATACCTTTAACCCTTTCCCCCATACAGATGCTTTCTGAAAACCTCTGCAATATTAGGGGAGAAAAGTGAAAAATCTCTAATAATGAAAGTATAATTAATGAATAGAGTTTAAAACATTGTGACAAAACTTGAAATTGCTCATAATTATCAATTTCTCCTTTCGCCATAATATTTTTAAAGGTTGTCTGCTGCAGTGGCATCAGTAAGCTTCTATACGCGGGAAAGGGTTAAACATTCACATTTGTAGATGACAACTTTTGAAAACCTTTTCTCAGCAATTTCTCCTTTTGCCATTTATGTTTTCAACTCTTTTTAATAATTATACTTTATAGGAATTTGTTTTTAAAAAAATCTAGACTATTTCAAAGTTGTTTGCTGCGAATTTATGTGTGAGGGAAAGAGTGAGCAAGATGATCAAGGCATAATGACCTTTCAAATAAAAAGAGCTTTTGCAATCATTGAAGGGAAGAATAAAAGATGACACTATAGTGACATATTTCTCTCTGGTACAGGTGGATGACATTTGACACAGCACACTAGTTTTGTTCTCGATAAAAGGTTACCGAAGAAACAAATTACCTACCCTTACTGTTTGTTTTATTGCACCATACCAACAATGTACCGGTTCCCAGTATATTCAGTAGAAAGAAACAAATAACCTACCCATACTGTTTGTATCATGGCACCATACCAACAATGTACCGGTTCCCAGTATATTCAGTAGAAGGAATGTGAGGACTTTCTTTGTCTGTGAAATACATAAATAAACTAAATCTTTCTCACTACATGTAGCAGCGGTAACTTGTATTGTTTTAAATCATTGTGTTAAAAGGAGAAATTGCTCATAATGAACTCCTTTTTTCACATTGTTTTCAGTTTGAACTTTTGCTTATAAAGAGATTTCCCATGGTGTTGCCTAGATGTTTTAACCTTTTCCCTCATATAGACGCTTTCTGACGCCACTGCAGCAGACAACTTTTGAAAACATTGTGACAAACGGAGAAATTGCTCAAAACAAGCAATTTCTCCTTTTGACACAATGTTTTCAACTTTTTTCAGTAAGTCTACCTTCTGGTTTTCCATGTTTTTGATTAGATGATTTCAAAGTTGTCTGCTGCAGATTTGTTTTATGTGGGAGAGGGTTAAAAGATGTCTGCTGCAGATTTTCTGTATAAGGTTAAAGATCAATACTGAAGTATACAAATATGTCATGTCCTGCAGCACAGTCATTTGCATAATAACAGCACAAGTACAACAAAAGAAAAACTTTTTGAATGATTCCCTGAAAAAGATGACTCTCAAAGGAGAAGTTAAATGCTCAAAACAAATTAATTCAAGAAGACTCATACTTGGCATCATATTTAATTTCATTGAAATTTAAAAAAATCTATGTTTTTTTAACTTTAACCCTTCAAAATATAGACACTTTCTAATGCCTCTGCAGCAGATGACTTTTGAAAACATTGTGGAAAAAGAAGAAATTACCCAAAATAAGCTATTTCTCTATTTGCCACAATGTATTTCAACTCTTTTCAGTAATTATTATATACCTTCATTTATAGAGATTTTCTGGGTTTTTGCCAACATGCTTTCAAAGTCATCTGCTGCACGTTTGCTGTATGTGGGAAAGGGTTAAAACATTAAACTACAATATTTGTTAACTCTGAAGCAGTTTTATCCTAACAAAATAGTCAAAGTGAAAACTAGGTGAAAATTACAATATAACTTTTGTATAACATAAGTACCTCTTTCAATGTTATAATTGAAGTAAATGCTGAACTAATGGACCTAAAAAATGGCCTCTGTGGGGTCAGAAATGGGTAAATAGTATTCTGAAAGAAAAATGGACACCAGTTAAATTTCTCTAACCTTTTCCTACCTGCAAATACATCCTGATGCAATTGCATTGGGCAGCTTTAAAAACATTGTGGCAAGAAAGTTTATGAGCAATTTCTGCTTTTGTAACAATGTTAAAAACTCCATAGAGAGTTTCTATATGTTTTGTGTTTTCTAAATCATCTGCTGCAAATTTATTCATTGTAATGATAATTGTGCCCATCCATTGGATAAGATAAGTTAGCATTTAAGAAGAGTGTAGGTTCAGATCTTTGTATATATGTACATACATTAAGTAAACAAGAGTTGTCGGAGGACAATATAGCTCGCCTATCAGGGCCATCGTCTATCAGGGCCTACTTCAGAACAGTTAAAGCATTAGGTATAATGACCCCGAATAAGTGTGTGAAGTTTCAAAGCAACAGCTAACACAGTGTCTGAGAAAAGGCCTTGCACACAAAGGTTTGACCAAAATTCTAAGTCCAAAAAGGGGCACAATTCAGTCAAAATTCATTCCAGAGTTATGGGACTTGACATACAAGGTCATCTAAAGACCTTGAATAAGTGTGTGAAGTTTCAAACCAACAGCATACACTGTCTGAAGAGAGGCCTTGCACGCAAAGGTTTGACAAAAATTCTAAGTCCAAAAAGGGGCACAATTCCATCAAAATCACTCCAGAATTATGAGACTTGACATACAGGGTCATATTATGACCCTGAATAAGTGTGTGAAGTTTCAAACCAACAGCTTACACAGTGTCTGAGAAAATACTTTGCATGCAAAGGTTTTACCAAAACTTTAAGTCCAAAAAGGGGCACAATTCAGTCAAAATCCATTCCAGAGTTATGAGACTTGACATACAGGGTCACCTAATGACCCTGAATAAGTGTGTGAAGTTTCAAAGCAACAGCATACACAGTGCCTGAGAAAAGGCCTTGTATGCAAAAGTTTGACCAAAGTTCTAAGTCCAAAAAGGGGCACAATTCAGTCAAAATTCATTCCAGAGTTATGGGACTTGACATACAAGGTCCTCTAATGACCCTGAATAAGTGGGTGAAGTTTCAAAGCAACAGCATACACTGTCTGAGAAAAGACCTTGCACCCAAAGGTTTGACCAAAATTCTAAGTCCAAAAAGGGGCACAATTCAGTCAAAATCCATTCCAGAGTTATGGGACTTGACATACAAGGTCCCCTAATGACCCTGAATAAGTGTGTGAAGTTTCAAAGCAACAGCATACACAGTGTCTGAGAAAAGGCCTTGCACGCAAAGGTTTGACCAGAATTCTAAGTCCAAAAAGGGGCACAATTCAGTCAAAATTCATTCCAGAGTTATGGGACTTGACATACAAGGTCCCCTAATGATCCTGAATAAGTGTGTGAAGTATCAAAGCAACAGCATACACAGTGTCTGAGAAAAAGCCTTGCACGCAAAGGTTTGACCAAGCTGGCAACGCCGGGGTGATAACATAAGCTCCCCTATTTCTTCGAATAGGCGAGCTAACAAGTAAATATTTTATTATAGTGAAATGTCTATAACAAAACAAACATATAACGAAATATAATAATGGAAAAACCCCCGGCCCAATAGGCCTATATAGTGTCACTGTTAAGAAAAAAAAAAGATATTTACACAGTGACTGAGTGAGTAATTTCACTGTTCCACCTAATAAATACATATATCTACATAAGTACACAGCACTGAGTCGCTCATGTAGTGGCATGTTTTCTAGTGAAAAGAGGACAAGAGACATACCAATTACTTTTCCCGAATTTGATTGCATGACCCTTATCATTCTAATGCAATAATTATTTGTTCGCTGTTAAATGGGTGCATGTTTAATAAAAAGTTTCACTTCACAACAGTGATTTACGCCCTTTCTGGAAAAGAACAGTAAAACAATTACAAAGCAAGACAATAGTAATGAAAAGAAAACCTATCATACAGTATCTAAAATAAACATTAAGATAAACAAACTAAACAAAATAAAATGAGTGAATAAATGAATGAATGAATGAATGAATGAATGGATGGATGTACATACAAATAAATGTACAAATGAATACATAAATGAATGAGTGCATGAATGAAAGAATGAATGAATGAATGCATGAATGATGAATGAGTGAAAGAATGAGTTGCCCTGTGAATGCATTGTAATATATACTACAAAATGTGTCAATGTATACAATAAGCATGTTGATTTCTCATTGGCTAGAATATACGGATCTCCATCTGAAGGAATACACTTTAACTATATATTTAGACAGTTTTCTGAAATGATTCGTCATTAAGTTACACAGCCTGTGCTCTGGTGATAATTGTTTAAAATCATCTTTATCGATTATATCCCCAAATATGTTGGATCGTTATCCCCTGTAAAACGCACATGAAATCATAGTGTGTAAATGTTTTTCTGTCTCTTTTTCTGAACAGTAACAGAATAAACAGGTACGAGATTGTATTGGTATCAAATATATCGACCTGTATATTGTAAATGAATTTCGAATCATAGAGTCATATTCTTTACATGTACATATGTGTATGTTCTATTATCATTATGCATAGTTTAAGTCAATATAATATAATCTATATATTCATATTAAATTGCCAATGGCACTATTGAACTGACTTTCCAAATAAAATTGATGATATAATTATCTTGATAAAACAATACATGTACTCATAAGCGCATAGCATAATTCTCCAAGGAACTTTGTTAAAAATGGAGAAATGGAAAAATTGCTCATCATGAGCAGTCTCTTCTTATCTCACATTTCTTATACCATGTATATGTTCTACTTTGTCTAAAAAAAATATAATTATCTGTTCATATTTAATTGATATATTTCTGTTTCAATCGTTGACCATTTCCCAAATATAAACGCTTCCTGAAGCCTCTGCATCCGATGACTTTTGAAATCATTGTGACAAAAAAAGAAATTGCTGATGATGATCAATTTCTCCTTTTGCCAAACAATGTTTTCAACTTAACTTTATAATATTACTTGAATTTTTGAGACAGTTCATATTTTTAGGTAGATATTTTGAAATTCATCTGCCTATGTTGGAAAGGGTTAATAAAAGTCCAACATTCTAAAAGTCCAACATTCTATGAGGAGCAATTTCTTCTTTCGCCACATAGTCTGTGCAATAGCTTGTATGTGGGAAAGGGTTAACTTTGTATCATTTATAGATGTTTTCAAAGTCGTCTGCTGCAGAAGTATTGTATGTGGGAAAGGGTTACGACATAAGTATAAGATGAATGAAACATCTTTAGCATCAGGTATCAGTACCTTTTGTCTGTTATCGCAGTACAATATGTAGGTTAGTACCATATAATTATCAATAGAAACGTTTAACCTTTTTCTCACATACAGCAAATCTGCAGCAGACGACTTTGAAAGCAAACACAAACAAAATTGGAAATAGAGGAAATATGATGAAAATATTTTGAGCAATTTCTCCTTTTGT
This sequence comes from Serripes groenlandicus, assembly GCA_031761405.1. Lineage (NCBI taxonomy): Eukaryota > Metazoa > Mollusca > Bivalvia > Cardiida > Cardiidae > Serripes > Serripes groenlandicus. Next base: position 48,196,644 of record JASEVX010000001.1, on the reverse strand, counting down.
CAATATGTTTTCAAAAAGCTGTCTGCCGCAGGTGTCAGAAAGCGTCTATATGAGGGAAATGGTTAAAAAAGAAAATTGTGAAAAAAGTTGCTCAAAACAAGTAATTTCTCGATTTGCCACAAAGGTGTTTTCAACTCAATTCATTTATTTAACTTCAATTTATAAAAGTTTTCCATATTTTTTCGAGATCTTTTCTGCTGCAGATTTGTTGTATGTTGCAAAGGGTTTAACAAGTAAGTACATAGATATAATTACCGAAGGATTTACATTGCCTTTGAATGATGTCTCTGAAAATAAAAGAAACATTTCAAGATTAAAAACACCATCATATAACGCAAACAAGATACATGGCATTGCCATAATAATCAGGTTTTAAACGGTGACCATAACACATGTGATCTCTTTTAGTTACAGCCCCGGTAGCTCAGTCGGTAGCGACGCGGGCTGTCAATCCAGGGGTTGTGAGTTCGAATCCCGGCTCGGCCAACTTTCTTTCCAATGATTGACAAAAGTCAATGCGACATGCGTCATTCGTCTTCCACCAATGGGCTAAGTCTATGTGGAAAAGCAGCCAGTTGCTTGGGAAGATTGTTGTGTGGAGTACTGGTGTGAGAAAACCAGGAAATGCATGAGAAGGTGAACTGGCCGCCGTGATATAACTGAGAAATTGTTAAAAACGGCGTTAAACCCCAATCAATCAATCAATCTGTTTTAGTTACATTTACATGTATACCACCATTGGCCTTGACCTTCATCCAAATTACCTGCACATTTTATGGACAAAACAAAACAGGTTCCAACTTTTTTGAAAATCTGGTTTAATTACATGAGAAATTGGTCATAATGGCAAATACTTTTCAATTTTGTTACAATGTTTTAAACTTTCTTCAAAAAATTAAATTGTTCTTTAATCTATGGAGAGTTTCCATATTTTTGACAAAATGCTTTTAAAGTGGTCTGCTGCAGATATGTTGTATGTGGAAAAGGGAGGTTTAAAACACTATGCAGAGGTTCAATATTAATTGTTGATTAAAGTTTAAAGTATTTAAGTGATCATCATCATAGGTTTTGATTATAAAGCAATATGTAATAAGATATTTTCCCACAATATCTCCATATTTTTCATTATTTGACAAAATATGTTCAAAGTCGTCTGCTGCAGAATTGTCGTATGAGGGAAAGGGTTAAGATAAATAGCTTTTCTGAAGTTAACCCTTTCCCTCATACGACAATTCTGCAGCAGATGACTTTGAATATATTTTGTCAAAAAAATGAATATCTCAAAAAAATGAATATCTCTATAATTGAATGGATAACCTAAAAGTATAAATCATTGTGGCAAAAGCAGAAATTGCTCGATTTGAGCAATTTCTTCTTTTGTCGCTATGCTTTCAAAAAGCCATCTGCTACAGGTGTCAAAAAACTAAATACAGGAAACAAAAATTTCACTTTAAGTTTAATTTGGGTTCCCATTTAAATTTAATGCAGAAGTTCAAAAAGCTATTAGGCTATTTTTGTTTAATGTCAAGAATGAAAAATATAGAAATCTTCATCATTCATTGGAGCTATTAGTTTGTATTTCAGGTAGTTAACCCTTTTCCACCTGTCGCATTCTGATACATCTGCAGCAGACGACTTTTGAAAACATAGTGACAAAAGGATAAATTGCTCAAAACAAGCAATTTCACCTTTTGCCACTTTTTTTTAAACTTTTTTCAACAATAATAGTTCCAATAATAGAGATATTATATGGGAAAGGGTTAACACATTGTATTGTTGCAATTTACCTTATCATCTATATGCTACTTCTATCAACATTTGCAAAGAGTCTATTATAGACCATTGCAGATCAGCCTGAACTCAAACAAATGTATAATTATGTTAGTCTACATTGCACTCTGTTCTTTCACAGAAAAAAAGTTAAACAATGGAAAGTTATTTTCTGGTTATGTCATTTTAATATGTGTTACTGTTAGTGGATTGAAATTTTATATCTAAGTACAGTACTTATCAGGTTTTCACTTACCTTTTCCCACATACAGACATTTTCTGACTTTGCAGCAGCAGACAACTTTTGAAAACATTCTGGCAAAAAGAGAACTTGCTCTTAATGAGATTTTAGAGTTTAGAGTTTTTATCTAAAATGTTTACAAGAAGTATGCTGCAGATTAGCAGGGCTACAGATAAGTAGCTTGTTTGCTTAAAAAATAAAATGTAAATAAAGCAATTGTTTACATTTGTGTTGCTTAAATATTTAACATTAAATCAAACAAGATCCGAATGGAATAAAAAGTATCTATGGCTTGATGTGAACGAGACAAATACCAAGCTTAGATGGACACTGTGCATACAGATTAAAGCAAAACTAATCTTAAAAAGTGTCTGTATAAATGAGGGATATCCCCAAATATATAGATTTGCCAACAATTAGAAGCATAAGTTGAACAACATTGAAATATTGTGAGAAAAGGATAATTTGCTCATTATGTCTCCCTTTGTCATGATGATTTCAAGTCGTACAAAAAAGCAATTTCAAAAAAATGATGGGAGCCTGGAAAGAATGTTGGCCAGGCTGGGATTCAAACTCACAACCCCTGGATTGACAGCCCGCGTTGCTTCTGACTGAGCTAATGGGGCTCATCTGATATGGTGGTAAGATATTTTGGATATATCACCTGTTTAAACTCTATTAGCCAAGTTGGTAAGATGGCATAGCTAGTGTTTTAGACCCTTTATCTGGTGGATACAGATAATTGCCATCTTTTGAGTGATGCTACCTAATCAGAACTAAACTGGAATGGACCTGATTTGAAATATGTTTAAAGATGCTTTCAACAGTATTTCAGTAGTATCACTGCATTTCTCACTTATATTGCTAGACCTGTTGGTAATTTTATCCTGACACTATTAGTTGAAGTGGTTTTGCTATCCAGAATCAGTGCTCTAGATAAGGAGAATTTTTCATGTTCTAAAATCTTTATTTGACATTCAAATCTTATGTTGTGTGTACTCAAAAGAATCGTCTCAGTCAGACGATTCTTTTGAGTGCCCACAACATAGGATTTTGTTGAGTTATAAGAGAAATATTGTGGGGGAAAGAGCTGTTCACTCCCTCTTAGTCTTATCTAGTCCTCTGTATATATCTAAGCAACCTCAAGTTCCAAGAAGGTTAATTTATTCTCCAAACAGACTCTGTAACAAATGTGCTATCGAGGCACTGAGTGCATTTTGGGTTGCAGTTTAAACTCCTCATGTAGTTGTAGGGTTGGTGACTGGCACCAAATGGTAAAAGGAGCCGTTAGAATCAGTGTATTTTCTAATAATAGGATGTGAGACATGTATTATCATAGTAAAATGAATAATCCTTGATTTCTGCACTTCTGTATGAAAATGGATGTGCATACCGGTACATATGATATAAACATCTACATCAGTACTGGCCAGGGCAACATAGCATCACAGACAGAACCACAAATATATAGGCAAAACAAGACATAGCCCTATTTAATTTTTTAACATTTTGGTCTTTAATTTCTTTATACTATCCATAGCCGTGAAAATGTCATGTGACTTCAAAGATTACCCCAAAATACTGTTATTTTGGTTCTTGTGGAAGGCTGCCAGACTTCTCGACCCCCGACTATTCGACCCCTTATTTACACAACTTTTCGACCCTTCGGAGCGTATTATATACCCCTCGTCAATATGTAGTTATAATGCATGTTAATATTGTAATAATGATGTATGTTCAACACATTATCGATTATACATTATTAAAACTGTTATTATTATAACATTTTTACTTTGTTGTTTTGAAAATAAAGTAAGACTATTATTGTTTTTATTACGAAATTTAATTTGTGTGTGATAATTGTTTGGTAACTGTTTGAATACTTCTAATTGTCTAAATACATGTTTCATTAAATTAATTGTTGTTTCATCTACTTTGAATGTTTATTTTAAATACTTTAAATAAAGGTACTTATTATATTAATTGTGTATTTCAAGTGCGATTAATGAGTAAGTCCTTTTCACACAATGTTTATAAAATGATATATTTTCAAAGTATGAAACATAGTCATAATATGAGAATTCGTATTCTATTGGATATGTGTGGGAAAGGGTTAATTACGCATTATCACCTAATATAGTGTATGTGCAATTTCTCCTTTTCACACAATGTTTATAAAATGATATATGTTTTCAAAGTATGAAACATTATAGTATAATATGATAGTTTGTATACTATTGGTTATGTGTAGAAAAGGGTATCACCCAAAAGAGTGTATGTGCAATTTCTTCTTTTCATACAATGTTTATAAAATGATATGTTTTCAATTTTTTTTGTTTGTTTGGAGTTTAACGCCGCTTTCAACAGCTTTGGTCATATCACGGCGGTCAGTGCACCTACCCATGTTTTCCTGGCTTTCACACACCAGTACTTACACAACATTCTTTCGAAGCCACTGACTACTTTCTCACATAGATCAGAGGTGAGAGGCAATGGAAAACATCGCCCGAAAGAATGTCGCCGCAACCGGGTATCGAACCCGTGACCTCCAGATCACGAGTCAGATACGCTACCAATTGAGCTACCCGGCCGGGTGATATGTTTTCAAACTATGAAAAATATTTCTCGTTTTCACAAAATGTTAATAAGTTGATATATCTTCAAAGTATGAAACAGATCAGCGTTTTTTTTCCATCTATAGATGGTACCGTTAAACGGACCCATTCACAAGTTTCTTTCAGGGTCCACAATTCTGGCAATCTGGCATTGTTACCTTGACTTTCTGCCAAAAAAAAATACTCGACCCGTCGCCGTCGTTTACATTGTTGAAGCGTTTTAAAACTAACCAAGATCATTTAGATGATCAATGAACTTTGTTTATGAATGCGTCGTATATGTGCTATACGATAGGGTATATCGGTTATTTCGATAGGAAAGCAGTCAGTCAGTCAGTGCACATTGTTTTTAAGCCAATGAGAACGCAGAGAATTATTAACTGCGATAATTAAGCACACAAGTCAGTCAGTGTTAGCGTCTATTAATAGATACTGGATTTTTCCATAAATTGCAAATGATTTTGATTATATACTAGCGGAAAAAAGAAACTGCATCGGGAAAATGTTTGTAATTTTTTTAGTTCATAACATGGTACATATTTTAAACAACATAATAATTTATCAATCTATCCTTTACATAATCACAAAAAGAAATCACCAAAAATGTTACTCATTTAATCTTGACATCGCGTCAAAGACTGGTGGAGTGAAATCCAAAGTCACAAACTCAATATCTGGTATGTCCGCCTAATGCATTGATGACTGCACGTAACCTTTGTCTCATAGACCCAACTAATGTTGCAAATATTGGTTGTGGAAGGTTGTTCCATATTTGCACCAAGGCATTTCCCAACTCCACCAACGTAACTGGCTGATTGGGTAGTTGCATAAACGACGTTCCATTTCGTCCCAAACATGTTCCATCGGCGATAAATCGGGCGAAACAGAAGGCCATGGAAGTCAAGGCTAAATCATGACTCGTCCGTGAAGAGTATTTCCCCCCATAGTCTACGGGTAAACCTAAGGCGACACCATCCTAGGCGTGCAACACAGTGACGTCTTGTCAAAACTGGACGTATTGCAGGACGTCGAGGGCGTATGTTAACGGCACTCAAACGGTTCTGAACAGTTCTCGGATTAATTATTTGGTGTCCAGGAATAGATCTAGCCGTCAAACTTGCAGATTGGAAACGGTTACGAAGATGAGTGAGCCGAATATGGTTGTCTTGTAGACGTGACGTCACACGCGGTGCCCCAGGTCGAGGGTAGTCCAGAGTACTGCCAGTGTGCTGGTAACGTCTATACAGTGAACTTATAGTGTTCGTATGCACACCAAATTGTTGAGCGACCTCATTTTGCTGCCTTCCAGCTTGCAGCATCCCGATGGCACGCAAACGCTGATTTTTGGTAAGCCGTGGCATCGTTACAATCCAACACAACACAAACTTTCGATGTTTTTCCGATTGATTGAATCTTTAACAAATTTGTAATGCTTTTAAACGTGTAAACTTTCGACTGTGTAAAGTGCGAGACCCAATAAACATGTAAACCGACGTCATCGGCTACTGCACGAACCGCACATGCAATTCGAGCGAAAAGTTGTACACAGGTTTCGCATAGCATATTGATAACGTGCACTAAACTTTATTATAATCAAATAGTATTTTAAAAAATATTCAAATGAAAGGCATGCACAGTTTCTTTTTTTCGCTAGTATACATCACTTATGTTTTCAACTCGACCATTAAAACCAGCTAGTACGGGTGTTGCGCACCCAGCAGGCCCGGCATGTAAGAGAAATTGTGCCCTTTCGATTTTCAAGGGTGGTCTATGGCGCAATCTAGTTTGAACACTGGGTCCGTATCCCCTCCTTTCAGTGATCGAGACTGCTAACTACTTCATTATCTATAAACGTGGATAAGGGTAAACAGGCAGCCAAGAAAAACTACAAAAGGCCAATAACTGTTGATTATGAAAGTCCATAAGTAATATTAAAATTCACACATTTTTAAAAAACGGTGCTTTTTTTCACAATTTCCCTGGTACCGGACCCATTCACAATTTAGGTAAAAAATTCATTGCAGATTCTTAATATATATGATAAGGATCAATTACGCATTATCACCCAATACAGTGAGTTTATGTGCAATTCCTCCTTTTCACACAATGTTAATAAGTTTTCAAAGTATGAAACAGATTCTTATCATGAAAATGTCGAAAAGGAAAATAATAGTATATTTTCATTAAGTCTTACTAGTACAACTTTTACAAAAAAGACCACCATAATAATCTTTCTAAACTATACAATTTTAGATAAAACAACATGTTTCTATACAAATAAACCATATAATACTCCTATTCTTATCATGAAAATGTCAAAAAGAAAAATAATATAGTATATTTTCATAAAGTCTTACTTAAGTACAACTTTTACAAAAAAAAAACACGTTATAGTCTGTAGAAACTATACAATATTAGATAAAACAACATGTTTCTATACAAATAAAACACATAATACTCCTATTCGACAATTTCTCTCCGAAGCGGTCGAAAAGTCGCGTAAATAAGGGGTCGAATAGTCGGAGGGTCGAAAAGTCTGGCTACCCTAGTGTATATTATTAAAATTAAGTCGGCTCGAAAATCAGAGAAAAAAACACATTAAACCCCAAGTACTTACTATTCTCTAGATCTACTGTTACACTACTACTTATTAAATCTGGAATGGAATTGTAAGATGTCATATTTACTGTAAAATATGTAATGAAAAGGTAAAATAATTAGTCTTATCGACTTGGAAACATTTTGCCAACTGTCAAAATTGGAGGTACGAATAGTCGTTCAAGGTACGTTCGATTGATAGATCTTCAAGATTCGCGTTATAAATCGAATAAATGTTCAATGTGTTCCAGATAAAAGCAGACGTAATGCATTCCTTCCTGTACATGCTGTAATACACATAAAATGTATGCGTTAAGGGAGGTAAAATTATCAATTTAAACAAGAAATCGAAAAGAGAACAAAATTTATAGATTAAAGTACATTTATTAGTAATAAGATGTGGATCACACGTATACAAATCGACTTTAACCTGATACCTAATGATTCAATTTTAGATTCTTCCTAATTTAACACACCTGGGAAGAATAAAACATAACGGTTATAATGTAATTTCAAACAGAATAGAAGACATTGCAATTCTATTATACAGAACATATTTTTGAAAGTCAAATGATGCAGATTAAAAGTTGTTTCAAGCAGCCAGATAAACAGTGAAAGCTATAACTCAAAAATCCAAACCAGACAGATAGACAGACAGGCAGGTAAACAGGCCTTTTCCAAAAGTATTTCCTCCTTTTTATAGATGACTGACCATACTGAGCTTCCATATTCCAGATGTGGTCTTATTAGACTTTTAAATAGGATTGAAAGCATTTCCTTGTCCATGAAGCTGAAAGATCTTTTGATTATGCCAAGCATCTGGTTGGCTTTTTTTACTTTTGTATTAATGTGTTGTACGAATTTTAGGTTTGAGTCGACTATGATGCCTAGATCCTTTTTCCTCATCTATTTTCGTTATTTCTTACCCTACCATGTAATAATTGTATTCAGGATCATGGCCAAGATGAAGATGTTTGCATTTCTTTTGGTTGAACTTTAAAAGCCACTTATCTGACCAGTTGGTTAATGAAATCAGATCTTTCTGGAGATTTTCCTTATCCGTAAAATTGTTTACTATTGAGTATATTTTTGTGTCGTCTGCAAATAATTTGGTTATATTTTTAACCATACCCGGTAGATCATTGATGTAGATAATGAAGAGGATTGTTCCTAAGACATTGCCTTGAGGGATACCACTAGAAACTGGCGCCCACATTGAGTGTGAGTTATTAAGTACTACTCTTTGTTGTCTATCCTTTAGAAAATTTTCTATCCATTTTAGCAGATTTAAAACGATGCCATATCCTTTTGGTTTCTGTAATAGTCTTTTGTGTGGAACTGTATCGAAAGCTTTCTGGAAGTCCAGGTAAATAATATCCATGGTTTTTTTTTCATCTGTATTATTTGTCCAATCTTCCAAAACCTCTAAAAGTTGAGTCTGGCAAGATCTGCCACTTCTAAAGCCATGTTGGTATTTGGTAAACAGTTCGTTTGATTCCATATGTTTCATGATTGTATCTCTTACATCTGTTTCCATTATTTTCCCAATTATTGAAGTTAGACTTATTGGTCTGTAGTTGGATACCAGTTGTTTGGATCCCGATTTGTGGATAGGCATAACATTTGCCAATTTCCGTTCTTTTGGTACAGTGGAGTTTGTCATTGAATGATTGAAAAGGGCTGTTAAAGGTTTTAAACTTTCAGATGCAGTTTCTTTAGGATGCAACGCGTCATATTCAGAAGATTTAGTTTCCTTGATTTTACTAAGATTTTTGAGAACTTTGGTTTCACTAATAATCACGGTTCCTATTGTTTTTGTTGTTCTTTTTTCAAAGGTTGGAATATTATCTAATTCTTCGGTGAAGACACTTTCGAAGAAATTATTTAGCATTTCTGCCTTAATGTTATTGTCCGTGTGGATATTTCCATATTCGTCTGTAATAGTTTGGATTTTTTCTTTAATTCTGGTCTTTGATTGGACAAATTTCCAGAAATTTTTCGAGTCCGTTTTCATTTTCTTGGCTATTGATTTCTCGTAGTTGAACTTGGCTTCTCTTATTTTATAACTTGCTTCAGTTTTGGCTTTTTCATAGTGAACCTTTGCTACTGGGTTTAAGCTGTATTTGAATTTCTTCCATAAAGATTTGTTCCGTTTAACTGACTGAAGAGTCAGCTTTTCCATCCATGGGGTGTTAAATTTTCTGGGGGCAGAGTTGCACACTGGCATGTGATTTCTGGTTATAATTAATAGTTTATCGGCAAAACTGCTCCAGTTTTCATTGACATCTTCATGGATCAACAGCTGATCCCATTTAACATTTGAAAGTTCATTGTTTATTGCAATGTAATCACCTTTCGAGTATGATAGTTTTGTATCGTTGTGAATTGTTGTATTATTTACATTGTTGATTTCAAACTCTAAGACCTCGAGTAGCATTGTGGGTTATATCGCTGATTATACCTTTTTCATTAGTAATCAAAGTACTGAAAGTACTAGTAACGAATTATTTTGAAAATGTAATTACAAATTGCATTTGATCATGTTTTTTGTTTGTTTTAAACTCGCTTTAAGACTTTGTAGTTTTAAGACAATCTAGTCTATTTCATGATTATAAATAATCTTTGTGCATATATATTGTCCTGGAAATGTTCAATATATACTGTAATATACTGGGTGTAAAGGATAATTGTGAAAAATGTATGGGTAAAACAGGATTTATTTTAAAAATTAAACATGCATAATGTAGTAGCATAACGGGTAAAATATGCTAGCCGCACTGTTGCATACTATGTTTTTTTCATAACATTTCTTACTTTACCCTTTGAGTAAAAACTTATTGAGATCATCTAATTTTGCTTCATTTTTTTAAAGCTTGTTTCATGGTTTGTTAATTAACCCTTTCCCACATACAACACATCTGCAGCAAACGACTTTGAACACATATCAAAAGCTCTCTAAATGGAAGTATAATACAAAGGGGAAGACAATATTATGGCCAAATTGGAATTACTTGAATTGAGCAAGTTCTATTTCAGTCAAAATGTATTCTAAAGATGTCTGTCATCAGAAACCCTCTACATCATAGGGTAAAGGCTTCAATATTTGAAATGTGCACAAATCTTCTGCAAACAATTTTATGTTAAAAATGTGAAGAGTATAAATATGTTATAAGTGTCTCAATACTGTAGTGGTATGGATATATGATTAGCTGATCCCTGATAAATCAAATGCATCATGACAAACCTGTTACGGATGGTAACAACAATATATAATGACAAGCATACTTAACCCTTTCCCACAAATTAGACGTTTTTCTTGATAAAACAAGCATTATGAAGCGCACCTTTGCCCGAATGGCTGATAAATATAAATGAATGGTCTATATTTAAAACACCGTTTTCAAGTTAGAAACTGAAACAAAACGGTGAGATTTCCCTGTGTGCGTTTAGGTGTTAACACGTATGCCATTTTATTTTTATACTATCATCTTAAGGAAACAAATAAAAATGCACAACGATACTTTCACAAATGTGTTGGCATCTCTGTGATACAGAGCTCCAGACAATTACTTAGGTCAAATATGTTTCACTCCTTATAATCATTATTAAAGAGTGAATCACTACAGGAAGCTCATCACCCCAAAATAAGGAAGGTCAACATGTTTTTAACTTATGTATTATGCTTCTTACCTTAAATAGGCATTCCACTGCCTATGTATCCATGTAACAGTTTAAACAGTAAATTAACAACTCTGACTTTAACAATATACACTTACTGTGTATCCGACCATGAACACAAAAGAGTAAATTTAAAAGAGAAATGTTCATCATAATGACAACATGTTGATGATACTTTAATAAACATTTTATTCATGTTATAAATCTTGTTTAATTACCTCCCTTTGACTACTTAAGTATACAATGCATTTCAAGACAAAAGACTCATATCAAATGGATTTTATTTCTGTAAGCATCTCAAAAGGCTTATGTTTGATTGCCCCATAGTGTGAAATAGGCAAGGACGTAGATAAATCCCTGGTTTTGGGGGTCTATTCCATATGCAACGTCATTATATAATGAAATCAATTGTTTGTACAACTTCAAATTTGTCCAAAATGCTTGCTTTACTAAACAGTCTTCAGAATAAGCCCACCAAACTGCTCAAAAGGTGTATGATACCCCCCACTGGTCAGTAATGCGATAATTATCTGCTCTGGTCAGTAATGGGATAATCATTAGTCACGGGCCACAAGAGTTAATTAGTTAGGGCAATAAAATCTCTATTTCCTGTTAGACATGTGTAGACATTTGCTGCACAGACCTAACTTCTGATATGAGAATTGAGAAAAAAGACATTCTCTGTAATTTTCATATATTTTATTAATTTTTTAAAAATCAGCAAATGCAGTTAAAAAAAATATACATGTACACATGTTTAATATTATAATATATAATATTATACATATTTAAGTTGATACAATGTTTTAGTTAAATTGAAAATAAAAGTGTTAATTAGAATTTTAATAGTTTAAAAATGTATAAGATCTAGGGCAGTATTTAAACAGTTTGAGGAAAAATGTATTAGTGCATTATGTAAACACTTTAAGTGACATAAATTGACTTTAGTAACCCACTTTCACTGTTATCTTTATCTCTTTTTATGTCTAATGCTATATACATTTTATATTTTGACAATATGAACAAAGTATTTTGTAAGGTATCAAGCCAATATTGCATACATGCATAGTATTTGCACGTGTGTAAAAAATAATTGATTCCACCGTCCATGATTTGATGATAGATTTCTTTAATATTTAAAACTTTTGTTCAACTCTCAATACATGTACAGGTATTCACAGTAATTTTCATACTCTTTTCTTCTGTTTTGATTTTGGTGTGGATGTCATTTGCCGTTTTTTCCTAGAACCCTTCTGTGGTGTGGAGTTAATACGTCGCTTTGGCAAACTGTCAATTGCTGGCAATTCTTCTAAACTATTGAAGTGTGCATCTTGCCCAAAATAATACTCAACTTTCCTAGATTCGTGTTTGACAAGAGAGTCACTTTTCAGAAAGTCTGGCATAATTGCGCTGTGGTTTCCTGCAGTTCCTATATAATCGATTTGGAGCTGAAATAGGTGGGCCAGTTGTGTTATAGCAGTTTCCGGTGGAAGCCATCTGCGGGGATCATTTGTGATGTAGCCGCCCTTTTGTGATTGACATTAAGATTTTGCTATTGTCAACGCACGTACATGATCATATGACATATTCATCCCACGATGTTTTTTGGGACAAAACACAGTTTTGTAGAATGTCTTCAAGTATGGCTCGCTCACTTCTATCTTTTGGCCTACTTTAAACAGATTTTTTCGAAATTCTGGATCTTCTATTACCAGATTGAGGACAGTTTCATGAGAAATGTGCTGACATTTCGGAAAAAAGTCGCTATTTCTCTGCAACCGCTTTTTCGAATTTGATGAAACTTCATAGGAAGGATCACCACCAAGTGTAGATGCGCATATCGTGTTTGCGTTCCGGTTGGATTATTTTTCACGGAGTTATGGCCCTTTACCCCTATGTATGACTAAATTCATTTCCGGGCTATTTCTCTGCAACCGCTTTTTGGAATTTGATGAAACTTCATAGGAAGGATCACCACCAAGTGTAGATGCGCATATCGTGTTTGCGTTCCGGTTGGATTATTTTGCACGGAGTTATGGCCCTTTACCCCACCATCAGGCTATGTATGACTAAATTCATTTCCGGGCTATTTCTCTGCAACCGCTTTTTGGAATTTTATGAAACTTCATAGGAAGGATCACCACCAAGTGTAGATGCGCATATCGTGTTTGCGTTCCGGTTGGATTATTTTTCACGGAGTTATGGCCCTTTACTCCACCATCAGGCTATGTATGACTAAATTCATTTCCGGGCTATTTCTCTGCAACCGCTTTTTGGAATTTTATGAAACTTCATAGGAAGGATCACCACCAAGTGTAGATGCGCATATCGTGTTTGCGTTCCGGTTGGATGATTTTTCACGGAGTTATGGCCCTTTACCCCACCATCCGGCTATGTATGACTAAATTCATTTTTCCGGGCTATTTCTCTGCAACCGCTTTTTGGAATTTGATGAAACTTTATAGGAAGGATCACCACCAAGTGTAGATGCGCATATCGTGTTTGCGTTCCGGTTGGATGATTTTTCACGGAGTTTTACCCCACCATCCGGCTATGTATGACTTAATTCATTTCCGGGCTATCTCTCTGCAACCGCTTTTTGGATGATTTAATTTTCCATATAATTTAATGAGGTCAATCTGTTTAGACTTCACAAATACAACTGACATATTACTATAAACAATAAAGCCTTCTCTAGACAGAAAAGACAGTTACAATATGCCAGGAAGCGTTGCAACCCAACCAATAAAAACCCCAAAGCGGGGGACCATAATTCTCTGAATTTGCTTGTTTTAATTCAATGTCATATCTCTTAGTCTTAGAAAAAAACGAGAATAATTGTCTTGGTCACAATAACTTTGTCAAGTATCAGTATTGACAATATATATATGTTCTATGTTGACACAATGTTTCCTACGCACGGAATGGAAAGCACTCTCACATACATATTTAAGATCGAAGTCCAGCTCAAATGAGAAAAGGGAGATCACTAATTGGATAGAGTTTGTTGATCCAGAGTTAATTGTATCAAAACAAATTATTTTGTCCACATTGTCACCACAATATCTTTGTAATAGTGTTCTTAATTCACATTCGATAACTGATGGAAAATGACGCTTTTGTGCACACAATTCTACCGTATTCTTTACGTTTGCTGCATCTATTCTTCTGCATTTTTCCTTAATTAAACTCTCGGAAAGAGATCTTATTTTTTCACTTACTTGTTTTGCTGACAAAATGTCTTGAAATTTTAATTCAATTAAGCTATTATATTCCAAATCATAATCATTATCAATGTCCTTCTCAAAATGACATTCAAACCAGCAGATTTTCTGCCATTCACACGGTGAGAAATGTGGTTTATGTACATTTATCAGAAACTTTTTTTTCCTCAAATTTGATATCCTCTAGGTGATATTTAGAATAAAAAAAATTAGTTTCTGCTATCTTTTTGTACAATTCAAATGAAGATTGAGAATAGGATGAATCTGTGTTTTCGGAAATTTGTTCCTCAATGACCTCAGATATTAATTTACACGAGTTGTAAGTCTCCCTACTTCTAAAAACATACTTTATTATACAACCTACAGAAACTCCAATTTTATTATCTAATGTCTGAAGTCAATCCAATGACCGTTTGATATTGTTAACTTTTATGTTTTCATCTTTTGAATTTGAAAACAGTACAAATTCCTCTAGCCAAATGAAATTGTTTTTTCCAAAACTTTCGTTTTTAAACACTTTGAATATCTTGGCGAATTTCATGGTAAATCACATGGTATTCTGAAAAATAACAAGTATTTTCATTAAAAAGTCTGTTGCTAAGTATTAAGCTAAAATATGCCACCTTTGTGTAACTTTATTGATTTACAAAGATACTAAATATAAGTACCAGATGCATTTGAAAAGTTCTACAATAAAATTATATAATGAAAAACAATTAAAACAATATACATAATAATGTATTGCTTTGAAAGTTTAGACGGTGGTTTAATACAATTTTTCATTATTGTTTTCAATTTAAAGCAGATTGTGTAAATGGACAAACAGACTAAGGATCAAAATATAATAAGTATATAAATCTAAAGCAGATATAAAAAAGAGTTAAAAAGAATGCATTTTTTTCTGAATTGACAATGTATAGTTTTATAAAATTAGAAAAAAATATTTAATGTTTCTAATAGTAAATGTGAATGGCTGTACCGTATTATATTTCAATAAATTAGAAAAACAAACTTACCATCTATAAAGAAGCCCATGTTGTTAATTAAAATATCCACACTATGCGGCATTTGAAGTACTGAACACAATAAATGTAACTTTCTATCAACTTAAAATAAATTTATGTTCTATAACAATAACAATAACATAATACATTTTAATTGGCATTACTATTGATTTCCATGCACAGTGCACAGTGATACAACAAAACCTGAATTCACAGACACAGAACTGAAAATATAAGAACATGTGAATAGCAGGAAACAGACCAAGTATTTAATGGGGCTATCAATTACCTGTGGTCAAGATTGTACCATAATGGCAGCACAATTTTAATTAGCTGCATGCTGTGATAATGGTTTCAGTTCTTGATCAGAAGTGAGCAGATTTTTGGGTCTGTACTGTAGACTGTAAAGGGAATGTTTAATGTGTTTTAACCTAATGTTTAACAACTCTACTCTTACTTGAACACATCTAACAGACCCTTCCGATGGGTTAAAGTCAGGTCTCAAGAATGATTCATTGACCAGTATGTGAATTAAATATTAAATAATATTGGTAAATCACTTAATCTTGATGAACTTTATTATTTGAGGGAAACATCGTGTATTACTAGGGACGAAAAGACATAATACATAACTTCTTCAGTCAAATTCAACCACGGGAACTCCCGTATACAAAGATCGATTGTTTTGGGGGAAACTGTTTCATGATGTTTTCTTTTAGTTGGCTGTTGTTTATTTACCACGTCATCGATTAAATGATTAAAAACGTATTCTGCTATTGCGGAACTCAGCAGTTATTCCATTTTGATATATTTTAATAACGAACCAGGTTTAATTGGTTGTGCAGACGGATCTTTTTCGCCTGCGAGCAAACATTATTTGTGTATCAATTCCGAAGCGTGATAACTCGTTGTTCCGTAAGAACTGTACATATCGGTAAAGTGTCAAATTAACATACGGTGTTAGGGTAATTTATTCGACCGCGATTATATTTATCGATCGAGATTTCCCTGAAAAATGTGTCACTTTCATTTTGTCTTACGATTAAAACGACGCACAGAAAATGTTAATATTCGTTTTTCCGCGTTTAAATGCTTGATACGACGAACAGCAAATATTTTCATTCGTTTTTCCTGCATTTCAATGCTTTATCATGTATTCACGCACCTTATCTGGAGCTCTGCAGTCTAGAGCGTTGGGTCGAAGGTCAGGTTTACGTTACTAGTCAATCATTGGCATAAAACTCCGAATTCATACGTGCCTACCGACACATGAAATTAACAAATTTACTTTTAATTTGATGTTTTCTTGAGAATTGATTCTCTGTGTTGATTCGATAGTATAGATATGTGTTTTCGTAATTGAAATAACACATCAAAGTGATACACTATCGGACAAAAACTAGGACTATTTAGGTGCAGCTAAGGTGTAGTTCAAGCGGAAGCAGTTGTCTACCCGTGACTTCCGGGAAGCAAGAATTTTGTAAAGGGAAGCAACTTTGTAAAGGTCATACGATTACGATCTCTTAAAATAAATATTTTTTGAGAACAAATAATTCGTTAAAAACTAAATCTAGAACGTTTGGTGTATCGTTTCCTCTGAATCTTGTAGGATTTTTAACATTTTGATATAAATAATTGTCTCTTACTTTCTCCAAAAACATTGTTGATAAGTGATCAGGTCTCATCGTTGTAGTTTCTTTGTCCCAGTTGATTTCTTTGAAGTTGTAATCTCCAACATGAATTTTGAGATCGAAATGAATATTATTTGATTTTTTTTATATTAAAATTAAATTTATTACAATTTCATCTAATACTTATTTGTTCTTTGCGTTAGGGCTACGATAAGTACATGAGAACAGGATATGTTTTTTATTCTCGCATTCTATTCCAATTTTAACTGTTTCAATATGGTTGTTATTTGTGACGGTCGGTCAATGCACCACTCGACAGAGTCATAATCAATATTGATTTTAAATTTAGGGAATATTTCAGTGATTGCTATAATGTCATACTGTTTTTCCTTTATTCTGGCTTTGAGTTCATTAAGTTTATTTAATAAACTATCTGAATTTGTGTACATAACCTTTATATTCGATTTATTTACACCATATTTACAAATAAAACACTTGTCCTATGCATTTTCTATATTCAATCCTGAAAGGTTTAAAGTTCTGTTTTTTCGCATTAATGTCCCTCCAATTACTGTTTCTCCAAGGTCTTCATTACAAACTGAGTCGTCGCTATTTAGTGATTCTTGGCTTGCGCTGTAATATTTCATTGAAGACAGTACATTTTGAGACGTGGGCTGTTGTGACAACAGTTGATGTTTAATTGATGGTTCATCTACTTGCATAGTAAGATCTGGTTCTTCGATGTCGGGTATAGTAATATTGTTATATTTTGTCCTATTGGCTTGGTTTTCTCTACTATCTTTATGTTTAAAGCGATCTAATCTTCTTTGTTTATTTTCTTCTCTTTGTCTTGGTGTTAGGTCTTTTGTGATGATACATTTATTAAATTCGTTTGTCTTTGGCAGACTTTTGATCAGGTGAGCTTTTTCAATAATAATTTTCCTGTGTTTTTTATTGTTCAGAACTACTTTAAGTGGGCGTACCTTGCTTTCTCCTGGTTTGCCTATTCTGAAGCTAACATTAATATCGGTTTCGTCTACACCTATTTGACTGCATAGTGACTTAAATTTTGAAGTATCATATGTTTTTCTTGTTTGGCTTGTGGAACTGCTACTCTCTCCTAAGTAAAAAACTACTACATTTAATGCGCGAATTGTCTGGTCTTCAATTTCTCTTACTTCATTTCTTACATCTTGTTGGAGAGTTGATCTAATTTCATTTTTCAATTCTTCTATCAGTTTAGGTTTAATTGTTTCAATTTTTGTTTTGATTTTACAGTCCATCTGTTCGTCTAATTTGAACACTTTGTCTATTACTTTTGTTATTCTGATATTTGTGGTTTCTTCTCTTCAATCGACTTTAACTGCTGCGATAAGCTTGTAATGCATGGAAAGTTTTGTTTGCATCCATTGCAAGTCCATTTGAAATTATGACTGGTGTCTTCTTTCAGTGCTTCTGCCAATCTAGGCGAAATATTTATGCAGTCAATGCAGTAGCTTAATTCACACACACACACACACACTGCATGCTATGTGACTTTGATTGTCAGTTATTGATGCTTCACATTTTGGGCATGTGTTGCTCCCTACACGGGCTCTTTTGGCCGTCTTGTTCCTAACTATAGGCGTTGAGCAGAAAGGTGTAGCCATGTTTTTATTTCCTATATCCCTCTTATGTATTCCTTTTTTTTTTTTTTGAAACGGGGATTCCCTATTTCGAGTTTATTTGTAGTACTTGTTCTTGATATATATATATACGTTTTTTAAAAAAGTATAGCCAGTTTGTTGAGACGACTTAGTGGTATCCCTTGATAATTTTGTTTATATTTGATGATTTAAAGGTTGATGATAGACAGGGCTTCCCTATCGTACCGATAATAGCAATTTTAACTTATGCCTACCTGGGACAACTAATACTTATTAGTGGTCCCAGTGCCTACTGAATGTTATTTTCATGTTCAAAGAGATGTCTTCATTTGTGAAGAATGCATTTAATAATGTTTATACATGTATATCTAAAATACGAACTATTTCAAAGCTAAAACTGTTGATCACGTGACTAGCGAATATATACAGACGGCGTAGATTAATTTCCTTTGTAGAGAGCCGTTCTTTACACTCACTTACAAATAGTTAATTATAGATGATTTAAGATGTTTATTTGGTTCGAAATAAATGAATAAAATAACAAACTGAAATAAAACTTTTTTTATTATAGAAAAATGACTCTGAATGAACACTCTCTGCTTATAAAGAGAGTGTAAAGAACGAAGAAAGTATTTCGAATCGGGTCCATCGTACAAAATTATTTCGTCCTTGACAATTTTAAATGTGTCATTAGATTCCCTACAGGCATTTTGCTTGCTATCTGCATATTGTTATGCATCATTGACACAAGGGCACTCATCATAATATAATTTTAAAACATGAGTAGTTTGTAATTTTCATTATAAAAAAAGGAAGGAAATAATTACAATAAATTAACATGTTGTAGGGTTCAGTTTATGTTCGAAATTAAGTTTGAAATTATACAATAATTTCAATGAAATTTAACTGTTTAGCTGATATTATATTTCGAGGGTGGTCTTATTTATAAATATTGGACTACATTTTAACATTTGTCAAAGTATGATATAATTTGGATGCCAAGCTAATATCATTTTGAGAAAAAGAGAAAACTCATGTCTTCAGCGATTTAACCCTTTTCTCATTGTTTTAAAAGTAGATTGCTGCAAAGGTGTCCACTGTTGACTTTAATAGGGGAAAGGTAAAATGACGTGCTATTGCATGCAAATCCTAAATTGTCTGTTTTGTGTTTTTATTGATAAATAATAAAATTCAAATATTCTGACAATCATCTTAAAAAGTGTATGTGGAATTCACAAATCTTATAAATATTCCTTAATGAAAGCACTGTACACATACTAAGACTAATGATTGGCAAGATTACTCATTTCCATTACTGTTTATGATCAATAATTAGTTGGCTGTGTGTATGGTCAACCTTCCTTAGAATGGAGATTGATCATAAACAATGAAATGCTTCAATTATATTTCAATGAAGGACATTCACTTCGTTGACACAAAATGCAACTTATGATATATTTTCCCTTGACCCCACCCCTGATGTTCCAATATGCCCCTCAGTTGATAACTGTTTGTTCAACTACTATAATGTAAGTGTTATGCATAACTGCAGTACGGATTTCCGGCGACATTGATGCGTTGCATCAACCTCCTTGTATGTAATATATACTTAGAAGTTAAATTATTGCAATAGTGTAACTACACTGTCTGCTCTACACTATTTGCAATGTTGACACTGAAGATACAGCCTTAGTTTAAATAAATTCAGATAAGCATACATTTAGAGAGACATAAATACATACAGATAGACATATACAGTGAAAACCTACATGATGATAGACATACACATACAAAGACAGATAGACATACAAAAACATAGACAGATAAACATACATATTGATATACACACGTATATATACATACATACAGACATACAGGAAGATTGACAGTTACACCAACAGATAACCGGAGAGATAGACGGACATACAAATATATAAATAAACATAAACATAAAGACATAAATGCAGATAGACATACACTCAGATAGACATAAATTCAGATAGGCATAACTTCAGAGACACCAATCTCATTAAAATTATCTCCTATTAACGCTACGCATAGGATCTGAGGACAACCGATAAAGGGTCACGTTCAGACGACCTCTCCGCCAGCCAATTAGAACCTTGCTTTCACGTTTTTGAAAGTGAAAGTAAAAGTCTATATTTACCAAAAAAATCTATATTTAGCATGGGATCCCAATTTTCGCATAGTGATTTACATGTGTGTATAGTTCTTATGACGACCACATCATGGCTACAAATCCGGAAATGAGGCAAAACGCCGATACCGTCTTTCCCTGACCATACAGCATCGAAAAGTGTTCTTTGCTCTGGTTTTGAATGGTCCATTTTAAATTGGCTCAACTTTGTCAATTGACGTCATTTTAAAGGTTAAGCCAAACATTTGTTGAAACGAGTCCTCTGATTGGTTCAAATAAAAATAGCTTGGTGGATCTAAAAATAGCGATATTGGAAATCCGATAAAACAAGAAGATGAATTCGAATGGATCGCCATTAGATCTTACATTTGGTAAGATCATGTACTTTAGTCAGATTGCAGAGACACATGCATAACTATAGATATACATACATAGTGATATACATACATATTGATAGACACGTGATGATAGAAATGCATAGACATAGATACATACAAACGCATAGGCAGATAAACATACATATTGACATACACGCTTGTATATACATGCATACAGACATACAGAAAAAATAACAGTTACACCAATAGCTAGACATCATATATATATATATATATATATATATATATATATATATATATATATATATATATATATACATCAACATACAGACATACATACAGATAGACATACACTCAGATAGACATAAATTTAGAAAGGCATAAATTCAGAGACACATGAATAAATGTAGATATACATACATAGTGATATACATACATAATGATAGAGACACGATGATAGACATACATGATGATATACATATATAGACAGATAGCCAAACAAACGCATATACATATAAACATACAGATCGACATACACACGGATCTACATGCATAAAGACAAACAGGCAGATTGACAGTTACACCAACAGCTAGACGGAAAGATAGACGGACATACCTATATACATAAACATAAAGCCATAAATACAGATAGACATACGCTCAAATTGACATAAATTCAGAAAGGCATACATTCAAAGATACAGGAATAAATGCAGATATACATACATAGTGCTAGACATACATAATGATAGAGACACGATGATAGACGTACATGATGATATATATACATACACAGATATACATACAAATACATAGACAGACATATATACATACACACGCATGGACAGATAAACATACATATTGACATACACGCGTATATACTTGCATAAAGACATACAGGCAGGTTGCCAGTTACACCAACAGCTAGACGGAGAGATAGACGGGCATACATATATACATAAAGACATAAAGACATAAATACAGATAGACATACACTCAGATAGACATACATTCAGATATGCATAAATTCAGAGACATATGAATAAATGCATGTATACATACATAGGGATATACATTCATAATGATAGAGACACGATGATATACATACATGATGATAGACATACATAGACTGATAGATATACAAATACATAGACAGACAGATATAAATACAAGCATACTGCGACGATGGTTCTCTCTTGTCTCTACTCTCACGACACCGCACGAATAATGAAACAAACTATCGAGTTGTCGCGAGAACAGCGTCAAATTCACTTGAATATTTCTTCTCCTCGTGTAAAAGTACGGGAAACGGAAGTTGCAATGGCTATGTGAAGTGCTCTATGGTTGGTCGATATTTGGTCGTGTCCGGATTTTTAGCCAATTAGCGATCAGGTAATATGAAACCATTTCTTTTTGTGTCGATATATATTTAGTTTTGACGTGTCTGTGTTTCCGCGGAAATGGTGTTAAAATTTCCCTCAAGTCGGTTTCTAACTATAAAACCGGCATAATGACGAAACCTTTAAATCACATATCTTCTTATATTTAATGAATATTTCTTAGATAAGTTTATTGTACGATTTTCTGTACAGAAGACAAACATATTCTAGCGTTTCTGAAATTATCTTTTAATTAAAGTGTATTATGTATCAAATGAGTATGTTTGACCTTACGCTACTCTTTTTAGGTCTATGGGATGGCATTGTTCCTGGCGTTCATCCGTGCGTCTGTACGTCCGTCCACGCGTTTGTAAACTGTTTTTGTTAACACGACACAGTTCACAGTTTTCAAACTTGCACATATTGTTCATATTGATGAGAGCCCGGGTACTATTGACGCCATTGATGACCAGATGTGATCCAGACACCAGTGATGACCAGACCAACTACCAGACGATATTGATGACCAGATCAACTACAATGACCAGATGTCATCAAGACCAACTAGCAGACGCCATTGATGACCAGGTGTGATCCAGACCAACAAGCAGACGCTAGTGAGGACCAGACCTACAACCAATGATGACCAATCCAACTAGCAGACGACATTGATGACCAAATGTGATCCAGACCAACTACAAGACGACATTGATGACCAGACCAACTACTAGACGACACTAATGACAATACTAACTACCAGACGCCATTGATGACCATAATGTGATCAAGACACACCAGCAGAAGACATTGATGACCAGCTGTGATTCAGACCAACTAGCACACGCCAGTGAGGATCAAACCTACTACCAGATGCCAGTGATAACCAGATGTGATCCAGACCAAGTAGCAGTGTTGTTATTAAAAACTGCCTTTAGTTATACTTTCATACGAAAGCATTTACTACATAAGACAGTAGCCACTCTTTGACATTTTAATTCACACCGTATGGTATATTCGCCTTAAGTGTGCAAAATACCGTCTTAAAAGGTATGATCATATTTTGTATCGTAGTGCTATTGTTAAAAGTTTGTTTCCGTTAGCCAATGTACGGCCTTTGTATTACAAAGTATTGTATATAATAATGCAGTTAATTGTTCAGGTAGTCGTTCATTTCCAGCTGATAAAGAACCCCTTAGTCACTTTTATCATATTCGGTATATTTTCGCCTAAATTGTTAGTTTTGTGGTTTCAAGTTATGATTTTTGTTCCGTTACGTTCAGCGCTGGCATTTGCCAAATTATCTATACTTTCAAACGGAAGCATTGTTTAGATTAGACAGGAGCAACTCTATGACATTTTAAGTTCCAATAAGTGGGTTATGTGTGCAAAATGCCTTGTATAAAGGTATGATAACATTTCATCACATTTAAACATTGATTTATTTCCATAGCACAGAAGTACGTACCGCAATAGCAATAGTGTTATTATTAAAAGCTGCCTTTAGTAAGAAAATGTGCGGCTTCTGTGTTACAATGTATTATATATAATAATTCAGTTAATATTGTATTAGCCTTAAATGTGAACACTACCGTGTACAATGGTATGATAACATTTCGTGATATTGAAATATTGATTACCTATGTCATATTGTCATATTTCTTTCCACAGCACAGACGCACCTACAACCAGCAACAGTAGCTATCACTTTGTCAATAGTAATAGCCTTTTTATTAAAATTTGGTTTCGGTTAGTCAATGTACGGCATTTGTGTTACAATATATTATATATAATAATGCCGTTCATTGTTTCAGTAGTCGTTCATTTCCAGATCTATACTTTCATACGGAAGCACAGTAGCCACTCTTTGACGGTTTAATTCATACAGTATGATATATTCGCATGAAGTGTGCAAAATACCGTATACAAAGGTATGATAATTTTTCGTGAAGTGGTATTCTTGTTAAAAGTTATTTTCAGTTAGCCAATGTACGCAGCCTTTGTGTCTTTGTGTTAACATGTATTGTATATATAGTTTAAACATATTTTATTGCCATATATATAATACACAAGATGATTTGCAACATTCAATATTCATATGACAAAAGGGTTAGACTACAAGTTCTAACAACTTAGATTCAGTCTGTCCCTTTTGGATGACATACATTATATACTGTCTTTGAATTAACAAATAGTAAACGGCAATAAAGATTACATAAAATAGACAATTTGTTCCGACTGGAGTTGGCAAGATAAATTATCTTACTTCACTGAATAACTGGTTGGTAAACTTTAAAAACAAAAACAAAACAAAAACCATATTATTAATCAAGACTAACATATCTTATATATGATTACATTAAAACATAGTATTATATAGTATTGTTGTATATATGATAATGCAGTTAATTGTTCAGGTAGTCGTTCATTTTCCGATTATAAAGGACCCCTTAGTCACTCATTGTCAGTTCAACGTATACAGTATTGCCGGTTCGCCTGAAATAAGCAGAAGACATGTATACAGTTATGGTAACTTTGTGACATTTAAGTTCATTCCTTTCCTTTCCTGTCTGAGTCAGTTGTCACGGAAGCAAGCAAATCGGGCAACCGTGTTCATAACTTCGCAATGATAATATTATTGTTAAAATTTGCGTTTCGTAAAGCAGACGTTTTATTTGTGATCAACGATGTGTTGTATATAATAAATAAGATAATGCTTTTCTAAAAAGACATTCATTTTCAGATTAAAAATAATATTGGATATTTAACGACAACCAATGTTTATTATTAATATCATTTTTATTATATTCGGTACATTTTCGCCTGAAGTGTTAGTTTTAAGATTTCAATTTCAGATTATTATTCCGTTACGTTAAGTCAACGCTGGCAACGTATTTATACTTTCGAGCGTAAGCAATTTTTAGATTAGACAGCATCCACTCTTTGACTTTTTTAAATTGTACAGAATGTTCGCGTAAGTGGGTTATGTGTGCAAGATACCGTGTATAAAGGTATGATAACATTTCATCACATTTAAACGTTGATTTATTTCCATAGCACAGAAGTACGTACAGGAACCAACAGTAGCTATTACTTGTTAATAGCAATAGTGTTTTTATTAACAACTGCCTTTAGTTCGAAAATGTACGTCTTCTGTGTTGCAATGTATTGTATATAATAATTCAGTTAATGTTGTATTCGCCTTAAGTGTGCAAACTACCGTGTACAACGGTATGATAACATTTCGTCACATTGAAATATTGATTACATTTGTCATATTTCTTTCCACAGCACAGAAGCACGTACAACCAGCAACAGTAGCTATCATATTGTCAAAATTGAATCACTACTGCCATATAATACAAATTAGCATAGCCTAGCGACCATGTTTTTCGACTTATTAACATGGCTTGGGGGAATAATTAGTTTAAGAAAGCACCCTAGAAACATTTCTGCAAAAGTATGTAAAAATGAAGATTTTTCAAGTGTTCACTACAGCCATAAACAACTCATAACGTGCTGCTAAGAACGAAATAGTAACATACAGTAACGTTACAAATCGCTCTCATCCAACATTTGATTATGTAGAGACCTCTTCTTCTACTTTGTTACTGTCTAGGGTTTAGTGCATCGCAGACAAGTGAGGCCATCAAAATGGTAAAAACAACCAATTAGGCATATTTACAAATAAAAATGAAATAAAAACCATCTGTGTTAATTTAGGCTGTGTATGACTGCAGACGGGACTTAAATCAGTCTACAGACGTGATCTGCGCAAGGTCCGGAGGAAGGGAGTTCCAGTCTCTGATAGTTCTAGGAAAAGACTGTGCTTGTACTGTTCATAGTACAGTGTTTGGTACATCTTTTATAGATGACACGTAGTATACAAACAAAACAATTTGGTCTATTTATAGCTTATTGTTAAAATGTGTTTGATTCTCCGCTTACTTGTGATTTGTTATTTGTATATTATTATTTATTTATATATACATATGTATATGTGTATTTATGTTTATATGTAGGGGATGGATAAATGGAATGATACGCAGGACAGGGTAGACGAGAGAGACAACCGACATTGTATATTTGACATTATAGTTTATATGAGGATTTGCAAGGGGGCTTTGAACGCGATTTGATTTACACTAAAGTTTATTAGTACTCGTGTGAGACCGGTATGGCAAAAAAAGCGAATGGGCCGTGGTGTTTTTCTTGAATATAGTGATCTAAGCCAAACCGATGGTATGGTCGGATAGAGGAGAGTTTCTTCTACCATCAAATGCCAAAACAACCTAGGATCGGGCTACTTTTAAACGTTTGCGATGCGGAACACAAGTTGAATACGCACATTTGCGTTCATTTGGGTATCACACTGGTGTTCTTTCTCCTAAATTAATGTTTATATATATATTTTAGTTGAATGTCTTTAGGGCCATGCAGATGATACTGACAGGTTATACATTCTTTTTCAATGATGTTTTATGCTACTTTCCAAAACACCACAGTTTGGCGTGTTTCTTATCAAGGATGTTTCGTGTCACTTTCCACAATGTTTCCGTCATATCACTGTGTGAGAACATAACATAACATACTATAGGTTTTATTCATATATGGTTCATCTTGAACAGATTTACATTATACGTGGGCATACGAAACATATCATATATGTCAACTCGCACGCACTGTTTACATACTCATGCGTCCTGGGTGATTCAACCCAGCTATGCGTTAGGACTGAAAACAGTGTGGAAAGAGGAGTCATTGCTCATCATGATTTCAAAGGTCGTTTTGTTTGTATTGTTGGGTGTTTTACGCCGTTTTCAACATCATATATGTCAAATCACACGCACTGTTCACATACTCATGCGTCCTGGGTGATTCAACCCAGCTACTCAATAGTACGGAACACACTGTGACAAAGGGAGCAATTGCCCGTCCTGCTTTCAGAGGTCGTTTTGTTGGTATTGTTGGGTGTTTTAGGCCGTTTTCCACATCATTCAAGTCATGCCACCCCGTCAGTTCACACACTCGTTATCCCTGGGTGAATCAACCCAGCTATGCACTAGACCTGAACACATTGTGGCAAGAGAAGCAATTGCCCGCCATGCTTTAAAATGTCGTTTTGTTTGCATTGTAGGGGTTTTGATCTTGGAAGAGAGTTGTTGCATGTCTAAATACGTGTGGAAAGTGGCATAAAATATCTGCATGTGGGAAAAGGTGAGTATGCGTTCACTGGTCTTCGCACATCTGCAGGTCAAATCCCTTTCGGCGGTATAGTGAACGATTTTCCCATAACCCCGTTCCCACATGCATACACTCCCTATAAATGAACTATCGAAAACATTGTGATAAAAACAGCCATTGCTTATCATGTTTTCAAACATACTCGTGTGTTCTGGGTGATTCTACCCAGCTAGGCAGTAGGACTGAAAACAGTGTGGTAAGAGGAGTCATTGCTCAACATGTTTTCAAAGGTCGTTTTGATTGCGTTGTTGGTTGTTTTAGGCCGTTTTCAACAGCATTTATGTTAAATACCTACGCGATAGGACTGAAAACAGTGTGGTATAAGGAGCCATTGCTCATCATGTTTTCAAAGGT
This sequence comes from Serripes groenlandicus, assembly GCA_031761405.1. Taxonomy (NCBI): domain Eukaryota; kingdom Metazoa; phylum Mollusca; class Bivalvia; order Cardiida; family Cardiidae; genus Serripes; species Serripes groenlandicus. Next base: position 48,168,767 of record JASEVX010000001.1, on the reverse strand, counting down.
CAATGTGATTGCATTGTTGGGGTTTATAGGCCATTTTCAACAGCATTTATGTCCAATCACTCTCACAGTTCACAAACTCATGGGACCTGGGAGAATCAACCCAGCTATGCGTTAGGACTGAAAACAATGTGGAAAGAGGAGCCATTGCTAATCATGATTTCAAAGGTCGTTTTGTTTGTATTGTTGGGTGTTTTAAGCCGGTTTCAACATCATATGTCAAATCACCCGCACTGTTCACATACTCATGCGTCCTGGGTGATTCAATCCAGCTACTCAATATTACTGAACACACTGTGACAAAGGGAGCAATTGCCCGCCCTGCTTTCAGGGGTCGTTTTGTTTGTATTGTTAGGTGTTTTAGGCCGTTTTCAACAGCATGTATGCCCAATCGCCATCACAGTGCACATACTCGTGTTTTCTGGGTGATTCTACCCAGCTAGGCAGTAGGACTGAAAACAGTGTGGTAAGAGGTGTCATTGCTCAACATGTTTTCAAAGGTCGTTTTGATTGCGTTGTTGGTTGTTTTAGGCCGTTTTCAACAGCATTTATGTTAAATACACCTCACTGCTCACACATACATGCTTCCCGGGTGAGTCAACCCACCTACGCGATAGGACTGAAAACAGTGTTGTATAAGGAGCCATTGCTCATCATGTTTTCAAAGGTCAATGTGATTGCATTGTTGGGGTTTATAGGCCATTTTCAACAGCATTTATGTCCAATCATTCTCACAGTTTACAAACTCATGGGACCTGGGAGAATCAACCCAGCTATGCGTTAGGACTGAAAACAATGTGGAAAGAGGAGCCATTGCTAATCATGATTTCAAAGGTCGTTTTGTTTGTATTGTTGGGTGTTTTAAGCCGGTTTCAACATCATATGTCAAATCACCCGCACTGTTCACATACTCATGCGTCCTGGGTGATTCAATCCAGCTACTCAATATTACTGAACACACTGTGACAAAGGGAGCGATTGCCCGTCCGGCTTTCAGAGGTCATTTTGTTGGTATTGTTAGGTGTTTTAGGCCGTTTTCCACATCATTCAAGTCATACCATCCCGTCAGTTCACACACTCGTGATCCCTGGGTGAATCAACCCAGCTACGCACTAGACCTGAACACATTCTGGCAAGAGAAGCAATTGCCCGCCATGCTTTAAAATGTCGTTTTGTTTGCATTGTAGGGGTTTTGATCTTGGAAGAGAGTTGTTGCATGTCTAAATACGTGTGGAAAGTGGCATAAAATATCTGCATGTGGGCAAAGGTGAATATGCGTTCACTGGTCTTCGCACCTCTGCAGGTCAAATCCCTTTCGGCAGTACAGTGAACGATTTTCCCATAACCCCGTTCCCACATGCATACACTCCCTATAAATAAACTATCGAAAACATTGTGATAAAAACAGCCATTGCTCATCATGTTTTCAAAGGTCGTTTTGCTTGCATTGTTAGGGTTTTAGGCCGTTTTCAACAGCATGTATGCCCAATCGCCATCACAGTGCACATACTCGTGTTTTCTGGGTGATTCTACCCAGCTAGGCAGTAGGACTGAAAACAGTGTGGTAAGAGGAGTCATTGCTCAACATGTTTTCAAAGGTCGTTTTGATTGCGTTGTTGGTTGTTTTAGGCCGTTTTCAACAGCATTTATGTTAAATACCCCTCACTGCTCACACATACATGCTTCCCGGGTGAGTCAACCCACCTACGCGATAAGACTGAAAACAGTGTGGTATAAGGAGCCATTGCTCATCATGTTTTCAAAGGTCAATGTGATTGCATTGTTGGGGTTTATAGGCCATTTTCAATAGCATTTATGTCCAATCACTCTCACAGTTCACAAACTCATGGGACCTGGGAGAATCAACCCAGCTATGCGTTAGGACTGAAAACAATGTGGAAAGAGAAGCCATTGCTAATCATGATTTCAAAGGTCGTTTTGTTTGTATTGTTGGGTGTTTTAAGCCGGTTTCAACATCATATGTCAAATTACCCACACTGTTCACATACTCATGCGTCCTGGGTGATTCAACCCAGCTACTCAATATTACTGAACACACTGTGACAAAGGGAGCAATTGCCCGCCCTGCTTTCAGAGGTCGTTTTGTTTGTATTGTTAGGTGTTTTTGGCCTTTTTCAACATCATTCCAGTCATACCACCCCGTCAGTTCACACACTCGTGATCCCTGGGTGAATCAACCCAGCTATGCAATAGACCTGAACACATTGTGGCAAGAGAAACAATTGCCCGCCATGCTTTAAAATGGCGTTTAGTTTGCACATACTCGTGTTTTTTAGTGATTCTACCCAGCTAGGCAATAGGACTGAAAACAGTGTGGTAAGAGAAGCCATTGCTCATCATGTTTTCAAAGGTCGTTTTGATTGCGTTGTTGGGTTTTCAGCGCCGTTTTCAACATCATATATGTCAACTCGCACGCACTGTTCACATACTCATGCGTCCTGGGTGATTCAACCCAGCTATGCGTTAGGACTGAAAACAGTGTGGAAAGAGAAGCCATTGCTCATCATGATTTCAAAGGTCGTTTTGTTTGTATTGTTGGGTGTTTTACGCCGTTTTCAACATCATATATGTCAAATCACACGCACTGTTCACATACTCATGCGTCCTGGGTGATTCAATCCAGCTACTCAATATTACTGAACACACTGTGACAAAGGGAGCAATTACCCGCCCTGCTTTCTGAGGTCGTTTTGTTTGTATTGTTAGGTGTTTTACGCCGTTTTCCACATCATTCAAGTCATACCACCCCGTCAGTTCACACACTCGTTATCCCTGGGTGAATCAACCCAGCTATGCAATAGACCTGAACACATTGTGGCAAGAGAAGCAATTGCCCGCCATGCTTTAAAATGGCGTTTAGTTTGCACATACTCGTGTTTTTTAGTGATTCCACCCAGCTGGGCAATAGGACTGAAAACAGTGTGGTAAGTGAAGCCATTGCTCATCATGTTTTCAAAGGTCGTTTTGATTGTGTTGTTGGGTGTTTCAACGCCGTTTTCAACATCATATATGTCAACTCGCACGCACTGTTCGAATACTCATGTGTCCTGGGTGATTCATCCCAGCTATGCGTTAGGACTGAAAACAGTGTAGAAAGAGGAGCCATTGCTCATCATGATTTCAAAGGTCGTTTTGTTTGTATTGTTGGGTGTTTTACGCCGTTTTCAACATCATATATGTCAAATCACACGCACTGTTCACATACTCATGCGCCCTGGGTGATTCAACCCAGCTACTCAATAGTACGTAACACACTGTGACAAAGGGAGCAATTGCCCGTCCTGCTTTCAGAGGTCGTTTTGTTGGTATTGTTGGGTGTTTTAGGCCGTTTTCCACATCATTCAAGTCATACCACTCAGTCAGTTCACACACTCGTGATCCCTGGGTGAATCAACCCAGCTATGCACTAGACCTGAACACATTGTGGCAAGAGAAGCAATTGCCCGCCATGCTTTAAAATATCGTTTTGTTTGCATCGTAGGGGTTTTGATATTGGAAGAGAGTTGTTGCATGTCTAAATACGTGTGGAATGTGGCATAAAATATCTGCATGTGGGAAAGGGTGAGTATGCGTTCAATGGTCTTCGCATGTCTGCAGGTCAAATCCCTTTCGGCGGTACAGTGAAGGATTTTCCAATAACCCCGTTCCCACATGCATACACTCCCTATAAATGAACTATCGAAAACATTGTGATAAAATCAGCCATTGCTCATCATGTTTTCATAGGTCGTTTTGCTTGCATTTTTGGGGTTTTAGGCCGTTTTCAACAGCATGTATGCCCAATCGCCATCACAGTGCACATACTCGTGTTTTCTGGGTGATTCTACCCAGCTAGGCAGTAGGACTGAAAACAGTGTGGTAAGAGGAGTCATTGCTCAACATGTTTTCAAAGGTCGTTTTGATTGCGTTGTTGGTTGTTTTAGGCCGTTTTCAACAGCATTTATGTTAAATACACCTTACTGCTTACACATACATGCTTCCCGGGTGAGTCAACCCACCTACGCGATAGGACTGAAAACAGTGTGGTATAAGGAGCCATTGCTCATCATGTTTTCAAAGGTCAATGTGATTGCATTGTTGGGGTTTATAGGCCATTTTCAACAGCATTTATGTCCAATCACTCTCACAGTTCACAAACTCATGGGACCTGGGAGAATCAACCCAGCTATGCGTTAGGACTGAAAACAATGTGGAAAGAGGAGCCATTGCTAATCATGATTTCAAAGGTCGTTTTGTTTGTATTGTTGGGTGTTTTAAGCCGGTTTCCACATCATATGTCAAATCACCCGCACTGTTCACATACTCATGCGTCCTGGGTGATTCAATCCAGCTACTCAATATTACTGAACACACTGTGACAAAGGGAGCAATTGCCCGCCCTGCTTTCAGAGGTCGTTTTGTTTGTATTGTTAGGTGTTTTAGGCCGTTTTCGACATCATTCCAGTCATACCACCCTATCAGTTCACACACTCGTGATTCCTGGGTGAATCAACCCAGCTATGCAATAGACTTGAACACATTGTGGCAAGAGAAGCAATTGCCCGCCATGCTTTAAAATGGCGTTTAGTTTGCACATACTCGTGTTTTTGAGTGATTCTACCCAGCTAGGCAATAGGACTGAAAACAGTGTGGTAAGAGAAGCCATTGCTCATCATGTTTTCAAAGGTCGTTTTGATTGCGTTGTTGGGTGTTTCAACGCCGTTTTCAACATCATATATGTCAACTCGCACGCACTGTTCACATACTCATGCGTCCTGGGTGATTCAACCTAGCTATGCGTTAGGACTGAAAACAGTGTGGAAAGAGAAGCCATTGCTCATCATGATTTCAAAGTTCGTTTTGTTTGTATTGTTGGGTGTTTTACGCCGTTTTCAACATCATATATGTCAAATCACACGCACTGTTCACATACTCATGCGTCTTTGGTGATTTAACCCAGCTACTCAATAGTACGGAACACACTGCGACCAAGGTAGCAATTGCCCGTACTTCTTTCAGAGGTCGTTTTGTTGGTATTGTTGGGTGTTTTAGGCCGTTTTCCACATCATTCAAGTCATACCACCCCGTCAGTTCACACACTCGTGATCCCTGGGTGAATCAACCCAGCTATGCACTAGACCTGAACACATTGTGGCAAGAGAAGCAATTGCCCGACATGCTTTAAAATGTAGTTTTGTTTGCATTGTAGGGGTTTTGATCTTGGAAGAGAGTTGTTGCATGTCTAAATACGTGTGGTAAGTGGCATAAAATATCTGCATGTGGGAAAAAGTGAGTATGCGTTCACTGGTCTTCGCACCTCTGAAGGTCAAATCCCTTTCGGCGGTACAGTGAACGATTTTCCCATAACCCCGTTCCCACATGCATACACTCCCTATAAATGAACTATCGAAAACATTGTGATAAAAACAGCCATTGCTCATCATGTTGTCAAAGGTCGTTTTGCTTGCATTGTTGGGGTTTTAGGCCGTTTTCAACAGCATGTATGCCCAATCGCCATCACAGTCCACATACTCATGTTTTCTGGGTGATAATACTGAAAACAGTGTGGTATAAGGAGCTATTGCTCATCATGTTTTCAAAGGTCGTTTTGAGTGCACTGTACGGAGATTTAGGCTGCTTTCCGTAGCATGTATGTGCAATCACCCTGACAGTTCACAAACTCATGGGACCTGGGTGAATCAACCCAGCTTTGCGTTAGGACTGAAAACAGTGTGGAAAGAGGAGCCATTGCTTATCATGTTTACAAAGGTCACCTACTCATGTTTTCTGGGTTATTCTACCCAGCTAGGCAATAGGACTGAAAACAGTGTGGTAAGAGGAGCCATTGATCATCATGTTTACAAAGGTCGTTTTGATTGCGTTGTTGGATTTCTTTTAGGTCGTTTACAACAGCATTTATGATAAATAACCCTCACTGCTCGAACACACATGCTTCCTGGGCGAATCAACCATCTGCGCGATAAGACTGAAAACAGTGTGGTATAAGGAGCCATTGCTCATCATGTTTTCAAAGGTCGTTTTGAGTGCACTGTACGTACGGAGTTTTAGGCTGTTTTCAATAGCATTTCTGTGCAATCACCCTCACAGTTCACAAACTCATGGGACCTGGGTGAATCAACCCAGCTACGCGATAACACTGAAAACAGTGTGGAAAGAGGAGCCATTGCTCGTCATGATTTCAAAGGTCGTTGTGTTTGTATTGGTGGGTGTTTTACGCCGTTTTCAACATCATATATGTCAAATCACCCGCACTGTTCACATACTCATTCGTCCTGGCTGATTCGACCCAGCTACTCAATAGTACTGTACACACTGTGACAAAGGGAGAAATTGCCCGCCCTGCTTTCAGAGGTCGTTTTGTTTCTATTGTTGGGTGTTTAAGGCCGTTTTCAACATCATTCCAGTCATACCACTCCGTCAGTTCACACACTCGTGATCCCTGGGTGAATCAACCCAGCTATGCAATAGAACTGAACACATTGTGGCAAAAGAAGCAATTGCCCGCCATGCTTTGAAATGGCGTTTTGTTTGCATTGTAGGGGGTTTTGATATTGGAAGCGAGTTGTTGCATGACTAAATAAGTGTGGAAATTGGCATAAAGTATCTGCATGTGGGAAAGCGTAAGTAAGTGTTCACTGGTCTTCGCACCTCTGCAGGTTAAAACCCTTTCGGCGGTACAGTGAACGATTTTCCAATAACACCTTTCCCACATACATAAACTCCCTATAAAATGAACTATCGAAAACATTGTGATAAAAACAGCCATTGCTCATCATGTTGTCAAAAGTCGTTTTGCTTGCATTGTTGGGGTTTTAGGCCGTTTCCAACAGCATGTATGCCCAATCGCCATCACAGTCCACATACTCATGTTTTCTGGGTGATAATACTGAAAACAGTGTGGTAAAAGGAGCCATTGCTCATCATGTTTTCAAAGGTCGTTTTGAGTGCACTGTACGGAGATTTAGGCTGCTTTCAGTAGCATGTATGTGCAATCACCCTCACAGTTCACAAACTCATGGGACCTGGGTGAATCAACCCAGATACGCGTTAGGACTGAAAACAGTGTGGAAAAAGGAGCCATTGCTTATCATGTTTACAAAGGTCACATACTCATGTCTTCTGGGTTATTCTACCCAGCTAGGCAATAGGACTGAAAACAGTGTGGTAAGAGTAGCCATTGCTCATCATGTTTACAAAGGTCGTTTTGATTGCGTTGTTGGATTTTTTAGGCCGTTTACAACAGCATTTATGTTAAATAACCCTCACTGCTCGAACACACATGCTTCCTGGGTGAATCAACCCATCTACGCGATAAGACTGAACACAGTGTGGTATAAGGAGCCATTGCTCATCAAGTTTGCAAAGGTCGTTTTGAGTGCACTGTACGTACGGAGTTTTAGGCTGTTTTCAATAGCATTTATGTGCAATCACCCTCACAGTTCACCGTCTCATGGGACCTGGGTGAATCAACCCAGCTACGCGATAACACTGAAAACAGTGTGGAAAGAGGAGCCATTGCTCATCCTGATTTCAAAGGTCGTTGTGTTTGTATTGGTGGGTGTTTTACGCCGTTTTCAGGATCATATATGTCAAATCACCCGCACTGTTCACATACTCATTCGTCCTGGGTGATTCGACCCAGCTACTCAATAGTACTGTACACACTGTGACAAAGGGAGCAATTGCCCGCCCTGCTTTCAGAGGTCGTTTTGTTTCTATTGTTGGGTGTTTTAGGCCGTTTTCAACATCATTCCAGTCATACCACCCCGTCAGTTCACACACTCGTGATCCCTGGGTGAATCAACCCAGCTATGCAATAGAACTGAACACATTGTGGCAAAAGAAGCAATTGCCCGCCATGCTTTGAAATGGCGTTTTGTTTGCATTGTAGGGGGTTTTGATATTGGAAGCGAGTTGTTGCATGACTAAATAAGTGTGGAAATTGGCATAAAGTATCTGCATGTGGGAAAGCGTAAGTAAGTGTTCACTGGTCTTCGCACCTCTGCAGGTTAAAACCCTTTCGGCGGTACAGTGAACGATTTTCCCATAACCCCTTTCCCACATACATAAACTCCCTATAAAATGAACTATCGAAAACATTGTGATAAAAACAGCCATTGCTCATCATGTTGTCAAAGGTCGTTTTGCTTGCATTGTTGGGGTTTTAGGCCGTTTTCAACAGCATGTATGCCCAATCGCCATCACAGTCCACATACTCATGTTTTCTGGGTGATGATACTGAAAACAGTGTGGTGAAAGGAGCCATTGCTCATCATGTTTTCAAAGGTCGTTTTGAGTGCACTGTACGGAGATTTAGGCTGCTTTCAGTAGCATGTATGTGCAATCACCCTCATAGTTCACCAACTCATGGGACCTGGGTGAATCAACCCAGCTACGCGTTAGGACTGAAAACAGTGTGGGAAAAGGAGCCATTGCTTATCATGTTTACAAAGGTCACATACTCATGTTTTCTGGGTTATTCTACCCAGCTAGGCAATAGGACTGAAAACAGTGTGGTAAGAGTAGCCATTGCTCATCATGTTTACAAAGGTCGTTTTGATTGCGTTGTTGGATTTTTTAGGCCGTTTACAACAGCATTTATGTTAAATAACCCTCACTGCTCGAACACACATGCTTCCTGGGTGAATCAACCCATCTACGCGATAAGACTGAACACAGTGTGGTATAAGGAGCCATTGCTCATCAAGTTTGCAAAGGTCGTTTTGAGTGCACTGTACGTACGGAGTTTTAGGCTGTTTTCAATAGCATTTATGTGCAATCACCCTCACAGTTCACCGTCTCATGGGACCTGGGTGAATCAACCCAGCTACGCGATAACACTGAAAACAGTGTGGAAAGAGGAGCCATTGCTCATCCTGATTTCAAAGGTCGTTGTGTTTGTATTGGTGGGTGTTTTACGCCGTTTTCAGGATCATATATGTCAAATCACCCGCACTGTTCACATACTCATTCGTCCTGGGTGATTCGACCCAGCTACTCAATAGTACTGTACACACTGTGACAAAGGGAGCAATTGCCCGCCCTGCTTTCAGAGGTCGTTTTGTTTCTATTGTTGGGTGTTTTAGGCCGTTTTCAACATCATTCCAGTCATACCACCCCGTCAGTTCACACACTCGTGATCCCTGGGTGAATCAACCCAGCTATGCAATAGAACTGAACACATTGTGGCAAAAGAAGCAATTGCCCGCCATGCTTTGAAATGGCGTTTTGTTTGCATTGTAGGGGGTTTTGATATTGGAAGCGAGTTGTTGCATGACTAAATAAGTGTGGAAATTGGCATAAAGTATCTGCATGTGGGAAAGCGTAAGTAAGTGTTCACTGGTCTTCGCACCTCTGCAGGTTAAAACCCTTTCGGCGGTACAGTGAACGATTTTCCCATAACGCCTTTCCCACATACATAAACTCCCTATAAAATGAACTATCGAAAACATTGTGATAAAAACAGCCATTGCTCATCATGTTGTCAAAGGTCGTTTTGCTTGCATTGTTGGGGTTTTAGGCCGTTTTCAACAGCATGTATGCCCAATCGCCATCACAGTCCACATACTCATGTTTTCTGGGTGATGATACTGAAAACAGTGTGGTGAAAGGAGCCATTGCTCATCATGTTTTCAAAGGTCGTTTTGAGTGCACTGTACGGAGATTTAGGCTGCTTTCAGTAGCATGTATGTGCAATCACCCTCATAGTTCACCAACTCATGGGACCTGGGTGAATCAACCCAGCTACGCGTTAGGACTGAAAACAGTGTGGGAAAAGGAGCCATTGCTTATCATGTTTACAAATGTCACATACTCACGTTTTCTGGGTTATTCTACCCAGCTAGGCAATAGGACTGAAAACAGTGTGGTAAGAGTAGCCATTGCTCATCATGTTTACAAAGGTCGTTTTGATTGCGTTGTTGGATTTTTTAGGCCGTTTACAACAGCATTTATGTTAAATAACCCTCACTGCTCGAACACACATGCTTCCTGGGTGTGAATCAACCCATCTACGCGTTAAGACTGAACACAGTGTGGTATAAGGAGCCATTGCTCATCAAGTTTGCAAAGGTCGTTTTGAGTGCACTGTACGTACGGAGTTTTAGGCTGTTTTCAATAGCATTTATGTGCAATCACCCTCACAGTTCACAGTCTCATGGACCTGGGTGAATCAACCCAGCTACGCGATAACACTGAAAAACAGTGTGGAAAGAGGAGCCATTGCTCATCCTGATTTCAAAGGTCGTTGTGTTTGTATTGGTGGGTGTTTTACGCCGTTTTCAGCATCATATATGTCAAATCACCCGCACTGTTCACATACTCATTCGTCCTGGGTGATTCGACCCAGCTACTCAATAGTACTGTACACACTGTGACAAAGGGAGCAATTGCCCGCCCTGCTTTCAGAGGTCGTTTTGTTTCTATTGTTGGGTGTTTTAGGCCGTTTTCAACATCATTCCAGTCATACCACCCCGTCAGTTCACACACTCGTGATCCCTGGGTGAATCAACCCAGCTATGCAATAGAACTGAACACATTGTGGCAAAAGAAGCAATTGCCCGCCATGCTTTGAAATGGCGTTTTGTTTGCATTGTAGGGGTTTTGATATTGGAAGCGAGTTGTTGCATGACTAAATAAGTGTGGAAATTGGCATAAAAGTATCTGCATGTGGGAAAGCGTAAGTAAGTGTTCACTGGTCTTCGCACCTCTGCAGGTTAAAACCCTTTCGGCGGTACAGTGAACGATTTTCCCATAACCCCTTTCCCACATACATAAACTCCCTATAAAATGAACTATCGAAAACATTGTGATAAAAACAGCCATTGCTCATCATGTTGTCAAAGGTCGTTTTGCTTGCATTGTTGGGGTGTTAGGCCGTTTTCAACAGCATGTATGCCCAATCGCCATCACAGTCCACATACTCATGTTTTCTGGGTGATGATACTGAAAACAGTGTGGTGAAAGGAGCCATTGCTCATCATGTTTTCAAAGGTCGTTTTGATGTGCACTGTACGGAGATTTAGGCTGCTTTCAGTAGCATGTATGTGCAATCACCCTCATAGTTCACCAACTCATGGGACCTGGGTGAATCAACCCAGCTACGCGTTAGGACTGAAAACAGTGTGGGAAAAGGAGCCATTGCTTATCATGTTTACAAAGGTCACATACTCATGTTTTCTGGGTTATTCTACCCAGCTAGGCAATAGGACTGAAAACAGTGTGGTAAGAGTAGCCATTGCTCATCATGTTTACAAAGGTCGTTTTGATTGCGTTGTTGGATTTTTTAGG